>JAEUYN010001751.1:0-606111 GCA_018257835.1 Euura lappo
TAGAAAAAAGTGTTAAATTCAACATTTTTCGCGTGTCCCAGTAGGTCCACTATAAAAAATATGTTAATCTGACACAAGCCGTTAATGTCAAGCGTTGACACAACGGAATGGTTGTAAAAATTAACACAAATTCAACATATTGTTTTGTAATTTTAACACTGCACTTTTGAGTTAATTGAACAGAACGATAATGTCAAATCGTATGTTGTTTCAACTTTCAATATGCGTGGAAAATGCATGAGTAAATGGCTGGAACTAAAATTGAAATTAAAAAAACAGATTGTTTTCGATGCTCACGCTGTTAGATATTAGTGGTAAAGGATATTTTAATGCACATTTAAACATACATGTGAAGAAAAACGCATCTCGAGTTCGCAGTGATAAATTTCGCAATTCCGAATCCTAGCCGGGGTTTGAACCGGGACGCTCACCGGTGTTCGTATTACGAGTCGCACGCCTTAACCACTACGCTATACGATCGCTTAATAAAAGAAACAACTTTTTCCTTTATATCATTTCTGCAGATGTACAGTTAATGAAATCGAGTTAGCGTAGCACATTTTTCACAAATTTTCGCAGAAAATCGAATTGTCGAGTCTAGAAGACCGTGCACGACACGTAATAACAGGCAAAATCCGACGACGGTGGCCATTTTTGTTCTACTATCATTTCAACATTTGTCAGTAGTACATTTCTACATAAAATGGTGTGTTGTGTTGACGAAACAACAGAAATTTAACATTTTTCATATCCATTAAGGAGCGAACGAGATTTTTGTGTTAAAATGAGCGGCTTTTGTGTTACATTTGGCTTTAACACTTTTTGATGCATTGACATAATTCACGAATGTTGAAACGACTCAAAAGGATAGTTAAACATGACACAAAAATTTTAACACGCAAAAAATTTAACATTTACACAGATTATTTCCAACAGTGTTGATTAAGAAATGTTAAATTTTGTCAAATTCGTCAATCCTTAAACCATCATCGTTGAGTTTATGTAGAATAAGATCAATAATTTTATTTTCTATCGATAACTTTCGTATTTTATAATTATATAAGTTATAAAAAAAATTGTGTTGAAACCTTGTTAATCTATATATTCTTGATTTTTTTTTTAATTTTTTTATGCAGAAAGCCGCGGGATCTTCGCGTACTTGAAAATTGCGATACTTGAGAATTGGGTCTCGCATTCGCGGACTATAAGATCGAATAAAATGGTCGATGACAATTTTTTTGATAGGATTAAAGGAATTGATTGATTTTTTTTGCTTTCTTGTCATTGGCGCCGCGTTGACGTCCGGTTGAGATATATTTCTTTATAGTCGAAGACGGGAGATCGATCGCGATTCCAAACCTGACCGGCAGTAATACCTATAGTCGGGGCCACAGCTAGCGAGAGAAAGTGAACCAGTTGGCGACGTTGCCGAATTGATTGCAAATAATTGCAAACCGGCAACACCGCGTGAGTCTTAATTTCGCGATTAAACTAGGTTTATAAATACGCATGTATATATATATAATACCATAGGTATAAAACCTATAAGTTATCTGGCAGGCATGAAACGAATGGAATTTACTAATTATCGTACATTATTTCGTTTTATCAATTTTTTTTCTTTCGAAAAAAACTGTAAACAAAAAATAAAGAAATTGAGAAGTATGAGCTAAGTAGGCGGTAATTAACTCGATCATAAGATACAAAAGTTATTCGTGCTTGAGAGGCTTGAAACCGTTCCGGTTTACCTGTGGGATAATTATTATCAAATATAATTCGACCATTGCTGTATATATGTACAAAATTTATGGCTCCTGATTTTGGCGGATTAGCAATTTGCCAATTATTATCAACTCTTCAGTCATTTATTTTCCTCGACTGTTTTAATGAACACGTTAATTGATGATTAGTAATTGAATTTGCAATGCATTAGTAAATCGTGACGACCTGATAAATCTATCAAGTAAAACTATCCCTGAATCCGGGATTTGCTGAATTTCTCGAAAGTTGAGTTGATTCGATGGTTCCAATTTCGATAGACAAAAATTGATCTACATCAGTGTTACGGAACAGATGAAAGAAAACGGCGATAATTATTCTCGTGTGTAACCCGGTTATGGCTAATTAATACTGCGCTTAATCTATACAACAAACATATTTTCTGTGTCGACAAGATCAACCACCTAATTTGATGACGGTTTGTGGAGTGATATTCAATCTTGTGCAGTTTCGAAATTGCGAAATATCATTTGGAACACCAAGTTGCAAAAATCTTTGAAGATTGGAAAAAAAAAAAATAGAAACATAGAAATATTCCTCGAGTAAACCACTGTAGAGATTATCATCCGTAAACATGTTGTCGTCCTTAGAAAAACCGACGTTATCAGAGAACATACTTTTTCTGCGATAAGAGGTCTGCAGTCCTACGATTATCGCAGCGTTTGACAAAATCCCCATAGCAATGACACGTCACGAGTCTTTTGCATTGTTTGTTTAAAGTTTGTGGGTATAAAGTTTACACAACGAAACAAATATTATTTTTTTTTCTCATAATCCTCACTCTAAATTCCGTTGGAAAAGAGTGAAAATTAATTACAAAGAATTCAGCGAGAAGGCGTGGGTGGCGTCGAGTCGACTCTGAACAGCACGCGTTCGTCGTAAATGCGATAAGAGACAGTCTTTTTTCGTCCTGGTTCCCTGGCTACAAAAAGAAGAAAAAAGAAAAATAGAAAATCGTACTTCGTGTTATAAAGATGAATGTATTCAATATCGAATTTAGTCAAGGATTGATAGCCCTCGTTCGATCAAGGAATCCTTCACCGTTTTTTTTTTAAATTGGCCCGTTATTCAGTGGTGAAGAAGATAAAAAATGATCAATCCATCCACGCTACGATTAGCGACGATTATGTAGAATTTTCGTTTGTTTATAAACAGGTTTTTCTTATGATTATTATTATATTTTGTTCACATTAGTTATGGTAATTTATAACTCTGGTCTATCAAATATCATCCGGCAGTACAGCGTATCTTTTTTTCTTAAATTTTATACACTGTTATTGAATGAATAAATGAATGAATGGATGAATGAATTGCTTATAATGTTAGCATGTACGCCGTACATTGTACGAGTTATGCAATATTTTACAGACAGTATAGAATCATCGGCTATTTTTTTTTCTTCTCCTTCTTCTTATACTTCCAAGAATTCAACTGTAGTAGATCCCTGACATCCGTCTCTTCTAGGTAGTCGTTTATCACAAACGAAGGACACGAACTAACACCTGTATAATTAATTAACCGACTCGAGTTAATTCAATTGTAAACAGCAATGGAAAATCGGCCAATTTATTATGATTGTTTTAATCATTCTAATTAGGTATTTAAATAGGTCACGTTTTTTCGTCATTTTTAATTGGAAAAGAAGAAAAAAAATTGACGTCACCACCTTTTATTTGAAACACGAAATTAAATCGTTTATAACTTTCGCAATTGTTACTTTTAGCTAACAATCCGCATAGTTTGTTCTCCTGTTAAAAGACGTTGAAATTTGAACAGCTTTTTTGTTCAGATATATTGATTCTTACAATTAGTTTTACACGAAAGAAATTTTTTTCGCTAATTTTTTATCCTGATGATTTGAATAAATTTTGAATTTCACACTCGCAGCATATATATCTAGTCGACTTTCCCTTTTAAAGGCTTGCATTATACAAAGTCTGAGATCAGTCGATATACATATATACATCATCTCCTCGAATATCCTTAGAGATACCGACACGCGCGATCTCAACCGCGGGGTGCTCGAAAGGTCCGTGGAGAGCTGGTCGTTCGGTTCGTGGGCGTACAGAGATTACGTAAATCCCTGGACACTGCCAGCTCGCCTGCTTGCACCGGTAGATTCATGTGAAATTTGGTAATTTCTCTCCTCGTTACCGCAACTCGACAGAAACGGGGTCCGTTCGGCTTACCTGGCCTGTTCATTAATTAAGCTAACAAGCGACAGCCTCCGTACCCGGCTCCTGCACAATCGCTGACGTTCCTCAATTAATCGCTGAATATTAATATAATGCAGCTGTAGCGCTGCACTTGGTGAACGGAAATTATGAGTACATGCGTTACGGGCTCGAATTCGATTCCGGTCTTTTGTTCAGTGGCGTTGATAAGGATGGAAAGGAGACGAAGAGAAGATCGTGGCGATTTTAAATCGTATTTTTTTTTTTTGTCTCTTATCTCATCTGCGATAGGTTATACTTTTAAATGTCAGGGGCAAGTCGTAGCCATCTTTGGTCCAATCTGCGGCTTTATAGTCTCCGTATCTGATCATGCGACGTGATCGTTGTTGCTCGTGTTTATATAGCTTCGGGGCTTTGAGGTAAAAGAGCCGGTATAAAATCGCCCATGGGTTTATTTTTATTCAGGCCATGGTCTTTTGAATAGCGAACATATAGATCGACCTCTTATACATTATTCGATTGAAAAAAAATTGCCAAATATGCATTCCTATCGACAAATACACTTCCTATTACAAACTCTGACGGATAACGTTATTATTATGTTTATGAAACGGATGCGTGAAGCTTCTGTTTATTATTTGCATTTTTATCAGCAAAGTGTAGAAAAAAAAATCACCATCTGCATCAAGAAAAATAATTCGAAAGTGGCAAATATTGTTTTAGAAACTTCATTATCGTTTTAACGTCATTAAAAAAAAAAAGAGAGAAAAATTTATCTTCATCTCTGTATCAGTGAAAAAAAAAAATAGGATGATCTTAAGGGAAGATGGAGAAAAAAGGACAAATTCTCGTCGTGAAATGTGGAAATTATTTTGAAGTTTGGGAAAGTAAATTTATCAAATGGTTAATTAACAAATTGGCTGGTTATAGATTCATAGAAATTTAATTTTACTATTTGCTAAGCAATGTTCTGTTCATTTAATAATTGTTATAATTATTGGTTTTTTTTTCTTTCAGAATAAGACAAACGGCGACAACCCTACTATACAGTTCCTAGGAAACGAAGGCGTAAGTAGACAAGATATGAAATTAAAATAATAATCGTTTATTACGAATTTCTGATAAATCTCAGAGCAGATAAAATATCGTGGAAAAAACGTCTCTGACTATTCTTTTTTTTTCATCAATCACCTCGCGTTCATTGTGACCGCGAACTTTTCCTCGAACCAATATCATCGTGACTGATTTCGGGGACGCTGGTAACTTCTGGTCTGTGTCAAGGTTTTTCTTACGACTTTAAAAGAGAGACGCAAAAATATATTATAAATAAAATTAAAAACTAAGAATTATATAGTCATTGTAGCATCATTTGAAAAATATCCTATATTCAGAAGTTTTTTTTTTTTTCTCAACTTTGGGTCAAGTCGTCCGTCTTTCGTCATAATCAAAGCATCGTCACATGGTGGCCACGGTCAGGGAAAATCGGGAAAACCGGGAAATGTCAGAGAAAACAAAAATTGGTCAGGGAATCAGGGAAATGTCAGGGAATTTCAAACGTGTCATGAATGATTCGGCAAGAAAATTAAAAAAATTTCATATGATTTTTCCTCACATTGTTGGATTTCCGAATCAATTTGCATCGAAATGAAATCAAGAATTGGGAGTACTATCTTGTAGCACTAATTAAGACAATATTCGAATTTCGGTCAGGGAAAATTGATCAACCAGTCAGGGAATTTTTTTTCCGAAAAAAGTGGCCACCATGATCGAATTTCGGTTCGAAGCAATTCTTTTGGGAATATCAGCGACCGATTTATTTCATAATCGACGTAGCCCCCGGCTAATAACTACAAGTCGAAGACTTGCGCCACATGCACGTCGATTGTTACGACACGCTATAAATGATAACCTGTGTGTATGAGAACGTGAACACAATACCATACTTTGCGAATGCGAATCGAATTCTGTTCTCGTGTCATCGATGAGGGAGGAGGGTGAGGGAGACAAACTTGAACCTTTGGCACAATCTTGATCCAATTTTTCGAGGGGGGCAGGAGGGAGGATAGGACGGTGTAATTTGGGCGTAAGTCTTTCCGAAGGCCAAGTCATTGACCAGTGTTTGTTAGTTTACGATTTCCTCTATTTCTTTTCTTATTCTCGTCACGGTTAATTAATCTCCCATGAATATACCCCCACACGTTTTAGTCGTTTTTTTTTTCTATCTTATTTCGTCGTCGTATGGTATATCGAACTTGACGGTACTGGTACCTAAGAGTGACGAGTGGCACTCATCCAGTACTGGAACAAGATAGGTACTTGGCCTGGGCAACGGTGAGTGCCCGGGTATACTAACATGCTTGAAAAACAAGCAAACCACAAAGTAAGTGCGCTTCTGATGCACTCGGCCGCATCATGGGATTGCCTCGGTAATTTCGGTTATATACGATATCGCATGTTGCATATTCTGACTAGACGATTCACACCGAGAAGTGAAACAAAAAATAAAATAAATTTAAGCAGACCCGTTTTTAATGAAAATGTTTTTTATGCATTAAAAAAAAATAAGAGGTGACTAAATATTTTCGGAAATAGGAAAAATAATATCAGTTTCTAATTGGAATTGTCCTGTTATTCCGGTTTTACGCATAACAAGACACAATGATCTGACTTATAATTGTTGCAGCTAATTTTATGTGCGTGAGAAAAAATTTTCGATTTTTTTATTACGTCGTATAGTTTTGACATTTATTCGTTTACTTCGAGCTTCGTTAGGATCTAAGGTAAAACTGCATCGACTAGTCTTGGAGCTTAGCGATTTTACCGTTACACGCAGGTTTATTAGCTGATTTTTTTTTTATTTTTTTTTTTTTCATTCTATATTTAGATTCGAGATTAGATTGAATTTATGAATCTCTGTAACCGGGTCGTATATACACTCGAGAAATATGTACTAGTACTTACCTATAATTTGATTCGCGGATTTAACTTCTTGCCTAACCATCGTAGAGATCGCAGTCAACCAGATTATGTCCAACGCAATAAAATCGACCAATCGCAACGGTACCTTCGCAGAAATTGACTTTCGAATGGGAAAATCTTGCGAAGGGGTGGCGTCAGACCGTTGGCATCGTGGCCACTGTTTGGGAAAAATCGAAAAGTCATGGAAAAGTCAGGAAATTCGAAAAATGGTGAGGAAAAAAGTCGAGACATTTTTTTAGCGATACAAAACAAGACAGAATAAAAGATCTCCAACGATTTTTTATCTTCATCGCGCGGAAATCTTGATCAATGGAAATAGTAGAAAAACTTGTATAAATTATACGAAAAAGAATTCTAAAAAATCAATTTCTTTCACCAATGATTCAGAGATACATTATTTATTACATACTTGATTATCGACTAATTCGTTCGAAGCATTTCAGTCGATGATGATTTTGACTTTAAAAGTGCAGGAAAAAAGAGGCTGAGGTACATGAGAAGGAAATAAAAAACATTTTGTCATCAACAAGATAGTTTCGAGGAAACATCGATCGTTTTCCTCGTAGAATCAAATTTTCCTCATTTTGATCATTCAATCGAAACACGAAGTTAGTTTCGAGGAAATATCGTTTGTCACTACGAGTATAGGGAAGAAAAAGTAACAGTAGCGTCATAAAACCAAGGTGCAATAAAATATGTGTAAAATTTTTGCGTAACAATTAATGAACCTTGGAACATTGATGCGGGTCGTTATCGCGACCTTTCGAGCTTTTACAAATCATCATTTTGCCAAATCGTCATTCATGCGGGCACTTCGTCACTCCTCATAAATTCGACCATCGCGTTGATGTTTATTGACAAAGCACGATGCGTTATAGGTATATCCATCGACAAAAGGTACCTCGAGTATTCAATATATGAAGAGATAGGTATTATCGTTCTGAAAGTTTTTTTTCCGGGTTTGTTGGGAAGGGAAAAAAAAGAGAAAGAAAGAAAGATAAAAAGAAACAAGTTCTGAAAACCTTTGGATCATCTCTGTGGTACACTGTTGGAAATAATCTGTGTAAATGTTAAATTTTTTGCGTGTTAAAATTTTTGTGTCATGTTTAACTATCCTTTTGAGTCGTTTCAACATTCGCGAATTATGTCAATGCATCAAAAAGTGTTAAAGCCAAATGTAACACAAAAGCCGCTCATTTTAACACAAAAATCTCGTTCGCTCCTTAATGGATATGAAAAATGTTAAATTTCTGTTGTTTCGTCAACACAACACACCATTTTATGTAGAAATGTACTACTGACAAATGTTGAAATGATAGTAGAACAAAAATGGCCACCGTCGTCGGATTTTGCCTGTTATTACGTGTCGTGCACGGTCTTCTAGACTCGACAATTCGATTTTCTGCGAAAATCTGTGAAAAATGTGCAACGCTAACTCAATTTCATTAACTGTACATCTGCAGAAATGATATAAAGGAAAAAGTTGTTTCTTTTATTAAGCGATCGTATAGCGTAGTGGTTAAGGCGTGCGACTCGTAATGCGAACACCGGTGAGCGTCCCGGTTCAAACCCCGGCTAGGATTAGGAATTGCGAAATTTATCACTGCGAACTCGAGATGCGTTTTTCTTCACATGTATGTTTAAATGTGCATTAAAATATCCTTTACCACTAATATCTAACAGCGTGAGCATCGAAAACAATCTGTTTTTTTAATTTCAATTTTAGTTCCAGCCATTTACTTATGCATTTTCCACGCATATTGAAAGTTGAAACAACATACGATTTGACATTATCGTTCTGTTCAATTAACTCAAAAGTGCAGTGTTAAAATTACAAAACAATATGTTGAATTTGTGTTAATTTTTACAACCATTTCGTTGTGTCAACGCTTGACATTAACGGCTTGTGTCAGATTAACATATTTTTTATAGTGGACCTACTGGGACACGCGAAAAATGTTGAATTTAACACTTTTTTTCTAACAGTGTAGTGAAACAGTTTGTGAGGTTTGAGAATTTCACATCTGGGAGGGTTTTTTTTTTTTTTTTTGTTTTTTTTTTCTGAAAGCAAAAGGCGACTCAAACGAACTACTGTATGCAATATTCATGCCTACACAAGCTTTCGAGTACCTTCCTCATATAGCTGGCTACATATTTGCGGATACGACGGATATTGTTGAAGTAGTTGGTGCAGAATTTCCGTGAAAAGTAAAAAAAAAAGAGAAAAAGGAAAATGCATATTATGTACCTGCACTTCTCGAAAACAGGTTTTGAAACATAAAACCACTTGCACAGTACCTTCAACTTACCAGTCATACTTTGTGTGCTGGCAAGAAAATTTTATTATAACATTATTTTCTTCCATTTTCTTGATCATGGAAATGAGCTTTCACAAGTTGTGCCATTTTTTCTTCGATTCGTACTGTAATTACGCTTCTTTTGACGAATTGTAGATAAAATTGAATTTTCTCGATTCAGAAGACAAAAAACAGTTTCGGCGAATCAAAGATTGTGTGCAATCGTTAATTTTTTAGTAATTCATTGAAGAATTTAAGAAACTTGGATATTTCGAAGCACCCTGTATCAAAAACGTTCCAGGTACATAAGTTGAAAATAATTGCGAACGGTATCAGTACGTCGCGAGTACAGCAACGTCGAAGCCAAGTGAAAGGCAACGATGTGAAGGCTCGAGTCTCGCGGACTCTAGAACCTCCAATGCAACAGCGACGCTATACTTTGATATACGTCACCCTCGGCAGGCAGGCCGGCAGGTAGAGGCACAAGGACGACTACTAAACGGGCAAATTATACCAGAATAATTGACGTACTTTTTTGATACTCTCTAACAGAAAATATCTGATTCGGAGAAAACCTCCTCCTCGTACATAGGAGGATGACAGTCGCAGCGCTTGGATATTCGCGAGGATCTATATGACGAAATAATAATGAGGCTGGATTTTCATCATTTGGAAAAACGTAATTTTTCGAAACTTGTCACAAGCTCTGGATTCCATTGATACCAATGTCTTTTACTGCCCGTATTATATGTATACACCCATGTAGCGAAGGTGTCTGGCTAAACTGGTTCCAAAGACCTTTGCGACGTGCCTGACTTGTCCATCCGGGCTCGAACGCTCTTCGACAATATCGAAGAGTCGTTTGTCGCGGTGGTAAACCGCCAAGAAAAGAAGAGGAAATGATTTTTTTTTTCAAATATCGGACGAAAAACTGTTCTAGTGCTACAGACCAACGGTGCTTGCGATTCATTGACAATCGGCGAAGTTTATAGCGCGAGCTCGAATTTGCCGCAGTTCGCAGTATCGCGCGAATATGTAGATGCAGATCGTACACACTCGGCTGGGTTTTCATAAAATAATCACAAGCCTCCTGCACACGCCCAACTGTGCAGGACTTGTAAAACTGGATTGACCGTATCTGTATTGAAATGACCACCGTCCAGGGGCTGGGGGTTCCCGGGTCGGTTACCAGCCTTCTGTGTGTATCACCTTCCTCGTATCCTCGCTTCACTTCTCCCGCAAGCTTGTGCTGCGTCTTTCCTTTTCTTTTTTCATTTTCTTGTTTAATATACTTTATTATATTATTTCGTTTTTTTTATTTATTAAAATCGAGGCAAACCAAAGCCCCAGCCACGCGTTACGGACATTTGAACTCATTCTCATTTGAAACTTGTTGTACTCGCGCGAGTATCAGGCCGGTTAATTTTATACCGCGTATTGCGGAACGAATTATTGAGGGAACCAGTACAGCGTGATTAAACAAATTCTACATACTCGAAAAATCATTTATACCTTATACAAAGTTCATCAGATACAAATCGAAAACTTGACTTTCTTAAAAATCACTTGTCGTAAGGTTTCAGACAAACGTTTGATTCGATTGTGTCTCTCGACGTCTCATCTTCTTCGGAGAGCAATTCTTCATCATATGAATCAGGAAAACTGAGGGGAAAAAATCCTGCGATGAGTTTATGATCGGTTATCAAAATTTAGCCATAATCTAGTCCTTCATCCTGCTGAAGTTTTTTCAATATACGTGACGGAAATACAGTCGATACGAAGTATAATGATCGCGTGGACTCGTGCAGACTGGGAGTAGGTATGATTAGTCAAATTGAAACTTTTCTCTCTCCCATAGAACTGAAACTAGCAACCGAACCACGGTGCATACGGGGATATTAGACACACGCAGTGTTTCTGAAGCGGTAGACAGTTCGTAGCACTCATGAAATATGCACCGTAGCTATACATAGAGGTTACAAAGCTCCATGCGATACCATCGACGTGAATAATTTAATCGGTTTTCAAATTGCATCTTTATTCGACGATAGCTATCGCAGATATTCCTTCGATTTTTCAATCATTCGAAATATTTTTCGTTATTATTTTATTCGATTGTGTTGATTAAATCGACGAGAAGTCAGGAAACTTATTTCATGTAAAAACACGACATCTTGACTCCAATTCGACCACTAGAGTTTAACTAAAATTCGGGTCATTGAGGACAGGGTCAGACTAGCGGAGCACCTATTTCGTTCAAATTTTACGAAATACAGCAACGACTCTAGTTTTTTTTTTTTTTTTTAAACCGAAAGACATGCTTCCAATATACGTTTATAATAAGAAAAACATTTTTCACGATAAAATTACATTTCGCTATAAAAAAGAAAAGATTTTTTAAATTCTTTTTAACCCTTTGAGCTCAAAAATTGAGTTGAAAAAAAAACGTAGTTTATTAATACTTAATTTTGCGTTCTTTGGGGTTGCGTAACGTGAGACGCGTAAGAAGGTGTCGTATTTCTCTCGAAGGTTGCAAACGTGCCGAATTTACTAACACAACATAAATTGTAAATGCAACGTTGGCAAGTGATTCGAACGGGGTTTCAATATCGGTACAGTTAATTTTTCTTGTTTTATTACACACTTCGTCGTTGCAGTTTGATTAATTTTTTATTATTATTATTATTTTGCAACGTAATTATTTTCGCATTCTTATGACGTATACTTATAGGTATTACATTTTATTATTGTCCGAAGTTACAGCTTGAAGATTTGTGGATATTAGTATATATCGCAAAATTTTTCATCAGCTATTTATACGGATGATATCGATTATATATATGCTTTATCACCGATTGCGATAACGAATGTTACGATCTCTTATCATCCGTATCCGGTCGCCTTTGGTGTAGCCGATAATTAAGATTAGCGATACTAAGTTTATTAAGAATTTCGATGATTTGGTACAAGATAAAGAAATAATTATCATTTATATCGGGGTAAAATTATCAATGATATTTTTCTTACTCTACGTATCCTGAAATATCGGAAATTCTAAACCGTAGTCATTGATTATTTAGATTTCCTTGAGTGAGGAGAACAATTTTAACCTCGTCATTTCAGTCGAACGCATATAATGCGGCTGTTATCAAAAGATCGAATTCAATTCGATTTGTCAATTTCGCATTATATGCAATGCATAAGTGATGAAGTGATCGAACAACGAGTGTTGAATTCGATTCTTCAATTACCTTTACTCACCAGTTGTATGAATATTTTTTTAATTCGCCAGTCGCGAAAATAAACTATGAAATACAAACTCCACATTTTTTCAATACGTCTGGACTAATATTTGCAATAAAAAATATATAATACTTTGCCGGGGTTATTCACGCCAAAATTCTTCTTTTATACGATTGAATCAATGTTTTTTATTTACTCATCGGTTGCGAAATTAAAATTTTAGCAAAGCGGTAACCGTTTTCATATATCATGGTGGCCACTCGTCAGGGAAAACAGGGAAATCAGGGAAAAGTCAGGGAATTCGAAAAATGGTCAGGGAAGTCAGGGAAATGTCAGGGAATCCGAAGAACAGTCAGGGAAAAGCAAAGAAATTTCATGGTCATACGAAACAAGACAGAATAAAAGATCCCCAGCGACATTTATGCAATCAAAAGTATTCTCAAAAATCATTTTCATTCACCATGGATTTAAAGCATTATTATTACATACTTGAATAACCACTAATTTGTCCAAATTTCAGTCAGGGAACAATTATATTTAGGTCAGGGAAAGTCAGGCAAATGTCAGGGAATTTTTTTTCCGCAAAAAAGTGGCCACCATGTATATTTTTTGTAAAATAAATTTTATTGATTTAATTGGGATAAAAATGAGGAGTTGGAATATATGTAAACTGCTAAACCGACCGACCGGTTGGTAACACGGAGAAAGTTATTTTATATTATATCTGTGGGTACATACATACATATATATGCATTATATATATGTATATAACTATTTCGTATATTCAGACAGGTAGACAAATATTATATTATTGTATAGATATAGGATATAGGCGAAATAAGAAGGAGTTTTCTTTTCCATTGTGACGCGATAATATTGACCAGATAGACCCGAAAATGAATATTATATCAAATTATACCACAGCCGCATGAAATATGATACGAAACATTCGATTATATGGTACTCAAAGTTTTACTCTCTCCATATTTATTACATTATCGATAATTTTCTTTTTTTTTTTTTTTTTCTTTTACACGCACTGAAAACCAGTGCGATAAACTCTCCTTGAAATAATCAACCAACGTTTCGTCAAAGTAATATCGAAATCGCCAATTATGCAAGCAATAATTGTTATCGATTATTTCTCTACTGCTGCAATACCTACTCGCTAAAAAATAAAACTAGTTAAATTCAAACCAAGTTATAATATAAATTAATTCAATCATCTTCCTAATCACTCTAATAAATTATTTTCAGTGACCGTATTCACTCCGAAAAAAAAAAAAAATAATCGCGATCGTGAGTCATTCTAAATAATTTATAGAAAACATTCGTTATATACTATCTTCTATCCAGTAGTGATATAAAAAAAAAAAAAAGAAAAGATATTCGTTTCATACAACTCCTTTATGTAAACCTTGAGACTAGATCCGGATTCTTGTCAGGAGACTGCGGTGACCGCGCGTATAATACCGAATGGAGAGGGAGATACAAGAGAGACCTATAGAGACGCTACGCGACGCGTGAAGCGAGCGAGCGGTCAGCAGCAGCACACGGATGGCGAAGAGTGGCCTCGCGCTACGTTGCCGGGCAGGGAGGGGGGTGAAAGAGGAATAAAGAAAAAGAGGCGACTAGCGAAGCAAAGGGGGGTCGAACAAGGCTCTCGCGGGAGTTGCACCAGGCGAAAGCCTCTCGAGTATGCGAGCGAAAGTGTTCTTGTGTTACACTTTTGTTCCGCGTACTGCTTTTGCAACGGCCTATGGGGCGATGTGACGATTACCCACCGGTTACGAGAATATCGGTTTACTTGATTTTGTTAAAAAGATAGACAAAAATGATATTTATAGGGGTATTATTTTCCGTAATTTATCATCATTATTAAGCGGTATAGGGGGAAAATTGTATCTTCGAGGTACCCATCGGGTCACTGTATAACGATATCACGACGACGTATAGCGAGAGAGAGAAAGAATTCCCTCCCTACCCGGTTTAAGCCGGTCACACAGAGCGCAGCAACGACACCACGCGCTTTCTATAAATGGAATTTCGGACATTAAAAGTAATCATGATCATTTAGCAGTCAAAGAAATCTATTAATACGATGACGAAATGTGAAGTTATAAATAGAACCTAGATAAATAATATAAAAAATCTGCGTCATCTTTTCGTTAGAATTTGTATATTTCTTCAAATATAGATTCACTGATTTTTTTTTTTTTTTTTTTTTGGATCTACATTAAGATTTTTTCTGTGTGGAAAAATCGCGATGTGCGAGAGTCTCACACAGTCTTTATATCTCACATTTTATGTATCTGTTATTTCGTATTATTTTTCATTTTATGTTATTTTTCTTTTATTTTCCCCTGGGCGCTCGTGTATCGGAGGTATGTGGGACTGTGCCACATCCTTGCCCAGAAACCGTTAGGCTGCTGATGCCTTTGCACAGTGAATGAAGCCCACCGTACCGTTGTTCTCCCGTTCCGTTCCTTCGAATCGTCTTTACTCGCTCACCTAACTAGCCGACTATCTTATCCTGGGCGTATTCTTCACGACGGCGTTAAAACCACCCCGTTTTCATTGTTCGCAGTAGCTCATTCTGTCTCAAGTTTCATAAAAATGTATGTAAAGCAATTAACATATATATACTTTTTGTATGACAAAAATCAACTGTTTCAATATTTGTCTCGAGAATACAAAATTATTCTGAAACTTCATATCCAAGATTGTACTAAATTTGATATACATAATGTTTTGAAAATTCGGCTGAATACTCATATGATGTGAAAATTCATGATAATTTCATTTAAAAATGGGTTTCCAATGCTGCAATAATTGCCGAATCAGATCATAAAATATTGCAGAATGGACAAAAAAAAAATGAAAATTTAACGCTTTTAATTGGATGGACTGTTGATAATTGACTGAAATACCCTTTGTTACTGAAAACTAAAAAAGAATCATAGTATATTTTAAATCTCTAAAACAGTTTCGTAAATGTGTATTTCAAAAACCGCAAATGACTGAGTGAGTCACTTGAAAAAGTTTTAATGAGTCACGGATAGGCTTTGTTTATTGAAATAATGTAATTACATTAATAAACGATTTGTTGAAAATAGAAACACCGACGAAGGAACAAAAATTGATGTATTTCAATCTACTGGGAAGAGAAAAAATTGACCAATCACGGTTTTAATTTTCATCAAACCCGAAGGGTTTTATTAAACGTCATAAAAAATAATGCATGTTACAGAAAATACGATATTCTCACATAAATTAAACTCTATATCATATCTCGTTTATACGATGACGTTTGATTTATACGTTCCTAATCTAATCTTTATCGTTCGTCGGTGAGGCTCGGGTTCTGCTCTCAAGAGACTTGACCTTAGCCTTTACGTTTCGGTCTCGACTCCCGCGAAAAAATCCGTGCCACAATAAGACGTAGCTCTTCAAATTTCCTTCCTTCTTTTATTTTCATATAAGATGAGGTGAAAAATTAATATGAGAAATGTATATATGTGTGACGTATCGCATTGGGCGATCCGTTATAGCGACGCCCAAGTGTGGACCGTTAAACGAACGACAAAAAAAATTGATATACCCGAAACCAGAAATAGCTTGTTGGCCGGAGTCCGAACCCGGCCTCTTCTCCAACCCTTGAAGGAGTTGTCATACGATATCTGTCCCAGAATCGAGTCTCAATACCGTCGGGTATTATGCGGGGATAGACGAAGCATTAGGTAACCATCGATCCTCGACGATGCGATGTAACAATGGACGAGATATTGAATAACAAAAAGCTATTAGCTCGTTATAATCACGTAACTGAAAACGCGGTTCAATTCAGACAAAAACATAAAAACACACGTGTGGAGACGTTCGCCTCTGTGTATGTGCCAGTGTGTTGATAATAAAAGAGAGGATATAACGCGGTGACGGTAATTAATCGAGGTCCCTCTTCCCCTCCGTTACGCCCGCCCACTCTACGATCCTCGAAAATCTCGTTATAACAGCAGCAGGACGCGCGATAATCGACGATGCTTCGACCGATTTTCCTTCAGGGTAAAACCGGAGATAATACCAAATTAGTTAGTTATAGATAATAATTTGAAAATACTTCCGATCAAAGGTTTTAGCTGTACCAAAACTCATCTTGTACATACATATACATATATGGTAAACATACTATATATCTGATCAGTTTACAGCATCGTGACCATATATTTATTCGAACCCCGATATCGCTGCTCGAAGTAGCACGTACTCGACGTGTTTATGTAACGGGTGTTATTACAGACCTACAGTGACACAGTGTATCGTGAATAAACTAGAAAGACTATAGCCTATTTGTTTGTTTGTTTGCTTTAATATTCTTCTCTATAAAAATAAGAGTTTCGTTTTTTACTTATAAGTAGATATAATTTGGGATCTTTATGATCTCTTTGAGTGTATGAAATAACGAGGACGGGTCACCCGGTACAGCGGCACCGATCATGCGGCGCCCGCACACACAGATACGATGGCAAGTAAGCCGTGGAATATTTTGAATCGAAGGAGGCAGGGGCGCGCGGTGCGGTCGGAGTAGCGCTGACGACGCGTGGTGACCGTAGAGTCACGGGGGACTCACCGCGCCTGCGCGCCACGTAGCTGGTGCAAGTGGAGCCGGTATAAAAGAGGCAAGTTCGCCGAGTAAGTCAGCCACTCACCGATCGGCTCCAACGACCAACGTTCTACATCGGCCTCCTGACCTGGCACTAGCTTTGGATTAATACGTCTGTACTATGTGTATATTTGATACACCGCTGCTACTACTGCCGCTGCTGCTGCTGCTGCTGCATATTGGATATTTGCGAGACGGCGCTTGCGCTGAAACTGCATCGCGGCACGAAACTTAACGGAAGCCTCGAAAGCTCTCAAGGTCGCGTCGTCGACCATATGGAATATATTATATATGATGAAATATATAAATAAAAAGAGAGGAAAGAAAGAGAGAAAGAAAGAAATACTAAACTAATACACTTCGGGCAATTGTTACGATAGGTCGTCGACACGCGACGTCATAACGATACAGAAAATTTTGCGATGGTCAGGAACCAAAACAGAACTGTAATACGGGTTCGAAAATGGAAAAATCTTGTCACACGCAAGACCGAGGAGAAGTGTACCTTCGATCGTATACAACGGCAGGCCTTGCTATGTAATCGCGGATTCACGACGTACGTCGTCGTCCATTATATACGCTCGCATCCGTTCCATACATGCACGATAGAGCCTGGGGGAATTAACTGAAAATTGAACGTGACCTAGACACGTGAACTCGCGTACTGAAATACCCGTAAAAAAAGAAAAAAGCCAAAAAAAACACACACACACACACGTATATATTGTACCTACCCGCGCAGGCGATGGACAAAAATATTTCTCGAGACCATTGCGCGATTCGTTTATGTATCAGAGAACAGATTTGAGAAAAAAATATTCCGATATCGACGTTTCATATCTTTCTTATTTTTAATCGAACGGCAATATACGTGACCTTAATGAGATGATAAACGATTGAAACAAAACATATCTGTATGTATATGTGTATATATATATATGCGATTTGAATATTTGCTCGTGTCTCTGTAAGACCCATCGCGGTTCAGTCTCTTTGTCGCAGTTATCTGGCAGCGAGCGGGAGTAACGATTTAAAATTATCTTGTAACCAGGCGGAGCAGAGCGAGCGCGAGGTAGAACCGTGGCCTGGCCTGGCTAACCGTCCCCCCCCCCCCCTTGCGCTCTCACCGCGACCGCAAGACACGCTATACGGCTTGGCTCGACAAATACACAAGCTCGCAAAGCTCACTGTTATATCTAACCAACACTGACCCAACAGCGGACAGAGAAGGACGAATGAAACGAAGGCCGCAGACGCTAGCCGGGGGAAGGGAGGGGGGGACCAAGTTGTACGAAATAAATAGAAAAATAATGACGAAGTATATAATTATTGCAAAAAAAAAAAAAAGTAAAATAACATTGAATTTGATCGTATGATTGAGGCAGTAGAAAGAAAGAGAAACTCTTGTTATCGGATTTGCGATTCTGAACGATCATTAGCACCATCAAATGACGTGGATAAGTTTCCGAGAATTTTTCAACGAACGTAAAGTAGCTCGCGTCGTTTCGTTGTTAAAACCAAAACAACCGTATTTGGTTTCGTTCGAAGATTGTGTTGTAAGGCGATAACATTTTATCGGACATATCCGAAAGCCACCTGCGAGAAGTTGTGATAACAAGAAATAAGCGAGTACGATTTTTATGTGCTTGTGCTTTTTCTCGGGCCGCAGAGAATGTGTTATAATAATAGTTTTTTTTTTTTTTTTTTCATATATCTGTGTTGGATTTACGAGAACGAACTTTTTTTATTTTTATTATTTTTTTTGCTTCATGTACTATACCACACACGCTTTTGTGGCAACGTTCACGCGTGACATACACAAGGAATTATCATCATCGTAGCTCGCGGTAAACTTGTTGTCGATTTATACGCGCAACAATTGAATTGCAAAGTGTTTATGACGCGAGGGACGGTACCAGAGGCTTGAATCTGTTAACCCTGTCGCTCCCGGTACATGGCTTCTTAGATACTTGTATATATAGTTACACTATGACGCAGATAGAGAGCCTAAATACTTATATATTCTATAGACAAATGTCAACGCGTATTTAATGCCTCCTCAACGAAGTAATTCTATTCCATGAAAAACTATACATGTATATATGAATTCTCTACGCAAAACGCAAACACACACAGTCTCTCTGATATCTCGCTTAGATACCCGATTGATTGCGTTCGTATCTCATTTCTGTTTAATCACACCAGATCATTATTATTATTTTATTATTATCATTCGTTCTTTTGTTTCCTCAAATCCTCTAGGTCGTTTACACGATTCTGTTTTATTATTTTTACAAAACTATTCCGTATCGTGTGGATCGGAAGTGAGTTTTTTTTTTTTTTTCAACACGACTGAAATTTAATAATTTTAGTTTATTCAAGGCTTCGCGGTATGCATGCAGAATCCATATGCATAAATTTCGTCGTGTCAAAATTAACGAGTGAGATAGAAAAAAGAAAAAAGGAAATAAGAGAAGAGGCGAGACGAGAGGCAGCCGTTGTGTGTGCCAAATTTGGGTGGCACACGGATTCGCCAACCTACTGACACACTATCGGTACATCTGTCAAGACCGCTATAGAGCTAGCTCGAAAGAAAACTAGGCAAGAGGCTCTTCTGTGGTTGATTGTTGCGTTCGTGGTATGCAATCCACACACAAACACGTACACACCTTGTCCCGTTTTGTTCTCTCTATCTACCGATGACGTAACAATTACACAAACACAATCAAGCCTCGAAGCTTCTTCGCAGACTATCGCACGTAACAATTCATTCGCTAAATTCCTTCGGGTAATTCCGAAACCGTTTCTCTTTTTCTTTCAACGTACATCCGACTCCTCGCTGGCGGCTTCTTATATATACCATTATAATAAACTTTCACAGATGTCAAATTCATTTCTGTGACAAATATCAAATATGACTTATGGACAGTCCTGATTGATTTGGTGATGAAATTCTAACGAACAACCGTTCGTCACATTCCTTCGATGAGCATGTCCCCATTTTTTTTTTTTTTTCTTCAAATCCGTTAACTTTTTAAGATATAATTTACCGTTTTGTACAACCGTGTAATTTTGCCACCTTAGGCGACTGACTGACACACGTGGACGGTTTCGTTAACGGTATTTCGCGTACCAAGCCCATAGCCCAATTGATTGCCACACGAAATGATGTATTTGATCTTCTGATCAAACAATTTCATGTGCAATTGATTCTTTTTGTTTTGGAACCGTTTCAAACCGTCGACTAATGTCTGGTGGCAGTCGGTTGTGGGCGGTGGACGGTGGCTAGTGAGTCAGTAACGCATTTATAGTCTCCTTACTTCGAGTTTGGATGAATCACATGCCAGTTATTCGGGTCGTAAGAGGTATTCGGTATTCAATACTTATCAGAATTACGCCCTGCGGTTGACGATTATTTTCAGGTATCCAGGAATTCAAACTGCTGATGGAAATGTGGAAACACATCGATATGCACTTTTAGTTCTTATTTCCACCAATCTAATTGTCTCAACGTATAAACATGAACAGTTTTAAATCAGAGTAGCGAGTTTTTTTGTTTAATGGTGATAAAATGCGATAGGCTTTGATTGATATCGGATGAGCTTCGCGAGGAGGTAGAGAGCATTGCTGCAATATTCGATGTAACTTATTCTAGATTCCAGACTATCTGCATAAATCATATACTTAAGTTGAACACAAAGCGATCGGAGACTCGCAACGAAGCTTTTCTCCTTTCCAACTATAAGTCGAAAGTATTTCACAAGAAACTAAACGATTTGAAGGTTGTGTGTGTGTGTGTGTGTGGCTGGCCTTACTTTCCAACCCAATTCCGGATGCTGTTGATTTTGCTGTTTCTGTTGCTGCTTACGACCCGATTTTTGTCCTTTATAGTGTTGGGCAATTTTTCTATCGAACGATTCTAGGTCTAGGTCTCTTGTAATCGTGGAATAATATTGTGTTTTACCGATATTGCCACACTTCGAGCACCTGCACGAGATTTGTTTCTCTCTACTACGCCGTAAATGAGCGTTTATTTGAATAACGATCGGTACGTGGATTAATAAAAAACACTTGAAATCGTCGTAATATCAGGTCGTACAGTTTACTTCGAGGATGTATTGGCCGTACAATTTCAACCAAAAATGATTCTCATCGGCAAATTGCTACTTCATGATAATAATAATGACCGAAAGTTATCAATAAATTGTTTAAACAAAACATTGTTTAAGAAATTCTCTGGTAACGTTATTTTTTTTTTCATCTCAAATAAATGCCATAATTTTTCTGAACACACATGCATTTTTTTAACGAATTTTGTCACCATTTTGAAATGTCAGTTTTCGAAAATTTGTAAAGGTTGTATTTACGAAACTATTCGTTCCACGCTCCGGAAACTACGGAATTGTAATCTACATCGTTTTCACAAAAACATATCCAAAATTCGGATTTTTTTTTTTTCATTTTTCAAAATTTGGAAATTTTCGAAAACGGAAATTTCGAAATAGTGACAAAATTCTTAAAAAATTCATGCGTATTCAGAAAAATTAGGGCATTCATTTGAGATGAATGAAAATTAACGTTAACTGAAAATTTGTTAAACAATGTTTTGTTTAAACAATTTATTGATAACTTTTGCGCATTATTATTATTCAAAGTTAATGCTTTGATCGTCTTGATTGTGGTTGATTTTTTTCGGATTTTTATCTTATCCCGAAGTACCTAATATTGTCGACGAGAATCACTTTTGGTTGAGATTGTACGGCCAATACATCCTTAACAGACAGACAGGCCACACACGTTCGAGTCAAAGTTGACACTGGGCTGACATTCTTATTGCGTATATTTGCCGTAACACTTTATACCTCTGCCGGTCGACGTACCAAAAATTTCATGTCTATCTCAAACGCGATAAGAGGATGAAAATTTATCCTCTTTTTCAAACAAATATAAAACGGAGTAAAAACTTGTCTGACATGAGTATGAATAAATATGATTTCTAGCAATTTTTTCTGTCTCTCTAAGGTTAGTGCAGATTATCGGAATCAGAAACTGTCCACAGTACAGGGTGATAATTAATTGATCGATTCGATTAGTCCGATATATTCTGAGTGAGAAAAAATAAAAATCAATCGAAGAATTGTAGGATCAAAGCTACCATTGTTGGTTCAGTTTTATTCTGTATATCAATCCAATGAAAATAAACACACGTTCAAGCAGGTACATGCAATTGCGTATCAAACGATCGTAGGGAGAGAGAGAGAGAAAAAAAAAGCAGTTAACGAACAGAAAAAAGTATATCGTGCCAATTGCAGAAATTTAGCGCAATAGTATAGCTTATATATACCGTGAAAAAGTCCAACTGAAACGTGACCCGGAAAATCAAATTTCTTTTCGCAATATTGAAAATGATGAAATAACTGTACCCAGTACCAACACGGAGGGGAATCCCCTCTCGTATAAATTTTTCTTACGCCAAATTGCAGAGCTGGTGATTCTTAAAAAGAAGGGGGATCGCTTCAAAGGTCGATGATAATTTCTAGTCAATTTGCGAGTCAAAGCGAGACCTGTATAGGCAAACTAGCGAATTCAAGTGAGAGGTAATCTATTAGTTTTTAAATCTCTCGCATATGCGGTGTGTAAAAAGGCCTCAATCCGAGATCTGGAAGCACTCGATATACCCGCGGGGTACGAGACGAATATGAGGAGGGGGGACTAGTTACCGAACATAATTTACTACCTTATAATAATCAGCTAAGATTCACAAGTGCGAAAATAAATTTCGATATACCAATTT
This sequence comes from Euura lappo, assembly GCA_018257835.1. NCBI lineage: Eukaryota > Metazoa > Arthropoda > Insecta > Hymenoptera > Tenthredinidae > Euura > Euura lappo. The sequence goes on from JAEUYN010001751.1 coordinate 22,927, forward strand.
CTTGCCCACGAGTTTGTATACAGTTTCGTTATGTTTTCTCCTCCCACGTTTTCAAAGTGGTCACAGGTGGCTTGAGTCTTTAAAAAATGTTTGAATCATGTAAATTTAATTTATTCGAAGGATATACCTATATATTCTATGATTATCGATCCAGATGTTATATCAATTCTTACGAATCTAGAAGGGTATAATTAACATATTGACACACTTACAATTATTATACATAGATGTATAAATGTTGATAAAAAAAAATAAAAAAAAATAAAAATTAATTGAAAAAATTTCTACGAACCTTAAAGGATTATGTATTGTTTTTCTGACGTTTGGTTTATGTGACCTTGTGCCAAATTGTCGTTCATTCTGTCCCACGGTCGCGTACTTACCCACCTTACTTGTTGTATTAGTCACTTATTGTACTATATGTCTGCGTATGTACTTGGAATCAGGAAGGTAAAGGTAAAGGTACAGAAGTGTAAAATTTCCTTCTCTACCAAATCCTGTGTGATTCATTTTTCTTTTCTTTTTTTTTCATTTCTCCGAATCCCTATCATTAAAATCGTGATTACGGTGCTGGGAATCCCGCGTATTACGCAATAGCCTAAATGAATCCGGCAGTAATTTGATTCTAATTTGAATATTTAACGATGAAATGTGGCCCCACGTCCTCGTTCCAGGTACCAAGTGTTAAGTGGAAAAGTCAAATGATACAGGAATAAGGGGGGTGGGGAGAAAACTACGACGTTGCGATAAAAGTAATAAAAAATAAATATGTAAACACCTGTGTGTGTAGAGATATAGAAAAGAGTCTGAGAAATAATATGACGGAAAACATGTGTCCATACTTTATACAGTTTTTATTATTTTTATTTTTTCTCTATCTAAACGCTTGTTGAAATATCCGTTTCCAAAACGTACATTAAAATAATTATAAGTCGTCAATTAGTACCATTAGCCCGGTAAAACTTCCACAATCGACTATATATCGGATGTGTTAAAACCTATGACACGCACACGCTGCTGCTCGAGAGGTGCATGTAGAGTCAGGTAAAAATGCCACAAGGTTGACATCAAACGCTAGTGAAAGCGGCTACGCAGCTGGCATGAAATCAAAGATCACGAGTCTAGAGCTGGTTTTATAGACGCTTTTATCACCTTCGTTTACATTTTTTACTATTAAAATTTCAAGTTCTGCGTATTGTCGATTTGCTGTGATTACAGAACATTTGAAAAATTCAAATATACGTTGAGATAATCGCACAATATCGGCTGGCAAAGGAGGAGTAGGGAAAAATTCGTTCCTAAAATAACAAAACCGAGTCCCAAAGTTTCTTCTCTGACCGTGTATACGCATAGTTTAACCAACTTTTGGCACGACTTTTGTATTACCTCTGGGAATTGTTATCGATTGACAATGAGCACCCAATTAGAGAAAATGTGGTGAATCACGCTAAGAATCCTTGAAATTAAATGACATTGGTTAATAGCTGGCAGACGATTCGGCCATCGCATAGTTACCGAAGAACCTATACTGCAGCGTCTCGCGCGAGAACGAAATCCAATTATATAGTTAATTAGCTTCTATGGAAGAAAAAAAAAATGAGCCTTTCTTTCGCTCTTACAATATCGTAAGGATTAGATAATTGGCGAAGGAATCCGACTGAATCGCGAAACGGTAAAACGGGGGAAGGGGGGAGGTGCCTTAATAAAAATTTCTCTGCTACATGACTCCCTTCACAAAACTTTCATATCGCATTCTCTCGTTGTATATATTCGAGTTTTTCGGTAAGAGTGTGTGACCTGGCCCGGTTATACCTACTCGTGAGAATAAAAAGGAAGGAGGCCATAGAGTTCTCTTTCACAAAGGAATTCTGAATCGTTGTTTAATTTGATCGTAGAGAGAGAGAGAGAGAAAAAAATTAATACAAATTTCGAATTCCGAGGGGTGCGAATATCGCATGAAGTCTCGAGACTTTAGGAACGTCTTTCGTTTCGTTCTTCCGCAAGAATGATTCGGAATTGCTTTTCCAGGAGAAAAGCAAGATAAAAAAAAAATAACTCTAAGGGACAACGAAGTGAGAAGCGGATATGCGAATAATTTTCTCTTCAATCCCTCGGGAAGAGGTGATCATTATTTTGAAGAAACGTGGAAGCTTCTCGAGCCTCTGGTCACGCAATGATCATTATTATTATACATACTCCCATTATTTGATAGCCGATTGTATGCAGATACGTGGCATCAGACGGGGACTACTCATGGTCAAAAATAAAAAATCCAGTGACGCGTGTCTTCTCTGCAGTTTATAGATCGTTGCACAATACGTATAGATACTATCGTATAATACATAACGTCGTGATCAACGTCGTTTGACCTTATGACGGATGTTTGTGAACTTTCGAAGGCCAGTGTCGCATACGCGAGACCTTTTTTTTTCTCGCTCTTCCTAGATACAATTTTTTATTTATTTTTTTCCACGTTTTGTTTGCTCGTTGCACATCCGCCAGCTAAGCAGATTTACCGGATGGTATTCCCCTGGTTAATAGACGTAATATCGTCACGTTTTACACAAGTGAATCAGTTTCCTTTATTACATGACTCATTCATGTACTCGGATTTTATAACAATCAGCTAAACGACCGTTTTGCATAGTTTTAAATAACGCGTTAAATCCGTAAAATATATTGACGCAATAAATTATTGTTTTTATTGACTTTAACGTATATCAATTAATAGGCAAATAATATGGTAATTAATTCTTCTCTTAATTCGAAATCGAAGCTCTTTATCTAAAAAGGACCTTTTTTTTTCAAATTCAATTTAAATATCTGACAATTTGAATCTGTCTTGAATTGAGGATTTAATTTCGAATGGTATCGATTTTATTGAATAGATCCAGTTGCAAAGGAAAAAAAAAAAGTGTGAAAATGTATCGTAGAGGCGTGCGATTAATGCATGTCTGAGACAAAAGTGGTTGAAAAATAGCAAATAAGATGAAACGATGCGGGAGAGAGAGAGAGAGAGAAAGAGCCAATATCGAGGGATTGGAAAATGAAATGGATTCTCCACGAGGTTAAACCCGTAAGAGGAACTTTTATGTGGCTTCAGATTGAATCTGCGTCTCGAGGGAAAAACGCTGTCTCGCCATCACCCTGGTCAAAATTTTTTATCTTTTTTTTTTCATCCTTATAAATGACCCAGTTATTTCATCTCCTCACTTTCCTCAACCCAACAACGTTCACAATTAATTTCTAATATAAATATTGTTGCGTCATTTTGCGACATTAATCTTGTTCGAATACTGAAATATCTTGATTGGCTACGTTTCACAACGCCATATGGCAAGCAGGACGGTGATGTTATTCTTAGGCAAGAATAATCATCAAAACAGATTCCCAAATCGATGATGAATTTCATGTGTCGATCGTGCGACGAGACGAGTTCTGCGTACGGAAGATGATAGTTGTATTATTTGTTATAAATTGAGAAAAACTTCTGCTCTGAGATAAATGAACCTGAGTAAATATGAGATGAAACAGTATTATTTCCGTTAATGTAAACACATTTTTTTCCCTTCTATTATTGCAGCAACTCTCCTTCCCATCGTCACAATCCAGTCATGGAACAGCGGGATTCACCTTCAGCCTTTCGGGCAATCAGGACATCGAGGGCCCACAGGGCAGTTTCGAATGCATACAACAGACCGGACCTAAGTAAGTTTTTATTAAAAAATCAATACTCGACCTCGGCTCTTGATTACTTCTCTTCTTTCATCGATAAAGCCAGGATTCGTTATTTTTCCTTTCTAATCAATTTCTTGTCTCGCAGGAGTTTGGAAAGCCTCGGTACGCTGCCATGCAAAATGCGAATACAGGCGAAGGAAGACATCTATGAAGCGACCAGGAATCGGATGGCTGTTGTCGAGCAAACTAACAAAATCAAATGGTGAGAATTTTATTAATATCGACTATGAAGAAGTACATTTAGACGGTGGATCCCAATCTCGATGCTAATTGCCCGAGCCTTTGTCCGCTGTTAACTTGCACGGCAATGCTGCACACGCTTGATAATATATTGATATATCGTCTCTGCTGCACTTGGACGTTAATTTCTTTAACAACGTCACTGTCAAGGCTACAAGTGCTTCACACATGTATAGTTTTATCCACAACGTCCGTCAGTGGGACTCTGGGGGAACCGCTGTGCACGATACAGTCGTGTCATAACAATCTAAATAGCCATAACAATACTCTGATATCTATAGATTATTGTTATATCGTTGAAAACATTATTAACAATGCTTATCTAAATTTTTTTTTTTCTCTAAATGAAGTCGAATTTACTCGAGTTATCCAAAGGTCTCGTCCGATGCGATATATTTAATGTACTCTGAATCGAAAACAAGAATAAAAATAGTAATTTTGAATTTATGTCTCAAACAGCACAAAGGTGATCAAAGTGAATGGGCCCGACATCGGCAGGAAAGTGAAGGTCAAAGTAAAAGGAGGAACCGGTAGAACGATTCCGCCAGCACCACCTCAGAGAGTTAGAGAACCACCGGCCCCCTCGCCGATGGCTGTGTCGAACCCCTCGGCCCTGAGCATTGCGCCATTCTCCTCAGCCACAACCCAATCTCGCCTTTCATCGTACAAACCTACCCCCGGCAGTAATCCAGCCCCCGCTGCTAGAGCTCAACCTGAGAAAAAGATGTCGGAAATTATGCGGAGGCCTCTCAAGTAAGGAAGATCGATTAGATTAATCTATGAGAGGCGAGGCGAGGCGATCGGAATTTAGATTCCGATTGATTAATTTGAAATTTTATATCATTTTTGTCTTATTTACATTTGTCAAACAGAGAAAGACTTATACACCTCCTCGCTGTGAGGCCATACAAGAAGCCCGTATTGTACGAGCGCATCCACAGAGGTATTATACAAAGCTGTATTATTACATGACTTAAATTATGTACGATGTTAGGGTAGGTAAAGATTAAAGAGGTTTTTTTTCATTACCTTGTCGCAGCGTAGCTATTTCTCATTCTTTTTACTGAATTTTTAATGAAGTCAACAATATTTTACAGAGGGTGTGAAGGAACGAGAGAAGAGTATAATCACTACGGTGCTCAAGCAGATAGCTTACATGCGGGATAATACTTACCACTTGAATCGGCATGTGTGGAACGACGTGCAGGAAGATTGGCCTTTTTATACCGAGCAAGATAAGACAATGCTGAAGCGACGTAAACCCCAGAACTTGACACCACCTGGATCAAGCGACGGTGGGTCTTGCGGTAATTCTTATACAAATCGTGAAATATTTATTCAATTGCAATACGTGCGATGCGAAAATCTCCACAAAACCATTCCGCTGAACTTGATCCATGAATGTTATTTTAAATTCGCAGGTAGCGGACAATCCCCAAACTCTACGCATCCCGGATCACCACCCGGGATAACTGCGCCGCCTCCGAACATGGGATCTAAGAGACCGGGATACTTCCAGGGAAACGACGGTCTACCGACAAAAAGACCTAGAATATCTCACTACCGTAAACCCGAATCTAATAGTTCTACGACAACGAACAATCCCACGGCTCCTCCGGACAATGGAAGGACAACAGGTGTTGGTGGTGGTAATGGTGGTGGAAGTGGTGGTGGTGGTAGCGGCAACTGGGACCAGAGACATCAACGGGAACGCGATTATCGTGCGGAGAGAACAAACAGTGATGTGCTTCGAAGCAGCTATGGCGGAGGCAAATCGTGCCTGACGCCATCCAGTGACTGTGAGGAAATTCATAGCGCGCATAGCAATCTAAACAGCCATAATTCGCATAGTAGTCTTACCCATAATAGCATCGTAAATAACCATAACGGTAACAGTAATAAATTGAGCAGTGGTGATAATAGCGGTGGTGTGAATTTCGTGAGGGGCGGTGGTTCAACCTTCGGCGGTAGTCCCACCGCCAGTGATAGGCGAGACAGAGACGACCGAGGGAGAGAAAGGGAGAGAGAACGGGAACGGGAGAGGGAGAGGGACAGAGAAAGAGAACGGGAGAGGGAGAGAGAGAGGGAACGCGGGAGGGAGACGAGCGCCAGCACCCCGTCTTCCAACTACGAGGCTACAGCTCACCCTGGGAATAGTTACGTCGCGGATACGATTGGAAATTCAGGGCTCATAGAATCGGTTTCTAGTCCCGCTTCACCTCCGCAATCGGAGAACAACAAGACCTCGGAATATCCTGACTACCTCACGTGAGTATCAAATTTTTTTTCAGGGGATGCACAGAGTGTGACGTTGAAGAAATTTTATTCACGTTTAATTCATTCATGATACAGGTACTACACGACAATCAGCAGCAACGAGCAAAGGAGACGTTACAAGGCAGAGTTTAACGCGGACTACGAGGAGTACAGACGTTTACACGCACAGGTGGCTAAAGTTTCAAAACGGTTCGCACAGCTGGAGGAACATTTAAAGAAAGAGCTTAAAGCTGGGAACAGTTCTAAATCCTCGGTTGGTTTTCACGCTATTTTGTAAATCGAATGAATATGAATATAAATGGGCGTAGTATTACAATAGTTTGTAATTTGTTCTTGTCTTCAGGAAATCAAGAGCCAAATAGTGTCCGAGTATAACGACACCAAAAACGATCCGGTCCATCAGCAAATCAAGAGGCGGTTTCACTATCTCCACGACAAATTGAGTCATATAAAGCGTCTGGTTCTCGAATACGATTCTCAAAATGGTAACGGGGGCGGAGGCGGTTTGCACAACTGACACAAGCTCAAACGGTCACCCCTCCTACTCTTATCGGTTGTTTATACGCTGCTGTCGACGTTATTGCCAATTGTTAATTTTATTGGCAGACTACAATGTTAACTAGAACTTGTTCCTGAGACGTCCGCACCAAGACATTTAGTCGGTTTTTAAAGCCTTAGACGATGATCGGCTCGACTTACCCTGAAATGCTCATTACCTTTCGTATTTGATCTAAAAATGAAGAATTGATGAAAAAAACACACAACATAACAGAAGATAAAGATAGCAACCAACAAGGCCATAGGATTCTGCCCAAGTGTCGATGAGAACAGCGAATTCCCTCTACGATATCATGTTGGCAAGGTTTCATATCTGGTCCGAGGACGGAAGCTCCTCGTTCAAGCCGGATGTATATACTTCGCAAAGCAATTACCAAGCACGGAAGACAATCCTAAAGTATAATCAAAGAGAGAGGGACTATGGTCCCGATGATCGAATCAGCTGCGTCTACTACGTCCAAGACTGTCCAGAGAGAAGATAAAGAAATTTAAAAGAAATAAGAAAAAAAAATAGTAAGCTATTTAAATAATACAACAGTACGCACGTCCAAAAGTGTCCAGTAGTTATGCGAATGATATAGTCTGAGGATATAACGAAAAAGGCATTTCAGCCATATAGGAAAAGAAAGGGGGAAAAGAAAATTCATTCAACAAAAAAACAAAACAAAATTTTTACTGACAAAAATAATAGATCAAATATTTTTTTTCTAATTTTTAATAGCATATCAATGATTTGTCAATAATTCGAAACAAAACAGGCCACTGAAATTAGTCCAGGACCTTTTTTTTCGTTGCTTGTACTTTATTTTTATTTTTTTTTTTGTTTCGAAATTGAAAAACTAAACTTTGGTGCATCTGGTAATGACGAAGATTGGGTTTTGCTTTAAAAAAAAAAAAAAAAAATGAAAGAGAATAAAAACAGGAGATTTTTATTTATGAACAAATTAAAAGAGAGGATCTTTTTTTTTTTTTATCAAACGCATATTTTCCGTACCATGAGAATAGAATAATGATGATAGCTTAGAGTTTAAAGTATCGCAGACACGACAGACACTGAGAATTCCGAAGCCGCTGGCTAAGCCGCCAAAATGCCAAACTAAAAGTAAAGAAAACAAAGTTATCCATTAAAGTAATTAGTTATTTCCTGATTGGGAAATTGAAAAAAAAGAAAAACTTTTTTAAAACACAACCGGAATCTCTCGAATCCGCTGAGGTTGAGGGAAATAGGGATAATATGAATCAACGACAGATGAAGGGAAGATAAAGAAGGGAAAAAAAGGTAGAAAAAATCGAAAAAAAAAAAAAAAAAAAACAAAGCTTGTGATTTGTGTCCAGATTGTGTATATGGAGTAATATAAATATTTTAATAATTTTAACGATAGTAATAAATAAATAAATAAATGAATAATAATAATATTAAATATAATTCATAATAACATCACTCTTGAATTGAAAAAAAAAAAAAAGTTTAAAAAAACGTAAAAACAACAAAAAATTATCAAGCTCTAGTTTAATGATTGATCATTTGATGATTGTATAAGTATGTACAGGCAAACCGTGATGTTTCACTTTTAATCAATATAAATAATTTGTTGTATAATTATTATTATTAATATTATTATTATTGTTTGGAGGAAAAGAAAAATAAGGAAAAATTCAGTAGTTGGTATACTTATCACAGAAAACTGGTAGTAGGTGAAAACCGTGATGAACATCGATCACACACTTTGTGCCAAATAATAATAAAACAAAAATAGTTATTAAATATGTAAATCAGAAAAGAAAAAGCTGCTAACGACATATGATGCGATTTTACGACATTTTCGGAATTAAGTGTTCTGTTGTTGTTTTTTTTTTTTTCAATTTCCTTTTATCTGTACTCACGATTGGTTTTCGAAAATTCACGAGGATTAGGGAATTGTAATAGGTGGAAAAAAAAAAAAAAACGCCTAGGTGTCGTTCCGTGTGCATCTAAAGGATTTACTTTCTCTGGTATTCTGTGGTATTATAGGGACGCAGGCTCGCGATAAGATAGATATATGCAAAAATACAAAAATTAAAAAACAGAATATGAAAATTGAATGAAAGAAAAGTTTTCAAGGGTAAGTTGGCCGTCAACCACCCGGGGGTAAAAACAAAAAATGCTTGCGAGCTTTTTGATTACATTTTTTTGACGCTGTTAGTCTCTGATTCTTGTTTTTAATTTGTTGTAAAGAAAGAAAAATAACATTCTGCGTTGGATATTATATTTTGTTATCGACTGTGCATTATGTTTGTACGTATGTTGTGACGCTTGTACAGTAAATTATTTAATATCCAATTTGCAGGGTTGGATTTGTTTTAATTAAATTTGATAATGTTATTTAGAAAATAGGTTTTTATTAATTAAAACCTGATTTCAAAATTGGGGACAAGCGTTTTTACAAACCTGTATTATTAGTCTCGTCCCCCTCCCCATTTCTTCAATTATCGTCGTATCAACGATCATTAGCATGGCCAGCTTAGCCTAGTAAGCTCTACGAATAAAGATAATGATAATGACGATGACGATGATGATGATGTTACGTTACTCAAATTTTAGTATGTTACATAAATACGATGTGTTTACGTTTTTTTTTTTTCAATCAGAAGAAGGATTGAAAATGGAAATAATAAATAAATGTTATGTCGAGATGCTGCTACATCACAAAAGGGATTAAAATTGAATAAAAAAAAAAAAGAAGAAGAAGAAGAAATAGAAACAAAGACGAGAAAAAATAATATTAGTTAATCAAATTTGACGTTTGTTGTATTTTTTTAATCACGTCAGTGTCTGCTCAATATAAAAAAATAAATAAAAAATATGTAATAAAATAACACACAACCCGTATTCAGAGGACAATTAATTGTACTACTACACAGTAAGGTAATGAAAAAATGTTGGAAAAATTTTCAAGAGACAGGATAATGAATGGAAAGTAAAAATAAACACGCAAGAAGATAAAGAATAGAATGAAAATTAAAATTAAAACATATTAGAATGTATGGCACAGTGATTTAACGTGTGTACAGGCAAAAATGGAAACAAAACGAAACAAACAGAGAAAAAAAAAACGAAGGAAGTGACTTCACTTGTAATATTATTTATATAAATATATAAAATAATTAATTGTAACATTAATAGAAAGAAAAAAAATAAGAAGAGAAAATACAAGTGCAAAAAATGAGAGAAAAAAAAACAAATTAAAAATACAAAATACAGAAAAAAAAATGAATTAAAATAAATATAAATATAAATAAATGAAATAATGTAAAAAAAAAAAAAAAAGTAAACGATAATGGGTGCATAATAATATATTCTCTTTGATGGGTTAATTTAATTCGTAATTTTTGCATTGCAAGTTAATAAAAACACTATTGAAACATGATATTTCGTCTTTTTTTTCTACAATTTAATCTATCTTTCCAATCAGCAATCGAACCCCGTGAAAATGGTTTGGATAACTTATTTATAATTATTTCTATTTTGTATCTTCCTTTTGAGAAAAAAAAAAAGAAAGTAATGAAGAAGAAAAAAAATTGCGTCGATAATCGAACCTTTGAAAATCCAATTTACTAGTCAACACTTTCAACACTGTGTCATACATGGTTATTGTAGAATTGCCCTCTCAGAATTGATTATAAGTAAGTAAAATAGTTACCATAGCAAAAAAAATATATAAAATCAGTCAGCACTTGACCAGAACCTGTTCAAAATGTAGAAAAAGAAGAAGAAGAGGAAAGTAATAATAATGATAATAATAATAATGAGGCAGCTTCTGAGTATGAAAAAACATAAATAAAATCGCGGCTATACAAAAATTAAAAAAAAAATAAATAAATAAAACCGTTTATTCAACAGAGAGCAAAAAAATACAAAATTTAGTATCTTGAGGTAAAAATAGCAGTCATTTAACCAATTGATCTACAGCGCTTCCTCTGTAAAAAAAAATGTATCTTCCAATAATTATCAAAAAGAAAAAGAACCTAATTTTACAAAGCCAATTTGTATTCACGGTTACACTGCTGTTCGAGGTAAATGATTATTATCACGATTGGGCATTAGAATTTTCTTTCAATAGCCAATATTTGATTATAGACAATTTATGGCCAAATTTAATTATGTATGATCACTTCGCTGCTGTTTTTTATTTTTTTCTACTTTCATTTTGTTCGATTAGAGCAGAGATACAGAATTTATCAAGTGCCAATTCGTAGAGATCCGAGTACCAAATATAACAGGAAAACTCAGGGTGTGCAGAGTGTAAAAATAATAGCGAAAACGTTGGCGCAACGACGAGTCGAATATATTTTCCGGATAACACAGTTTCGAAATTATACTTTGTCACGCCATTATCAAATTTGAACAAAAAAAGAACAATAAAAATGAAAGAAATAAGAACACATCGGGGCAGGTTTGAGAGAGTATTGACAAATGATAATAAAAAAGACAAAAAAAAGACAAATATTGATTACATATTCATAATTAAAAATAATACATCAGATATTGGATTCCACTGTGTGTGACGTCCTTTTTTTTAATTTCACTCTGAAAGATAAAGCAACAAAAAAACAGAAAGAGTGAGAGAGCGAGGGGAGAACAGGGGTGTGCTGGTGCGTACCAAGCTATTATTATTCATTATTATTTCATATTGATTAATTTGAACTTGTATATTTGAAATTGTGTACTTTTACTTCGTCGGGACAAAAAATTCGTACGTACGTGATAAAGGATAAAATTATATTAAATCTAAAATTAATGATATATTTCATAAGAGCAGAGACTTAGAGCGTATACTTACAATTAGCATATTAGTTTTTTTATGTGCCTGTGGAATATAAAGCTCGCTAATGAGTCTCGCACAACGCGACGTTGGGTGTGAAAATAGTTAACGAAATTTTTATCTCAAACTAACTTTTGTGTTTCTTTTTTTTTTTTTTTTTTTTTTTTGTTGAGAGGTAAATATAAATTGATTAATCGAAGATTTTTAAGATAAATTAAAATGGGAAAAAGTGCGACTGTCTAATTCCAAATATTAATCAAAAATTTGTTTAGATAATTAGTAGATAATGGAAAAATATATGGAGATGAGAAGAAAACGTATTTGTATATATTTGTGCCTAATCTAACAACATAAATTTAGATCTAATTCTAAGTGCCAATCGATTTCTTTATACTCCAGAAAATAAAAATAGAGTATTAAAATTACAGTGCTTTGAGTATGTACCGTTTTAATTTCAACTCTTCGATATTCATTATTATCGTTGATTTGTAAATTTTAATTTTCTTCGTTTAATCTTTTTAAATTTATTTATCACGCCTGTATAAAATATAAACGTTCTGAATTTCTTGCCACGTTTTTATTGCTTTGAAAACAAAAACGATTAACTTAATCCTGTATAGAGTGGAAATACTTACATAATTTCGAAGAAACCAGTTGTACTTGCAAGATAGTATTAAAAAAAAATGTGCACAATCTAGATGAAAGAAAATGATATGAAAAATGACTAAATATTAACATGCGTGCAACGTCGCGTGAGAAAAGAATAATGAAATAGAAATGATTGTATGATATAAAATTAAAAAATATTAAAAAAAAAAAAATCCAGATATATATATATGAAAATATGATGAAATTAACCGAAACGATCAACTCGCTACTAGCATGCCCCTATTCTGTTAATTTTTACAAGCAAAAAAAACAACAAAAAACAAACGAAAAACGGCGTATGAAAATTCTGCTATATAATACATATGTAACATTATATGATGTACCATTTACCAAGTCAAGTGCATTAAGTAGTTAATAATTGATATATGAATATATATATATATATATACATATATTATACCATATAGAGAAAATTGGACGTATTCTATAATATAATGTGTGTGTGTAGATACGAACAAGAAAATTAAGCAGAAAGGAGCCAACCGGAAATTATATTTGTATATTTAATTACCGATTCACTCGTCGGCAGTTCCCCTTTCTGCGTTTATAAATGACCACGGCCAATTATTTCGTGTAAACACTATATATAAAGTCGATATTTATATGCAAGTGTAAATTATCAATATTACAAAAGCAGCGATGTACTGGTAGATATATTCATCGAAATATGTCTATTTCTTGTTTCTTATTCCCACAGGCACGGTCGCCTCTATTTATTTTCAAATATTCAAAAAGCGTTTCTTTATTTCTCTCTTTTTTTTCCTGACCTTCTTCTTCTTCTTCTTCTTCTTCTTCTTCTTCTTCTTCTTCTTCTTCTTCTTCTTTTTCAAAACCGTCGAAAATTCTACGTCTCATTTGAATTAACCACTAGATGCATGAAATTTTTTTTTTTTTTTTTTTTTCTCTGTTTTCAATGTTAATAATCACGTTTAGATTCATTAAACATAAATTTTTGCTCGTGGTTGATTCAAAAATGATAAAAAATTAATAAATTTTCGATTTCAATCTCTGAGCTAAAACGCTTGAAGATTGAAGAGAAATGTGATGAAAGATTTTGTTTTCTATGATAAAATCTGAATATTGAGGAATAAAAAAATAGTGAAAGCGAATTCAAACTATGATTAGATTCTAGGCGTTAAAAACTACGTGATGATGATATGCATTGATTTTCATCGTTATTTAGCACAAGAATTTTCTTTGGAATGACAAACTATCGATGATTCAATAGGTTGACAAAAAATATTTGAAAAAAAGGCCCAATATTGTAATAATAATAATTTTTTTGTTTCTTTTTTGTTTTGACTGTGATTCATCATGTTATGTGTATATATATATAAATATAATTTCAATAATTACATTCTGGGACCGTGGTAATATTATCGATTATAATTAACGACTTTAATGATAGAGACAGATGTACAATTTTTAATTGACATTTTGTCATTTCTACGATAAAGAAAAAACAAACAACTAATCGATTAAACTTTTCTCTAAAAATACATAATGAAAAAAAAAAAATTAGGATAATCGACATCTAATTATAAATTCCTATAAAAATCATTTGTAATTATAACGTAGTTTATAAAAGAAAAAAAAAGTAAGGATCGCCTGTCTCTGAACAGTCACTTGTCTTCATCCCCATATCATTGCCCCCCCTATCCCCCTCAAAAGCCTTGCTAAATCTTAATTCTTAGACCGTTGCGTGTGAATTGTAAGAAAAGAAAAGATATAAAAAAATAATGACATTTTGGCAAAAATGATGTGTGTGTGTGTGTGTGTACGAACGTAAACGTGAATACACCTGTATGTACCAATAATTGATAATAACGCGAGCGAGTATATATATATATATTATATAGATGCGAATGATATATATTATATATTATCTTATATACTGACCGAATCTTTTATCTACGACGACTGCAATGCTCCCTGACAAAGGCTCGTATATTCATCATTACCTATACCTATATAGTTGTATTTGCAATTATTACATATATTATATTAATTAATTAATTAATTAAATGATTAAATAAATAAATGAATAAATCATACAAATTAAATGAAAAAAAAAATGAAAAAAAAAAAGATTATATTATTAATAACCAATAGAGAATGATCAAGTGACAGAGGGTAAAACACTGTGGATAAAAGTTCAGTTTTTTTTTGTTCTTTCGATTTCTTTTTTCTTTTTTTTTTTTTTTTTTACTTTCTTATTTTCTCGAATATCTTCAAGAAGCATAATCAATGATCACGAACGTATCATAACCTGGATCGATACTGAGTATAAAAAAATCTTGTGCCCTCGGTTCTCGCATGTGTCAAACACGAAGTATTAAATATTTAACAACACCGTGTGAAACCAACGGCGCTAAATTCACTGGAGTATACATAAAGGCTCATATATGTATAAATAATTACGTACAGAGTATTGCACTTGTTTTTTTTTGTTCTGTATTTCATTCATTTTTTCTTTTCTTATTTTTATGACTGTACCATAGAAAATGTATTTCAGTTAAAAAAAAAGTAAAGATTCTATGCTTCTTGTTTTATACGATAATTTTTTTTCTTCGCGTATAATTAGAAAAAAAAAAAGAAAAAAAAATTGTATAAAATGTATTGTAATAGCGATTAAAATTTACATTTAACGATACAAAAAAAAAAAAGTATAATGAACGATTATACATTTGGGTTGTGCATAAAAATATACGTACGTACGGTTTTGGGCAGAGAATTTCGAGACGATTATTTTATTATTATATATTATTATTCCATCTCTATGTATCTGTTAGATAAGTTGATACTTCTCGATCGGATATACGAAAATCAGAGTGGAACAGGGGCGGTGACATCTATAACAAAACCTTGAAAATTGTAAATTTGTTATGTGTGCGTATAACGATCGGTTGACAAACTTCCATGTACTCGAAAAGGGTCGTTTCTGTGTTTTTTTTTTTTTCTTGAATATATGTACGACCCAGCCGATTATGTGTTATTCGAAGTATCAAACCGATCGGATTTTACGTTAATTTTTTTTTTTTTTATACCCCGTTTTACATTTGGTTATAGAGAAAAGAAACTTTGGCTACCGCTTTGCGTCTTGTGTGATAATCATTTAGTCCAATTCTCGATCTTCTCTACTCAAATCCTTGTGTATAGTCTACGGCAGCGATAGTAAGCAGCCGATGACTATAGGCTAATTAAATATTTATTCAAACGATGACTTGCCAGATTCATTGCACAGTATATATGTATACCTAACGAAAGATAGATTGAAACAAGAATTAAAAAAAATAAAATAAAAAAATAATAATAATTCAATTAAAATAATGATCAATATTATTATTATTATTATTATTATTATTGATTAATGGATGAGTTGAATAGTTATTGAAAAGTTTCATGAGATATTGATGTATATATTTTAAGTTTGTATTATAACTCCCCACTTAATTTGTATGAAGATATCATTAAAATAATGATGAAAATATACATAAATGGAATTATATCATTTATTTCCTTCTCTATTTTTAATGATAAAGGCGAAAAATAATCTAAATATAATTTATAAATGAAACCAACTGTAGTTTTCTTTTTTTTTCTTTTTTTTTATAAACTAGACTAGTTTGATATCCCTAAAATCTTAGAACTAAGTCTTAAAATTGATCCGAGTTTCTCCAGAGCGGCGAAAAAGGTTCAAGTCAAACAAGTCGTACATTCGAAATGCTATAAACGGACATGCGCAAGGCGATCGACTTTAAGCATGCGTACGAGCTACGGTTCTGACTTGAAGCCGATGGCCGGCCAAGATGTCGCCAGGACCGGATTGTTGATTATTATTTTTAACCAGGGTAACGATATTCCCGACGATTCTCAATGGTTAATTCAATTTAAAAAAACACCCTCACTGCCGTACGCGGAACACTGTCAAACACCCTAATATCAAGTTATCTGCAAAATGGCTGCCAACCGTGAAACCGAGGTGAGATTATATCAAATACACCGAGTTATTCGTTATCAATTCTATGCCTATTCACTCTTATTCATTATTCAAATCATACACTGCTCTTGCTCTATACCCGCTCCGTGTTCTGCGTTTTTAAGCCCTCGCAGAATTCCCGCCATTATTATAGATCCTATGACGAACAACGATCCCAGCATTAGAAAATTTTTTCCTACGGGTCCCGGAATAATTATTATATCAACAAATAATTTATTCTAAGTTTTACTATTCTCTTGTGTCAAAGTATTGTTTATTCAATTCTCAGGTCCAGAGTTTGAAGGAGCGCGGCAACGCGTGCGTTAAGGATCAAAAATATGCGGAGGCGATGTTTCATTACACGCACGCGATTAAATTGGATCCAAAGAATTACTCGTTGTACAGCAACCGGTCTTTGGTGTTTTTGAAAATGCAGCAGTACCACTTCGCGATGGAGGACGCCCTGATGACCATTCAGTTGAAACCAGATTGGACAAAGGCGAGAGAACCAGAATACTTTTAAATACATGCTCCGAGGCATTGTCACTTTGACAATGAAAATACCGTTGGAAACTGGCCGAATTTACGATCGAAAATAATTAATCTGTCAACATTACAGGGATACTATCGCAAAGCGGAAGTAGAATCGCAAACATTCAGATTTAGCGAGGCTCTACAGTCTTACAGCAAAGCTCTCAATCTGCAACCGAATGATCCGAGCATACTAGACGCCATGAACAAGGCTTCCAACCAACTGATCAAAGACAGAAGAGGTGATAAATTCTAAAATTAAACTTTCTCCATGTCGATTATGAAGATCCTATTCAAATTTTCATCAATAAACGGAAGAGACGTTGATAATCACGGTTCTTTATTGTTTCAGCCGATCAACAAATACCTTGGCTGGGTGCAGGTGTTGGAATTATCCTCGGTGTTATCGTCGTAATCGCTGATTACGTTTTCACTAACAAGCCAACGTTAACGGTACGTGGAAAAATAAAACAACGAAAAAACCTGATATTGACAAAAAATTTGTATTGTTTGCTGCATAATAACTGAAATAATGGTTATGGAAATACTATATTTTAGTTTGATCTTCTATGAAGAATAGTAATGCCTATGAATAGGAATTGCAATAGGAACTGTTACAAATGTCACGATAAAACAGGTCCACCAAAAATTGTATGTTGATTACGACATTTGTTTAAATTGTATTATATTGAATACCTGAAAAAAATTGAATAATTTTGGTGTTGTATCAACTAAAAAAAAATTGTCAAAATAACACAAATATAGAGTAAATCTACTAAGACAGTTTTTTTTAAGCTCAATTTTTCCAACAGTGGAGGCATTATTCCGAGAATGGACCCTCGAAATTCTATAAAGTTCCTCCGTATATCACAAATGGTCAGTTTTATGGACATAAATATCTACTTAACTCGGAAAAATGTCTAGTTATAGTTACTCTTCGTACCTATGGGTTAAATATGGCATCAACTAAATTCTTTATAGAATACCGAACCAAAATATAGTATTTCCAATCATAATTTCAGCTCAAATGACTATTTTCATACACTGAAAGAAATTTTTTAGCAAAAAGTACAATAGCGCATTAGCATAAGTGCAAAAAATATAGTATTTTAGGGATAAACGAGGTACAACGATAAGTATTCCTATACTTATAGAATATTGTACTATTTTCCTAGCAATAATTGCTAAAGACTATTGTAATTCTTGCTACACGTTTATGTATCGATATGATCTTGCGAAGCAAGAATTACAATAGTCTTTAGCAATTATTGCTAGGGAAATAGTATAAGGTCCTCTAGTATAGGAATGCTTATGGTTGTACCTCGTTTGTCCCTAAAATACTATATTTTTTTGCACTTATGCTAATGCGCTATTGCACTTTTTGCTAAAAAATTTCTCTCAGTGTAGAACAAAAATAGGAAATTTTTTCATTGTACAATTGTTGTTATATTTCCGTATAAAAATTCAGAGTCATAATTTGAACACTGCAGAGTATAAATGTGCGCTCATCGATGAAAATGTACATTTCTTGTTTTTCAAGTACTGAAAAAATTCCCGAGACAAATTGTTCGGAAAAACACGTTTTTTCTAAAATTCACTCAAAAATTCATAACTTTTTCAATTGCCAGTATTTTTTCTAAAAAAATTAGAACGATACTCTAGAATTATGGTACTTTGATTAAAAAAAAAAAAATAGTCTAAAAAAAGAGTATATTTATTTCCAAGGTTGAAATTGACCATTCGGGGCTTGAAAAAACGAAAGAATGAAAATTGTTTATTCATACATTTTTCCAGTTTTTACCTGTTTACTACTCGTATTATTCAATATCCGGTTCAAATTGACCGAACATTACGATTCACCCAATGTTTCCGATATCAAATCGCTGTTTTTCCGTCCGTTCATTTTATTTTTTTTTTGTTTCTCTTTTATGAGGCGTGAGCAAATATGCGCGATTTTCTATTCGATTTTACGCCTCAATACAACATCGATCTTGATGGTTTGATCAATTACCGTTACGATCGATTAGGAAATAGAAAAAGAACCGGAGCGCAGATGCTTATATTATCTTCGGAATCGTTACGTTATAATGCTCATTGTTTACCTGCCGCACGCAGGTGATCTTTGACACGCTCTATAGACTGTACAAATACGCTGCGCTAATGAACCGTTTGCTCCTGACTATTCGTCTACCTTCGACCATAGAAAATCGGTAACAATAACCCAAGGAACCTCCTTCCATTTTCGGAAAATCAAGGCATCCAAATATTCCTGCGGGATTTAGCCTGTTTGTGAAAAACGTCATCCTTTTAGTTAGACAGGCCCTAATCCCTTTGTTCAAATGACCCCTTTCAATTTTCGGTTCTACGTCAGTCGAGTAGCATGCGATATCTTCGTATAGTTTCATCTTCTTGACACGGTTTTAAATCTTTTGGTGAAATAGTATAAGGTAACATAAAAAAAAAAATTTATTTAGACATTTTAGCGTTTTATCGTGTGAACAGGATGAAACCATCACAGTTCTCGCCACATTCTTATCACATGTGTTGTTCGTTTGAAAGTAGAGTGTAATCTACACCGTAGAGATAAGCGAGCATTTTTTACGCACTTGGTTCATGAAGTAATAATTAACTTGGTATATATGGCAAAAGCTCACGCCGTTCGATTCGAACCTCTGTCATATATTTCGATACATATACGAGACGGAACTACTTTTCTTGAGGAAAATTGAAGAATAAGAAAATCTCAAACTTGTCCATTTCGGGACTGGATTTGGAAACAATACGTAAATGAGGAAAACTGCGGAAGTTGACTCAGCAAAAGATAAATATGTATATATATACATTAGCGCGAGGCATCCTGTATACACACACCTATATATATATGTATATAAATGCACAGAGATATAGATGCACCGTAGTCAGCACTCCCGGGGGTCTTGAGAAAGGGGCGAGGGAATGGGGGCGAAGCGGATTATGTACCTACTTGGCGATTAAATCAATTACGGGGGTACATACCCCTCAAAATGTAAAAAAAAGTCAAAACTGCCAAAAGTCATTTTTCATATTTTAGAATGTTTTTCACACGATTTTGGGAACACATTTTTTTTCTATCTAAAATGCACAAAATAAAATCTATCGATGCGTCGATTCAAGTTTTTCTGGTCTCAAACTATTCAGTAAAGAGGCCTGCTCAAAATGAACAGAGAACTTCTTGATCCGATCAAAATTGTGCCAGATATTCATCATTTTTTAAAATAAAATAGCGTTTTTCTGTCTTCATGCCCTACTTTTCGTGATAACTCGAGTAAAAATAAAGTTATGAAAAAGTTATCTATGTTCATATTGAAAAGGCCCCTTTAATGAAAGGTTTGAGACCAGAAGAACTGAAATCGATCTACCGGTAGATTTTATTTCGTGCATCATAGAAAGAAAAAGACAATTCTTTCTAAAATCATGCGAAAACGATTAAAAAATCTCAAAAACGACTTTCGGTGGATTTGATTTGTTTGAAATGTTAAGGTGTATGTTCCCCCTTAATGTACAACGAAAGTCGAATATGAGCATTCCAAAGCATTGAAGTGTCAAGTAATTAACTCTATGTATCTTTTGGAGCTGAAACAGAGAATTGATTATATGAATTAGATCGCCTACATGAGTATTGTAACCTTTCTGATCGAAAGCTCTTCATTCGCGTACACGAAATTCTAGAAAAGTTAATCGCAGTATTCATTTTCACTGTCAATTCCCTCGAGATATTTAATTTATTTCAGAATTTATCGCCGATATTCCCACGTTGAGGTGCAGATAAGCTGCCCATGCCGTGTCCAGTTGACCCTGAACTAGTACAGGTATTAGGTAGGGAATAGATTCACATGCAAATCTGCTATCTTCTCGGTGACGGAATATAAATAGACATTCACACAATGCGCGAATCGGTTGGATCGTGTCGATAAAAATTCTATATTTATGGCAATAATTTAAATGTCAAATCGTCTCAGTACCTGAAGACGAGAAATAATCTTTTATGATTTTCGATCACGATCCAGCACCCACTGCTGATGGCTCTGCTGACGATCGCCATCGCGATGCTCGGTTTCGGTATCGCTAAGGGGTGCCGATACTTCGTCAAATGTCAACGAAGGTCGCTGCTCGAGCCACCGTTGGATCTAATGGACGGTGGGAAGGAGGAAATCGCGGAAGACTCGCAGACCGATAAGAACAACGAAGACAAGGATAAACAGCATCCAAAATACAGCAAAGCTCAGGCTAGACAACGGTTCAAGAAAGGAAAATCGTAGCAAATCGTCCAGGCAAACGATGTCGTGTTCAATATCGTCTAGTTTCCCAAAGGATGAGACTCGCATGATTTTATTGACGAACGTAGTCGGAAGGTCGATCAATCGAATCAATCGAGTTTTAGAAAATTTCTCACCCTCGATTATTAAATTTTCACCACTCTCTGTTCACGTCAAGTAATTTTCATCATCACGATCGAGCACATGGATAGAATTTTCACCCCCACTTGTGTGTATGTATCGTCGAACTTTAGCGACATGTTTTTATATTACATCGTGTGTCTCACATCGGATCGCGAGTGCAGAATATTGTATGAGGTAAACGAGAGAAATGTGTGGAATTTAGGTGTAGGTTCATACATCCATCCTATATACGTATCGGTAGTTATTTGGTAATCGTATACCGAATAGTAGGTCAGCTCGGAGTAGATCAAACCTACTCTTGTTCAGGTGTATATTGTAAGCCTCGTTTTTTACCGTATTTGTACGATGTATTGGGTATAATAGCCGTAAGCGAACCCTCGAATGCAGCGGAATTAAGGCTTCGCAATTATATCTCGTGATATTTTTATTGTCGATCTATCTATCATCCGACTATTTAGATCTTAATTATCCAAAGTCAAGTCTGAGTATAATAGAATTAGAAATGAATTAGACATTCGGATCTATTCAGTACATCTTCGAAAACTCGTACACCTCTTTTTCTAATCATAGCCATAGACGAGATGCGTGTTAATTATACAGAGATCATCTAAGATGCACCCAAATCTATCGAATAAATTAATCTAGCGTAGACTGTACACGTACTGTTACTGTTGCAATGTTTCCATTATTTAATGATAAAATCCCTGCAGGCAAAATCACTTTCTATGAATATATTCGGTATCGTAATAATGAACAATGAATAAATAAACAGATAATGAATCTGAAAAAGGGTTTTATTACCGTGCGTGTGTACGTACACCTTCGCCCATCATTTACATTCATTTGTCTAATCATTTTATCTACCGGTGAACATCGGGGGTGAAATGAATAGCCACGTGACCCTATATATACCTGTTCCAAATACACAGTCCGACTACCAGGATTCCCGTTTGATCAAAGTGGTTCCACCCATTGGATAGTCAGACGCGAGCTTCGTCTCTGTCGATAACCCTAAATATGCATAGGTATAACATATGGTGGCCAGTGGTCAGGATGATGTAAAACAAAACAGAATAAAAGATCCCGAGCGATTTGTTTTTCCTTCCTCGCGCGGAAATCTTAATGGACATAGTAGAAAAACTTGTGTACCCAAGTTATAAATGAAAAAAGTATTCCCAAAAATCGTTTTCTTTCACCATTGATTGAGAGAATTATTTATTACATAATTGAATAAACACTAATTCTTTCGGATTTTAGTTAAGGAACAATTGTAATTTGATCAGGAAAAGTCAGGGATTTTTTTTACTCTGGCTACCATGTACAAATTTGGGACTATATGATCAGTTTTTTTTTTTTTTTTTTTTCAACGGATTCAAACTACTGTATGTGTGTTTAAACAAATTTGCAAGAATATTATATTCGTGTAGAATAAGCAATTAATGATAATTGAATTGGGTACTGATTCGAGTTTTTGTAATAAGCATTGCGCATGAACCGCGTGGACACTGGCAGATAGCGAAATAGGTAATGTTAAATGTTGATAAAGGTAGCAGCAATGCTTTGCGCGTCTCGAATTATCCCGTGTGACATTCAACTCGAACAGGTAAATTTCTGGACCATTAATTTACATGTAATTAAAACTTTCATCAAACTATATCCATGCACACGCATTGGTTTGCTGTAGCGCAGGAACAAAATCCGGTATTCACATTCCGATGTTAACAAGCCTTTAGCTATCGATAATTTTCAATCCACAGTTACTTTCACACAGTAATCTGTTGCATATATATATACGTGTAAAAAAATCATTGGCCATGTGATATTTTGAAGATATAATTTGTTACCGTGGTGATACGAAAAATAATTTTCTATTCTTTTTCCTTTATCTAATTTTATTCCGTTTCTATTTCTCAGTTGGGAAAATAGGAGTGATCTATTCCAAAATAGCATAGAGCTCTATACAGCCGGGAAAAGTCTAACTCTTCGGTGCACCGGGACGCTCCAAAAAAGGAGTTGAATTGAAACGTGCACGATTACGTCATTTAAGGCAAATTTCCGCTCATTGAGAATGAATACCCAGGAATAATTTAAATTATAAGCGATTCATTCTGACGATAAATGCCTGCATGTCGGTGCAACTATAATATCGTGAACCTCCTATACTGTTACGGGAAAACAGCCGAGCGTAATGGGTATTCCATAGACCGCAGGAATGATAACATAATTTTCGTGTTGAAGCGTTGAAACTTCCACTTTGTAAATATGCTCATTGCTCGGTAGTTCCGTGTACAGGATATCGAAAATTGATACACCGCTAAACCGGAAGTAAAATCGTGTGTATGTACAAAATGTTATCGCTGACGGTAAGAAGGATTAAAAAAAAAAGAAAAGTGTCTTGGTCGAACCGTACAACCCGTTGGTATCGAGGTCCAAAGGCCTCAAAGGACAGTGACACACGTGAAACGTGTTGCTAATCCACAGCTTATGCATTTTATCATAAACCGGAAGTACACCGTCTCACAGGTACTGTGGTCCGGTCAGGCGGCAAAATAACGGATCCAGTGATCAAGCCTCACAGCGTAATACTACATAGATATGTGGGAAATAGACAAAGACTTCTCTGTAAGATCTAGACGAGGGCTTCTTCGAAGTCCAAGAGAAAGGGAAAGAGATAGAGAGAGAAAGATCGAGGTAGCGGTAGAGAGAGCGAGAGCGAGAGAGAGAGAGAGAGAGAGAGGACGATAAAGGCGAAGTGAAGTGAAGTGAAGTGAAGATGAGTACTCGAATTTACGCGAGATCGGATTCTACGCTCAGGCAACAATGAACTTGGCGGGGGGGCCCCGGGGGGGGAGGGTCGGGGGTCTATGGGGGGGCAGCTAGGGCTTTGGGGAGTTGAGATCGCGAGCCAACAAGCGCTTAATATGTAGTGAATCGGTGTTCTGCGCATGCGCATGTGGTACTACTTTATTCCCCCGGTTGAGACCGCGTCACGCAGCGAGGCAAGGCAAGGAAACCTAGTGTATCAATGCGCAATCGCATCGAAACGTTTCACGACTCCCGAGGACGAGGAATAAACAGACACGATGCTTGGAGGAAACGGCAGGCAGGCAGGGCAGGCCTCGCGCGTGGAACACCTTTGAGCGAGTGCTCGCGCACGGAAAGGCCAACGATGGACCAAACGAAAGCTACAGCCTCCAGGCTCTTCAACACCTCATGCATCGAGAACAAGGACGATTTGGAAGAGGTAATATTAATATTTTAAATAATCCCTGGATACGTATCAAATGCGAAGTCGGCCATTGTTGTGACGGTCCCGTGTCTGTCGAGGCGACCGCGAGGGGCGCCACCCGAACAAAAATCACCATTTTCAGCGGGACATTCGAATACGTCGATATAGAATCGTTGCGTATGAGAATTTCGAAGTAGAAAATTTATCGGAATCTGTCGTTCGGGTGAAAAAAACATCGATAGAGATCGATTTATACGAATCGAGACAAAAATTAAATTTTCCCGCTTCTCCCCAGAAGTTCGAGCGATGCTATACGATTTTGCGAGATCTGACTTCTGGACTGTCGGAGAAAGAGGCGCACGACAGTCTGAACAATGCCGTATGCAAGGACAAAACGCACGAAGAAATATCCCTAGGACTTTTAGTTGTCATTTTAACGGAACCGCCAAACGCGGCGAAGAGTTATCGCGACTTGACTCTCATAACGAGAGACGGTTTGGCGATAGTACTCGGCCACCTGAACCAACTGGTTCTCGAAAGGTATCTGCGTCTCCACGACGTCGCCCGAGGCCAGCTGTTGTGGCTTTTGAGAGAGTTGATAAGAACCAGCGTCGCAAATGTAGACAATCTTTGTTCGAGTTTATTGAGGCACGCGGCGGGCGGCGATACTTCGCAAAAAAACCTCTTCCTCGTCGACGCTCTGCTAGATATTTTTCAAGAGAATCGACCCTGGCTGGACAAGTTCCCGTTTTTGATAGCTTCCATCGTTTACACCTATCTACGGCTCGTAGAGGACCACACCGCCCCCCATCTGGCCGCACTCAGGCAGAAAGAAGTCTCGTTCATGGTGTCTTTGATCAGGGAGAGATGCTCGGACTGTTTGGTCATCGGAAGGTAATTGGAATCATTAGACTTTGAATAATTTCAACGAGTTTGTAAATACGAATTTTTATCGCAGGGACCTGGTTCGGCTCCTGCAGAACGTGGCGAGGATACCGGAGATAGAAGCGCTGTGGAAAGACTTGTTGTTGAATCCGAAATCCCTGTGTCCAAATTTCGTCGGAGTCGTGCAACTTCTGCAAACTCGAACTTCGAGGAGATTCTTGCAGTCAAGACTGACCCCGGACATGGAGAGAAAATTGGTGTTTTTAACCAGTCAAGTTAGATTCGGAAATCATAAACGATATCAAGACTGGTTTCAAAGACAATACTTGGCCACTCCGGAGTCTCAGTCGCTGAGATGCGATCTGATCAGGTTTATCGTCGGCGTTATTCATCCGACCAACGAACTTCTGTGCTCTGATATTATTCCGAGGTGGGCCGTTATCGGATGGCTGTTCACGACCTGCACATCCACAGTCGCCGCTAGCAACGCGAAACTCGCTCTTTTCTACGACTGGTTATTCTTCGAGCCAGAAAAGGACAACATAATGAACATAGAACCAGCCATTCTGGTTATGCACAACTCCATGAGATCCCATCCCGCGGTCACTGCCACATTGTTAGACTTTTTATGCAGGGTAAGTGAGTTTTTCTCACTGTCCGCATTCCCGAGATTGATCGACTAATTCCATGTTTCAGATAATCCCGAACTTTTACCCGGCGTTTACTGAAAAAGTGAGGAGCGGTATTTTCTCCTCTTTGAGACAAATTCTCGAGAAACGTGTACTGCCCAGTTTGTGCCCGCTGTTCGACAGTCCGAAGTTGGACAGAGAATTGAGAACGAAGATAAGAGAGACTTTCAAAGAATTTTGCCTACCTTCTAACACCGATACAGGTAATTATCGCGCCTCGAGTTCACTTTTTCGTTTATTGAATAATCAAATATTATTGCTTACAAATTTATATGTGTTAGTGTAAATAATTGTCTGTCAGATTGCTTACTAACTCGATATTTATTTTCTTGCACGTCTCTCTTTTCGCCAGGCAATAAGCCACCGATACCGATGTATTCAGGTAAAATGGAAGAGCTTAGCAAGGATCTGGGACCTGGACTGATGTTGGAAGGAGTCGGGAGCACAACTTTAGATAATAATCACATGGGTCCAGAGGAGCCGGCCTTCAGCGACGAAGAAGAAGAAATGCCGTTGCAGTGAGTAGCTGGAATTCCTACCAATCGTCTATTCGTAACAAATAATCATGTTACCTTTCTTATTCGTCGTTGAAACCAGGATAGTAACAAAAATCGAAGAAGAAGAAGACGAGGATGACATGCCGCTGGCTAAAGTGAAGCTGAAAAACGAGCGAAAAAATGCAAACTGTGTCGTAAAGAAAGAAGAGAAGGAAGTGGAGGAAGTTGTCCCGCAATTGAATTTCATGCTGGACCCTGCAGAGCTGAGGATAGCGGTGGAGAGTTTGCACCTTGAACCCGACAACGAGGCCAAGTGAGCTTTTCTTAAATGTTGTTTTTTTTCTTTCTTCATTATTGATGCGATGTGAGAATAACGATGATCGTGTTTTCAGGTGCCAAGCTATGGAGAGGATAGTTCAATTAGTGATAGAGGACGAAATTGAAGCGGAAACATTACCTACCTTAGCGTCGTCGATTTCTACGGTACTTTTTCCCGCAACGACGTCGCAGATATTTCCTGCGGACAATTTAAATGACGAGAATCTAGCAGACAGCATAAGCACGCCGTTGTTTGTGATGTTCAGGAACCAATTTCAGTTGTGTAAAGAAGAAGATAAGAGAAGAAAACTTTTGGCCAGAGTTTTAGCCGAGGTTCAAGCGATTCAGCCTAGAACCGGATACTTGCTTTTATATTTTCTTAAAGTTTGGGGGAGAGAGGAGGAGAAAAGAGAAGGAGAACCCAGGTTCGTATTTGTTTGATGCATAAAAAACGATAAATTATATCCTCTTTATTTACGATCAAACTCCGTTATCGCTTCTGTTTCTCTTGCTACGTCGGTCGTCAATTTCAATGCTTATTATTCAGGTCAGTCCGGGCCAAAGGTCTACGATTAAAATCAATTCATCTATCATTCTATGTCGCAGAGACAAGCCGTGTGTCTTCTATTTC
The DNA here is from genome assembly GCA_018257835.1 of Euura lappo. Lineage (NCBI taxonomy): Eukaryota > Metazoa > Arthropoda > Insecta > Hymenoptera > Tenthredinidae > Euura > Euura lappo. Next base: position 50,409 of record JAEUYN010001751.1, read on the forward strand.
TAATCTCTTTGTTCTTTTTTACAGTAACGAGCTGAACGACGTAAAGGCGTCTGTGTACAAAGACTTTTGTTCCGAACGAGAAAAAAAACTGGACGCTTGTCTATTAGCAGACTTGAAGGTGATGATTTTTACTGATATATTATCCGAGGAGAATTTATTGAATGAATGAATATAAACGTGTGGGTATTTGTTTCAGCTTTGCCACGAAGACGATATATACCTGCTCTGTTACTTGGTACCGGACGTGTACATGGAATTTCAGAACGTGGCAGTCGGGAATGTACACTTGTTACAATTGGTCGTGTCGACCGTCGACGCCAGTCAATTGCAGGACTTGATTTGCCAGATAATGCAGGGACACTTAAGGATGTTGAAGAAGGAATCGTTCACCACAATTCTCACAGCTAGTCTACATTGGGAAACATTCGAGCAGTATTGTTTCTGGCAACTAATCGCCGCTCATGATTTTTCGATCGAATCGGTACTTCCGATATTGCCAAAACTCGAATTTCGTAATCACGCGGAAGCCCTGACGTCGATACTCTTCATGCTGAAGCAAGAAAAGTGAGCAATGGAAATATTTGAATGTATCAAAAATCGCCCAACAAACCGTAGGATTCGAATAACACGATTCTTATTTCCACAGACCCACGATGGAACTATTGAGACAACTTTTTTGTCGTCACAGCGTGGACGGAGATATGTTTGTGGTAGCCGCGCTGCGCTACTGGTGCCGCGAGTACGAAGATAAATTAGGTGAATTAGTAGCAAGTTTGTTGAGTACGCGCTACCCTGCGACAAGCCCTAACAAACGAAAGCGTTCAATGGCTAAACTTGCCCAACAGTCTGGCCCTCCGACGGGAGAACAAGTGTTAGGTCACCTGGACCAGCTCAGACAGCACTGTCTGTCTACGACTGAGTTACAATTCTACCAATTAGACGGGATGCAAAGAGCTTTGCAACAGGCACAAGCCTCGAGCAGCGATTCGTTGAGGAAAAGCTTCGGAGATCTGTTCGCTCTCGCCGAAGTTAACGAAGAAAATGAGCCACCGCCGCCGCCGCCAACTTCGAGAAAACACACTGCCGCCAATACAGGAAGCGGAGGCGGGGGTAAAGGAGGTCATAGAAAAACTGGCGCCAGTACGAGGGAGAGACCAGCCTCAAAACGGCCGCCACCTCGGGATAGGACTACTGAAAGTAGCGATCAGAGCAGCGAAGTGAGTTATCGAAAGCTTTGAATAGTTTTGGCATCGACGTGATCATGGAAAAAATATCGTTTTTTCTTTCTTATCGTTCACAAATTTGTTGCTTCTGATCTGAGATTTTTTTTTTCTAGTATTTCGTTTTCACTTATAGAAAGAAGATACGTAGTTATAAGGATAAAATATGATTTTCATATGTTTAAAGATTCGTTTTATAAATTTCAGGAAGAGGAAATAATAAAACCAAAGCAAGCAAAGAAAAGAAAAAAGATAAATCCCGTTGGCTCTGATAGCGACTGACCACCCAGTGTCTTCATACGTCATATGGACCACGCGTGCGTGTGTGCAGCAAGTTAATTTAGTTTTAAGTGTAGTAAAATAAATATAATATACTATACATATTAGAATTAAGGATTCTGTATATAGATAAATACGCCAAAAGTCCAGCAGTCCTGAGATATTGATGAAAAACAATAAGTAAAAAAAAGGAAGATAATACTTTGCAATCTCTGAAAATTATCACCTCGACTAAATACTAGCGTTAATTTATTATTCATCGTTTATTTCATTTTACTTTATTTAAATTGAACCATTTTATTTATTTTCTTTTTTTTTTGTCTCAAATAATATGCCGAACTGACGAAGATTTTTGTCATTCACGCATGTCATGTAGATTTTACGATTATAGTTATATACGCATGTGTCAAGTTTAGGAGAAGAATTTTTCAAAGTACAGATGAAAATATAATAATTTTTCTTTTTTTTTTTTCTTTTCACAGATTGCAAAGGAGTAAAATACAAAAAATTATGTTCTACGTTTTTACAGACACACGTATTTCACCGTAATTACTTAGTTTCTATTTCGATCTGTTGTTAACCGTATTTAAAGAAGACAGAAACAAAATCGTGACAATTAATAAATTAGCCGATTTTGAGGACGCGCGTAAATATTTAGGTATTTTGTTATGCGAAATGTAGGTATGTCGAGTATATATGATTGAGGCCAACAAATGTTTACCATATTATTTTGTTGTCATTTTTTGTAAATAAAATTTAAGTAAATTGGTTAATTTTTATTACTCAAAAACAAAAAATTATATACATAAGATGAAAGGAAAAAACACAAAAAAAAAAAAACAGAACAATCTTCTCGAACGGGTGTTCCTTACACGATCACAACCCGCGGTTATGGAACATCCGCGTATGAGAAGAAATACAGTAGTAGCTATGTATCTCGTAGTTTGTACATACATTGAATGAGAGAGTATGGGGTTACCATCGTCGATTTTACATGCTCGTTGAAATTTGTGTTTAATTTTCTCGAAATCTTGAACAAACGAAATTAATACGGTTTTACTGATTATCATCGATGATTGCATACACATTGCGTGTGTATGGTAAAAACCGTAGTTTCAAAATGAATAGAACTTTTTTACTGTAAATAAATAACGAAATTTGAAAAACGTTTTCGATAGAGACAAAAGTTTATAAACTCGAGTGAGGTGAGAAAATGAAACAAACAAAAAGCAAAAGAACCGTTAATTGTAAACATTTTAATGTTTTTAACAATCTTGTACACACAGAAAACATGTAAATGTAAATACATAGATTATCATAATACCGAAGTAACGTCATTTTATTTATCCATCAAATGCGTGCATGACTGTAAGTCGGGTTGCCCGTGTGCAGGCTGACTGAATCGGATATCTTTTTTTGTCTCTTCTACAGATTCGGATGCGTCACTGCTTGCAAAAGTTCATCAGACAAAGGGTGACGGTACAATGATAGGACACAGTCAATTCGACTGACCAAAAAGGCAACCTTTTATTATAGATCATGATCATTGATCTATAGAATAGAGAAAAAAATAATATCACGTGTCTAATGTTGTATCAAAACAAAAAAATCATAATAATCACGTGAAAAACTACAAATTTCAAAACTAATTACAGAATGAAAGAATTATGAAACCAAAATCGCTGTTGGACACGCGAATCCTGAAAATAAATAATTCATTGCAAATATTCAACGTTTGAAAGAAATTGGCAAGTTGATTTCGAATATCATCGAGTCCCTGATCGGGCATTGATGGCAGTAGTGGCCTGGCGGTGTTCCGCGTCGTTGCGTGACGACTCCGTCAGTACCTCTTCCGGTCTGTCGGTTGCCCTCGCCATTCCCCGCCATTTTGCGGGACGCGTCGTTTCTTGTACAGAGCCGTTTCCGTCCGGGGCATAAAATAGTATATTTGTTGAGTTTCCATAAGTGAAAAGGTGGTCGGTGTCACCGGGATTAAAGCATACATCAAATCTACGGCTATGATCAAGGCAGACGAGTGAGTACGATGCGTTAATATTATCCCATCGATGATATCTTGAGCGGTCGGCTTTTCGGAGTCGGCGAGGACAACAAACACCGAGTTTTGTGTTCAACCGACGCCTCTGTGCCTCTGTGCAGGTCACAAATGCAAAACAGTAACGACGAGAGGGACCGCAGCAGAGAACGCGATCGCAACCGGAGATCCGACCGTCAACCGCGAATGAATTCAACCAGTCGCGACCGCAGTCGTGAGCGGAACGACCGGGGCGGACGGAAGGTCTCGGATCGTAGAATCTACGTATCGAATATACCCTACGACTTCAGATGGCAGGACTTGAAGGACCTGTTCAGAACCGAAGTCGGGAAGGTCGCTCACGTCGAATTATTCATGGACGAAAACGACAAGCCGAGGGGATGCGGTATCGTTGAATTCGAGGACGCCGACTCGGTAAAAACTGCCGTTGACAAGATGCATCGGTTCGATATCAAGGGGAGAAAACTGGTGGTCAAGGAGGTGAGAGCGATATCGCATTCGAGTTTAATAACATTTCAGGACGAAAAACGCTCTCAAAACTATTTATTCGTGTCCAACTGTTCCTGGACGTTGAAAAAAATAATAATTCTCATCCTATTCATTTTTTAGGACTATGACGTCGAGCGAGACAAATACGGACGCCTATCTTCGACTCGTAACAACGACAGAGGACGAGAAGACAGATTCAGAGATCAGCCGAGAGCTACTGGCAATCGGCAGAACATGCCAACTTCTGGAAACGGAGGAGGTGTCGGTGGCGGCGGAGGCGGAGGCGGAGGAGGTGGCGGAGACGTCAAGTTTGGAAATACTTACGGTCTGAGTACCCAGTTCTTGGAATCGCTAGGAATCTCAGGTCCCCTTGTTACCAGAGTCTTTGTGGCTAACGTGAGTCGATGCTATCTATGAATCGAACCTGACTCTGCATCTGTGATAATGAAGATTAAGAAAATATAAACAAGTTTGTTTTCCTTTACAGCTGGACTACAAGGTAGACGAGAAAAAGTTACTCGAAGTATTCAAGCTTGCCGGTAAAGTGCTCCACGTCGAGTTGGGCAAAGACAAAGACGGAAAATCCCGAGGTTTCGGAGTCGTCGAGTACGATCATCCCGTCGAATCGGTTCAAGCTATTTCTATGCTTCATAATCAGCAGCTCTTCGATCGACGCATGACTGTGCGACTTGATCGAGCCAATGAGCCAGACATGCCACCCAAACTGCCCGAAGGTAAACAAAAAACGCGTATTTTCATGTTTCTAGAATTTATTTATTTATTTAGGAACAATTATTGACGAAATTTTCTATTCTCTGAACAGGTCTGAAAGGAATCGGCATGGGTCTTGGCGCCGGTGGAAATCGATTGATGGACGTAGCTAGGAACATTCCGAGCGTACAGCCCAACAATACTCCCGCTGTAAACTCGATCTCTGCCCCAGTTCTGGCTACCGGAGCATTCGGTGGTGGTTTGAACAACGTCGTACCTGCACAATTGGGTAAGATCAACGATTACGGTGGATTTCTTATTCTCCGCACCCTTTCAGATATTTCCCAGTACTCGTTTATTAAAAGCGTAACATTTTTTGATACAGCGTCGGCTCTCTCAAACTCAAACGCAGCAGCCCTCCAAGCGAGTCTCGCCGGTGGTCTGGGAGCCAATCTGGCCACAAGTTCGTTGCTGAATTCATCCCTAACGAACGAACTGGCCTCCAATTTGAATAACTTTGGCGGCGGAGTCGGCGGACTATCGAGCCTTCAGGCTTCTCTTGCCGGCGGACAAGGAAACAACGCATTTGCGCCGAGAGGAATGGGAAAATTAGATAACGATGTGGGATTCGGTGGAAATAACGCATTCGGTAGTTCGAATTTTGGAAACCGAGATTTTGACGGCAACTTCAGAGACGACAGTGACCGTATAAGCGGAGGAACGGCAGCCTTCTCCACGAATCAGAATCAGAATCAATCTGGAAACCGACAAAATACAAACGGTGGAAGGTCCACTGACACCATCCTAATTGGAAATGTAAGAATAATTAACAATTACTACGCGTGTCATTCGATTTCAACGAGCTTTGGGAAAAAAGACTGATATTTAAATTGAACATTATTTCAGTTACCGCAAAGTACAACGTGGCAGATGCTGCGAGACAAATTTCAAGCCATTGGGGAGGTCAAGTTCGCCGAGATGAGAGGCACGGATATGGGACTGGTCAGATTCGCCTCTGAATGGGAAGCTGAGCGAGCTGTCGGTATCCTTTGATAACAAATTAACAAATAATATAGTTACAGTGGTCAAACGTCATTCTTCTTCCCAAAGAATGTTGGGTGTGAGTTTTTTGTTCAAAACTTTAGATCGTCCGGACACTCGACTACATCGGATGATTATGTTCTCTTTTATTGATTTCCTTAACATAATGATTTTAGCTATGATGGACAGGCAGCGGATCGATGGACGAGTCATCGACGTCCGTCTCTACTAAATTTCTTCGCACATGAAGGTAAACCAGAAATTTGAAAGAAAAACAAACAAAAAGAAAGAAAGAAAGAAAAAAATTTCCACTGGGTCACGAGAAATGGTTCTAAAACTCTTGGTCGCAATTTGATGAAAAGAGGTCGTTCAGCGTCGGCTGAATCGCATCTGTTCTGGATCGCAAGATTAGTGTGTTTTAGTCGGATTTTTTTATTAGGAAAACGTATTCTAGTCGCGGTAAGAACTATCTGTCCTCGAGGAAAATTTCAATCAACGTTGATCCAGTTATTTCTCGGCAGACGAGGCTCGTATTTTTTTTTCCCCCTCCACGATGCTGATATTCTTTGATTATGGATATTTTTACCGTGATTAAATTACAGCATGTATTTTTTAAGGTATAATTATCCAGAGAATTGTGGTTCACCTCGATATCGTTTTCTCAATCACTCAAAGAATTAGTTGCTAGGTTTAGGTTTGCTACTTCTATGTGGGTATTAGATTCCCTTTTCACAGATTAATATTCTATTCACAGTAAATAGATAACTAGTTCATAAGTTATTTCTTAGTTCAATGACAAGAGTAATCGTAATCCGACTTTAGGGTGTTCCGTTCAAACCAGACTTCCAAGGTTTCTCATGGCTGGTTATTTTTATAGAATCAATACAATCTTCCTCGTGGAAAAAAAGTAAAACAAAATAAGACAGATTCGAGGACCTCTCTGCGTATAAGATTTAAGAGCATGCTCTAGTCAGTCTTTACCCACAAAGTAGCCGCGTTACTTAGTTTCACTGATATCAACGCCTACGCATAACGGGCGCGCAAAAGAAGATAAGAGCGCACTTCCGCACGAAATTCCGAACACATGCATCCCAAAATATCTCTGCTTCACGCAACAATAACGACGAATTCCTTGTTCCTAACTAAAATGATAATTGCCGCTTTCAACTGGTGATCGCGGCCATTACCATTTTAGTTAGGAACAAGAATTTTGTCGTTATTGTTGCGCAAAACAGAGATATTTTGGTATGTATGTGTTCGGAATTTCATGCGGAAGTGCGCTCTTATCTTCTTTTTCGCGCCCGTCATGCGTAGGCCGTGATATCAGTGAAAATAAGTGACGCGGCTACTTTGTGGATAAAGACTGACTAGAGCATGCTCTTAAGTGATTATGTATCGTAATTTCGTTAGTGGACGTTGCACCTTTTTTACCCGAACGAAACACGGAACGACAAACGAATCATCAATTTTAGAAGAATGATGAAATTGGAAATATTTCTTCTATGGAATAACGCAGCAATTTTGGATGTCCTATCGACCGTATTGACTGAGAGAAGATACTAGGCTCGGGAGTTTTCTGCAGAATTTGTTCCCAACCTTTGTCGGCGTATTTCGTTACCTCGTTACATTGTATTCTAATCTTGTATCTCACGAGGCGAAAGTGTTATTATCAGATTTTATTCGGGTGGTTCATGGTTCATTCGCTTCAAAGGTTTTCCGGTGAGTCAAGTAATCAGACCCAATGACTGTCCTAATAGGTTTACCCAAAAAATATCAATTACTTGATCAGCACGACGTTCTATTCCTCTTCGTCTTCTGTGTTTTTAAACTGGACATCGAAGTATAAGTATAAATATTTAATCACTTGGATTTGCGAAGAAAGGATATTTTTTTGGTAAATCCCGTATTTTCTCTCGTCATATTTAGAAATTCTCGAAGTATACTCTGTGCATCTGTATGACATTTCTTGTGTAACAACAAAACTTCATGATCGTATATATTGAATAAAATTCACACTTCAAACTTGACTTGAAATTCGGGTCGTTTTGTTGTACTTTATTTTTTGTTCTCTTTGTAAGTTATTAACCACTTTAAACACAGGCAAAATAACCTGGTCGTATGTATGGAAAATTGGAAAGTCTTCGTTTGTACCACAGGTGAGGATATTATCAACGGCTGTTTTTCAACAACATACTCTTTGCGACGACGTTGCCCAAAAAAAAAAAAAAAAAATGAAATAAAAAAACAATGTTCTGAACAACAAGAGTTACTGGTTCCTTGGGAAGATTCGTATCACTCGATTAAACTTGTTGGATTGTGTATCATTCCGAACATTTTTCATTGGTAATGTTGGTTCCTGAATTAATCTAAGTTACATCTAAGTGATAAGCAACCATTGTATCAAATTCCGTTGACTATGTAGAACTCATCCACACGTCCGAAGATTCCATCTGTAAATGGGATGTTTTTAATGTTGAATGCGTATCATCGCAGTAGGAGGGACGTTGGGAACGGAGTCGTGCCGTCTGATAGGGTAGACGTTAGATATTCACTGTTCCTTTCAAGATTCGATCAGATCTCAATTCGTTTGGGGCTGCGAAATTCTTTTTTCACCTAAAATTCAATTTATAGTTCTCGCTTTGCTTCAACATCTGTTTGTTTGTTGGAACGGATTGATAACAATTGTTGGTATATCGAAGGAGAAAATTAATCCAGAGAGGTCAACTATAGATTTTTGTTTTTCGGGAAGATTTATTATCGGCAACATTCACGATAATCGAAATTAACAACAAGAACAATTGCCGCAATTGTTGTTTTTATTCGCAATTTAACTTTGTTTCAATGACTTGTGATCTTGAAGTATGGGATTCTTTAATACGTTTGCACCTGAGTTTCAATATTTTTCAGACCACGACGAGCAGCTGTGCAAATCCAGATGAAAGCGATCGGAACGAAAGGTAGGTCAAATATGACAAATGGCATGTTTTTAAATAAATTTTTGTTTTTCAGAAATTACGTACAATAACTCGAAGAATTGATCACGGTAGAGTTAAATCTACGAGGAAAGGTATTATTGGAATATTTGTAACGATATCTGTAAAGAATAAGTAAATAAAAAATAACACCTCGGTTTATATTTCTTCAACACGTTTGTATTTTTTTCAAACAGTCTTTACATTACAAAACAATATTTTATATATAATATACTTTTTTTTTTCTAATTTATTCTTCTTTTTCTTTTTATCACAATTGAAAATGAAAGTATAATCATGTTGTACAAGGCTGAAGGTTCCGTTGCAGATTATATCATATGAAATATCACCTCACCTTATTCGTTATTTAGCAGATATCAGATTTTATATTTATTTTACAAAACAACGCACAAATCGACTGTATACTGATTTTCATTATTCAAATCCGTAAATCATATGGCTAGGAATTATCAGATCGTCAAATCATTCTTAATGCATTCAATGTTAATTATTATTATTATTATTTTTTTACTTAATAGGTTTTATGCACGATATCGCAAATAGGGCAAATTTTTGGATTAAGCAACTATGAATTTTATGTTCATTATACTTTCTATGATTAAATAATATTAATAATGATAACATAGTATTTAAAGTATGGCTCGAGTGGGGGTTTATGTATAAGGGGGTCTTGCGAATCGCCAAGTTCACGGCACAAGAAAAAAAAATTTTTCATACAAATCAACTGTCACATTAATTCTTTTTTCCGGTACAGCAGCTCTTGATTTATGCGATTAAAATCTACAATTACTCAGAAATCAATTGTTTGCTCAATTTTACAGCGTAAAAATTGTAATACCAGAGAATTAGTCTCCACGGGTTCAACGGCACCGGAACGACAACCGATATGATATCAGCCGTGTCTATCAGGGTTCAATGACCCATTGCACGGAATCTAACGAGTCTACGATTTTTAAAATCCTTCTTTCATTCAGTTTCTGATCGACCTAGAATCAGCGAAAACGATTCCTACGCTCAAACTGTAGATTTCTGCACGAAATACATGTAAAAAAAGAAAATATCTCGGTAGTGCGAAACCGAAAATTGTAAGTAGTTAAAACGAGTATCGCGACGAGAGACGATTTTTCTGGTATTTCTATTCGCTAGTGCATAGCAACAAAAGCCTTAAGATGTTTAGGTACTTGGGAACATTGATGCGTCCGCCTAATTACCCTTGCCGCTAAACAAGTTAGGGTGGTATATTTCATCGGTTCTATGATATCGTATATACTTTGATCTTTAAGCAACATCTCGAAAGTTCTTCCGTCCCCGTTTACAGCGTCCAAATGAGCACCGGCTTCTAGTAAAGTCTTAGCCAAAGGCGGCGGACAGGGATGCGACAAGGCTGCGAGGTGAAGAGCCGTATTTCCATCGCCGTCTCGAACCGATACGTCGGCTCCGGTGGTTAACAGAGCTTTTGCCAAATGAGGAGACGGGAACTCGCACGCCGGATATCTTCCAACAACCGTCGCGTCCCTGCTGCACGCCAGCTGCAGAGCGTCTCTTCCCTGAATTCAAACAAAAATTGAGTTAAAATAGTGTTTTTCACGCGACAATTTTTGCTCTAGCCAGAACACCCACCTGTTTGCCCTTTGCGTTCACCCTGACCAGGTCATAAACAGCTTCGTGCAATTCCCTGTGCTCCAAAGTACCTGGTGGTGGCGTTTCATGCGTTAACAAACAAGCCAAATGCAATGTGATGACCAAAACGCGGTTCAAGAAACTCAAGTCTCGCTCGCATGCTGGCACTTTGTCGAGCATTTGCTTTCCCAATCTGACTTCGACAACCTGCGCAGGAAGACAATATTTTTTTTTATTCGTGGCTTCCATTGAGAGCAGAGTTTATGTAAAAAGGTAATTACCGCTTTGTTGAATACCCTGACAAGTTCCTTCCTCTCAACGGGAGGAACTCGTCGACCTCTGCTCGTCGGTCTTCCCTCCTCTCCTATCATGAAGCTGAAAAGTTCGGTGAAACTGAAAAGCGAGCTTTGCGTCATGGGATTCAGCGGTTCCAGGATGCTGTGCTGCATGTCCAAAGCATAATTCCAAAGCTCTATACAGCGTCCGAATTTTCCTGCATCGGCGTATACCGCCCCTCGATATCTGATGTAGTAGCTAGTGTCTGGATGAGCCGGTCCCAATATTCTTTCTCTGATAACGAGTGCCTGCATACGAGTTTCGTCCGGATCAGCCAACAATTCGTCCAGTGCTTCCGGTTCGGTTATTTCACGGGCAAAATCATACGCAGCTACTGCAGGAGGGGGCGACGGTTTCGGCAATACAGGAAGCTCCGAGTACCTGAGATAATTACAATTCATTGATATTAAAATTATAACGTCCCAGACTACACTTCAGATGGAATGAGGATATTGAATTTGTGTTCAATAATCATTTCTAGAGTCGAATTTTTATGGATTGAACTGTACATTTACAATTTGAGTTTATAGAATTTAATTGTTTTAGTTACGATGGCGAATTATTTCCAAATTCTTTAATTAATGAATGTCTAAGATTCAACGATTTGTTAATTTTTTTTAGTACTGACTGTCCAATTAGTTGATATTAGTCGACAATTTCGGAACTTATCGTGTACCGTCTTTTTTCCAGAAGTTAGTAGAAGGAAGAATTTCGAAGCTTTTTGAAAAGTGAAGCGCATAGGAGGAGGGCAACGAGGGCTAGAGACTTGTCAGGTCGATGTAGTTGGGTATTTGGTTGATTTCTTGATCGGTAGATCATTTTCAAGAAAAATTATGTGGGTACATATTTTATGCTGGACTCCAGGAACTGTTCTGAGGAATATAGAAGAATTTTGTCAAAAATCCACGTCAAGATTAAGAATTTGTATTCATAAAAGGTGAAATATATCGTCGTTCCATAAAGCTCATCTCAACTATCAACGTTTGCCAAGAGGTCATATTAACACGAACCTTTCTTCCATCGCTCTTTTCCACAGCTCCATAGCTCCGATCATGTCTCGTTTTTTATCCACGTACGTTGCACCGAGTAGTTCTAGAGCGTCGATTCTTTCCTTACGACCGACTAGATGTTTCATTCCTATAAGATGTTCGACCATGTGTGTGTGGCCTGTGGACAAAGAATCGTTCGTTATACTTATTCTGTATCATAAATATGAATTATACGAATGTCAAAAGTGTGATTTTACTGACCTGTAACTGCTGCCGCAAGAAGAGGCGTCATCCCATAAGAATCGACATCCATTCGGGCCCCATGTTCGACCAATATTTTCAATATTTCTAATGATCCACTTTCGGCACAATCGTGAAGCGCCGTATTTCCCTTTACCGATTTTCTATTCGCGTCTGCTTTCATGGCGAGGAGATACTTTGCGATTCTTATATGACCTTTGTAGCACGCGATCATGAGGCACGTGTGTCCATGTCTGTTCGCGACTTCGATATCTGCAGAAATTAAAAACAAAAAGAAAAAACGTTTACATTAACGTTTTATTTTTACACGTTCACCAAATTTCTATATCAAGGTTGTGACTTTGTTGTACCGTTTTGGCAAACTGTTTACACGATTCGACGCATGACTGTCAAAAAAAAACACACATTCATTCCGATGAAAATTATTCCGCATTCGCAAATTATCAGATATTCGTAATCTTACCGGCGCCGTTCTGAACCAGGTAGTGAACGATGTCGTAGTGTCCGTCGAAGCATGCCGCTCTCAGAGGTGTGGAATTCGTCTTTGTGGTGGAATTCACTTGGGCGCCACTCTTGACCAGCAGTTTTACCAAGGCGGAATGACCAGCGGCAGCTGCACACCACAACGGTGGTGCACCTTCTATCGTTTCTCCATCGAATACAACTGCAATCAGATAATGGAATGGGATAATTATTAAACGGCGAAGATCACGATCGGTTTTGCAGTACTCCTTGACGCGTCACAGAGGAATAAAATAAAAAAAACTGTTCAATTTATTGACGTTGTAAAAAAATACCAATTTATTTTTTCAGTCGTAGGTAATTATGCACCGCGAAAATACATCCTCTTTGCAATTCGTGTTATCCGCATGAGACGTAGATCTAAAACACGTTATCTTACATTTTAATTATCCAAAAACGGTGTTCATACTTCGTAATTGGGTAACTAATTTTTTTTTTATTATTTAGCGAGCCTCGTTGAACAGTGATTCGCGAAAAAGGAAGGAAGCATGCAATGTATGCAAACCAATTTGACATTTCATCACCTTGTACTCACGCCGGCTCAAGTGATGCAAAGAATATTGAGGAATTAGATTTAAAGTAGTCAGCACTAGACAGCCTGGGTCGCGTGTGCGTATATTTTTAGACTTGTTTCATTGTATTCAGTTTGTTTCATTGATATTCATTTTCTCACCTGATCCTGGCTGCTCTATGTCCGCGTCGCATTTTTCTATCAGGTACTCGGCGACATCGTAGTGTCCGTTTCTGCAGGCCATTACCAGGGGGGTGGCGCCGTGAGTTTTGGCTCCTACGAGCTGCCCTACCTCATCCTTACCCTTGTGCTCCAGAAATACCTGAAACGATAATGTGTTTTCGGCGATGAGTGAATGCATTTCAATATCGGAATAGCAAAGTGTCGTTGGGTATTCATTATCCTTCAGATCAGAAGTTTCATCATCGATATGTTTATGCCCCAAAAAAGACCTCTGGTGCTGAAACCTCTCGCCAAGTACATTAATGCAACCATTACAGACAAAAAAAAGTACCAATAAAAACTCATCTTCGACAAAAAGTATTTATTAAAAAATACCCACCAATAAAAATCCTCTGAAAGGATTAATATCAGATATAACTACCAAGTACCATGTGAGACTGCCTGTATGATAACTTGTGGGCGAAAAAACATGAAAGCATCAAGTACGAGAAAATAAAATTTTGGGAAGAGAAATAAATTGAACAAACAAAATCTAGTCGTCATACTTGAGAACCGATTTGGTCAGGTTATAGTACTACATTATACAGGGTGAACTAATCCCTAACGATAGAACAGTCTGAAGTTGGCTTGGATCGAGAAACAAGCTTTCAGATAATTCTGAACGAATTCACCTGTCTGAAAGCTCATTAATCGATTCTAGCGAACTTCAGAATGTCAAGTCGTTAGGAATTCACCACGTAGCTATTTAGAATTTGGAAGACGTCAGAATGAATAAAGAAGAAATAGACAAACACGAGGGGCTATCCACTTTGATTTTTGGTGTACAGGTGACTTCCGTCTTCCAAAGACTTTCAAAGACTACCATTTTAGTATTTTGAAGAATTCTTCGAATTCCAGTCGAAGAATACCGATATCCCCTCGGACGAACAATTGAATAATGAAATGAGCTCTTCCAAATTCGAGCTGAATCATTTCTGACTAGGCAGTATCGAGGAACACGATGATTTTTGCAATCTACTCGGTCGAATTCAGTTAAAATTGAGGTCGAAGGTGTTCAACTATCACCTTCGAACGGTCTGGTTAATAATAAGTATCACCTCGAACGGCAACGGACTTAAAATTCTCCGGTAAATAATCAAGGCGAGATACTAAATACAACAATAGCACAGTCTTACGCCCACAGAAAATACACAGCCAGGTATCATTAGACTCGACCTTATCTCTTGACCCACATTTTCTGCAGTAACCCATCATCGTTCTTTCTCCGCGAACATTGCCTCCGATATACCAAGCATAACCATCGCACTAAGCTTTTATTCAAGGCCCCGATTTGTTCGTCTTTCTCACTGTCAGGACGATTCTACATCGCCTGTCACGTGGAAAAACCGCCGGCTATCTCGGCATTTGCTTGAAAAACCACCTCCTTGAAGCTGGCAATGCCACAGTAGAATCATTAAGATCGTTTTTACGATATAGCTGGGCCAGCTTATCGATAAGTTTTTTTTTTTTTTTTTCTTTTCGAAACTGGCGAGAGCAAACAAAATTGTTTCCGCAATTGAAAAGCTGCATTTATTTCCATTGGTCTGCTACAGTGGCATTGCCAGCTTTAAGGAATTTGATCACCCGGCTATCCCGATACATGCACACTTCAACCTTTGGATAAACTGGTTTTGTAACTAATCATTTACTCAAAAACTGTTTCCAAGACTTTTTTCAATCCATATTTATATTAGTTATCGAATAATTTGATGAAATATAACCACGATAAATAAACAATCAACCTTTTAGAACATGCCTAAAACGGTGCTCATGCCCCAGCTGGTTTCTCCACGTGGCCGTCGATATCGAGTTCAGCGGAGAATATTCATATTCATTCGCGAATTATCACTACGTTTCCTTGGCAAGAAAAAGATGTCCTCTTAACTTTTAATGTTCAAGATGAAAAGGTAAGAAGAAGGTTGAAACATCAGTATTCAATCTTGGCTCTCGGTCTCAAGAGTTTATTAATATTTAATTGTAACTGAAGTCCGCGACGAACACTTACATTTGACAGTGAGGAACCCGTGTTGGATGTTGTCTTCGGCACGATTTTTAAAGATCGTTGATTGTCCTGAGGAGTTTTTTCACGCACGACACGTTTATATCCTTTTCGACTTGACATTCAGAAGTAAAACCGAGCGAGTCAAACAACTAATCGGAATAGAGTGACGAGTCGATAGTTGAGGCTGGTGAGAGAGTTTCGGTTGACATTGGCTCGACGCGATCGCATCAAACCGAGGAATAGCAAATATTTGGAATAGGTAACGTTCGCAATGGGAGGCGAGAGCCTTCGGACAAATTGCAAAACAGCAAAATGAATATATTAACAGGGCTTTCAATCTCGGGAACGTATCTCACATTCACACGCCGCGAAGCTAACTAATCAACTAAACCGAATACCTGCTTATAGTCGGTCGAGCGGAACCACACGGTCAACAATAAGATGACGCATAACAGAAACCACCTTTCGACTACTTTTTTCCCAGCCACAAATTAGCCTACTCAGAAAAATTTACCAACGTTCTAAAATTCGGAGAATAAAAGCTATCGGCGATTCTGAGTGATCCGATCGTTACGAAAAATGACTCCCCACCAGAATTAGATGATCTGTCTAGAGAAATTAGAAAATTTGAAAAAAATACGTTAGATTTCTTTTGGGTTTCTTTTTTTTTTTATGAACATCATCGATTTTGTTGACATCGACGGTTTTTTCATCGAATAATCGATTCTTTATAATCGATAAAAAAACAATCGATTATTTCAACATCGGTTATTTTTTCAAGAATCGCTCATCTCTAATTCGCACCATCCTATTCCTAATCCGTCCGAAATCTCTCGATCGATTTGATTCACGGTAACGTTGGCCCGTGAGGTAACCGGTTTTTGTTTTCGAAACTTGCCCAATCAGCCGTGTCCATGTCCCATAGGAGATGTATCGATGATAGGTCACGGCCGAGTGTTTCTAATTATTAGACTGAATCAGCGTTAAATCCCGAGACAGTTTTTCCACGAATATGATGGTTCAGTTCTGTTGCAACGAGGGCTTTGAACCAACTGACGCACGTGGAGAACGCGAATATTTATTTTTACTGTAACTTAAGCCTAGAAGACTGGGGTGGATATGCACTTAAAAAATGACGTTTTTGCCATTTTCTTCGGTACTTCAGGGAAGTTGTTTTTCGCCAATATTTTATATTTATTAAAAAACGAAACTATTCGTGTACTTACGAGTCCCATTATTTGCTTTTTACGAGCAAGAAACGCGTGGGGTGAATATTCACCCCAATCCGTACTTCAAAGGTAGAAAAAATAAGTCTGTACTTGACGCATCAGCGAACATCGCGTTGGGTCTCGTGTTCTATTTTTTTGTCCCATACTTAGTCGTTGAAATGACAGTAAAGCGTTTTTCTATGCTCGGGTCAGTGACTCATCTCATCAGACGTCAATGTTTTATTGATCCTATTTCATTTTAACTATCGCAAGAAACTAAAAAGAGTTTCACAATGGGTTGAGCAAGAAATGAATAAATGAAATGTGACTCATCGATTCTTGTTTCTCGATTTCCGGCATAAATCGAGGGGACCGCAGTAAGCGTAGTGAGAAAAAAAAATTCGATACGCTCCAAAATCTGTGGGCAACTTATACACTGTAAAAAATGTTTGATGTAAACTTTCAAAAATGTGTTGGTAGTTTTATTCACATACAAAATTCATGAAATTACTTCACATTATATTAATCTACAAATACGATGAATTTATTACACAATTTCGTATTTTAGTAATAATGAAAATTTGTTCTAAAATTCAAAGAAGATGCGTATCGATGAATTTTGCTATAATAAATTTGTAATTTGACAATACTTTCGTGTAGTTGATTCACAATCATTTTTTAGAGTGATAAACCAGAAATTTTCCAGCTCCGAATGTAGATCGTTGCAAATAGCGTCGAAGATATTACGCGTGGAGGTGGTAGACTAGTTCACTGTACTAGTTTTGATATTCAAGCCTGGGATACGATGAGAGGTCGTCCATTCGCTGATCGTACGAGAGTCCTCGAGAAAGAGGATGGAGACGAGAGAGACTCGAGAGCGAACCTTGAAGTTCCGACCAACGGTAACTGTTTCCTGACGAATACAAACAATCCTGCGATTTTCCTTGAGAGATATGAATCTCCTCGAAATGGAAGATCACTTTGACCGATTATGTGTGCGCGTTGAGGCAGCGTTAACTTTACAAATGATTATGAACAATGAAACAGGTATAAAGAAAATAAATGAACGTGTATAAAATTTGATCTAGTAGCTTGACCCCTGTGAAACCTTGAATAACTATTCGCAATTTAATCGAAGGTTATTAGTTTTGAATATTTATACAGGGTGGCTAATTATTTACGACATAGATTCCTAATCCAAAAATCCACATCAACATATATTTATTCAAGGAGATTGAAACCTTGGCGGGAAAAATAAAATTTTATTCCTTAATTTTTATCAGCTAAAAATAATTGAGTCCCATATTTTATTTTTTATTTTGTGACCCTGTAAAATATTTGTAACAAATAATGAGACACCTTGTGTTTATTGAAAATAGAAAGGTATGGGTTTTTTTTTTTTTTTTTTGCTCTTATAACGCTAATGGTGCACGAATAAAGTACTCGAACATTAATTGTATAACTCGAAATCAGTTGTGTCGGTCATTCTGCTATGCATAGACGTTAAGTCGAATCGTAAAATATATATATATATATATATATATATATATATATATTTGAATGATCGGAATGAAAAACTAGATTCTTTAGATTTTTTTCAGATTTTTTTGTAACGTTGCAAGATTGGTGAAAATGTTTAAAGTGCTATAAAAAATTAAAAAAAAAAGGTCCCATCATGGGCCAGGTGGCAAAATGATTGGAATGAACAACTAGATTTTTGAGAATTTTTTGAGATTTTTAAAAGAAACCTTTTTTCAGATGGGATTGAATATTAACAAAAAATTAACGGATTGCGGAAAAAATCTGAAAAAATTTGGGAGTGCTATTTTGAGATAGGAAAATCGTATAAAAAATTATGAAGCGATTCAAAAATGGTGAGGGAAAATCATTGGTCGAGTTGACATGGAATGCCCCATATATCGCACCCCTAGAACAATAGTGTAACAAGCCGAAATTTCCGAATTTTCGTTTTACTGCGGAATATTACTTGTCAAATGATGAAGCATTTGGAGAAAAAAAAAGTGGAATTTTTTCAGTGCAATATAACTGTTAAAAGTAGGAAGTTATAGTATTGATGCGACGCAAAATTGAAGCCGCTGAGAGCAATACTGTAACAACTCAAAACTGGCATGAGATTTTGGTGCAATAGTGTAACATTTCGAAAATTATTATTTTTCCTGGTGCAATACTGTAACAACTAGAAAAAATTGAAATTTCTTGGTGCAATACTGTAACAACTCAAAATTTTTTTTTTTTTAATTGGGCATCCACCAATTATCAGCCAATGTTTGGGCCCTTGAAAAATCGATTTGCCGCAGTTTCAGCCCAATAGGACGTAGTACTCTTCACGAGGAATGCGATATCCAATTTTAAGGATACCATTTTTATAAGTATTTTTTATCGTATCTTTAGCGTCACAACGGAAATTCGACAAAATACGTTTTCCATGTGAAATACTCTCAGGTTTTCGAATCCACTTTTTATTTTTCATTAACTCTACTAATTGTAAAACCATCTCAAATCTTGAGAATAAAAATTCAAAAGAATGCTCAAACATTGAGCAGAAGGAGAAATCGCTCTTTTTTGTGAAAAAAACGTCTGTCCGAGGTGGTTTCAGCAGAGTTGATGGAAAATAAAAAATGGAATCGAAAACCTGAGAGTTTTCCGCACGGAAAACGTATTTTTTCCCAATTTTCAATGTGATGCTGAAGATACGATAAAAATGCGCATAAAACGTTGTCCTAAAAATTGGATATCGCATTACTCGTGCAGATTATTACTATTAGGCTGAAACTTGGTGGATTTACCAATTTTAGTTCATAGAATTCGAGTGAAAAAATTGAGGCAAATCGATTTTTAGGTGCCAAACCTTGGTTGATGATTGGTTGAATTACCCACATGAAAATCAGGATGCATTCACAGTGTAATGAATGAAAGCCTATCATTCTTCAAATTCAACTCGTATATTAAAAAACTCAAGTCTACCGGACCGTAGTTAAGGGGACCCGTATACAGCTTGAACCTCGGCTTGAGCTCATGAATTCCACATACCCCAAAAATCATTCATATCTTAACTCACACGATGAGGATTCGTTTTCTGAAACAAATGAGACCTCATAAGGTCAAATCGAAGCAACCATGTGCCTAAAACCTCGTGACAAGGATTTGAGCAACATGATTTTTTTTATGTGTAACGAACTTTGGTTGAGAAATAAATTATTTTTGGAGCATTTGGAATTCATTATTTCAAGCTGTACGGGTCCCCTTAACAAATGAATATCACTGGAAACTACCGGTGTAGACATTTCACGATTAAATGGACAATATTTATTTGAAACAGTGTAATATCTTGAAATAATTAACCATTATCATTGCAATACTGTTATATCTAAGAAAAACTGAATTTTCGTGGTGCAATACTGTAATAAATAAAAAAATAATAATTTTCTTAGTGTAATAGTATAATATCTTTGAACGTCGGGAAATTTATTAATATTTTAGAGCAATAGAGCAATAAGTCACAATTTTTCGGTCTGACTTGGTGCAATAATGTAATATCTCAAAATCTTTGAAATCATTTTGTAGTATCTCAAAATCGACTAAGGATATCCATTTCAATGCAATACTGTAATAACTCAGAAAAATTTCAATAAACCGATGCAATACAGTAACAAGTCGAAAAAAAAACAAAATTGTTAGAGCAATACTGTAACAACTCGAAAAAAAAAAGAATATCCCTGGTGTAATACTGTAACATCTCAAAATTACCGTCAAAAAATATTTTTTGACTTATTACAGTATTGCGCCACGGTTTAATATTTTTTTTAGTTGTTACGGTATTGCACCGGGAGGATAATTAAAATTTGGTTTAATATCTCAAAAAAACGGCGTAATTTGATCGCAGCAGCCAGATAGCAATATAATATTACTTTTTTATCACCTGGTACATTTCAGCGGAATATTTCGTCTATTTAAAAAATTTGTCCCCCATGAAAATATGTGGTCACGTTGATTTATAACTGATTCTACTTCAAACGCGATTTTCTCGGATCGAGATTTTTTGAGATGTTACACTATTGTTCTAGGGGTGCGATATGTTCACGCATATTCATTGGCGTGTTTAATCAGATTTTTTTTTTTTTTGGTCCTTGATAATTGGACATTAGATATGTAATCGATTTATACATTGACAACCTTCTAATTGTGTATGATTTATGAAATTCGAGATGTTGGCCTGTACAGCCTTCGTAATTATACACAAAATATGCTTTATAAATTCATTGAACAATACATCTATCAAATTGGTTTCTATTTCCATATACCGTGGGATTCTTGATATCCCTGAGTATAAACTAACTGTACACTGCGTCTCTTAGTTTCCGGTAGGTATAATGAAAAGAAAGAAAAAGACAAAAAAAAAAGGAATATTCATGGCTAACGAGAAGTTGTGCATGGTCGTTGAAAATGTAAATTCGACGATACAAACGTCGATATCAATTAATTACAATATCTAACAACCCTCCATATATGTTATAAATCTTATTTCTATACTATTCGATGTGACCTGAATCCATGCATTAAAATTGATATCATAAATGAAAGATAGTTAACAAAGGATTCTCGTGGGCGTTTATAAATCAAATTCTGACTGAAAGAGTCCTTCGATTGAATACGACCTGGGGCGCCGGTGACCCGATCTAATTACCGTATATCCACCAGCAATCGCGCGACCTCTGCAACAATCGATGCGAACGCGATAACAATCCGCGATTCACAATTGTCGTATTTTTTAATTTTATTCAATCGCTCTCTTTCTCACGCAGTAAAACGGTTATCAGAGAATCGCCAGTGATTGTGGGCAAAGTTGAGACCGTTGCCCGGACGGTGATGTGATCCGACGAATGAAGAAACTGGTCTCTGAGGTACCGTTGCTGCACAACGAGTTCGTTCGATGGCGAAAGATTTAATACCCACTACGTGTTCGTAGTGTCCGCTCGATGGATACTATAGTCTGTCACTGTTAAAAATATCTTGAAATTTCTCATACGAACAGGAATGAAATTTACAAATCCTGGTGATCGAAATGAAATCAGTATAAAAAATCTTTAAATATCATATTTGTGTCTTAATATTGAAAAAACATACCGAGTTTTCAGTCGCTATATCTCAATATCGATATGGTTCTGTTAAATTTACGAAATTGTTTTGGAGATTCAAAATATACAATGATTCTTTTTTAATTTTCAGTGACAAATGGTATTTCAGTCGATTATCAACGGTCCATCCAATTAAAAGCGTAAAATTTGAATTTTTTGGTCGATTCTGCAATATTTGAAGATCTGATTCGGCAATTATTGCAGCAATGGGAACCCATTTTTAAATGAAATTATCATGAATTTTCACATCATATGAGTATTCAGTCGAATTTTCAAAACATTCTGTAAATGAAATTTAGTATAATCTTGGCTATGAAGTTTCAGAATGATTTTGCATATTTGAGACTGTTACATGAGTATTCAAATATTGAAACAGTTGATTTTTAACATACAAAAAGTATATATGTTAATTGCTTCACATAAATTTTAATGAATCTTAATACACAAATTTTTAACAGTGTACGCGTGAAATAAAAATTTGTTTTATACTCAAAAATCTGTTACTCGAATATATTATCAAGTTAATATTTTTCTTTCCGGTCATACGACCACCAATTCTTTATTGACTTTTTATTCATTTGAATGGAATAATATTTACTCGATTATAATATTCAAGTAACAGAGTTTGTGAGTCAAACAATTTTTTTCTTTTTTCGTTCTTGATGTGTATTCCGATTGAATAAAAGAAAAGAACTGTTGAAAAATATTTATCACTGATTGTTTATCCGCGTTTTTAATTGATTAGGAATTCACAGTCACGTGATTAAATCGACACACCTCTTTATATCGCTATGTGCATGACAACAAAAATTGCGCTGTAGATTCTGCATGAAAATAAACCGCGTGTAAGGTATGTTTACCCGATTCGGAGATAAAGCCCGGTATTTGTTCGAGATGTTTTTCTCAGGTGAAATAACAGAATTTCAAGTACAGTGTATATGGGGCCGTGCATAATAACATGGACAAAGTGGCCACTTGACTGTTTTCAAGTTTCTCTCATACCGCATGAAATGGACCTTCCATGATTTTTTTTTTCAAATTTACTACCACCAGCCTGTTACCTTCAAAAAGTTTTCGTACAAGTTAAAAATCAATACGAAACTTTTCTCTTTTCATTAGATTTCTGATAAAAAACAAAAATTGAAAAACCTGTAAAAATAGCTGCTTCTGAATCACAAGTGACTAAAAAAAGTCTAACAAATGTTAAAAAGTGTATATTTTGTGGGATAGAAGAAGTAAAAAAATCTCAAACGCTCTCGAAATTATTCAAAGTGACCATTTCCTTGACTAGAGTGAATAAGAATTCGGAGAAGAATTATCACTTTCATTTGGATAACCCCGACACAGTGTAAAATAATGTCTAATCTCGATCGACACTGTGAGAACTAGGGTCACTCCGGGGACGTTCGATATTGGCAGAGGTCCAACGGAGATACGTTACAGAGAAAGACAGAGAGACGATTGTATCGAATTGATATATCTCAGAGCAATCAAAGCGTCTATAACCGTCGCAGTTGCCCCCGGAAGCTCGTCCCCGATTCGGTTACGATTCAATCTTATATACCCACGTATGTATACTCCGATACTCGTAAAGTATGACGTTGATGAGACTTAGAGTTATAAGGTATATAAATAATACCGGGATACGCAGAGAGGAAATGATGTCGAATCGATCCATCATTGAACAATTGCCGCAGATATATCAACGGCAGTAGTGAACAGGATGGAGAATAACAAGAGTGAGTGTGTGTATATCGTTGTTTGGGTCGTAATTCGAATTGCGTCAAACACGCGGGTCTCTTCATCCATCAATCCCGTCTGTATCACGTCTCGTTTGGACATTCCCAAGGTGAACGAGTCGATAATCAGCTAACAATAAACAAATGTATATGTTGAATAAATTACGAGTTGGATTAAACGTAGATTTTCTTTCAAGATCAAAACCCCTCGACACACTTTGTTCTGCGATACGATACGCGAATTCCTATTGGCACTGAGTTTCTTCTGGGCCAATGGCCAATGGCTCCTTCGCCTTAATTCGAATGCGGAAGAGAGCCGGTACACCTCATATTCTCGCCACCTCCTCACGTCCAGATACGATTTGTTCGACGCCCCCCACCGTCGTCATTAATTATTATTACACGCTCAGGTCATCCGAGTTCAAGGTGTTCGAGGAGTTGAGTAAATTACGAGAGAGAGTGTTATAATCATTGCGTACCAGTATTTTTTACTGTTCGTTCTACGCAATATCCGCAGACTTCTTGTACGTCGAGGGTCCTTATCATTTTTCTTATCTTATTATTAATGGATTCGATGAACCCACGCGAGAAATTTTTTCCTCTATTTCTCACAATGTTTTATAAAGCTAGTTAAGTTTATCTAAAAGTACACATTGTCTGAATACATTACAACGCTCGATCTTAACATTTGCGAGAGCAATGCACACGCGGATAGGTCGTGCAAAAGACCTCACGCTTCGCTTTCTAGCTGCGCCTTTAAAGAGTTTTTAAATCGACTCTCTTACTTTTGCGCAAGACAACTTCCATAGGTGGTTTGCAAGATGTGATATATACCGGTTGAAAGTCACGCGACTGAAACTATCTGATTGTGAGACACCCAAGTTGAAATATAGGTTCAATAAAATTAATTGTATGAACTTAGTTTTGCAAATTTTTTTTATCCATACTCTAATCGTCGAAAATGTAATGTGAGAGACACAAGAAGAAGAAAAATGATAGAATTCTGATATACAGGGTGGCTCCTCTCACGTGTCGAGAACGGGAGGGACATAACTTTGAAACGGTCAGATGTGTCAAAAATGCATTTCAAAGCTGACAATTAAAGCTTCGAAATGCGTTTTTGACGTAAAATCTACATCTGACCATTTCAAAGTTATGCCCCTCCCATTATCGACACATGAAATGGGTCACCCTGTGGGTACACGGTAATAAACGGGATTGAAGAACCGTGATCGCACGTTCATTGAGCAACTATGTTGCTATCCATAGGCAGATTTACGCATATACATATATAGGTTTCAGTAGCTATACTCAAAGCATTTTAATATTCTTCTAGCACCGTTATAATTATGATACAACGTCTGAAGGTGCAGTTACCCATTAGACTGTTAAGAGTATAGAAAGGAAAAACAAAAACAAAAAACGCCGGGTTGAAATTTCGATGAAATCATTATTTTTCTATGTCTGTCTTAATCACGTGCCAAATATGTTTTGGTAGGACTTTTATTGTTACACACGATATCAACAAATTGATATTATTCTCGGAGGATTTATAATCTCACTTGTTGCCCGGTTTCATTGTTTTCGATTTTATTTGAATAATATAAATATGTTATTATGAACATGTGAAGCGTTTAATACTCGATGAGGAAAAACCATCGATAAAACTTTTTTTTAAACCTATTTTTCAGTCGGGTACCTGGAATTAAATTTTTCAATACTTTCCTCGCATTAGTCGTCAGCATTGAAACATGTTTGTACTTTTTTTTTACTGGTATAAATTCTCCGAAATTTATATAACAGAAACTGATATAGATTCTAATCTACCTACGGTTGATCTGGCTTCATTTGTATGTATATAGGTACGATCGACTTCCAAAAACGAAGGAAACAAACAATAAAAAAAAAAAAACAGTTTGTAGAGTCTATTGGTATTGTTTGGATGATAATTATCGACTTTTTTCACGTTTATCGCGTAACAATCTTTGACCGTTGCACTACGATCGTGTATAGTGTATAAATTATAGATCGAATTGTATATTATCGTTATTTTGCTGTCGCACGTGTAATCAATAATTCCCATAAACCGGTTCCTGGAAATTCTGAAACGATCAATTTTTTTTTTTTTTTTGCTTCAATTGCGAGACTAAACTTTCGACATTTCCTTTGAATCAAAGGGTATGGCAACCCGGCTGAGATCCATTACCTTTATGTACATACCACAAAGACCCAGTGTGTATATTTTTTGTTGGCTCTCTACCATAATTCTATCAACGATCATCCCGGAGGCAACGCACGACTAAATTGACATTGAAAGTCTGGAGTTTCTGTTCCTGGCGGTCGTACGTCATCTCTTTAATGGCTACGGGCCTTGGCATAAAGCGTATAAGGCGCCACAATGCCTGGTTTGGTATACAGTATAGATCGAAGAGATGCAAACAACATGAATATTTACATCAGAGTTGATAATATAAATAAATAATAGGAATCTATAATATCTGTACATAGGAATGGAATGATAATAAACGAGGAGGTTATTCCCCGTGATTTGAAAAACCTTCCTCGATATAATACAACAACGTATTTTTTTTGTTCACAGACTGTTATCCGAGTTGTTACTACCGTACTATACAATACACCGAGGAAATCTCTGACTCATCGATTTTATTCACTGTAGGAACATAGTTGGGTCAGGTTATGGTAAAATTTATACATGTAGTAACACGAGGTCGGGAATATAAACTTCCGCTTATATCGATCGGTCATAAAAAAGAAGTTAGAACGTAGATCGAAAACTCGCAAGCTACTTCCCTTACTCATGGCTGGTAGCGATAGAGGGTCCCAAAATAATAGAGTGACTGGAAACTCAATTCTGTCGTTGCAATGGGTTGTAATTCTAATTGTATTCGAACAGAAGAATAATTTGAAGCGATTTTGCATGATATCGAACAGATTTGAGAAAAAAAAAGACATTTTGGCAGTGCGAAACTAAATTGGGACCAAAAAAGTGACTTAAGTGTGATGAAATCTTGGAATAAGTTGGAAAAAGTGAATTCGATTGAAAGAAGTGACTGATAGTGAGAAAAGTGACTCGCTACCAGCATGAAGCCCAGCGTTATTCTCACGATCGGTACTGTTTTGTGTTATAAGTACAATAAGGACGTGAGTGTCAATATTGGTTCACGATATACATCATTTCAATTCAACTTTGTCAATCATGAGGAATAAGTCAAATAATTTGAATCAAGTGATAATTGTTTCAAAATTGAATTCATCGGAGCTTGCAAAAGTTATGCTGAATTTGTTTGAACTAACAGAATATATGAACATTTTCAAACAGCGATTACTTACGATTCGAGGCAAATTAATTAAAAACCCAAGTTTGATTAATTAAATCAACTAAACATGATTGAAAAAAACTGATTGAAAGTTTCATATACTCACTTGAATTGAGGGAAATTAATTGACTTAAAAAAAAAAAAAAAAAAATGTATCGCTCAAATCATGAGTAAGTTTTTTTACCCTCGCATTCAGGATTAAGAAGATGAGTATATTTCTCGGTTCAAGTGGTGGTACGACTTTTGAATTCGTGATATTTCTTTGTGACAATGATACGGGGCAGTGCCCGATCTCCAGAGGGTCTGGTCTGACTCATAGTTTATTCCACGCATAGCAGTACAGGTCGAGTAATATTAGAACCGTGGTACGAGAGTCTCTGATGCACTTAGGTTTGTCGCCATAACGATGCGCAGTGGCAGGATTCCGGCATCGCTTGTACACAGAAGTTACAGAAATTTTGCTTAGTTTATTTTGCAGACTTTAGACTCGACGACGCTTTCAGAAACACAAAAGAATCGCCTCTTCTGTCTTTCACAGTTCTCTTTTTATAACGGTAAGACGACACTTGGTGCCCCACAATTCACTACTGCTCGATATAATCGGAACACGATTTCGCCACACGATCGCGAGTGGTGTCAAGGTAATTCGATGAGGTCTTCTTCCTATCGAGTTATACCGCAGCTCGTCCTCTTCCACACCTAATCAATTTTTACACACATTCGTTACGCAATATGCGCTCGACGAACGACTGTTGTGACTAATCGGCAAGACGCAAGAAATAATATAATGTTTTTTTTTCAGTCTTCTTTTTTATCGACGAAGGAAATTCAATACAGTCGTAAACAGATCGAAGCTGAGACGCTAGATACTTGAATATAAAATTCTGAATGCAATAAAAACGTCCAATCTATACTAATGACCGGAATAATTTTTCGACGACAAAGAAAAAAGATATTCATTTACGTATTTCACATGAGTCACTCGAGGGGACGGATACCCGGTGTTGGTATTACGTAGGCGATTATTACCGACTACACCTTCATATCAAATTATTTTTCATTCAATTTATTAACGCTCTGTATACGTACCTATAACTTGTCTGTCTCTCTCTCTCTTTTTTTTCGATCTGTCGATTGTACGGACGGATAAATTAAAACAATATTGTAATCTCCCTAGGGCAATTTGTGCCTCGATTATACGTTTTTTTTTTTTTTTTTTTTTTTTGTGTTTGAGTATAAGTTGATTTCGAGTATTATATTATGATGTTTTATTTTGGTAAATGGGCCGAGTAGAGGCGGAGCGTCGATGTTTGAGTTAACCTAAATCCGTACGCTTCAAGGTTTCTTCGGACTCCGAAAGAAAAATTTCCCAATAACATATAATAAAACGGGTTTAAACACCGTCATGTGATGATATTAACAGTAATTTTCATCAATTTGCTGGAACCCTAGAAGTTCACGAGCTAAAACTACGATGCTGGCATTATAAACTAAAAGTAGGTACTCGTTAAATCCCACTTCATGCGAGAAATCTATATTCACGGTGTGAAAAAAATAAACGAGTCCAAGATACGGTAATCCAGAAAAAATAAGAAAAATGAAAAAAATAAACACCGAGCAGCCACCACGACGCTTGAGGAGAGATATTCTTACGTAATAAGTATATCTCGGCGCTGTTTGGTTTCGGTCTTCAGAGACCATGGGCGCGCGCGTGAATTGCTCAATGAAAAAATTTCACTTTCAGATATATATATATAAATTCCCTCCTCGCATTCGGGTCCACCTCGATTGAACCCGGGGGCAATGGGTATAAATAATTAGCGACAATGTGGGTGTCCACAAAATACACAAGAACTTTGTGAAGAATGAAGAAAGAGCAAATGAGCAACCGGGATTCAAAACTAGATATAGCTCGAACCTCATTTTGAGAATAAGACTCGTAATTAACTTTGCTATCTTTCAATCATCGTCCTCTATTCTTTCGACATTTTGTTTAGGAAAAAAAACAAGCACGAATGTATCTGAAAATCGTGAAAAATTGTAATTTGCGAGGGGCTATTCACTCCTGAAATCAGCTGGAAATCACATGTAGAATTGTATCGAAAATCAGGTAAAGCCCCTAGGTAATATTCCCTAATTTAAAATTTGTACTGCCCCTTTTTAAAAATATGAGAAAATTCTCAAAAATCCAGTGGATGACACAAAACAGCCCCCGTTTAAGAAAACATGGGCCGGAATTTTTTCCCCCTTTTTTTCACAATCACACCTGTTCAAACTCAGGCGTATTATTTTAGCAAGGCGCAATAACGAAATCCTGATCGCCTCACGAGTGATAAAATATCATTATTAAGAAGGTGAACATTCCGATACTTCTATTCGGCAAATCATTAAAATTATTGCCTCTAGATAATATGAATTATTCTAGCCACAGTCGAAGTCTAGTGCTTTTAAAACGTCTTTATAGGCGAGACCTGATTGCATAAATAAAAAATCAATCGCAGCGTATCGACGATTGTGATAAAGAAAAAAAAAAAATAAAATTCCAATGATGATTCAGCAAATGACAACGTGGTAAATTGTGATTCTATACCGACTATTATATACAATATCGTTCAAAAAAAAAAAAAAAAGTCCGTAAAGCAACAAGTTTCATTCGATAAAACTCCGTTTACAGGATTCCCTCGGATACGAAGAAAGCGATTTATAGTAGGTCAATTCTCTTATTTCTTTCTTTGTCGAATCTGGGATTGCCGATGGTTTGTCGCAATGCAGTTAGAATTCCCGGTTATACACAGACATGGTACAAGGAAGAGACACGTGCTGAAGACGGAGAATTGAATTTTCTTTCTACACCATCGACGAAGGTTAAAATACCGAATATCCCCGGTCTAATATCCTCCACGTAATCGGTGATAGAGGCCTTTGCTCGCGGCTAGTTGTGGATATGGAGAAAGACCTTGAGCCTCGAGAGGCATAAGCGATGAGGCCCAGGTGCGGCTGTAGACGAAATACGAAAACATGTGCATTTCGTCTCTTTCTCCCTCTCTCTCTCTCTCTCTCTCTCTCTCTCTCGCCAGGATTATGATAATTATTGTCGATACTGCTGCACCTTTCTAAATGATCAAAATAAAAAAATAAAAATCTTTATTGATTTTTATACTCTCATAGCGGTCAATGAACTCCGATCACGCGACGATGATCTTGTATGCATTTATTGTGTCATTATGACACTCTTTGAGGTAATTACTCTGATTAATAGCTCGCAATGATTGGATATTTTTCTACCTACTCACTCAGATTCATCGAATTTTTTTTCTCTTTAAATTTGTTTTTCTTCAAAGAATTTAATTTGTAGTTGTTGTTTTAATTATGACACTGCAGTCGCCAGGCATGGCATTTAAATTTCGTATTCAGGATGCAGGTAACGAGCACTGAATTTATATTGATGGATTCCAAAAGAACAATGGCGTTGATTTGTTACAATTAAAAATCGATATGCCGGAATATCTGCAATTACATAAATGACGCCGGTCCTTGTAATCGATAAATCGACGAGTGTGACGGTAGTAGAAATTTATTTAATGCGCTTTTCTATCGGAATAAAAATATAAGATGACTATGAAATAAGTTGCGAGGGTCGTAGGGGTTATAGTTTTATTTTTATTCTTTCCGCCTGCGATTTAATTGTCCTCATTATCATCAACTGATTTGAATTTTAGATCGATTGTTTAGTGTAGCTCGTAATCGGTAGTTTGTCTTGCTTGAATCTCGAATATAGGGTCAAGGGAATTCTTTCATAGACACTATGTTCAAGGTCGATTTATTGTTAAAAAAAACAATGATTCAATAAACACCGAAACTAACAAACATTTTTAACTGTTGAATGACTCGTATGCAAATCGACAAAATATACACTCCCTACGCTCGGTCACACCGCAACGTATGATAACCAAACTAGGTCTCAGCTTGATTCACGCGATAATTCGATACGCAATGCAACCTACATTAATTTTTTTTTTTTTTTTATAAAGTCTCGTAATCAGTTCGTCGTAACACAAGATCAGACTGGAGTTGTAAAAAAGAAAGAATCGTTTTGACCAAGTTATCTGCTAAATGAGTAACACAAATCCTTCGTTGAATTTTAATAATTGATCATAACTTCTTCTCACACGGATGTTTTCTTTTTCAAATGCCTACAAAACAACGCGATGTTTAATTGTCACAATTCTAGGAAATAAATGAATCAAAAGAAGAATAAATAGAATGACTCAATTAGTAGCGCAGCCATGATCTAGAAAATAGTCCGTAACACGTGAGAATAGAAAAAAAATTTATGAAATAAGTGCACAAACACCTTTATATCTCGAAGTATTAATTAACTGTAACGAACCGTTCCGACTAATTGCCCTCCCGTCTAAGTATTGTCTACCGTTATGTCACATCAGTCATCTGTCCACGAGAGAGAGAGAGAACGTTCCGTAGAGTGAACCTGAACACGGTACGTATATTTTTTTTTCTGCGGCTGGCCGAGCCGTATTACGTGGCGTCTGCGAGATACAAGTGCATCCGAGCAGATGGTGGCGATAATTTCTGATGTAATTTCGATGAAAAAAAAACGAGTACAGACTGAGGATAATTTTCGCAACTTCGGTATTACCCAATGACCCCGAGACGGAATCTCGGCAAAGCATTCGTTCTTCTCGACCCGCCTCTGCACATAACGCGTCAAACTTGCTATAGAATTTCGACTCCTAAATATAACCGCCTGCCTCTTTGCTCTTCGGGCTTCGGATGCGAACTCGAAGACGTAGAGACGCAGGCGGAGAGAACGACTTTTTTTTTTGCTCTCGCAATTTTCAGAATCGGTTAAATATTGTGAATTAATTCATTTTCGTAGATTGTATATATTTTCTAAATAGCAGCCAAATTAATGATTCATCGATTGATGCAAGAAAAAAGCAATTTGAATATATTTGAATTGATTTCGATGAGTGTTTTTTAACATTGTTCACGATTATTGTGAAAAAAAAGTCTTTATATCACTCCGTGCGTAAAGTGCGACTTTACGCATGCGAGCGTGCGTATAATCGGACTTCACCCACGTTTGTGATATAAAATTTGGTTCGATACATGTGCAAAAGTCGTTTTTCCACTCGTGAGATTGTCACCCTCGCTTTGCTCGGGCGACAAACCTCCCACTCGTGCGAAAACAGACCTTTTGCACTAGTATCGTAATATACTATTTTGCAACACTTGCATGGGAAGTTCGATTTCGCGCACCGCGGAAAGTGCGCGAAGCGGTCCATTACTGCGCTGGGCGGAGAGCGTGAAATAATATAGCAGACGACGGTTTTACGGTTTTACGCTAGTCTCAGCGAGACTCTGTTAGCTAGCGCCATCAGACGGAATACTTGGTAACGCTCAGGTTAGAGTGCCGAGTGCCGCGGCGGCGAAATCAAACTACCCATTGCAAGGGGTTACAAAAAGTATGGTGTGCAACGCGTGCGGGTTGTCGATCCCCGAATCGTGCGAGCATGTCGACACTCGCCTGCGGCTCGTGACAACTCGCCTGCGTCTCGTGCGCCATCCTCTCACTCATCGAGAATCGCCAACTTCCCGCACGAGTTGCACAATATACTATTATCGATCTAATCGATGTGACGTCGACGGGCTTAATTCGCATGCTATTGAAATCTTTGGAAAAACAAGCCACAACGAAATAACAATAAGTATATAATGATTAATGATCGTGATTCGCGTCACTGTCGGACTTATCATCCGTCTGAAAGAAAAAAACAAAAACAAAAAAACAGCTGTTCGGTACCCAGTAAAGGTTTCGAGGTTGGGTTCGACGATTCGTCCTGAATCTAATTCAGGATCTTCCACAAAGGCCTCGAGCCTTGATTAATACGATTGCGACGATTTACGGAGACAACAATCTTAAGACCAGCGACTGAAGCTTGACGCCTCGGACTAAAAATAATCGTCGAATCCTCCGGTTCGCTAAATAATGAAAGGTAAAGTGGAAAAAAATTCTCAACTGACCTTCAGACGTTTTAGTTTCCCATCTCTAGCTGCGTGATACACAACGCTTTTAAAATCCATATTTTCATGCTACGATGGTGATCGCTATGTGGTGGCGTCGGGGATTCCCTTTGTCAGCTGGCTCCCTTCCTTTGTTTCGGTTATGACTCTGCCGTTGGGATTCGCCCTGCTACCGTCATGGGATCGTCCAGTCTTCGAATAAAACTAGTCTGAGTCTCGCTCGACGATATCGGCTAAAGCGGCACGGTTCCTCGCTATTTTTCTACGCGACGTATTATACCAGCTATTCGAACACACGTGCAGTGTTTATGCACTGAATATCTCTGTACTCGAACGATGTCGAGGAGAACGCGCGATGTTAAGGATATCCGGTGCCCTTTGCTTGTTTTTATCGATTCAACGCGAATAGCGAGATACAAACAAACATCAAAACAGCACCACTATTTTTTTTTTGTTTTTTTTTTTGTTTTTTGTTAAATACCTCGATCGAGGCACCCGCGAAGCCCGGTGCTTCCTTGCCTTGTCGTCAGCGACTACTAACAACTCCCGCATCGATCGGGTCCGAGTCGTATCGTTATTCGTCTCTCCCTCCACTGCATACGACGCCAAAGCAGTTATCCTGATTCCCTCTCTGTGGTACGAACGAGACCTTTTTTACATCTGGCTTTTTTCGAGCTGCTCCTACTAGCAAGCGATTCGATGGTTAACAAGACGCCCGGTAACGCAGCACCGTCCGATGTACCGTCGGTAATATAGAGACGCGAGGCGAGCTTAGTTACGATTAGAGACGAATGAGAGCGTCGCGATGAGTTGAAACTGAAAGACATAATTAGGATTTATAGATAACGAAATTTTGTATAGGTAATTCGGGTTTGCTGCGATTTCTAGACGCTGATTGAGTCGAAGAAGAACTAGTAAAAGATATTAAGGGGGTGCTGTACTCGATTTTTTTTACCGACACTCGGATATCTCCGAATATCTTAGCCCACGGAACTAAATTCCAAGAAATAAAATCGTAGCGGAATTCTAAATGCGATTCCGAACAAATAAATGCAAAAATATTTCATTTTCACACAAAAATTATATGAACTCTACGAGATCATTATAGTAATTTCGTATAGTTCATGCCATTCATTCGCTTCTGCATGTAGAATTCGGATACGAATCTATTTTTCGGGATTTACTTCCGTGGGCTAAGATATTTAGAGACCTGAGTGTCGTCAAAAAATCTAGTACTCGAAACTGTTTTTGTTTCGCGCCAAGCTATGACGTCACTAGTCTGTATAAGAGGCCTGCCATCCAGTGTCGTCCGCGGGAACCCAGTACCACTTTACACTTTAGAGTTAGGAGGAGGTTAGGTTGTATTAGACTGTTTATTGTATATTCTGACGTCACGACTAGTAAAAAAAGCGTTTTACTGATTGAATGAATGAAAAAATTAAAGAGATAATAGTGTGTGGGTCAAAAGTTTTTCGGTTTTGAAATTTTTTCTGATTCTGACAAACTCAATTACGGTTGAACACTTAAATATTTATGAGAACCTCGATGAGAACTTTGAACACTCACCTCGTTCGTTCGTGATTAGACGTCCAACATCGTTTCTTATTATCGCGAAGTAACTTTTAGAAAAATTGTATCTTCAATTTGATTTTCTGTGTCTTAAGAATACTATGGAGGATAAGAGACGTTGGAATCCACAAAAGTAACCCGACGATCTATGTGTACTATACACACGTCAAAAGCGTAAAAATGATCTTTTTGTTAGAAAAAACGTGGGATGTAAACAAATCGCAATCACTCGATTCAGCGATCCCCAATTGTCAAAATCCACAAACTACGCATCGACGCTCAATTCCAAGGACCGGAAACGTGCATGGGGTTTTCACGATCGACGCTAGATGGCGGCCTTGTCATACCGAATCGTGACGTCATAGCGTGGCGCGAAAGAGTCACCGTTTCGAACTCTAAATTGACGATTATTGCATTCGAGCGATATACTGATGTTACTTGTCATCTAAATTAGTGTCTACAACAATAAAGAAATATCGTGACATTCCTAATTCTTTCACGGTATCTTTTATCTGGATAATAAACAGATGAATCCCATACAGACGGAGACCGATAACTTTCTATGCAGTATTACTGCTAACCCTTCCCTTAAATTTGAATATGCGGTTAGAGGAGATTATTATTATTTTTTTTTTTTTGTCTCCCTCGACCATTTCATAGCTGCCTACGCTCTCAGAGGGGGACACGAAAGGAAAGCGAAAGAGTGCAGTGGTTGAAAAAGCATCTATTTCAAGTGCGGGTAGAAGCGAGATGAAGAGAAAGTGCATCCCTTTCAAGGATAGGGCAAGGGATGGTAGATGGGTAAAGTGTGGAGGGACGACAAGGAGAAGGGGGGAGGCTGAGGGACGTTTGACTATCGGTGAGCGAGAGACCGAGGCATTCAAACGTACACACACGTGTATATGCGTGCGCCGTGCGGACTACAGAGTAAGAAATTCTCCAGTGCGGAGGGTAAATAGAAGAGGCAAAGAGAAAGAGGGAAAGAGACAGCCGAGACGGCATAGAGTCGGAGTCAGCTCGGTGCCTGGTTGTCGGTAATGGCACGACTCGCTTCACCTCGACGGTATATAGAAAAAAAAAAATAATAAAAATAAAAATAAAAAAAAATAAAAACAAGAAAGAAAGAGGAATGAAAAAAACTTGAGGGGAAAAATAAAGAAATAAAAATACGAAACGACTATACAGAAGTGGCTACGACATTTTTAGCCAACGGCTACGAAGTCGGGCGAGAAACCCGCCTACTAACATTCGCTTCGACAGCCGTGCGTTAAATCCGCGCGGACCACACACTCTATTCGTGACTCTCGCCCGATTGTTTCTTCGATGCACTTTACGGAAAGTAAGACGCGCTAGTTCCTCGTTACTTGAGAAAATTGGGGTAGGAGTAGAAGCGGCAGGAGGAGCTGGGGGGGGCAACCAGAGATCGCGGCGCCTTTCATAATCGATTTAATGGACGGATAGAGTGGGTGGCAGCCCCCCTCCCCCAGTCCCTGCGGTCTCTTCATTCAAGATATCATGAAATTTAGAAAAAAAAAACTATATGAATTTTCACGCAGAAGTACAGCTCTGTAATTCATTGTTAGAGTCGAGCATTTGCGTCATGGTAAATTATGCTTTTATCATCAGACGTGCCGTGCGACAATGGATCGTACTTTGGCACGTGTGTCGGATCAATGTTACATGCACAAACATCGGTTTCAAGAAATTAATCATCGTGTCACATCGTCTTGTCTAATTGTAAAACCTTTATTTTATTATCTCAATAATTCTCGTTGATACATTGTATTATAATTATCATATCAGTAACAATAACAGTGTGTAATTTTTTTTTCTTTCCAGTCATAATATACAAAACATACATTTTTGTATTTTCTTTTTTTTTCACTCCTATATCAATATTGTAATAGTTTTTTTTTCTTACTTCTCTATTTACACACATTATGACCTCTCGTATTTTTTTTTTTTTTTAATAAAAATAAGCGTGTATAAAAATTGTTTCATTATTATTAGGTCATTTTTTGCATAATATAAGTATAACAAACAAAAAATTAGTAAAAATCAATTGAAACAATTACGGAAATGGCTGACAATTATTTTTTTTTCAGATCTTTTTCGAATCCAAATTGCAAGCAAAAAATATACAAAATTCTACCCCAGAGGTTTAATTATTAATTATCGTCAATTATAATTCGAATGAACTGAAAATGTGAGAAATAAATCGAAATATTTCAAACACAAGCTTCGACTGTAGAGTGAATCACCGAGTAGGTAATCATCGCGAATGAAAAAAAAAGAAAATGAATGTACGTCCGTCAATCAAACTAGGATAATAATCGTCAATTAAAATCTTGTCGTGTCCCCCTAAAAGAATAAAAAAATAAATTGTATTTGTCGATTTTACCTCTTTCAAGGTGCTACTACCGGTAAACGAATCTTCAGTCACGCAACGATCATATCCCTCATGACGATATAAACGTAGAATACCGCATAGCGATATGAACAATAATTATTTTCGCGTTGCAGAATAATATCTCGCCGTTTCTTGACGCGCGCTGGTGTCTCGCAGTCTCTCACCGTCTCCCTTCATCACTTTGTTCATCACTGGTCTTGTGGTCCGGCTCTCTCGTATCGCGTCTCTCGTTTCTCGTCTCTCCTACAGCCAGCGCGCAACATTTGGTGCCTCGACTCGGTCCGCCCGTCGCGTCCGCGTTCATCGTGTGCGAGAGAGAGAGAGAGAGAGCGAGAGAGCGGGGTGCGCGCGCTCGCTGGTGCTCTTGCCGGCTCGTCGGTTCGTCGGTCCGTCGTTCCGTGTCGTGGGTTCGACGCGGCGGCAAGCGGCGTTCACACGTTCCAACTTCCAACTTCCAGCCCCCAGTCGAGCGTCGTTCCTCGCAGGCGAAGAACGTTCCGTCGAATTTGCTACAGCGACCCGGTACGGCGGTGTGTCGCTGCTGCTGCTGCTGCTACTGGCTCCTGGCTCCTAACGCAACCGCTACATAGATAGAAGTGCCGTGTCGTGAGATTGTTTGTGTGAATTTACGGGGGTGGTGAGTTACTCCGCAGACGACAATAGATAGATACGTAGATCAGGATGTGCGTGTCGTTTCGTTATGTGATGCGAACCTCGACATCCACAGTGGGAATTAAGAGAAAGTGATAAATAAACGTAAAGATAATTGATAATAATATCGTCTTATCATAAAACAAAAGTGTTTTATTATAATTTTAGTTAATCGTTATCATTTTAATCGAGATTCTGATCGTTGTGTTGAATCTAAATTCTTACGTTTCCGGATGATTGACCCGCGGCTATATCTAGATCGTACTTTTCCCGCGCTCGAGTAGTTTAGTTAAACACAGTGGTATAAACAACGCGTGTGAAACTGATCGTCGGTAGTTCTGCATCCGGTATCTCCGTGCGTTTCGAGTTAGGGACAAAGGATTTAAACACGAGGTGTTAAAACTCAACTCGATGACGGGTGAGATGTGGCTTATAGATTTGTGACTTAAAACCTTGATGGTTAAGGGGTCGAGATCAAACGTGGCAATCCTACGAGTACCGAATGAGATTCAAGACTCTAATACAAAGTTTATTAACCATGAAGTGACCAGTCGTTACCACAGTTGACAGTTGATTTAATATTGACTAACAACTAATTGGAAACTATCAAGATGTACCCCGCGCCGGCGAGACATCCATCCGCTCCCGTAAGTATATCAAAACGAAAACAAAAGCAAAAGGAAAAAACGAAAAGTTTATCTTTGCACTATACACATTCAATATACATATCTATTTTTTCATATCTTTGGTAACAAGTCCAAAGTCGGATAATTTCAAAATTTGTCATCTCGGATCAAGCATGTCGATCAAATGTGCGAAACTCTTCGAATCATAATCTCGTATCTAACTATGATTTTCAGAGCCTGATTAGCGTGCGGAAAGTGAAGCACTAGTACGGAAAGTAAAACACTAGTGCGGAAAGTAAAACACTAGTGCGGAAAGTGAAGCACTAGTGCGGAAAGTGAAGCACTAGTGCGGAAAGTGAAGCACTAGTGCGGAAAGTGAAGCACTAGTGCGGAAAGTGAAGCGCTAGTGCGGAAAGTAAAGCACTAGTGCGGAAAGTTTCACTTTTACAATATACTATTTTTTGTTTTTTTGTTTTTATTTTTCTAGTTTCTGATCACGGCTGACAATATTTGTATTTATAGTTTTATAAAAGTGCGTGAGAAAAAGAAGGTATATAACAATTGTATGAATTTGAAAGATTGTGTTAATATCGTCGCGAGAGGCGGAGTACCGAGTTGAGTTGTAAAAATGGTCAATTAAGAAAACAGCTGCGATTATGATCGGTAAACGATGTAACAGAGGCAAGAACGTATAACGCGTGCGCCGCCGGTGTGTTTAATGGGCCGAAGAAGAAATCGAGGTAGAAGCACAGGCGGAGGCAGAGCCGAAGGTACACATAGCACACCGCGTTATATCAATAATGATTAAGTTTGATTTCTGTGACATAAAAATCTATAACGTTATGTCCGGGGAAACGAGGCCAATTAATTTTCTACTACTCCCTGTGGGGGGAAACTGAAAAGCTTCTCAATAGCCATGTTTTATTTGTGATAAAAACCAGCTCTAGCGAACGAGTGTGTGTCTATTAATGTCTGTATAGACGCTCTTTGATGATAGACTCTTTCGTATACTGTACTCATTCCCTCTTTCTCTCTCTCTCTTTCCCCTTTTCCGATCTACATATACGATAAACTTTGAATTAATAACCTAGTTCGACTAGGCGCAGGGTTATAGACACAGATTACGTGGTCAAGAAACAACACGAATGAGATCTAAAGTTCGTAACGTTAGTGAAACAGAATATTTTTTTAGATTGCGTTTTATTAGATGCAATGTACACATGTTCCGATTAATTTATGAAATCCAGTCCCGTAATGTTTCATTTTATCACAATATTTTTTTCATGACATTGTGTATCAACACGATCGGTTTTTATAGCTTTAATATCGCAATTATACATTTCTAATTGACCGTTGTGTACATGGACTAATATATTAATTATTTCTTATCAACATAAAATCAGACTGTGTGAAACCTCGAGAAAGTATCTAGTTCATATTTGAAAAAGTGTGTCATAATAATAATTAATGATAGTTCATTCAAACTCAATTTGGAAGAAAAAAAAAGAAGAAGTAAATTATTAATCATTAATTTATTTTGTTTTGTTTTTTTACTTATACCAGAGTTTATCTATATGACGGATTTATCAATGTTTAGGATTAATTAACGACCAGTAGATTCTTGTAGGAAATTCATAAGATGTGATGTATTTGCAAAAAATGGAAAAAGAAAAAAAGAACACAGATATACATATACATAGAAAAATTATGTACATTCAAGTTCTATAAGTTTTACACACTCTGTATTTTAAACTGTTGGTATTTTTCTTGTTTGTTCAATCGTTGCTAATTATAAAAAGGAAATCACTAAATGTATCACCGATTTCCGATCCAATTTCGTTGAAAAGAATTTTCGGAGTATTTTTTCAACGATTCTTTACATTCTTACATTATATATTTTTTCTGAGATATCTTTGTGATCTTTTTTTTTTTTTCATCTCGTGATACTTTTTTTGTTGTTTTTCTTTCTTTCTTTCTTTCTTTCTTTCTTTCTTTAGAGCGCAATATGCCTTCGTGGAAAAAGTTTGGTATCAACGATATTGTTATACAAAGCAAACTTTAACTTGAAAAAGAAAACAATGAACAATGCATTCTCCAAATGACAAACAATGTGACGATAAAGAGGAAAAAAAATATTCAGCCCAAATGATTTCATTATAGAATGTTGTGACTAAATTTGTTACGGACCTCCTCTATCATCTGGCAAAAAAAAAAATTTGAACTAACTCCGTTATACCATAGTCGAACCTGACCCTCTTCTTGTTAGGTAAGAGTCTTGACGCTACTCGAACTCTTCGTTTGACAAAAATCATCTTGATCGACGTAATAGTGGTTTTGTTCAAACAAAATTATTTGAATAATTCATATGCTCGTTGTTATAATAATACCGAGAAGAGAGATTATCGGCACATTTCCATATCGCGATTAAAAAAAAAAAATTGTGATTTTGAACGTTTTTTTTTTTTTTTTAATTTCATATATATCAGTAGCGTGTCAAAAAATAATTATGACATATTTCTTCTCTTTTCAATTGAATCTCAAAAATTGAAGGGAGTTCAACGGATCAAAAACGCTGAAATTTCATTGCCTTTAACTTTTCTAATTATCATCTTTAACGAAAAAGAAAAAATAAGACCTAATTATTTCGAGCTACTCGACATTAGACGCATATAAAAAGTGGAAAAAAAAATATCGATGCAAAATCCCAATTGAGCAAGTGAGAAAAAAAATAATCCTCACGCAAGGTGTATTAATACATCCATGTATATCTATATCCATATCGTATAGAAGAGTGATTAGATTAATCCAGGCGTAATAGTG
Organism: Euura lappo; assembly: GCA_018257835.1. Classification (NCBI taxonomy): domain Eukaryota; kingdom Metazoa; phylum Arthropoda; class Insecta; order Hymenoptera; family Tenthredinidae; genus Euura; species Euura lappo. The sequence continues at coordinate 91,220 of JAEUYN010001751.1, forward strand.
ACACGGGGAAGGATTTGCAGTTAGGTTTTACGAGCGAATCGTAAAGACAATCGTTGGGTAAGGGGACGGTACCTACTCCGCATCGGAGTGTATAAGGGGTTTTCGGGTTAGGGTAGGGGTGAACCAGATTATGTTAATTGATTATAAAACTCCTTTAGCGGTGGCAGTGGGGAACTGTAGACGTGGTTTTCATATAACCACCCCTCCCCTCCCCCCTCACACTTTACTCCCGTTTCGTTGATGCGCCTGACCGAACCCCTCGCGCTCCGCGCTCGTCTCATCGAATCAATTTATGAACTTTTTTTTCTTTCTTTCTTTACTAAACCCGCAGCGCGGCACGGCGGTAACACTCCCCTCACGCGGGGAGATAAACGTCGGGTGTGGGAAAAGGTTGCGTGTACTGTTGATAACTTTTCTGTCATCTCGCAGATGCCATTGGGATACGGATTTAGGGATCATTTGAGATTTGATATTGCAGTCAAGCTTTGATTAATTCTATTTCTTTTTCCTATAGACTACGGTCTTGGAACAATCTAGCTGTACATTTCAAGTTGCGTAAATATTGATTAATTTATAACTGCGTGTGTGTGAATAAAAGTTAGTGGATATTATATCCTGATTAGTCATTATAACTGTGTAAATATATATACCATACGAACAATTATTTGACTCTAATTATACACACGATTTAACAGTCATTTGAAATAGCACAAATTATTATCATTGTTACGTATTAAGTAATTCTATTCATCATTGGGTAACATACATTTAAGCTTCATATATCATATGGAACGTTTGATGAAAAACAACAAGCGGATTTGGGCTGACTATGAGCCAGCCTTCGAACTTCCCGTTATTTATTTTTCTCTCACCTGTTTTGAAATTTGCAAATATGACCTCAGGTTTCTGATCAGCGGTTCAAAAAACCTTCGAGTACCAATTTCCGTAAGATTTCGAATGTTTCTAGTGTTTCTCCCGGCAAATTGGATTCGCCATTTTGAATTTCGCAAATCTGACTTCAGATTCGTGATCAGTGACCCAAAAAATCTACGAGTACCAAGTTTCATCCAAATCCAAATGTTTTTAGTTTTTTTGCAGCATATCGAATACGCCAAATGAAAATTTTGCAAAACTGACTTGAGATTCGTGATCAGCGATCAAACAAACCATATGGTACCAAATTTAATTGAAATCCGTTGACTCGTTCTCAAGATATCGTCATTTTTGTTGTGTTTTTTAGAATTTCGTTATTTGAATAGTTCAAAAAGTACTAATCCGATCGAGTCCAAAATCTAATCAGTTCTAAGTTAAGAAAAGCCCCGTCGATTGAGCCCAAGTTGATCGAAATCCGACCACGCGTTCTCGAGATATCGCGCGGACAAAAATGTGGTCACGCACATACACACACACACACCCAGGCGTCAAACTGAAAATAGTCGGAGGTGATTCTTTGAACCTCGAAACGTGAAGATTTAGTGAAAACTCAACTTATCATTTTCGGGGTGATTACAATAACTTCCTTTTTTCTCTGAAAACAGAGAAACGGGAAGTTAAAAAAAAAATCATACCTGTACGCAATCTCTTTTATTTTGTGCCGAACGCGTCTGTGATAGTCTTTTATTTTATTTATTTTTTTCTCTCTATTTCTCGAACAGAAATCAAAAATAAAGTGCAGTTGGGTGGCACACAGTCGCGCGCAGGTATAATCCCTCCCCCCTTACTCCTCTCCCTCGTGTTTCGAGTTCGTTTCAGTGCGTTATGTGTATCAGTATGAATGTAATAACGTCTGCACTATAGATTTCTGCAGGTTTTTTTCAGTCACAATGCAGATTAAAAAGAATAAATTGTTGGACATGCAGAGAAAGAGAGAAATTGTAGAGCCGAACTGTAGCGGGGAGACCGGTACGCGGATAAAAAATCTATCTATATATATATGTATATAGATATATATGTATATCGTGAAAAAAGTACTGCAATGACAATCGCTAATCAAATTGCGCTTGGGCTAATTGTTCGTCGAATTGCTAGGCGAATTGAACCAGAGAGCAGGGAAATTGAAAACCTTGGTAAAGAAAAAAAGATAAATGAAACGAACGAAAAATATATGTATAGAAAAAGAAAGAGAAACAAAAAAGAGAAGAAAATAGTCGAAAAAGTCTGGAAACATGCAGCTATGCAATTTAATGTTACGTATGGATCTCTCATGCTACCCGCTGACCCGTTGTGTCGGGAAAATATACATATACACCATACCGGACTGTGTTTCATGGAAGTTGAATCGGTAAAGCCTCTCCTAGGCAGAATTCTAGCAACATGTAAAATTGACGACGACGTATACACGGCTTTCCGTGTATAATTTACGACTCCGAAGAGACGTATATATATATATATATATATACCAGGTATTTTTAACCACCTCTGAACGTATCTAGAGGTATTTATAATTTCATTTGATAAGCGTTATCGATCCCCTTCCTCCTCTTTTACGACAAGTTTGATATTAATCACGCAACATCTATACATACATATATTCATGTGTATGCATTATTATTATTTTGTTTAAAACAATTAAAATGTATCGCAAAATTTGTATCGATACATAAAAAAAAAAAAATAAAATTAATTAAGATACAAAGTGTGAATAGAAAATATAGCGATATCTAAATGTAAAATCTACGCTCGAAATGAATCCACTACCATCATTCCCTAAATAATTGGTAGGTTTTAGCGGCATCATTCCGACTTGGGGTGGGCAGGCACATAACAGGGTCTAGTGACTAGTCTATAGCCTAAGGGGGTAGGCTTGGCGTATGGGTTTCGGGGTGGTGGTGAGGGGTGTACGTATAGTCGGGCACCAAGCGAGCCGGAGAAGAGGAGTGAAGGGTGGACCGTAGGTTGTGGGGATCGGTTAGGTTAGCGCTAGGGGTTTGGGGTAAGAACGGTATGACAAGCATTTGATGAGGGGACCACCGCCGCCCACTGAAATCCCAACAGTTGTTCTCAACCTCTGACCTCGCACATTTTATTATGACGTCATTTTATTTTTCTTTTCTTCTTTTATTTCTATCAATTTGACAAACACGTTCTTAAAAATAATTCATATGAATGTATATAAAAAATTATTGAAATCCTTGAATTTTTTTTTTTTTTTCTCCTTGTCGAAATATCATACTCGATGTGTTTGTGTTTCGACTTTGGGAGTTGGGAACCGGTGTAGGACGCGACGGAGTCGTTTGCGAATGGAGGTGGAGGGCGGCTACACACTTGGCTTGTCCGGTGTAGTTTGGGTCGTGTGTTGTACACCAGTGTGTCTCTAACGATGCTGCGAGTCGTGTGAAATTCTATGAAATTGTATGAAATTATAAGGATATTTTGACCAACTATTATGAGAACCTCTGCGGCCGAGCTGGCTGAACATTTACATTTTCATGTCAAACAAGGACCCGGGCCTTCGCGCGCGGCAAGCGACCGGAGAGAGCCGAGAGCGAAGAACGAGAGAGGAAACTCTTCTCTCTTTCTTTCTACCGCTTTACCCTACCTCTTACGAAACACGAGAGGACCGAAACTGAGAGATACCGGGAGGGGCGAGGGGGGGAAGGGGGTGCCGTCGGAGATACCCACCCTACTAACTGGCCCCTAAAACCTCCGACTCGATGGGTGGGAGCCAATTGTTTGCTCAGAATTTCGGAGAGAGATATAAACGGGCCACCTTTATTACATTTTTTTTTATTCTACTCCTTTTTCTTGTTCTTGTTCTTCTTCTTTTTTTTTTTTTTTTTTGTCTCTTGTGTTTATTTTTGATTCGATATTAATATACATATATGATCGAAATTCTGTGAAGTTGTATTAAGATATTTGATACGTTTTTGTTTTCTTTTGTTTATTATACGAGTCAATTAAATTTCAACCTGTACAAATAATAAATTTGTGATGAATAGAAGGAGGTTCAAAAGTACAAAGTTTGAGTTTTGTTTTGTTTTGGAGAAATAAAAAGAAACTCGTACGATTTTCATGTTTGAAATTGGGATAATTAAAACGGTGGACATGATTTCTCCGTAAAAGTTGTCACGATCAATTCCAAATTTACACACTATTTTTATCTCATCATTATCTAAGATGTCACAGAACAATTATTCAATCTGACTTTTATGTTATAAAACAAAAAAAAAAAGGTGAAAATAATAAAAACGTGTATCTGCTAAAATCACGAAGAAAAATTCTATTCGATATGAATCAAAAGTCGAGTCTTTTAAAGTTTTGATGATTCCATTACTAATAATAAAATATGACACCTTGTTTTGTTAATAAAAATAAAAATCAAATTGTGTATTTTTTGAACCCCGTTTGCTGATTCGGTGTGTTTTTTTTTTTCTTTTTCTTTCTATTTTCTCAACTAGTAAATTAATTAGGAGAATTTCGTGACCTTTATCTCTGTACAGAACTTGGATTTTCTTTCTTCTTCTATTTGTTCAAAGTTATTTCACAATCCTAATTCTTACTTCGATTGCGTTACGAGGATTACAGTCTACTCACGTTTGCCAGGTGCACGGGGTGCGCCCATGACTCCCAGACGACGCGACGCTCGTGTATCGCTGTTGTTTCAGCAGATTCGTGCCATTCAGTTTTGGTACAAGCTCAAATCGTGTTTTCGTTTCACTCGAGTATTTTATCCACGGTCCATTATATGCGATTTAATGGACCTTCGTATACTTTTTGTTCCCTTTTGTTCTATATTATTTCCACTTTAGTTTCTTTCTTCGCAAATATCTAGTCTTTTTCTTCTTTTTTCTTACCGAAACGAAATGGACGGGTGTATTCAGCTATACTCGTCTCCTCTGTCTACATAAATCGGATACTTCTTATTTTTCATCATTATTATTTTACATCCTAGAATTTCCCTCTCTCATACTCTCATTTTATGATTATAACTGGATCGCAGAAAATTTTGCATTACATTTCTCTGTCTCTACGTTTCCGTGTATATAGGTATATAACGTCCTACACACAAACAAACTTGCGAGAATATCGCGTAATACTTGATGCATTGACCACATAACGAAAAAAATTTATAGCCATTGTATACATAGACTGATGAAAAAAAAAAAAAAAGTATATAACAGAAATACAAGGATATCACAGAGTTTGATGTACATATATACGAACTATGTTTGAACAGTACTGGGATATATGTAATGACACGAACTTTGTCATATACGGTACGTAGATGCATGACCGAACTCCGCGGTACCGGAGCTCCGTTTGTTCTTTATTATTATTATTATTATTATTATTATTATTTATTTATTATTTTTTTTTTAATATGATTGATGACATTCGCCAACACAGAATAGCACGCAGGGGAGAAAGATCACTTCACGTGAGGTTACAAGGCACAGCGGTGTCGCCGCAACGAAGGAAGGTGGAGAACGGGAGGATGGGAGGATGGAAGGATGGGAGAAAGAGGATCGAGAACCCCTGGATGCGAGGCATTCCACCGCGTGCCAAGCTGCCTCCCGACGACCACCCCGTACTCGACCAGCACCGGCGTGCACCTTCCTTCACCACCGAGACCGCGACTGACGATGAGACGACGACGACGACCACCACAACGATACTATTATATCTACATACACATGAACACCTACATAAATATAATCTCAAGTCCTTCAATTCTTCTTACGGTTTTTCCTTATTCGATTTTTTCTTTTTTTTTTTTTTTTCGTAACTCGATTTTATTTTTTCAAATGTGATCGAGGGTCGAGAGGTCGATAGGTGATTTTTCTTTTTCTTTTTAATACTCTTTTCTTTTTCGCCTTTTTTTTTTAAGTTTTGTTCTGTATGACTTTGACGGACACAATATTTTTTTGTCAAATCGAATTTAGGTTTTATCGATTTATTATCGTTTTTCTCAATCCGGTTCAAATTTTAGATTGACGTCAATTATTCGATAATGTATTCTATGATCAATATTTGAAAATTTCGTACCGAGCGAACTCGAATTGATTCAAGTACGGAATTTCGAGTTTTTCGAAGATTTCGACTGACATTTGCGAGGACATTTCGTTGCTAAACGGAGTCAAGATGAGAGTAAATCGATTTAAATAATCAATATTTAAGTTCAATAAGAGAATTGGGCCGTTGTTCTGAATTCTGAGGATTCTCCTTTCTGTTGATTCAGTTAATATTCATTAATAACTACAGTCGATTTTTCGATAATTCAACGGAATTGGTTTGCCCTTCTCTCTCTAAAAAAATGCTATGTTTCATTGTTTGGAATGGTGAATCGATCGTGAGCTTCAAATTTCGCACAAAAAAGAAAGTAAAAAAAAAAAAAAATAAGATCGATCGTACAATATTTTCGGTTATCATTAATCGTTTTTCATCCACATTTCATTTACATTTCATCCACATCATGTGAAATATTATTTACAAATAGAAATGTATAACATTTAGAATGAATAAAATCCGTTTATTATCTAGAGTTTTGGGTTCACATTTCGGACAACGTAGGAGTCCGTATAGGTATACCCGGACTATGGGTGGGAATATCGTATGTGTGGATCATTTGTTTCACCCCCTGATCTATCATGAATTCGGTTGATCAATGGTCATCGGGCTCGTTTTGCGCTCTACGCGAGGATTATCGTCCGTATATAACCCCCCAACCCTTGAATACTAATACCGTGTGAATTTCGGGCACGTTGTACACCCGAGCAGATTTTCGTTATACCTCGAATGGAGTAGATATGTATATACATGAATCACGAATGCATAGGGTTGGATCATCATGATATGTATAGAAATTTTCCAACGTGTTTTTTTCTTCGTTTTTTTTTTTTTTCGTTTGTCAGAATAACAACATCCAATATAATCGTATACATATAAAATTATAAATCTAATTATGTGTATTTCGGTTCGTACAAATTTTGATTTAAATTTGCTGATGAACAATTCGAATTTTTTCGCATTTTTTAACTTCCCGTTTTTCTGTGTATGTGATCGAATGATTTGCCTTTGATTTGAATGTAATTTGGTACCATACTGTTTTTTTTTTTTTTTGGATCGCTGATCACGAATTTGAAGTCAAATTTGTGAAATGAAAAATCTAATTTCCTGGAAAAAAAAAACTAAAAATATTCTAAATCTTATAAAAATTGGTACTCGAAGGTTTTTTCGAACCGCTGATTAAGAATCTGAGGTCAGATTTGCGATTCGCTTATTTTTCAATCGTTTCTATATGCAATTGCTGCGTGAATTGGAATACAAAATTCATCGAACGATATTATATTAAGCGTTGTATATTTCGTCGTCTCTCTCTCTCTCTCTCTCTGTTTTCTCCCCTTGACGTCATTCAAAAATAACACCAACGTTCATCTTGCCTCGAGGCCAGAGTTGAGTTGAGTCGAGGCGAGGTTCGCCCGGAGAACAATTGCAATCTCATACACCCCTGTATATAGGTATATAACGTGCATGTATGTCGTATAATACAAAAGCCTGAGATGCTGCGGTGCTGAAATATTATCGACAGTCGCAAATCCTTTTGAAATCGAGTAGCATGCTTTTCTTTTCTTTTTTTTTCATATCATATAATATTTCAAAGATGAATTGAATTTTTAAAAGTTCATTCCTCTGAAACGATTTAGAGGAAATAAAAATGTTTTTTTTTTCAACTCTCCGTACAATATCTCGAGATTTCATATCAAAATTACAATTATAAACTTTTATCGGGTAACTGGACTCGATAAGAAGAAGAATAAAAATTAATAAACTGCAATCGCGTGAGACCCGCTATGTAATATTAACTCAAGAGATTCAAACGATTCTGAAACAGTTTACATCTCTTGGATTCTGCATTTTTTTTCGGTCTAATTAATAGTTTGTCGAGAAAAAAAATCCAGTAATATTTTCTGGAGCAAAATTTCAGACAATATCATCCCATTCAATTGCCATTGGATAGTATTTGTAATTATCATTTTGATTAACGAAAAAATGGAGTATAGAATCTAATTATCTCAAGTTATAGACTATTTGATATTTTATGCACCTGAGTAAAATTGCATATTAATAATAATTGAAATATTAAAATTTTGACATGAAATCATGGTATTTTAATTACTAAAAAACTATATAATACTAATCCTTATTATCTACAAAGATCAGATTAATAATTAGTAATAATACATATAATAATAAAAATACTACGATCTCCGATCATCGAAGTAATAATTACGAAAGTACTCGAATTATCCTCAAATTCACTAAATCCTTTTTTCATTCATTGTTACACAATTTTTCTTATTGTACAAAGAAAAAATAAAAGAAAAAATTCCCTCTCCCAAATCAAAATTGAATTGCAAAAAAAGAAAAAACATAAATCGCATCAAAGTTGAAGATCTGATTACAATTTACCAGACAAGCAGCAGGTTCAGGTCTGTTATAATCCTATAATGGGATAAAAGAAGTCTATATCATTGTTGAAAACATTCGTACCTATGTACACGGTGGTAATCGATAAAATGGGGAGACCCGTCGGGGGTTGAATCGTAGACGTAGACTTGTGGCGTCCCGCAATCCCCTCACCGTCGGTCGACTGCGGCTATGGGACAGGTAGCTATATTTCACCGGGGGTGAAAGCAGAAGGGGGCGGGGGGGAACCCGTAGCCAATAACATTAATACCCCAGGCCAATAAATGAATCGAGATTTTAGGGCGCTTCGTGGTGTATGAAGTTAAATTTGGAACGGAGGAAGGTATTATAATTTAAGTTTCCGTCATATATATACCTACCGTCACTAGTCTACATAGGTAAGACATAGGTATGTACAAATTGTATTTATAAAATCTTTTGCGTCACATATTCCGTCTGCTGTTATATCGCATTGCTAATAATTACTGCAATCATTGACGTACGGGATGTTGAAACTTTTGGCAGTATATGTATTATATATATATATATATATATACAGATATTTTACTATTTTATTTCTATTTGATTACATGGAGAGGAACTATAAATGCTCGCCTAGCCTCAAGCATAAGTACGAGGGGGATTCTAGTCGGGCGTGTATCGACCGAATATATGCGATTACATTACGTGGAACACACGAGACTTTGATATAGTGTACGATGTACAGAATGTACGTGAAACATTCGTGGATTATAGTGTCTCTCTTACATTTTAGTACCTGTGTAGGTGTGAAAGCGATGGTTTTCATCCCTTTACAACCCAGGCGACGCACTGCGGGTACAGCATCCTCGTACATCCTGTACGAATACTTCGGGTGACTCGAAAAGAAAAGAACGAAAGATTTCGAAACGGGGATATTAAATTAGAAGCAAGAAAAATAAACAGTTTTACTGGAAAGAATCACAAGAATGAAATTCTATTTTCCATTTTGAAAAATCCTAATTCAAAGCTCAGCTTGACGCCTTTGAAAAAGGAATTTTTGAAAATTTTATTGAGAAAATATCAGACGAAAAAAAAAACGGCGACCTTTATTAAGTTTCAATTTTATTATTATTATCAGAAATTAAGTGCATATATCAGATTTTTATGTGGACATAATTTTTCGTTTTATCAGAACCAGAATTGAAGCTTGATTTCAAGCTTCTCAGATTTTATTCTCTTTTCAAAATGGTCCTTTTCTTTTTTTCGTGCGTCACCCTGTACATTAAGACGAAGGTATGTAGTCAGAATACGTCGAGGGACAATCGTACTTTGAAAACGCTGGGGGTGGTGTTAACGGGGATTTAAAAACTACCGAATAAATATGTAAGATTACGTTATCAAGTCTATAATAGTACAGATTATACCTTCTCGCTCATTTTATTTGATTCCCGTTACGAATTATCCGTGGTAATCGGTAGATTTTTTTTTCTTTTACCGTGTGCATACGTAATAGTTTGATTGATTAAATACTCGTAACAACAACCTGTTCGATGACTCCGCGTCATAGCTGTTTGATGATTGCAACAAGTGAACACGGAACTCACCCAGGCTCGCCTCTGGCGCCTCTCCATTCCCTATACCATCAACCCTCTGCGAACCGAATTCAACAAGTGGCCAAATCATTTTCTCTGGTTTTGAATGAACTGAAAATCGAATGAAAAAGAAAGAAGCAAAAATTACAGAACGTTGCTTTTAACAGAGATAGTAGTTATTCCTTATCATCTGTTCGACTGACCGACGAAGCTTCATAAAACACGATGGATCGATTTAAAAAATGTATTATATTGGATATTTGTTGAAGATATGGAATCGAATTAAGGCCGAAACTAGATTGCTTATCTTATTATCTCAAGCATATATAGTACATCCGATGTCATTACCTCTCATTGTCAGCTTCTAAGAACGGCCAATTACTTCGATTTAACGTTCGTTAATTATGATTCGGACTTTGTATAAATGCCACCCACAAAAAAAAAAAAAAAAATCCACAGACCTTCTGTGTAACGCAAGCCTTTCAAGGTATCGAAAATTTCACCTGTTTTTTCGTTCTTAGTACATTTTGTTTCAATATTATTTATATCTGTCGCATTTTTATTTGAATTCGCTTGAAATAAAGTTTGAAAAAATTCGAAGTCTGACAAATCGATGATCGGTAACAATCTGACAGATTAACCGCATACATTTGGATCGATCCATAATTTTTTTTTCCATCTTTTGTCTTTTGCAAACTTTTTTTTCACATGCATTGCACGCATTTTTGTTACATTTTAACATTTGATCCCCTATACCTCACTATATTACCCCCGCGAAAATAGAAGCATTATCAATGCACAAAAAGGAAGTAGACCAAATTTTTTTTTAGTTTCTAATCCAATCCCACTTACTTTACCCCATTTCGAAGTATGACTTTACGACTTTTAATTGTTATTATCTGAAAAAGATTCATCCCGGTAATTTGTTGATATACCCTACCCACGGTAGCTCCGGTCGAGGGTGAACGACGAACGGTGGAAACGTGGGGGTGTTATCGATGTTGAAGATACGGGGGGGGAAGGGGAGGAAGGGAGGTACAAGCAGACAGAGAGGAAGTTGGAGTGTGGGTAGGGTATGAGTTAGGGAAGGGAAGTTTTGTAGAGCGAGTCTCATTAAGGACGCCTTCAACCCCCAACTCTTCTTATATACGGTAGAGAGATGATGCCGTATGCCGACTACACTCACCTTGGCCTACGCTCGTCTTTTATAGAGGAGGGAACCTTCTCTGTATGCACCATCGTTTCTCCCTGCTCTCTTCGTATATACATGTATACACACACTTTCCTCTCTATGGTCTTTTTCTTTCTTTCTTCCCTGTTTTTTTATTTTATTTTATTTTTTTTTTTTTTATTACTACTACACTTTTTTTTCCCTTCCTCTCATTCTCTCGATCCCCCTTCGTCCATATATCTCTTTCTCTGTCTCTCTCGAACGCGCACCTTCGTTTATCATCCTTAACTTTAACCCCTACGTGTGGTCAGGGTTTCTCAACTATAGGAGGGGAAAATATATATAGTCTTGAAACAGATTCTTTTTTTTTTTTTTGATCCTTTCTGTTTTAGTCTTTGAATATATTTTCTTATATATTTTATACTTTTTATTCAATCATTATCACCCACGGTCTTGACATTTTGTAATCATAATCAATTAGTACATCTATTTACATATTATATAAAATATTATAATAATTGGATCACATTTCTTATTTTATTCATTTTTATTTTTTCGTTCTTCGTTAATCGATGTCGAAATTATAAATTGAATGATGATTTTGACGTGTCATTGTCAAGCGGCATTAGATAATGAGAAGAAAACTTATTATCAACGATCACGTGGAAAAGATTGAATCAGTTTCTTTTATTTAAACTCATATAATTTACAAATTCTTTCTTCAAACGAAAATTTTGTTTTCTTTTCTTTAAGAAAAGGTGCGGTTCAACTAACTTTTATATTTCACTACAAGAACTTTGTATTTTTGGGACCGAAATGTTTCGCAGAGAATTTTCGACGGAGGCTTTTTCGCGGATTAATAAAGATTCTTTTTCTTTCTCACTTTTTATCTTTTTCTTTTTTTACGTCTTTTTTTTTTTTTTTTGTTCTCTACCGTCGATTAAGCGATTTGAGAAACTTTTCTCACGTATCCTGGAGGCTATAGCCTACGGAATTTCACGATTATAACAAGAGGCGTGTAGAGAGCTGCTGGGGCGTGTGCAGAAACTACTTGAATCTATATAATTATAGATTCAACGTAGGTTTGGACAAGTATATACGGCAATTTTTTCTTCTTCATCGTGTATATTATATGTATTATAATATGAGCAGCGGTTTGTAGCCTCCGACCAAAACTCGTAATTATCGATGGATGAAACAACCTCACAATCATTTTCTAAATCTGATTTAACCAGCTTAGATCTAATCAGATACTCATGTTTTATCATGCCTTTTATTGTCAGAAGAAAATAAAAATAATAAAATAATTATATGTATTCTTTCACGAAGGTGACAATTTTTTTTCTCTACGTAGTACAACGAATTTGTGACACGGCATACGTTTACCTACACAGCCGAGATCTCGAGTTTGCGATAACGGATAAAAATAAAAATAACTGACAAAGAAAAACAGGTCAAAATGTACACGCGAATGTTTAACAAAATTGTATAAAATTTAATAATAATTAGACTTGTAATTAATGAATTCCCATCTATGAAGATAAAATTATCATTTTTGTTTTCAATTATTTTCATCTTTATTCATCTTTTGTCCAGTTTAATTATTAAATAATTAATTTTTATTGTTACTATGTTTAAGGGTGGCGGTGGAAGCGCAGCAGGGGCTGCTGGTGGACTGAAATTTACAGTGGCCGATACTTGCGAAAGAATCAAAGAGGAATTCAATTTTATCCAGCAGCAATATCATTCGTAAGTCGTAGTTTATTATATTTCTTCATTTATATCAACCACCACTTCGCCTTCCCTCGTTCTTAACATTCCATAAAAATAAATACATAGTTTTTAATCTTGAGGTAATTTTTTTTTTTTCTGTCAGAGTTTCTCCTCCACTCATCTAAATACGCCATCATCTAATTTCTTGTTCTTCAACCACTCTTGTATATTCATATATTTAATTACTTTCACAGGCTCAAGTTAGAATGTGAGAAACTAGCTAGCGAGAAGACTGAAATGCAGAGGCATTACGTAATGGTGAGTTATTTAATTGTTATTAATTTATCAATTAAACTCTTTCTTTCCTAACCAAAGAATAATTCTGTCCTCTTTATCCACCTCTAACCCCCCCCTTCTTCTTTTATCTTCTTGCCTTGCCTTCCCTTGCCTCGTTGCTCCAACTAAATTATCCCCATCATCCCCATACAAAATGCTATATTTACACTCATATCTTTTTATTTTTTCTTTTTATACAGTATACATATACTCAGAAAATAAATTCGTAAATGGCATTAAAAAAAAACCGGAGGAAAGAAAAAAAGAAAAAATAACGATAGATCTAAAATCTTATAATTATGCGATATCTATCGATTTCACTTACCGTTAGGAAAAATCGAGCTTTGACTTTTTGGAGCTGATTGGATCTCCGCTTGATAATGTTACGATAATATCTTGAGAGGACTGGTTCAGCTTGATATTCGACAAATTCAACCTGCTCTAAAATCCATTCATATCGTAACCGAAGTTGATTACTCAATTAATTTTTTTTTTTTTTCTTCTAATTTCTTTCTGAAGACACTTGGCTTCCGTCGTATCTTCGAGAAACGAAATCCAAATTGAGAATTTCTTTCGGCAAATTTATTATTTCCAAATAAGAAAACAGATTTCTTTTCAAAAAATTTGAATTGTTGATAAACCTATAACTTCTCATTGTAAAAGATAATATTTTTTTTTATGTGTTTAACGAACTATGATTAATATAATGTGAATTGAATTATATTTTTGAAACATGTGAAATTTGTCCTGTGGCCTTTAAAGTGAGGAGAATCACATACATACATATATATATATATACTGATTTTACATATCAAAACGTGTCGGATATGGACGGACGTGCAAATGAAGACGGAAATTGAATACTCTGAATGAAATATTAGGGCGTTTATCATTTGTTTGCGAATATACAGGCACGGGGGGTGGGGGGGGGTTTCTTCCCCTCTTCTCACCGCTCCCTTGGTTCGTTACGTAACATCGCACAGCTACGACTATTATAATATACGAAATGTAGTAAAGATTTCGCGAGAGGCGGCTGAACCCCTATGGCGACGTACATCCCTGTAAACTGCTACACTGACGTGACACTAGGAGCAACCCCGAGTGCCGGGGTGGTTGGTTGGTTCGGTGGGTGGGGTCGGCGGGGAATTGAGCCGGTAATCGATATCTCCAAGTAAACGCAGAGAGCGAGAGAACGAGTGAGGGTTGGTTTGGGAGAGATGCAAACTGTTGTCAACCCCCGCAACGCTATTATATTATACTCGTCAGGCCTGTTCAATTTTTTTTTCTTCTTTTTCTTTTTTATTCTTCACGTTTCATACCATCGCACACTGATGGATATGATATACGGACGGTCGCGCGGTGTAACCCTGCCGTTATTATTATCCATTAAATAACTTATAGTTTTTTTTTTTTTGCAATATTTAGTATCATTAGGTATAAAATTGTTAATATTTCTGCTAAATCAAATATGAAAAAATGGGTTGAAGCAATTGACGGAGGCGTGTTGAGGAGGATCCGGTAAATCATTGTACGTATGCCATTGCAAAAATATAATGTAATCATTCGATTTTGCTTGATTTGAGCTGGAAAAAAAATCTGTTGATCGAAGCGTTTTGTAATTTTCTATAATTTATGTTAGACTTGTAGCTTTTTGTATATATAAAAGGTAATGGAAGATCGTACCGAGGATTTTAAAGACTAAATTATTCAAGGTATCACTTAGTCGACCTTTTCACGTAGGTACTCGTACTTTTTACTGTAAATAGATATATCAAAATTGTCTTCAAACGAGGTTTTTATGTAAAAAAATTGTATCATTTCTTAATCGATACTGGCTCCGTGTTCGATTGCTATTATCACCATAATAGAGTCTCTTTGTATACGATTCCCGGTATTTCGAACTTTTTTTTTTTTTTTTATTTTGATTTTGATTTATTATCAACCTTAAAAATTGAATTCTACTAAATTCTACCAAATAAAAAAAGGATTTTCTTTCAAATCGGATAAATTTTAGACTTTCTTTTCTCGCAGTTTTTGACCACTTTTTAACTTCCCGTATCTCTGATTTCAGAGAAAATAGGAAGTTTTTGTAATCACCCCGAAAATGAAAAGTTGAGTTTTCACTGGATCTCCACGTTTCCAGGTCCGGAGAATCACTTCCGATCATTTTCAGATGGACGTCTGTGTATGTGTGTGTGTGCGTGATCAAATTTTTGTCCGACGATATCTCGAGAACGCGCGGTCGGATTTCGATCAACTTGGTCTCAATCGACGGGGCATTGCTTAACTTAGAACTGATTAGATTTTGGCTTTGATCAGACTAGTACTTTTTGAACTATTCAAATAACTAAATTCTAAAAAACACAACAAAAATGACGATATCTTGAGAACGAATAAACGGATTTCAATGAAGTTTGGTACCATATTGTTTTTTTGATCGCTGATCACGAATCTGAAGTCAGTTTTGCAAAATTTTCATTTGGCGTATTCGATATGCTGCAAAAAAACTAAAAACATTTGGATTTGGATGAATCTTGGTACTCGTAGGTTTTTTGGGTCACTGATCACGAATCTGAAGTCAGATTTGCGAAATTCAAAATAGCGAATCCAATCTGCCGGGAGAAACACTAGAAACATTCGAAATCTTACAGAAATTGGTACTCGACAGTTTTTTGAACCGCTGATCAAAAACCTGAGGTCATATTTGCAAATTTCGAAGCAGGTGAGAACAAAATAAATAACGGGAAGTTCGAAGGCTGGCTCATAGTCAGCCAAAATCCGCTTGTTTTTTTAAATCTTGCTATTCTGATATCAAATTTGTAATGAAGGACCTTTGAATGAAAAAAAATAACATCATACGATTTTTTTTTTTTTTTTGCAAAGTAGACAATTTCTACGGTTTTCGTTAACTTTTTTGAGAATCGTGGTCTCACTATGAGCTGGTTCGAGACCAGGATAGATGAATATCGATAAAATGATATTGTAGACGAGGAAAGCGAGGATATGGATAAAAAGTGGAAAAAAGAAATAGGTCATATATACCGGGTGAAAATAGTCTCTATTACTTCAGAGTGACGTGAGACACGGGACACGGTATCCTTAGTTAAACGTCAAGTTAGGTAAATAGATAGCCGAGGGTCCGAACCCTCGCGGTAGGTATATAGTTATCAGCTGCATTATTAAACCGGGATATTTCTGTTGCTTGGAGGGGGGGGGGGGGATATCGATTTTGTATATAGTTTCAACTATGTGTATATCTGGTACGGTTCAGACCGCGCGCGGCTTGGTATGTCGCTCATCGTCAGCTATGCGAAGAGAAGCTCGTGAACGCGTTCTGGGACATATCTATACATGTATACTGTACGATATACATGTGATACATGTGTATAGATTGAGCAGATATTCACTCAGGAAAGTGTTCGCGTGAAGTGGAGGGCGATCACCATAAACTAGATTAGAAAATCATTTCTCCTTTCTTATTTAACATATTTTTATTAAAAAAGTTTTTCTTAGTTCAACAATCCATAGCATAGGAATTATATTTTATCTATTACTTGATAATCGATGAAGAAGAAAAAGTTATCAAGAGAATAAAGAATATAAAAGATCGACGTTTTATATTCATAGAATAAAAAAAAAAAAAGTACTTCTAAGGTTTCAGTCTTCCGTTTATAACGTAATTTTTGTATATATCTGTGTATAATATGTGTTCACTTATGTATATATATATAGCTAATATTATGGCACCCATTTTAGGCAGTTTTGCTTTTTTTTAAACCGTAATTTCTGTTGCAGTACTACGAGATGTCCTACGGCCTCAATGTCGAGATGCACAAACAGGTAACAAAGCTTTTCTTTATTTACGATCATATCTTTGTCTACATGCATAACAAATGAATTTATTTTAGTCGTATTGTATGAAAGGAAGGAAGAGGTTTCGGTCAAGTTTGCTGAAATTTACTGATCTTTGTCCATTTTTTTTCTTATCTCAAAACAATGGAAAATGTGAAAAAAATGAATAAATAAAATTGAACACGTACTTGCCACGAAATTTGGAAACTTGATTGCCACGAGGAAATGTGAGGGTAGACAATTAAAAAAAAAAAAAAAACACTTCGCAGCAGTGTATAATCGTTATTTTGGCTATAAAGTGCTGGATAATGAGATATTCGCTGTAAAAAAAAAAAAAAAAAGAACAACAGTGAAAATCAACTCTGGCAGCATAAAAATTTAATATACATTTTATTACGCTATATTTTATATTATATAACGGTGTAATTTTTATACAAGGGTATTAATCACATGTGGGGAAAAAGAAAAATTACCTTTGTTCACCGTGTCATTATACACGGGCAGCAAATTAAATTTACTATTATTGAGGGGACAGTTTACACAGAAAATCGGAGAATAAATCGTTATCATGGTTTTCAGCGTTTAAATTTAATTTTGAATCGACTTCAAAAAAAAAAGGAGGAGGTTCTCAATTTGGTGGTATTCTTTTTTTCATGTTTGTTACGTCATAACTCCGTCATTTACGAACCGATTTGGAAAATTCTTTTTTTTTATACTTTCAGATTAGTCCCATAGA
Organism: Euura lappo; assembly: GCA_018257835.1. Taxonomy (NCBI): domain Eukaryota; kingdom Metazoa; phylum Arthropoda; class Insecta; order Hymenoptera; family Tenthredinidae; genus Euura; species Euura lappo. The sequence goes on from JAEUYN010001751.1 coordinate 109,008, forward strand.
AATTTCATCAAAATCGGTTGAGTAGGTTGGTTTTTATTTGATGTGGTTTTTTTTTTTTCAAATTTATCGACGATCACTAAATGTTTTCAAAATCATTTTTTTTTTCTATCCAGAAACTAAAAATCATAGACAGTCTTAGAAAAATGGTGAAAAATCGTTTGTACTCCGGATTTCAGTGTATTATAGAATTTAGTATATAAAATGAAACCATTTTCTAACGATAATGGAATCCGAATGATTTATTCGAAACATTTTTTTATTTCATACCTAAAATGAATCAGTTGTCTATGTATGTGTAAGAAAAAAATATTTTCTAGTAAACTAGATCACAAAATTTAGCAAAATAAACTTTGTCGTGTTCTTTTTCTTCTTTTACTGCGATTTTTGGTAGAAAAAATATTGTGTTACAGAAAAACGACGAAAACTTTATTGTCTCTTGATTCTGGAACATACAAATTAAATTAATTGAAAATGGAAGAAAAAAAAAACGAATGGATTTTTTGTAAGAAAAATGGAAAAAAATATTTCTACTTTATTGCACATAATTTAGAATAATACTGAGATCTGTGTCTGTATTTTGATGAAACGAAACTTTTCTCTTTTCCTAACCCCCACAAAATTGATAGCTTTTTGTGGAACCTGGCGACCTTCAATCTTTGAAAAAATAAAATTGTTGAAGTAAAAAAAAAAAAAAAAAAAAAAAGAAGAAAAAGTAAAAAGGAAAAGCTAAATATCTTGCACAGCTTTTCCGGAACCGTGTATATATAAGATTCATGTACATACAACGTGAATGAGTGGTTCTCGTACTACGGTGTACGCGTACTGCTTATACACGCATATATCCCCACATGTACTTATCTACATTCACTGCGCGTGGGACGCATGCACTAAGAGAGACCGCGCGACGACCACGAGACCCCGGACTTTAACCATAGCGCCTTACCGCCCTTAGGGCAAACCTCCTGCCGCGTTGATATTCATTACGTCGCGATCATTTCTCACTCTTGTTCTTGGGGTGTCGGCTAATGGTTAGTGGGGTGAGGGCCGAGGGGAGGAGACTCCTTCTTTCGATCTGCTTATACGCCATACACATACTGCCGAAAAGTCAAGTTCATAAATCGTATAAACAAATAAAAATTTGCTTTGAGACACAATTTTTTTTTTCTTCTTCTTTTTTTTTTGCTGTGAATTATTGATAAAAACAATTGAAGAATTGAAATATAATATATTGTTTCAATACCAGAAAATATTTTCGATTGTTCGAAAATTAATTATTATTATTATTATTATTTGTTCTCTTTTTTTACGTGGCAAATACCTATATAAAACTTTTCTTTATTTTCTCACACAATTATATTCTGAATGGGATTGATTGTGACGTGCAGTGAGGAGGGGGGGGGGAGGAAAGAAAAAATAACAACAAATAAAGTCGAATATTCTCTTCTCATTCACCTTCTCGTAGATGGTTGTGCATAGCCATGAGGCGTTACCCTGTGCTTATATAATCCTTTTCAATTTAATCCTCGAATGAAAACAATCTTCCCTTGCGGCGTCCGGGGTCTTTTAGTACGTTTTAACCCTTTTTTTTCTCTCTCTTCTTCTTCTTCTTCTTCTTCTCATTCTTCTTTTTCTTCTATTTTCTTTATTTTCCTATTTTTTCTCTTTTACCGCACACCCACGCCACCAGCGTATTTTCTCTCTCTCTCTCTCTCTCTTACGTTATACCTGCTATAGCTCTCCCGTTTTTATTCTACTTTTCTTCCTATACCTACTACCTGCTATACTCGTATACTGTACTCATACCCAACCGAATCCTTCACATGTACATACAAGGCAACGGAGTCCTGCGCGTCCAACGTCCGGTCGCTGCTGCAATCGCGTATCACCTTCACTTTGCTCATGTACATGTATATATATCTACGTAACCCTCCCCCCCCCCTCCCCCCTCCTACTTTAAAGCTAACTCAAATTTGTTGGTCATGTCCTAGTTTGGCGGAGTTTAAACTTAACTCGTAAAATAACCACCGGTATTTCATACCTCTAGGTATTATCATTATTATTCTTATTATTATTATTCATATTCAACTCTGCTTATTATATACCCCTTATTATTATACTTATATTCGATTATATAATTATATAGTAACTGGCATTGTGAATATAATCGATTGAATATGACATAGAATCTTCATACTTTATATGACCAATTAAACAAAATTCATCGTTCTAGTACCTCCTCGTCATTCACCCTATGTACTTTTGTCCCCAACCCCCCGGTACTCGTCCCTTTGCCTCCGTATGGACGCTCTACACTCTATGCTATAACCGAGCGTCGGGTTTGCCTCGCTACTAGACTCTCTCTCTCTCTCAGCGTTCTCTTTTACTATTTTATTTTCTTCCCCCCTTTTTTTTTTTTTTTCGTGTGTGTGGTTTTTTTTCAACTCTCTTTTTATCCTCTTCTCTTTCGCTCACTCGCTCACTCACTCACACTCGTGACGTGTAGTCGGTAGTTCTTTTATTTGGTCCTCTGGGCGTCGGGGGTCTGAGGGGGTTGAGGTGGTTCGCGGGTGGAGTTACGGGCGATGACATCGATTTTTTACCCTCTGCTAATCTCAGTGTTGCGTTCCTGCGTGTCGTACCACCCCTTAGCTAGCCTGGGGAAAATACATATATCTATACCCTCTCTTTTTACACCTGCATCGATTCATTCATATTTTATTGAATTTTTTTTTAATGACATTATGGACAACAAGTTCAAGACAAGTGGATCAAATACTTTGACAAGATTTTAACCAGATAAAAAAATTGCTATATATATATATATAAAAAAAAGGATGTTGCCAATAAAATTGATAAAATTTTAAGAAAACAAAAAGTGGGAATATTTTATACCCTTTTTGCACTCTTCTTCTTTGATTCCGAATGTCGGAATGTTGATAGTAATTAATTATAATCGTTTTGAATTTTCATTTCTATAACAGACGGAGATTGCGAAACGGTTGAACGCGATAATTGCCCAAGTACTTCCGTTCCTGGCACAAGAGGTGAGTCTCTCGTAGTTGATACTTTCTTTTGATTGATATAAAAAATGAAAAAAAAAAAAAACAACAAACGAGAAAAAACAATATATATTACCATCAAATGAGATAACAACACGATAATGATAGCACGGGTTACAGCACCAACAGCAAGTGGCCAACGCGGTGGAAAGGGCGAAACAAGTCACTATGACGGAGCTAAACGCTATTATCGGGGTAAGTTCAATGACGCCTGATTTCTTTTTTACCATTAAGTTTTACAATTTTTTTTTTTCTACTGTTTTTTCGTGATTTTGGTTCTTTACTTTTCACTTTTATCTTCATTCGACTGTCTCGAATTAGATTTCACGCTCGTTAAGTACGACTAATTAATTCATTATGCACGTGGCTTAGGTTCGGAGTGTCTAGTGTTTACTTGCACTTATATCAGGATTGATTTTCAAGTCGTGTTTCAACTCAATTAACTCGTATGACGCGATGCAGTTTTATATATATTTTTCCAATTCTTTTTCCACTAAACAATAAAAAATATCTTTTTTCATTTTATTTTTTCAGCAACAGCAGCAACAGGGTTTGCAACAATTATTGGTAAGTTTTTGTAAAATCAGTTTTACACCCTTGTTTGAAATCAGTTGAAATCAGACAAAGAAATGGCTTTGAAATTACTTAAAAATCATCCACAATGACAAATGAATTCATGTCGAGAATCAGCTCCGAATCACTTATGGAATCATAAAATCACGAAACTACTTGTACTCTGAAAGTTTGAGCGAATAGCTCCTCGGGTCAATTCTATAAAAAAGTAGAACACATGATTATTTTAACGAGAAAAAAACACAGTTGAAGTTCACAGGATTGTTAGAAAAAATTAAATACGTAACTTTATTTTCTGTCATATTGAAAAGCTTTTGACATTACGTAGTAGACTTTTCATACTTTCGGTAAATTTTATAAATTCCTCGGACGTTAACGTGTAGAGTTACAGGATTTTGTAATATATAATTCCGAGTCCTCTTAGTCTATAATACAATACTGTGTTGGATATACATATATATATATATTTCGTCTGTGTCCAACAACCGTGAACAAACCTTTTCACGAAGAATAATAAAAGTAATTTAATTTCTGTCAAGCGTTTGCCACTTGGCTCAGACAACAATAACCAAGATCAGAGATTAAAGTATATATAATAATATGATATCCTTTAGGAATATATCAAAGGAAGATGAAAGCAGTCGTACAATTAAACTAAACAGTTACCAAGACACAAACGTATAAAGTATAATGTTTGAAACTCGGTGTGGCTTCAATTCTCTTTGACATTTGTAGGCAAAAAAAAAAAAAAAAAAATTCAAGAAGAAAAATTAAGAAGGTAAAGGAAAATTAAGAAAAGACGTTTACTCGTGTTATTATTCAGCAACAGATTCACGCTCAGCAGTTACCCCATGGGGCGGTGGTCGGCGGTCTGCCCCCAGCCGGTCTCCTGGGGTTCGCAGGGGCCGCGGCAGCGGCCGCAGGGGTTCCCCCTCATCTGGGACCACCGCCGCATCCGAGTGCGGCCGCGGCAGCCGCCGCCCAGGCACAGGCTTTACTCAAACCTTCTGATCTTCAGCAGCACAGAGCTGCTGCAGAGACACCCGAGGACCGGAAACCGATTCCGATAACCGACGATCGATTGAGACGATCAGTTTCACCGGCTGAAAAATTTCGCAGCAGAACTCCGGACCTTGAAAGCGATCCGAAACGGAGGAAAGAGGAAAAACTCGGACATGTAAGTTGAAACATTGAATTTTACCGGAAAACCCTCGTTTTTTTTTTTTTTTTTTTTTGAGATTTTATTTTCAATTTGAAAAGGACAAAGAATTATTTGAAATTTTCTTTTTTCCAACGTTGAAAGAATTTTTATTTCCTCTTTTCTGATCTTACAAATTATTTCAAACTTTTGGGAAACGCAACTTTTGATTATATGAGAAAAGATTGTGATATAAATTATGTGTAATTTTTATTTTTTTTTTCATCCATTTCCGATTTCAATCATCTGAATATTTGTTTCCCTGTGAATTTTTCATTGTAATAAAAATGTGATGATTTTTCAAAATTATCTACATTTCATTTTATAACTCGAATTTTGTTTTTCTTCTGAATCTTTCGAATTGAAAAACGATTTTTTTATTTCTGTAAATTTTTTAAATCACTTTTCTTTCTCAATTTCTAAAGAAAAAAGATTTCTTTTGAGATGTCACCCCTTTTTTTGGCTGAGTTGTGTTTATTTCATTCTGTTCTACCCTAAGTAGTTTTTTTTTTTTTAATTTCGAATCGTCGCTATCCCGATCAATATATGCGCTGCAGTTACGTAAGAATTTGAGTACCGTCGATATATAAGCTTAAGTCACATTTGAAAGAGCGTAAAAGTTTTCTGAGAGAGACGGTAATGTCATTGGCTCTTACCGTATATTTTGTGGCCCATAATAATACCTGCCTTCCTATCTATCCATCCACCCCTGCTGACTGAGTCTCGAGTATACAAGGCTCCCTCGCTTCTGAAGAAGAGCTTTTTATCCTGAACCGTACCCGGCTGTTTCCGGATGCAGTTTCATAGCCGCACCGCGGCTGTATTATCTCTTCGTATAAATATATTCATTCGAACTTTAGCAACATTTAATCTGATCTGCACCTCGGAAGCTGTTTTCTTTTCTTTTCTTTTTTCACAGAAATGTTCTACTACTTAGGTAATCTATTGCAATATCTTTAGATATTCACCTCGTCTCCAACATTTTCGAGAACTATTCTTCTATCTTCATGATATAATTTTTATCCACGGTATTATATATAGAATTTTTCTTCAATTCAGAAATATTTATATTTAAAAGCGATTCTAAGAAGCGATTTTTATTCAACACAAAATTAAGAATTGTATAAAAAAAATTGATGAAAAAACAAACACAGTTTTTCGTATTGAAGGAATAGAGAATAACATTCATTGAGGTAACGAATTCCTGCATGCTCTTATATATTATCTGGGAGAAAACAAATTACGAGAATCATATCGACTGTAAGATTTTGGGAAAAAGACTTAGGATTTTTTTTTTCAATTTCACCAAAGATCACAGTGGTTATTTCGTACTAACATCGTGAGGATAAGTATATATGAGTCCGAAATAATTGCTCTTTGTAGGAAGAAATATGAAAAATAAATAAAGGGGTGGAAAAAAAGTATATTTCAAACTTTATGTGCCTGTACAATGCACTCGTTATCGTTTGTCACGCGACATGCGGGTGCATGGTGAAGGTATACTATATGCAACGGCGTCGCTGCATCAGCGTTGAATTTGAGTAACACTGACCAACCGGAAGTTAGCAATTGTTTAACCGCCAACGTACGTACGTTCTACTCTCTCTCTCTCGTTCGGAGCAACAAAAGCTGGCTCTTCGTGTTCATGGCATGGGGGCTGATGCAGGTCTGATGCCCCCACTGCAATGAATTGCAAAAGTTATGTGGGTGAAAATTGAAAACCTTTGAAAGGATACTTGACACGCGAAATTCTCAACAAATTTTTTGTAAAATTTTAAAGAAAAAGATAAAAATTGATTACAGAACAATTTTCCGCAGTCTCGTTCGAGCGAATCCCATCCACGTTGTTCGTGTGTAGGTATATACATATATACCTCTGCCTATACCGTCGTGAAAAAAACCGAACGAGAAGTGTATAATTAAAACGGCGCGGAGAACGCGCGGAACTCGGATTAAATTGGATTATTTTTATGATTTCTTTTTCTTTTTTCGATTCTTTTATTCATTTCTTTTTTTTTTTTTTTTACCAATTTCTTCTTTTTTTTTTTGTTGTATTTCTTTCTGACCGTACGCCATTTTAATTTTCCACTTTCGACCACAACTCACGATCGGTACTCACCCTGGGAGGCGTTGTTGAAGGCTGCCAAGTGTGTCAGACTCTTTTATAATAAAATCTGCCTGATTATTGACGATTTTTTAACAGACTATGGGATTAAAGACAGAAAAAAAATCTGCAAATTTTTTACAAAGAATAGGTTCACTCTTCTTTTTTTACCTCCTTTGGTACGATTGTTACGAAAATTTTAGTCCACCGTTCAAGTATTTTCTCACAGAGATTATATGGGAGGAAGAGAGATTCACGAAAAGATCGACTGTGATTGAGTTAGGCTCAGTTAGACACGTTCGGTTGTTCTTTTCTTTTTATCTATATGCCAGACACGCGTCGACAAATTTATCCCAACCAAACGGTATCAAGCAAATACTTTTGTCTTATAACGTGGACTACTTTTATTTAATTCTTTATACAACTTCCGATCGAAGTTTATATTGTGATTGCCAAATATTGAGACTGTATCGCTAAATTTGATCCAAAGTTTTTCTACGAATCTTATAATATACTATACACGTGAAAAAATCTTATTTCTCACACCTGGTCGCAAAATGCCACTTTTCATACCTCTTGAGCGGGCGAAACCGACTATTTTCCTGCCCTCGGGCGCAAAGAGCTGTTTTCCGCCCGCTCACTCGGTCTGAAAAGAGGCATTTTTGCAGACCAGGTGTTAAGAAAAACATCGTGTGCATCATGGGCGCAAAGCTATTATGCGAGTCTGCTTTTACAGCAACTCGCCTTCGGCTCGTGCCGCAAATTGCATACTCACAAAATAGCCTTTTGTGAGTAACAATAGTTATTTGTGTATCAAGGGCGCAAAAGGCTATTTTACGAGTATACAATTTGCGGCACGAGCCGAAGGCGAGTTGCTGTAAAAGCAGACTCGCATAATAGCTTTGCGCCCAAAAGACGTTTCCGCCCGAGGGCGAAAAGATCTGTTTTCCGCCCGCTCAAGAGGTATGAAAAGTGGCATTTTGCGACCGGGTGTGAGAAATAGTTATTATTTTCACACCCGGTCGCAAAATGCCACTTTTCATATCTCTTGAGCGGGCGCAAACGACTCTTTTCCTTCCCTCGGGCGCAAAGTTCCGTTTTGCGCCCGCTCACTCGGTCTGAAAAGCGGCATTTTTGCAGGCCAGGTGTTGAGAAAAAAATCGTGTGCAACACGGGCGCAAGGCTATTTTGGCGAGTGTGATTGCAATACAATCGCCTTCGGCTCGTGCTGCAAATTTCACACTCGAAAAATAGTGTTTTGCGCCCTTGATACACAATGTACTAATTTCTCATTATGAAAAAATATTTTTTTACGTCACAATTTTTTAGGATGAATTTCAAAGATCAGGTAATGAATAAAAAAAAACAGAGTAGGAAATCAAAATCCCTGCGAATTATTGTAGTAGAAGTAAATGCGGGACGGACCTCATATCTATAAGGCAATAGTTCCGGTACACCGGTTTCAGAGAGGTTGGTGAACAGCGCGAGAACGAGAAAGAGAGAGGTGAGATAGGCGTGGGGGGGTTGGTTGCCGGAAATGAGTTCTCGCGTGTCCACGTTGATCTTTAAGCGCTCCTCTCCCTCGTCCTCTCCTCAGCCTCAGCCTCAGCCTCAGCCTCGGTATCTGTCGTGAGTAAAGCCGGTCCGCATTCGGTTAGTATGAGAGTCATAGAGAAAAGCGCGATGTACGGAGGAGTCGGTGTATGGAGAATGATGAAGAGAGAGCGGGGGTAGAGACGGTTTCTGGTACCTTCAGGAAGGCATTTATCAACCAGGGTACAATAGTCGATGTACGTACGGTGAGTCGCAAACTCGGCGAAGACTACGGGAATGGACGGGAACAAGAGTTATCGAAACCGCGCGATTCTCTCTCTCTTCACGGTATAAACACACAATCGATGAAATAATGAAGTACTATAGTACCTATTTAGCTAAGATACGACCGATCCGAATTGCCCACCAAAATATTGGTCACTAATAGTTGTGTTCTTTTCTTTTTTTTTTTTTTTATCAATACGTTTTAGTAGGATGATCAAACGGATGAAAGTCTGGTCAGCTTGAGATCATTAAAAATTGTTAAGAGTAATTAATTTTTTGTTTCTCGTTTACTAGTTTTTGGATGTGAAGGGAAATAAAATTCTTATCATTTCGGAATATTTTTTGACGGTAATTTGAAGTACTTACAAACACACTTAATTCATTTTACCAAACCTGAACAATCGATCCTAACACGTCTCATTCTTGGATTTCTTTTTGTCTCTCTCTTTTTTTTTCAGTTTCAAGTAATCGATCAAGCTTGAATGATTTTTTTAACGTCCTCAAAGTGAAACTTTCGAAATTGAAGAACTCCCACTATATTCCATATATATATATATATATTTTTTTTTTCATTCAATAATCTTTTTGATGTTCTGCTTTGTGTCAAATCTAGACAATCGACAAGGTTTCAAATATCTCTTTTGGGCTTTTCTTACACCACATGTGTATCTATAAATTCGGCAACAGAATTCCCTAGCAACTTCCTCCCCCCTCCCCCCTTGTCTGAAGAATCGTTCAAAAAAACGTTTTCCGCTTCGGCTTATGTAAGGTTCTACTACCGTAGTTTTGCACTGGAGGAAAAGGTTGGTTGAATTTTTCATCTGACCACGTCGAACCAATTAAAGCGGACCACCACCACCACCTCGCCACTCCCCGTTCTCTCATCTCTCTGTATATATATATATATATACATATCTCTTCTTCTTTTTTTTATTTTATTTTTGTTCTCTTTTTTTCTTTTTTACTCTTCTCTCTGCGCTCTGCCACCACCAAACGCCCCCCCAATCTTCTCTCGCAACTCGTTGGATTTTTTCGCGTCACGAGGCGGTGTAATTTATTTGGCCGAGCTTCGCGGGGGTAGAATGGGGAGGTTGCAGGATTTTGCTGCATGGACTGGATGGGGGGACGGTGCGAGAATTTGAACGGAAGGATGGGTTTCAGTTTATTTTTGCGAGACCTACTGCTCGTCACTGTCCAACGATGCTGTTGTAGAAATATTGAAAAGTTCATATAAATGTCGATGAAGCTTTTTTTTTTTTTTGCTAGTCGTCGTCGTATAGCATGCATCTGCATGAACTCAGTACCGTTGGAATTTTTTATTTTTTTTTTTCACCCATTTTATACAAAATTTTTCCAGTTTTCGTTTTTTTTCTGTTCATCGTCGAATTTTTATTTCTACTTTCAAATTTTCAAACTTTCAATATTAATCATCGTTTATTTATTTCCTATATTCTCCTAAATCGTAACTTCAAGTCGTGGCGAAATGCATGGGTTCGAAACCGTTGATTAGAACTTCTTATATATCGAGAAAACTTCACCAATTTGTAAGAAATGAAAGAAGCAAAAGAAGAAGAAGAAGAAGTAAAGAAGTCAAGATAAAAAACGGTTTACTTAACGAGTAACGAGCATACACACACGAGCAAAAAAAGAAAAAAACAAGGGGGGGGGGGGAATTTGGCAAAGAGAGCTGATTCGATTCATCTACCGAGCTCGGAGCCACGGGGGTGGATTCACCAGTTGATTCAGGATAACCTTAAGCAAAGAGGGGTTTCATCGCTTTAAATATAAGATAAAGAGAAAAGAATAAAAGATACACTAGGGGATTTATTTTACTCCGGGAAAAATGTATAACGAACCTGGTGGTAGGTTATTCGTTAAACTCGGTTCGTCCTTTTCTCATGTTCATACGGAATTATGATCGATAATTTACTCGGATTAGACAGTTTATCATGCTGTTTATATATATATACAGTGTGTTTATAACGTTATGATAATGACTCGTTCAGTGTGTCACCAAGCGATCGATTCGCGTTATTGTTTTAGATTAGATAAGATAGAAAGGAAAAAGGAGGGTACAAAAACTGTGTGGTGATAAAAATCGATTTATTGACAATTATTATTCTTTTCTTTTTTTTTCACATGAAAATTCTTCGGTTATGTATAGTATATACCTGTATATTTACCGAGAAACACTCACGATAATTAGACACTGGGTAAATTTACGCCCGAATAGTATAGGTATGGTGTAGCGTGTATTTTACTCTACCTCGTAGGTATACACGTGTGTAATTTGTAACGTTATATTTATCCCCCCCCCCCATGTCTAATAGAACACGCGTTTAGGGACTTTGTGAATAAATATTACCACGAAACCCGTGCAAAACCTTCATCGTGCTTCCATACGTGACGATCAATTATTATGCTCAACAATTTATTAGTAGTTAATTGCATGCGAACTCTCTATACGATAAATGCACCCTTTCAGTCGGCCTTGGTATCTAAAACTTGACTATGGAAATTCTTTGATTCTTAGGGAATTTTATCACGTCTAAACGTAATAAAAATAAATAATTAAAGTTAAAGAAAAGTACAAATTGGATATTTTTTTCAAAATTATTCAACTGCAAAAAAAAAAACCTTTTGAAATCGGGTCAAATCACAATCGCGATAATCTATATTTCAAAATCGTATAAAACTGTATAAAATTCGGTTGAAAATTCCACGAAATCATCTGATTTTGAAATTTGTTAGAAAATTATTTTTCGAAATTGTGTTAAAACGATCCGAAGTCACATAAAATGACATAACGTCACCTGGCTCCGTGCTAGTGATCAATAAACCCATCGATAATTCAAGTACATGTATTATGTCAATGACACATTACGAGATTGGCGAAACCCGATCGATCCAAAGGTATATATATCTGTATGGAAGCTTCATCGATTTCAAGTGGTGCGTAAAAAAAAAAGAGAGGAAGAGGCGATTGCATCGCAGCTCGGTATCTAAAGTTGTCTCAATTAGGGGAGGGATTCTTATTCGAGTATTAAATCGCTCCGGTCGTGGTTTTAAACTGAATCAAAGTGTAGGTGGCTGAGTATTCATGGGGAAAAAGTTTTTATACCGTTATCTGCGGGTATAAAAGTCGTTCCGATATCCCATCATCATAACGATTATACACTTTATCTCGTTTAATAATTATATCGAGTATCGATTTTATACACCCATTTTAATTATACAACATGTCTAGTGTATGTAATTACTCACGTATTGTTACGCTCTGTATGATACACCATGCACCCACCCCCGCAGACCCTCGGATCGAAACCATCCCCGGGCATAAATGATCAAAGACATGACATCGGGTTCAATATCGTCACGTGTCGCCTCGTCCACGGGTTTCACCAGACTTCAAGACGCGACTCGACTCTATGCGTTGCGTTGGGACAATTACGGGAATCCATATAATCGTTTTCGATTCACTGACGATGAGATATTATTAACTCATTTCACTTGCGAACACTTCAATTCCAATCTACATATACAGAATGGCACATTTCATCAAGGCTCAAAGTGACTTTTTTTTTTGACTGGCACCTTTGACAATCCTGCAGGCTTCGAAACGCGGTTTTGGTATCAAAAGTGCCGGCCGAAAAGGTCACTTTAAGCCCCTCCCATTCTTGACCCATGAATTGGGCCATCCTGTATATATGATTACCGTGAATAGTTTTTTTTTTTTTTAAATATGAAAAAATTTCTCTGCATAACTAGCTAGTTTGCAGTAGCTCTGCACTATATTCGTGTACAGAGGTATACGGATCAATTTCTCGATTTCGCGAGTGGTAGATATAACAAAACTCACCCCGGGCAAATGATACCCCGTCGTCGTAGTCGCGCAGAGACCATTCCTGGCTATATTATATCTCGAAAGCAAACCAGGCAAGATTCAAAGTCCAACCGAAACTAGGTATAGGCAAGATCTGAAACTGCCAGAAGCGACGAATGAGAACTCTGTAGTAGAGGAAATACGGAGTACGCGGTTGCAACTGTGTACGTGAGAGAGAGGGGGGGAGGGGGTTGGTGTGATGACAAAACATTCGCTCTGAGGCTCCGCGGGTTCTGGATGGCGAAAAGGGGTGGGGGCTTCGGGGTGAGGCGGAAAACGCGCCGGGAGATGGAAGGGGGGAGCGGCGAGGTTTATATCCATCATTTTGTATTTCTCGCAGACATAAAAATCTATACCATCCCGGAGCATCCGAACCCCGGTCTTCTCTTCTCTCTTCTCCTCTCCTCTCCTCTTCTCTTTTCTCTCTCGCTCTCAGAGGCCACCCTCTTCGGGTACAGGGGCGAAAATATCGTATTTATTGTATGACGGCGGGCGCGTATCGCGTCATATATCATAAAACGACAGTTTTACTCTTTTTTTTTTTTCGTTTTCGTATTCTTTTTTTTTTATCTCCATATCTGGGTAGGTTTTTTATTTTTTATCTTTTTTTTTTTTGTCTTGTTTTGTTTCTTCCTTGCCTGCGGGCACACCTTCCGTCGATAGATTTGAAAAATACTATCGATACTCGATGGATGGGCTAGAAAGAGGGGGAAGGGGGTGGTGTTGGGTATCTAGATTGGAAGAGATAGGAGGGAGAACCGCGTTGCCTGACGGTTTCAAGATAGGTAACAACCCCCTTCTCATCCCCCACACGAAACCCTCTCTTTACCTTTTTCTTTTACTCTTCTTTCTTTTCCTTCGTCTTCGTCTTCTTCTTCTTCTTCTTCTTCTTCTTCTTCTTCTTCTTTGTTTTACGTTATACTGAAGAATTGTGGGTACAACATGGCAGCCCAACGTAACTTCGCGGTCGTGTGTCAAGTCAGAGTGAGAGAAACGGGGGATACGGAGTGAATAACCTGAACCACCCGTATTTAACGGTTATATATTTTATTGATTTTAAGGGATTTATGTAACGATAAATGATTTTTGATAAGAGGATTTTAGACCTTGTAGTGATTTTATTTCTAGGAGGTTGCGTGATTATGTTTATTTGATATCGTTGAATCACTTAGTTTAGTGGTTTTCAAATACTGAATTTTACCGAAGAATAGAGGTCGATGATTTCGTTGGTGAGGTCTTTAAAAGGGAAGACATAGGAGGGACCTCTGCGTGTCCGGAAACGATAACCCCGGGCGGTTTGGTATTTACGTTCAATGTTTCCTGGAAACTATGAATACAAACTAAGTCGGTTTTGTTTCTCGGTATTATTTTACCAATGATCTAACTTCAACTTACCTATATATATGTACTCTGTATATCTACGGTTTAAAATTTTTCATTACACACACTACTGTTGGAAAATGAAATAAAATAAAAATTCATACATTTTAATAAAAGAAAATTAGAGAACATTCTACTATTTTTGATTGATTTAGTTGAGATTATTTCTGATTATGGTCAACCTAGGTATTATAATTACCGTATAACCATTTTCTCTTGTTAGAGACTGTTTTAATTTTTTTTTTCTCGATTTCTCTGTATACATAACTCGTTTTTATTCGAGGGGGTTGCCGTTACCTTTGAGAGACTCTTAGTCACGATATGATAAAAATCGTTGTTTGTCAAAATAATAATGCGAGAAGGTCGATGAAGCGAGGAGCAAATTGCGACGGAGACAAGATATACTCGGTGACTCGCTACTTGAGGCAAGAACTGACAATGAGTTGGAAGCCAGACAATCGAAGTACCGGGTTTTTCTTTCACGCTTGTGTCTCCGTCTGCTTATGTGTGAGCATAAAGTATAAAAAGAGTCAATTTTTATTTTTACTCTTTGCGCAAAGTTTCACTTCATTTTTTGTCATTGCAACGACAAAAATAATAATGAGAAAAAAAAAAAAAATTAAAGAAAAACGAACATGAATAAACGAATCAAACCCCGATACGTTCGTGTTTGCTATATACTTTTGATCGATGTGCTCCTGCTCGCCATTGAAATAGTCGACTTTTTTTCTTCTTATTATTATTTTTTTTTCTTTAGATTGGTGAAACCGTGAAACAATACCCAGCCATTGAAATGAGAAAATATTACACTGAACCAGGGTCGCTTATCCGAGCCTACTACGTTACGTCAGGTGAACCAAAAAGAAAAAAAAAACGAAGAAAATTAGAAAAAGAGAAAAAATTAGAGGATTCTTGAGGCACGGGGCGAAAGAGGCGACAGTAGAGGGATGGGGGGGAGGGGGGAGAACTCGGCGGTGTAGAGGAGGCCGAGGGAGAGGTGGGGGTGGGGTGGGGTGGGGTGGGTGGCCAAATAATAGAGCTGCCCTTAATACCGGCGTCTGCCGGAACATTGGGGGGAGTGGGTATAGCGCCGAGGGGTTGGGGAAAATGGAATAGAAGGGATGATAACATTTGTATCATATTTAACGGTAGGACGAGCAGGTTAAGGGGTGGAAAGACACCACCCCGCAAATGCTACTGAAATCAATACTACCACAGGTTTGTGTTTACGTAAGTTGACGATATAAATTTATTATCAGTCGCGTATATAGCTCCGGATCCTGGAAAGGGAAACACTGCCCTCCCCCTTCAGCGAACAATTCTTGCCACGATACGAACCAACCCGAACCCGCCTCAAGGCTGGAATGAGAAATTGGGGGCTCTTAATAAATTACCTTCGACAATTTTCACAGAACGAAACGTGTAAATTGTAATTGATATAATTTTATTTCAGTTCTACCTACCTACCTACCTACCTACCGACCCAATGCAAATATAACACCGCGGAGTTGCGAGTAATTAAATTAGATGCGTTATATTTCTCATATTTAATTTCTTTTTTGTTCATCGATCGAAGCAACTAGTAAGAAAAAAGTCGTGATTGTGAATACGTTTTTTTTTTTTACACTGAGGGTACAAACGTCAATTTTTTTTTCCAGAAAATATACAAGATTGTAAGAGTTGTACAATTGATACAATCCCAAATATTTTTGACTAGAATTTCATTGCACACTCATTACTTATTATATGTCGAATCTATAGGCAATTGGGAAGGTTGAAATATGTATATATTTTTTTCAAGTAACTAAATAGAGAATTGAAGAGAGAGAAAAAAACGCGTCATACAAATTGTCTCGTCTGTCTTGACTAACGCAAAGACTGGACTGTGGGGAGCATAAATTCTTGTTGATTTCACGCTATATTAAACAATTAGAGTGTTTCTATAAATAAACCAAGTTGGCTGAACTTCGGAGACTGTTGTAATCATTTTCGAACGATGGAAACGTGATACATGGCAGTTAGTTGAATTTTAACAGTATTTATTTTATAATAGTGATTGTGTCGCGAATTACAAGGGTATATAACAGAGCGTTACGATATGCATTCGCATTCGCATTTCCATTTGCATTTGCATTTGCATTTTCTATCGTTCAACCGTCACCGTGACCGTCTTGGGCTATA
This sequence comes from Euura lappo, assembly GCA_018257835.1. Classification (NCBI taxonomy): domain Eukaryota; kingdom Metazoa; phylum Arthropoda; class Insecta; order Hymenoptera; family Tenthredinidae; genus Euura; species Euura lappo. The sequence continues at coordinate 125,204 of JAEUYN010001751.1, forward strand.
TAACAGCGCCCACAGGTGTTTGATTGCTTTTGCACGGGATAAAAGAAACGTAATTTGTATACGAGAGATAAGCACGTTGTTCCTCACATGACACGTTAATTGCGCGACATTCGAATGTGAATTTAATTGGATTCGATTTGATACGCCGAGTTGAACATTTGTTTCGATCGGCTAATACGTAACGAATTAAATTCATATTATCCTGTATGAGGAGATTTTTTTCACGAATACATTTGGTCGAAAATTACGATAGTATAATACATAAAAGTCACACATTTAGAAAACAAAGTCGAGTAATTTTAAGTACATAAAATTTATTCATCGCGGGTTAAATGGCACCGGGTCTCTTGGGGCCAGCGTCGATTGGCTGTAATTCCTCTTTTCTATGAGTGAACAGACAGCTGGTGTTGTTTTATTCATACCGAAAGGTTCACAGATACGAACATTTGAAAATGTATGTGTGTCCGTCTCTCTGTGTCTATTAAACTCGAGAAATAGTATTTTATGTATGAAGCCTAAGCTTAACATAGCTCTGCACAGTTTCTCCACTTCTTTACACGTTGAAGCAATTAAACGTACGACGTGCCATCACGTCTGTATCGCATGGTCCAAATAATTGGAGAAATTAAGATTATTATACCATTTAATTATATTTTTCGTCTATATTTTCGGTTTCAGGAAAGCGACGGTGAAAAAAGCGACCAGGACCTCGTCGTCGACGTGGCAAACGAGGTACATTGTTATCTTTTTTTTTTTTCCTTTTCCTTGATTATTCCATCTACAAATCCTATTACGGGACAAAAGCTTAGGATATTAATTCAACGACCTTTAGGAGCCTGTTTCGCCTCACGCGAACGGCGATCACGCAGATCCACGCGAAAATGGCACCATGGATAAACTCGGGGCCCCGGGTCCCGGCGGTGGGCCTTCGTCCGGGACACCGTCAGTCAAGGACAGACCTCCTTCGAGGAGCGGCAGCTCTTCAGCCCGGAGTACTCCCTCTCTGAAAAGTAAAGATGTAAGATCTTGCGGAGAGCAAGTTCAAATTGGCTTAATTACTTTCGTCTTTTTTTTTTCTTGTGGATTTTTTTTCCTATTTTTTCTCGTTTAATTGGTGTTTCATTGACTGCTATAGAATTTTCATGATTAAACAATAGTACAAAATTAATTGCAGATCGTTGACTCAATAATTGAAAATTAAGCTCAATTTATTAATATTAATATTCAAATTCGAACTTGCACTACCTATCTATTATCTATAAGTAGCTTAATTGTCGTTTTTTTTTTTAAATCTCATTATTAATTTGTTTTATTTCACTTGAACGAGAAAAGAAGAATATAATCATATTTGTCTCATTTCTTCTCTGCTCGCTCGACCGTTACATAGGTCATTGCACTCTGTTTTTTATAACGTAGAGTAGTATCGGTTTGTTCGATTTTTATTTTTCTTAGATATTATACAGTAATGATAGCAAATACGTGATTTACGAAATTTTTCGTTTTTTTTTTTTTTTTCTTGTCGATATAATAATAGATCGACAAACCGGGCACACCTGGGGCAGGAGCGAGGGGATCGCGCAGCTGTACTCCAACTATGGGGGGCATTCCTGGGCCACTGGTCCCACGGGGTTATCATCCCCCATCATCGCAGCAGCAAACCCCACCTCAGGGCTATCAGGGCTTGCCCTCCCGCGGCAATGAGCCACCCCAATCTCCTTCATCTTACAACAACTTGCCTTACGCCAGACCACCAATGGTCAGTAACGTCGTAACAATCGTCCATAGTATATCCCTTGATCAAACATCTTCTTTATTTTGGTTCAAGAATACAAATCCTAATTATCATCTTATTTTACAGCTCGGATTTGACCCTCACGTCCGAATACCTTCTACCAATGGATTGAGCAACGTTCCCGGTGGCAAGCCGTAAGTATTTAAGGACTGATTACATCTTTTCAAGAATTTAAACAGTCTTTCATCCTGTGAAAAAACAAGAAAAAGCAAAATTCTGACCACACCTTGAAGATCTTACTCAAATTTTGCAATTCGAGGCGCTAAGGAAACAGGCGCAGTCTAGAACTCAGAAAACTGGTATTCTGAGTTACGTCTGTTTCCTTATGTTCCAACAATATGCTCCCTTAGTCAAGCAATGAACCTTAAGAGATTGAGAAATCGGAAAACAATAATAAGAAATTGTTTTTATTTTCAGGGCGTATTCCTTCCACATGAACGGAGAGGGCCAACTCCAGCCAGTATCATTTCCTAACGACGCTTTAATCGGTCCTGGAATACCAAGACATGCGAGACAAATAAATACTTTGACCCACGGAGAGGTGGTCTGCGCAGTTACCATATCAAATCCAACAAAATATGTCTATACCGGTGGTAAAGGCTGTGTAAAAGTGTGGGACATAGGTCAGGGAGGTAACGGAAATATGAAGCCTGTCTCTCAGCTGGACTGTCTACAGAGGGACAACTACATCAGGTCCGTCAAGCTTCTACCCGATGGAAGAACGTTGATAGTCGGTGGAGAGGCGAGTCAGCTCAGTATATGGGATCTGGCTAGTCCAACGCCGCGGATAAAGGCGGAACTCACTTCCTCGGCACCGGCTTGTTACGCTTTGGCCATCTCGCCGGACTCTAAAGTCTGCTTTAGCTGTTGCAGCGACGGAAATATCGCCGTTTGGGACTTGCACAATCAGACTTTGGTCAGACAGTTTCAGGGACACACCGACGGAGCCTCTTGCATAGATATATCGGCCGATGGTACCAAACTTTGGACCGGCGGGCTCGACAATACTGTTAGATCATGGGACCTGAGGGAGGGCAGACAACTCCAACAACACGATTTCACCTCGCAGATATTCTCGTTGGGATATTGTCCGACTGGGGAGTGGCTCGCCGTTGGAATGGAAAATTCTCACGTCGAGGTACTTCACGCCACCAAAACGGACAAGTATCAACTTCATCTACACGAATCTTGTGTACTTTCTTTGAGATTTGCGTCGTGTGGAAAATGGTTCGTTTCCACGGGGAAGGATAATCTATTGAACGCGTGGCGCACACCTCACGGAGCATCTATATTTCAGGTGGGTTGTTTTTTTGTTCTTTTCTTCATTATTGATCAATTCGAGCATAGAGTGATTGATGAGTAATGTTTTTTCCTCGTTTTGTTTCACAGTCTAAGGAATCATCTTCGGTATTGAGCTGCGACATATCTACCGACGACAAATATATCGTTACTGGTTCTGGTGATAAAAAGGCAACGGTCTATGAAGTGATTTATTAAATCTTTACGAATTGCTAACTGTATATTTTGAATAAAACGGACAGATTATATAAATATGAATATATAAAGTAAATAAGAAAAAATATTGTCATAGATCTAATAAGATTTTCAGTAAAAACACAAGACACGCATAAAATAATAAGTCACACGTGAGAAGATACGAAGATTGAATGTCATTTGTAATTAAGGGTATGAAGCAAACGTGACTAAAACGCAGATGTATGAAAATAAAGAATCTGCCTTTTGTTTGTATAAAGAGAAATGAAAATAAAAGGAAACTAAAGATAAAATGAAAAGAGAAAAATATGGTGTCGATAATATAACGGAGACGATATGGTGTAATCGTGTGAATGAAATAAGTATAAAACAGTGAGACATAGTTGATTAAGAATATTGTTGCTACTAAGTATTACTTGCTATAGGTATTATTTACCTTCTAGGTATTTTATTATACGAAAATCACATTATAAATAAGTATTGTAATGTAAGTAGGTGTGAAAAAAAAAAAAATAAGAAAAAAACTCTGTACAGAAATAGTGTACATGTTTTAGTTGTATTCGGTGCGATGTATAGGATTAAACAATAATAATAAAAGAATTAAAAAAAAAAATAATAATTGAAAACAAACAAAAATATAAAAACTTAAATACGCTACGCTGTGTCGAGGTGACAAAGGAGAAGAAAAAAAAAATACTATTTCTCTATTTTAGCTAGATATGACTACGATTTGAGATACGAATGAGACGGAGCGAAATTTTTTTCGAAGAAAGAGAATGAAAATTTTATTTTGCTGTGGCCTATGAGAAAAAAAAAAGATGAAAAAGAAACGTTAATTTTGGTAATTAAGTTACCAATAGTATGATATAAGTGTCGTTTCCATCTACATATACAAGTTCAATGAACGATATATTTATAATCATATTATAAATTAAATATCCTCCCTCAGTCATAGCAGCGGTGTACACTATATCATCGTAAACTTGGTACGCCCCTGACCTCCACACCCCAGCCCATCAAATGCCTAACAATAATACGTCGTGATAAATAATAACGCAACAAGTATTCATCATCATACATTGACCGCGAAAAAGTACTGTATCAGTGTTTTTTTAAAATCGTTGAAATAAAAGTTATTCAAGCATTACGAAGAGAAATAATAAAAAATGAACGTCAATATCACGATATTATGTATGAAGAATTCAAATAAATCAGATGTATACATAATTATCCACAGATTTATTCCAATATTGATATATTAATCTAAAAAGAGACGTGAGGTATGTAAAGTTCGTAATTAAGTGACGAAGCGCCTGAAAATCCCCGACCCGCATCGCTTCCCTGCGTGTTCAGTTGCCTGTGTTGCCGGCGGACCGAGTCCAACACTGTGAATAATCTTTTTCGCACAATTGCGACGATATGATACTGTCTTTGCGACTAGAAGTGGTACGTGTGGATAACATCGAGTGGCTAAAATTGAATTCCGCAATTATTTCGAGTAAAAGTTGAAAGAAAATTAGCGGGTCTAAGAGCGACCGTCGCGGTGGGGGGGAGAATCTGGGTTTTCAGTTTCTCTGCAAGGAGCGCTTATCCGAAGTTTATTCCCTTCTCTATCGATACCGTCCTCGCAGTCACGTGACCCGTCAGGTTGGCGAATCGGAGGGCTTCTCGGGTACCACGTGATCGAGAAAATCGAAATGGTGGACGTATCGAGACGCAGGATCCCACACGACAAGTTGAAGGACGATTACTGGGCAAGGGCCTAGTCGAGTGATCATTGTCCTGGGGATAAATATCCGACCTTTAATCAAACAGCTTCGTTATTTCGGACCCGGTTATCGGTTTCGATACATTATCTCATAAATAATAATCAAAAAAGTGTATAACGGTTAAGTGTATTTGTGCCCCGAGCGAAGGGGACGGACCCGGACGGCAACACACGGGGACTTTTCAGGAAGCATGCGTGAGAGCGAAGATTTTTGTTGTTCAACGTACAGAGCAGTGTTTCTGTCACAAGGAATTATCACGTAAAAAATAACGAACTTGATCGGAATAACAAGGAAACAAATTTCGTCGACCCGTTAACGAGAACCAAGGTAGATAAAAACACTTTGATCAACTTACGTGGCCGGAATCGCGGTATTTAAACTGTCTCGCGAAAGTTTTGTTCATATTATATCGGATCGCAGCCTGGTTCCAAAATAAGATCATAAGGCCGAATCACCGATCGGTTTGACAAGCCCCCGATCTAGCCCAACAACGAATACCAACTATATTCAACAATGCGCTGGTCAGAATTTAACACGATCCAACGATAACCCGACGACCGCGACGACTGACGTTTCTTCTGTCAAATCGTTGGGTTCGCTTCGTTTTTTTCATACACTACTCGGTTCTTATCAGTTCAATACCACTATCGTACAGCCAGCCATGATCTTTCACAAAATATTAGCCTCGTACCGACACAACACAGATCGGAGGCTATGACTTATGAATTATCACCGAATGACTGTACGGATTGTTTCGTTTGACAAATCCACGAACAAATGATTCTTTCATTGTTTGTTACTACAAACAAAGGTCACAAATATTTTTACTCCTCTTCGTCGATTTATTATTATTTTTTTTCTCTCGTGATCTTCAAACATTCGAATAAATCAAACGATAATATTCTTGTTTTTCTAGAATATACTTTTCTTGGCATAGTTCCAATATTATTCACGTAGGATCTTGGGATTACTTAAAAATATATAACCTCAGATCTGAAATAAATTTTTTTTTTTTTTAAACTGAGATAAAAAAAAATGCAATGTTAGTCGCCTAGTTTTCCCACGCACGTTTTCGACTAAAGAAAACCCGGGTTATAAAAAATCGCGTCGATCAAAATCGTGTCGAGTTACGCGACGTAGGAAAATTCTGGACATTCATGTAAGTGCTTATATACCCAGGTTGCGAGTCTAGATCAAGAATAACTTTCAATTCGTGGCGCTAAGTCCGAACAGAAGCTGAGAAAACTCTTGTTAGACTATTCGCTAAACTTTGTGTATCGTTTTTGTTTCAGGAAGATAAAAAAAAGGCAAAATCTTTGGCGTGAAACGGCTAATTCTGATCGCCGTGTTAAAGGAAGTTAATTACTTGAATTATAATACTCGAGCCATGACAAAGTTTACCGAGCATCGGGAACTAGATTTCTTCTCTGTTTGAAAGTTTTGGCAAAATTTTAAGCAATTGTATCGATGTAGACAGTAATTTTATGGTTTTATGTAGCGACACGGGACCCGAGGCGTTTTTTATTTTTCAAAGTCGTGAGACTGTATATTAAGTTGAAATTTAAACCATATCATTGAATCTATCGCCTTCGGTACAGAGATTTTTAGATTTCGTTATAGTTAGTGAGATTTTAAGTTAAATGAAAAACCACAAATACGCTTAAATCTATCGGTGAAGTTTAGAGGAACGGGGCGAAGTAATCAAAAGCTGGAAGCAAGAAATTTTAACAGAACACTTCCAAGTGCCTGAATAAACATGTTTAAACTGTAATTAAAAGAAAAAAAGCATCAAAAGCACAAGGAAATTTTTTAACAAGATGTGTAAAAGGGACTTCAAATACCACCAACGCCAGGCGGATACATCGTTGGAACAAGGAGACGAAGCCGTTCTCAAGTTTTTTATGGACGACGGGGGACAAACTTATTAACCCTAGTAAGAGCGGGGTGAGTATCCGACTTATTCAAACGTTTATCAATCTGTTATATCACCTCGCTTTATTTCACAGGGTTAAAAAATGGACAACAACGGTTCGGGAGTGGTGCAAGTATTCGTGGGCCAGTGGAGCCCGGAATACGAGGCACTTTCTATAAAAGCTACCAAGCAAACTTCATCCGCTGAGATAGTAGAGTGTATTATCGAACGTTTGGGGTTCGTCGACGCCGCCCATTGCAATAGTTACGAGTTGGCGGAGGTCGTGGGCAACTCCGTAGGTCAGGTTTGCAAGGAGAGGAGACTCGGACCGACCGAGTGTCCGGTGGCGCTGATGCTACTTTGGCCGAAAAATGCGGCCCAGCAGGAGTACTATAGGTTCTATTTACGCAAAAAACAGTCCGACTACTTGTGGACGGACAGCAGGTTTCCGATGGACCCTCAGCTGCTGAAGGACTACTTCAACAGGTTCCTGTATCAGCCCAGAGACAAGGAGTACCCGGATCTCTGCCAACTTCCGGACCTCAACGAACAAACTCTATTAGACAATTTAAGGGCGAGATTCTTAGCGGGGAACATATACACCTACGTCGGAAGCATTCTGATAGCGTTAAATCCGTTCAAATTCTATCCAATATATAATCCAAAGTACGTGAAGCTCTATCAGAATCGAAGACTGGGACCCGACATACCTCCGCATATATTTGCGATCGCGGATGCAGCCTATCACTGTATGCTTAAGGAGAAAAGAAATCAGTGTATAGTTATCAGCGGGGAAAGTGGATCTGGCAAAACTGAATCTACCAATTTTTTATTGCACCATTTGACCGCACTTAGTCAAAAGGGATCGCACGGCAGCGGAGTTGAGCAAACTATACTCAGCGCCGGACCGGTACTCGAAGCCTTTGGCAATGCTAAAACTGCACATAACAATAACAGCAGTAGGTTTGGAAAATTCATCCAAGTCAACTACAAGGAAAATGGAATGGTTCATGGGTCAGTAGACGGAGGATGTAACTTCCTCGCATCATTTCTTGCCTCTTTTATCACGTTTATTTACTGTTTACAGAGCTGTGGTTCAGAAATACCTCTTGGAGAAATCGAGGATAGTCTCGCAGGGAAAAAACGAACGAAACTATCACGTATTTTATTACCTCTTGGCTGGAGCCAGCGAGCAAGAGAGGACCGTGCTTCATCTCGGAAGTACGGAACAGTACAATTACCTGAACAAAAGCGGATGTTACGGGCTCGAGAACATCGACGAGAGACACGAATTCTCAAGGCTCAAACAGTCCATGGAAATGGTCGGATTTACTCCTGAAAAACAGAGGCGGCTGTTTGCTGTTCTGTCCGCTGTTCTTCTGTTAGGTAATAAACTACTTGCGTCGGATTTAATTAACGATCTAACATTCAACAACGTTTTTCAGGTAACGTCGAATTTCATCCGAGAAAATCTTACCACCATCACGACGAGGCTGTTGCAGTTAAAAACCCTGAAGTTGTCGCGCTTATCTCCGAACTCCTCAGAGTAAAGCAGGACACTTTATTGGCGGCTTTGACTGCCAAGAGAGCGAGAGCTTCCGGGGAAACGCTAGTAATTAATTACAGACTTCCCGAAGCAATTGCGGCGAGAGATGCGATGGCAAAATGCTTGTACGGAGCATTGTTCGACTGGATCGTTCTCCAGGTATTGAGAAGCGAATCTGTGGGACAAAACGTATTTTGAATTGATAAATTCACTTTATTTGGTTGAATTAACGTATCTCTGTGTCGTCAAGGTGAACCACGCTCTGTTATCGAAGAAAGATACGTTGAGGGATCACCAGGGCAACAGTATCGGTGTCCTGGACATATTTGGATTCGAGGATTTCAAGATGTGCAACAGTTTCGAACAACTTTGCATAAACTATGCCAACGAACAGCTACAGCACTACTTCAATCAGCACGTGTTTCAATACGAACAGCGTGAATATCGAAAGCAAGGAATAAGGTGGACGGATATCGGGTACAGCGACAACTCCGGGTGTCTGCACCTCATCGAAGGAAAGCCAAACGGTCTTTTGTGCCTTCTCGACGATCAATGCAAGTCAGTATTTCGTATTGTCTAATTAAGAAAATCCGATTTCGATATCGATTCTCGATATGATTCAATCATTTAAATTTCGTTTCAGCTTTCCGGGTGCGACGAACGAGACTCTGCTCCAGAAATTCAATTCCGTACACAAAGATTCTTCGTTCTACGAAGCCCCTCAGCGCCGTGAGGCCGCTTTTGTTGTTCGGCATTATGCAGGGACTGTTAAATATCAAGCTGCTAACATGAGAGAGAAGAATCTCGATCTTATGCGACCTGACGGAGTCGTCGGCGTCCTCAAGAATTCTTCACTCGCATTTGTACGCGAGCTAGTCGGGGCCGATCCCGTTGCAGTATTCAGATGGGCGATTCTCAGAGCTTTTTTCCGTGCTCATTTTGCCTTTCAAGAAGCCGGTCGAGCTCACAGGCATGGAAGAGGTGAGAAAATTGACTGAAGCAACGAATATTTCGTGCAATCTGTTAATCTTGATCGATTTTCTGATTGATATGTTTTATTTTTTCAGCCGACGGAAACAAATCATTGGTGCAAAATAGGTACAGGACGCCGAATGAAAATTTAATAAGGTAAATAGTCGTTTTATAATTGATAATGACATCCAAGAGCTTATTTTCGCCGGTATAGGATTATTTTATTGATGACCTAATTGATATCCAAGGAATTATTATCGCGAGTTTGTCAAATGTATTCGACATTGAATAATTGTTTGTTGATATTAAATTTATGATATATTTGCTAGATATGTTTATATCTGCGCCGCATTATCCTTTGCTGACTGTGAAATAGTCAATTTATGCTAATTTTGATGAGCTTTAATCGTATTACGAAGAGTTGGTCCCTATAGAAAGTCTATTCTACGCTTATACTTGAATATAATGAGAACTACGCATCATTGAAAATTCAATAATAATAAAAAAAATTGACAGAAAAGTTATATTTGATCGCGAGCTGCTCGAATGGTCGTGATTTAATCGGTTCTTAAATGTCAATTACATTTACACAGGCTGTGTTATCTTTTCTCCCTATAGCCATCTTGTGACGTTATCGGCCGTCAATCTAACTATTAACCGAATAGCGTAAGTGGTCTCATCGATCCACTATCAATGTTTTTTTTTTTAATTCATTCACAAACTTAGGTCCCATTCGTCACGGTATAAATATGAATTTACAATTGATGAACAGAGCAAAAAAAAAAAAAAATACGTAATTGTGGAGGATTTCTTTTATTAACTATTGAAATTATTTTTTCCCTCGAAGCCACAATTACATATTTTATCTTGTGAATTCACGTAGGTGACATTATCAAATCTATATGTTTTTTTTTATATTTCACATATTTTCGTTACTATATCAATGTTTTTTACACAAAATTCTTTACTACTATCTTAGATGTGATTGGAATGCAATGAAATTATCGTACTATCATAAAATCATAAGAAATTTCGTCATTTCATTGAACGCATCGATACATTTCATATGGCATGCCTTTTATTATACAAAGATTATCGTTTTCTTTTTGTCATTGATTAACTTGAAAGAATAATTTTAACACGAAATTATGATACTCAGTTATGCCAGCTGAGAATTAGTGTCAGTTATTCCATAGAAAAAAATTGTTAAATCTTATTCTATGAACTTGTAGAGAAAAGCATTTTTTAAGATTCATTCTTCCAAAGTTTGAATCGAAGATTTGATCAACTGTTGCAATATTATTCAATGGATTGGGAAATGATAAAGATACATAATGTTTAAATATTGTTAAGAAACACTGTGTAGTCGAGAAAAAAAAAAAAAAAAACGAAAATGGCTAAGCATGAGAGAATTTTTCAGTTCACACAAACATAGTCGACTACCAAGTTATCAGAAGCAGCGCAGCGTCTGCTTACAACCGTCAGCCCCAACTGCGTCATTAACACAAAACGAAAACCACGACAGTGTAAACAACAACAACCGGCTATCTTGGCCACAGTTTAGAAACGTTAATCAGATTCAACATCCAACGAATGTTTCACCGTCGAAGGGTTACTTAATAAAGGGAAGGGAAGATCTGTCCGATGGCCATAATAAGTTCAGGCGGGGCTCTCACACACCTCTAGAGAAGGTGCTTCCAAAAGACGAAGCAAATGTCATGGAACGCGCTAATCAGATCGTTATGTATGTTCATTAATATCGGTAACCACAAGTAAATTCTCATCAGAAGCTTTTTTTTCTCTGTTACTGCGCCGAAGTAAAATATAATACACTGTATTTTCCAAATACTATTTCTTGGTGAAGGGTTTATTTAAATATATAAACATCAATGGTGATTTTTCTTCTTTTTTTTTCGTAGATAACTATGATGAGATACATTCCCCCCGTAAAAAAGTCGCACCGTAGTATCTTTTTCTTATTGTTCACACAATTTGTCCGATTCAAGCACAATAGAAGTAAAAATTACCTAGAACCGCGGTGATCCTGAGATCAATGTGAAAGTTCGTTCCGTCTATTTGAATTAAATTTCTATCTGTTTTAATTATTATAAAATACTGAAAAATTTAGTAGGAAATTAAATTGTAGAAGCAACACTTGAATGAGTTACGTTGAGAACTAATACTAGTATCTATTTCTGTTTTTTTTAACAATTATCTCAGCTCATCATTCATTCTTCATCTAATTCTCATAATTCATTTAAAACGATTTAAAACGTAACACTCGTTATATGTAGGGGTGATTGGAGCATGCTGTTCGTATTCATTCTTAATCAAAATCTCTAAAGAAATTCGAAGAATTCAACATACTGCTTGCGTGTACTGCATGAATATCCTTAATCACAAATCAAAACGCTCCGTATTTAGCACCGAGTGATTGAAATTCACATCTAGTTGAGCTCGTACGTTATCACGCTTGAAGTAGATGTGATAATGAAAAGTTTCAATAACGTAAAACGTATCTAGAACTCATTATTTGTACATTAACGAAAAATTAGGTAGAGCAATACTTGTGTTATGCGTCATCCAAACTTTTACAAACACAAAACTCATTGATTGAAAAAATAATTTTTTTCTTAGATTCGTGCAGTTAATCATCACGCAAATAATCAAGAATCATTCTCAATACAGTAATTAAAAGCTAATTCTAGTCCGTTGATTAACTATGCTGAGTAAAGCACCTTTATGTGTGGAATCTATACGCCTATATGCCTAGACTGCTTGATTGAGTTTACTCTAATTTATTTCCTATCGTTTAACGAATCGAAGTTTCGAGTCTATCCATAAATTAATCAAGGATTTATACTTTTGTAGGAAAAACAAATCGTTTCGACCAAGAGAGCGGGGAAAAAAGGGCCTGAAGAATCTTCAAACTGTTAAAACACTCGCCGGAAGGACGCAGAGCTATGGGACCGGAAGTGGTCCTGGAAAGGCTAGAAAACAACCAATGACTGTTTCGGCGCAATTTCAACAGAGTCTCCACAGTCTAATGGACACTTTGAACCAGGCTAATCCCTTCTTTATTCGATGCATTAAAAGCAATGCTAATAAGGTTCCGAACAAGTTTGACGAAGAGACCGTACAGCGGCAGCTTAGGTACACCGGGATGCTGGAAACTGTGCGAATAAGACAAGCTGGATTCAACGTTCGTCTCGCTTACGAGGAGTTTATCCAGCTTTACAGAATGTTACTTCCAAAAGGTCTCCTCAGTTCTCAATCAGACGTCAGAGATTTTCTCCTCACGTTAGATTTGAACCGGGATAACTATCAGCTTGGGTCCACTAAAGTATTTCTTAGGGAATCAGAGAAGATCAAATTGGACATTGAATTACATCAGCAAATAATCACCAGTATCACAACCATACAGAAATGGTTCCGAGCTTGTCTTGAAAGAAGGAGATTCGTGAGGCTGAAAAATGCCGCCGTACAAGTACAATCGTTTTGGAGGATGATCTCGGCTCAGAGATTAGTGCAGAATATACGACGTGTCGACGCTGCGATTCACATCCAAGCCTTCTGGAAGGCTCACAAGCAGTATACTTGGTTCAAGAAGCTTAAAGCCGGCGTTATTGCGTTTCAAGCCTACGTCAGAGGAAACAATGCGAGGAAACTGTACCACGAGATGAAGAGGAAGAGAGGAATTGCCACTGATGTATTGGCCGAAAACGAACTGCAACGAAGCCTTGGAAATGACGAAAGTGTTACGGAGAAAAAATTCAATAACCAGGCTGCAAAAACTGCGCAATCTACTTTCGAGGAAAGAAAATTCTTTCCCAGATTTCGAGATGCCGATGAGTACGTGACTGAGTAGAAAAATTTACTAACATTCCCACTTCCATCAAGCTTTATACAATTTTTTCGTATTTTCAGCGCCATCAACGAAGAGCATCTACCATCCCAAGCAACGTCGGCTTCTGGTGAAAATTTACCGTTCAATCTACCAAGGAGCACAGAATCTCACGACCGTATTTTACCACCTCTGAGGTATTCATCGCTCTACCCTCCGTCTTAAAGCTTGGATAATATTAACACCGAATTTGCATTTTCAGGATGGAAGATACGAACAAGGAAGCTCTGGTCGTAGATACAACAATTTCATATTCCAAGCGGAAGTTGACTCCTAACAAACGTTTGCTGAACGACCCATCGACGGCGCTGAAGACAGTGGAAACATTCTATGGCGAAGATATAACCGAGCGCAAGGGTAGCCTGGAGAGTTTGGCGAGTTTGAGGAGCTTCGAATCTCAAGTCAGCGCCGATAGTTCGGAATCTCATTATTCTCAGGAGAACATTGCGAGCGGTTTGAGTAACAAGCCGGTACCAATCACGAGAACGAAGCGAAGTGAACCGAATCCTTTAGTCACTGTCAATACCAATTTAATACCGGCCACGAGAGCTTCGGCAACGAATAAAAGAACAGACAGTTCGTCGACTGGGTACAGCGACGGAGAAATTGACGCGGATCCGCCAAACGCTGTTCAGAGTGCTCCTCCTATATTCACTTCGTCCCCAGTTTTTCCGTCGTCCTCAACTAGATATCCTAATTTAAGTTTAACTCACAGTCCAAATTCTGAGATCTGGAGGAGAAGAGCAGAGCTCATTTCTAGCGAATTTAGCGATTATAACATACCACAAAAATCCACCGTTACACGATCCGCTAACGTTACGCAGTATCAAAGTATTTCCGAAACTTTGTTGGATCAGAAGATACACGAACGACTGAACGAAGCCGCGAATTACAACGTTAAGCACGATTCTAACGAGAGATTTCTCAGGAAGGAAAGTTCTTCCAGTCGAGAACAGAGGAGGCTCAGCGACAATCCTATAGGCGGAGATAGATTGGATAGCAATACAAACGCGTTCGTCAAAAGCGATAGATTCGGTTCTAACAAGGATTATCTGTTACGGAGGCAGAATTCGGAGGGAGATACCGCCGGTAAATTGGAGATAACCATCGAAGACGGTACCGGAAAGCCGTCGTTCACCACTTGTGTCATATCCAAGGAAACAGACCCCCTGATTAAGGATAAATTGGAACCGTACGCACCTGTCAGAAGCGCCAGAAGAAATCGGCCCACGAGGGAAGCCCAGTGTAAATCTATGGGCGAGAGCATCGCCGAGACGAACACGAACGAGGCGAGGAATATATTCCTCGGTACCATAAAGGAGACGAATTTAAACAAATCCCCCAACGTCTGGGGAAGGAAACATGGCTCCAACGAACAAACGATCAGATCCGCGACTGACTGGCCGTCCAAAGGTATTGAATCGATTCACAAAGTGCAGCAGCCTGGTAAATGGAGGGCAAACGCTGTACCGACGTTGGAATTGCACAGGAGAAACTCGGACCCTGCAACCAAGGTTTCTGGGCTGAGCGTAGATAAAAGCATGGGAACAGACACTAGTCCAAACGATCTGAAACCTCCGCTGGGATCCGATCCTCTCGAATGGAAAGGCAATTTGTTCATCGAGGCTGGGCATAGGTTCAGAAAAGTCGCTAGGTACTCGAAGGACGACGTTTGCGTTTGTTGTCACGATAAAATGGACGCGTTTGTCACCCAGGGATACAAATGCGGCGATTGCAAACAGCTCTATCACGTTAAGTGTATACAGAACGGCGGAGTACTCAGAATGCCGTGTCCATCTCCTCACACGTCCGATAGGAGAAAGATCAGGAGCAGAACTCCGGCGTTCCAAGCAGCGAAGCAAGCCGTTGTATCGAAATTCAGTCTCACCGGTACCTCTGCGTTCTCGGACAGCACGGATAAGATAATTTCGGATGCCAAGGAGCTCGCGCTCATGCAGGACTTTATTACGAAAAAAATCTACACGATGGAGGGCGAAGACGAGGGCAGAAAGCCCAGCGAGGTGGATCGCGTGTTCAAACAAGCTTTAAGAAAGTTCAAGGACGAACTAGTCATCACTTACAGCGTCGCTATTCAGCAGGGAGTCGAGGGAAACATAAAGTATACGGACTTGATAGCAAACTTTTTACACGTCATGGAGACTGTGTGTAAACAAGAAAATACCAGAGAGGATTTTCCCGTCACTATGGGCGTGAACGCCTTCAGGGGATTCATGAACGAATTCATGACTCTGGTGAAAACCGAAGCTCCAGAAAAACCGAGCAAGAGTAAACGGAAAAAAGACAAAAAGAGGAAACAGGAAGAACCGATACATCATGGAAATCACACCTTCCAATTGACCATCATCAACATACCAACGGCCTGCGAGGTCTGCACTTCGTTCTTCATGTGGCCAATAGAGAGAGGTCTCGTCTGTCAAAGTAAGCTATCCATTGATTCGATCAACGTTACAGTAGTTAATCTTTTCCCGATTTTAATCCGACCTTATTTGTTCCAGATTGTAAATTAACATGCCATAAAAAGTGTTATCAAAAGGCGACGATAGAGTGTGGAAAGGATGGTGCGATTCTCGAGCCGAATTCACGAAAAGTTTTCGGAATTCCGTTGTTCAAGCTGGACTGTGGCGATGGGAAAGTACCCCTTGTCGTGGACAGGCTCATCACTACGATAGAAATGCACGGTCTTTACACGGAAGGGATATACAGAAAAAGCGGGGTCAGCTCGAAGGTGAAAGAGTTGAAGGTAAAAATGGACGAGGGTGCGCTGGAGAAGGTGGACTTTGAGAATTATCAAGTGCACGTTTTGGCCGCCGTTCTGAAGAGCTTCTTCAGAGACATGCCGGAGCCGTTGTTGACTTTCGAGTACTACGACGATTTTTTATACGCCGCAAACCTGACGGATCCTCACGACAGAATCTGCACCCTGTTCGCAATACTGAAAAAACTTCCAAAGCCAAACTTCGATTTGATGGAACGACTCATTGTTCATCTGGCCAGAGTCGCTCTCCACGAAGTTGACAACAGAATGTCATCTTCCGCTCTGGCGATCGTATTCGCCCCTTGTATACTGAGGACGAATCGAAGTCTTCCAGCACAGGATTCCCTTCAGGACGTCGGCAGGCAGACAAGATGCGTCGAAACGATAGTTCAAGAGAAGTTGAGAGTGGTCAGAGACACTTTGGCGGATATAAATACGCTCGAAACCGCCTGCCACACGGCTACACATCGACTGTCGAGCCTCAGATCCTCGAAAAGTTTCAGTCCCGAGGAGCTTGGGATGGCGACCCAAGAGATAGAAAATATTGAAAAAGAGAAAGCCCTCCTCACCTCGACTCTGCCGAGTCTAACAAGGGCTTCGTCCGACGATGATTTACTATTGTCCGCGACGGACCAGGACGACGGATCTCTGGACGACCTTTTGCCACCTCATGGTGGTGAGTGTTTAAAAAAAAAACAAAAAAAACTATTCAGTTTGATATTGATAATAAATTATCTAAACTATCGTTATTTGAATTATTATTTTTTTCAGATGGTACCCAACGAAGGAGGATAATCCATAGACAAAGTTCAGCGGATAATTCATTTCCCGCTGTTGTTAATGTCGATGAAGATATGGTAATGGTATGACCAGTGGTTAACAATCCACAGATAAATCTTCGTTGTTAAGTTAAAATAAATAGAGTTGATTTAAATATGAAGAATATCGATATTTTCGAGAATAAAAAGCAACAAAAAAAAAAAAAAAAGCAAAGAAAATAAAAGCTACTTAACTTGGCTCTCTTCGTGTAACTTCTCCGTGGTTCTGCTTTCAATTGTCGTTGGCTAACAATAATCGTGGAATAAAAAAATAGTAAGATAAAAAAAAAACCAAGTAATAATAATAATAATAATAATAATAATTTCGATGTTAGTAAAATTGACTTAAGAGAGTAGATTGAAACATTTGTTGACTCCATTAAAAGCCAACGGTTGGTGTTACAGCTAATCAAAAAAAAAAAATCCAGTATAATAATAATAATAGTAATAATATGAAGATTACGGAGGATATGCGTAAGCGGATGAATACCTAGATAAAGAAATCTTTTCTCGTTTGAAGTATTTAAGTATAATGAGAGATAATTACTAGCGCGTTGATAACGCCTCTAGCGACCAGATTTCATGAACATACTCAGCATTTAATAATCATCAGCTTTACGAGACGCGAATAAACTTCGGTAATATTATTTAATTTAATTTAGAATGCATTCCTTGTAAAAGACTGCCGTTCGTAGCCGTATTATTGACCATCATTCATCATTTTGGGCATTTGATTATTATTTTTTAATTTCGCTTCAATCCATTGTTATCATTATATTTGTTACATCTATTTTGCGTATATAAGTGTGTGCCAATGCTCAGTTGTCAGCTGATTTTTTCACTTATAAAAAAAGAAGAAGAAAACGAAAAACTGAACGTAATGATAATAATAATGATTATTATTTTTTTTTTCTTCTTAAAATTACAATTTCTTATTGATTCTTTCGAGTTTGGGATCTTTCGAGTTTTTGGTAGTTAGTGTTTGTTTTTGATTACATTGGGCATAAAAATTGAGTTGATTAGACATCGATAAACATTCGGAGGGGGTCAGTAGACGGCGCAGAAATAGAACGATTTTAAAAATTATGGAGTTGACAAATATACTTGGAAAAGTTTTTATTATAAATTTCTGATCTCGCTGATAGAGAAATACTTTGAATCACTGGAACCAAGAGAGAAAGTTATCCAAAATACTGTTTTCGTAGAGAGAGTGAGAAAGAAAGAGAAAGAAAGGAAGAGAATAAACCAAAACATAGTGTGTACACTGTACATATTATTAATACTAATGTTTCATGATATTCTGTTATTATTGTTACATTTATGAAAAATGTTGCCAAGATTATTTCTTGTCTACTTATATATTTCTACTTATTGTCTCTAGGTCAAGATTTTCTATACTTCCCTAGGAAGTACATCTTCACCTATTGGAGAGAAGACAAATGAAAAAAAAAAAAAAATTCTTTTAATTTTCATCGTGGTTTGTTTTTAAAACTTTTTTTCTACAATTTTTTTTTTTTTCGGTTTTTATTTCGTACCATTTTATATGTAGAGAGACACCGAAGAGGCAGGACTGATAAGATGTCTTCGATAAGCAAATCATCATTTCATTTTATTTTATTTTTTCCAAATATTATAATCATCGATTAAGAATCACGTCTTTAATATTCTTTTACTTCTTTTAACATATAATAATTACATACATACATAAACACACATAAATACATAAATATTTTTCGTAGTTTTATTTTTGTTTTTGTTTTAAGTCTAAGCTATCAAAAGATTGGAAATAATAGTGGAAATTAGAAGTAATCTTTGAAAAAGTTACTCGACGAAGACGCTTGTCGTTTGATATATCAAAGTTAAGTTTTTCAATAATTAATTCGGTATAAAAAAAATAAAATTAAATAAAAAGAATAAATATATATATATATATATATATATATATATATATATATATATATATATATATATATATATATATATATATATATATATATATATATATAAATATATATAATATAAACATTAAATCAAATACCATTGATGATAGAAAAAAGAAAACGTCACATGGCGACTGCAACTTGATATTATAAATAACCCGGTGTTTTTTTTTGTTTTTGTTTTTGGAATCTTTTTTTCCTGTGTCTCAAATGATTGGGAGACGACTAATTGTTGACAAAGTACGAAACTCCCCACCCCACCCTCGCCAGGCATAAATAAATGTATAAATTGGATAAATACGTGTTATTCTAATACACAACCGGTTTGATATTCTTACTCTGTGAGATTTACAAGGACTCAGCGTACCTTTTAGCTTAATCAAACAGCACCAAGTACGATTTTTTTTTAAGTCTAAATAACAAGCAAACAAAAAGGGGCAAAGTGGGCTCGTGTTACTAATGGATATTCATGCTTTTAGCTACAACTTTCATCCGATAAAAACGTTCGTAAAAAGAATAATAAGAATAATGAATTGAAAAGCAATTCATTATTTAATTATAGGTAACGTAGCCGAGTTAGGAAAAAAAAAAAAAAAAAAAGAAAGAAATCACAGATTTCATCCAACCCAAGTGTCCCATTAGTATCACTAGCCTTTTCACTTTGATTAGATATCTCTGTACAATTGTTTTTAGAGTTGAAATTTGTAAATAACTACTTAATCGTACTAGGGATTATATATGCACTCTTTACTTAGAACAAAAACAAAAAAAAAAAAAAAAAAGAAGTGAGAAAAAAAAGATGTTGTCTGTTCTTCCAAAATCTATTCTACTTAACTACGATGTTGTTACTTTCGGAGGTTTTTAAAAGATGCAAAAGAAAATAAATAAATAAATAACAGAAAATAAAGAATATATATATTGAAAAAAAATAAATAAAAATGAGTAATCATAGTTAACGATAAAGAATATTTGCCCCTAGAGTTCTCAACTGCTCTGATAATTACGATATACTCATTCGTACGGTGGTTTTTGATTCATCAATATTCAAAGCCTGAGGTGGTCTCGATCCGAAAATCTCTTACGATTAGCGATAAATTTGAGCATGTTAAAAATGGTCATTTTTCTACGTGTAGATAGAGATTTCAATGCTTCAGATTAACACAATGTCACGTGGCACAAAATCATATAGTTAATTATACAACTTAGAATAAAGAAAAAGGAATATAAATCATTAATTAGACATCAAATATTGTACGGTATTAGAATTTTATTTATATCCTGTACGATTACAATTTTTTTTTCTCTTTCATTTAGTTTGAATTATTATTTTTTCTGAATTTTATCGTTAAAATTTGACTTGTATAAAACGTGATTTTGTGCCGGCGTGCCATTCATACTGCCATCTCATAAACCATATCCAATTGTTATTAACAAAGCAACCACATCTCATCAGATCTTTGTCCTCCCTACTGTGACAGTGTGAAAAAGATAAAAAGAGAATGAAATAAAATTAAATCTAAATAAATTGAAGAAAGGAAATGAAATAGGAGAAAGAAAAGGAAAAAAAAATACGTCGCGATATTATGCTCTTCCCGTTTGTGTCTTGGCATAAATCTAAGCATGAATATACATACATATATAGATATAGGTTATATGTATATGTATATGTATATATAAACTTGTTATTTTTCTTCGATGTATGATGTGAGAATGAGTGTTACCAACATTAGGTATATAATAAAAAAAACTTTAATTATGGTGATGATAGAAGAAGAAAACAGAGAAAAAAAGAAGAAGAAGAAGAAGAAGTGAAAGGGAAGGAAATAAGAATAAGGAAATCTCATTTATCTATTTTAACGTTTATATCTCTTTATTAATAATTATTAGCCTTTATATATGTTATATATATCGTTATCTTTTTATCCAACGAGAGAAAGTACTAAACTGTCACTTTAGTTTAGTTTAGTTTAGTTTAGTTAATTGAAGAAAAGAAAAAGAAAAATTACAAAAAAAAAAAAAAATAATAATAATAATAATAATAATAACAACAACAACCAGAACAACAAAAATATGAAATTTGAGCAACGTTTTTAACGGCATTTATTATTTTTATTACTATAATTCAATATTAATATTATCATTTTTTAAAATCATTCTTATAGTTATAAATGAATAAATAAATATAATAAATATTGTACACGTGTGAATAATAAGTGCGTTGTTATAGTGATGTTCGCTTTTCTCGACGATACGTCATGCAGGAAATAAATTCTGAATTATTGATTTTAAAGGATTTATTATAAGTGGAAACTCTTTTTTACCTTAATACTTAACGTTGGGGCTCGAAAGTCGAGACATTAATTATCATTCTTATTGGCGATTCAACTTACTTTTTATTCAATCCACGTCTCGTTTTTTTTTTGTTGTTTTTTTTATCATGCTTTGCCGTCATTTATATACTTTATGAAAGGAACAAAAAAGGAAAGAAAAAAAAAACAATGACGTGCTCAGCCAAAAGACTATTTTTCTTATAATATTTTCATGTATTATATATATATATATATATATCTATCATAAGTACATACGTTAATCAGGCACGGTTATTGTTATCATTTATTTTTTATTTATCAGAGTTTTGAGCGTTGATTTGTTCAAATATCATTCAGATTTAACTCATGATCTGATTGGTAAAAGTAAATCTGTATGCTTTTGACTTGCGAATACGAGTAATACGATTGCGTGAGCGTGTGTGCGAGAGTGTGTGATTCTCCGTGATTGCCTGTAATTTTATATTATATTTGTAAGGCAAACAAAAAAAAAGAACAAGAAAACAACAACAAAAAACAAAAAAAAATATATGTACAGCATACCTGATACTAATAATAAGTACCTACCTATATATTAAAACGGCATGTGTTTTACTTATATTATTATATAATATAAATATATACATATCACGCGCTTTTACTATACAAAAAATAATAATATATATATATATATACACATAAGACAGAATTCTAAAATCATTAACGAAATTCTAGACCGTCGCGAAAAAACCAATCGTAATTATCGTTCAATTCTTTTTTTTTCTCATTCTTTTTGCTTAGTTACATTTCTGTCACAATAGTCTCTGGACGTATATAGGTCAGAATAAATATGCATTATTATATTAATTTATTGATTAGAATTGCCCATACAATACAAGTTCAGCTATGAATAGTGTTTGCGGTTCCGTTATACACATGAAACAAGCTGAAACCAATAATGATCGAAAGCTTATTTCTGTCACTAGAAATGGAGGAAAGATGAAAAAAATCAGCAGGATAAAAACACAATGTGTTTTTAAGTATGTCCTCATGTCAGTTATTGAAAACATGACATGTTTTCAATAACTGACATGAGGACATACTGACATCACTGGGGGATTACGAGTCTGTTACTATTATAATGGTATACTACTATTATAATTTTTACTAAGGGTTCATCAATCAACGTGACTTGCTCTTACAGTCGTTCCCTTTTTTTTTTTTTTTTGTTTCTTCAGATATCACAAGTGAATCATAAGTTGTGAAAAAACAATTCTTTCTTTCGATAAAAGAACCTAAACTGTACAAAATTAAATTGACAATCAATACTGTTTGCATATGAAAAAGAGATTTTCACTCAGACATCATTATTGTATTCAAGCATCAGTCTGCAAAATTGTTCTAAACTTTTGTTAGAAAAAAAAAACAAAAAAAAAACACGAATCTACTTTGTTAACAAATGGAGTAAGAAGTTCAATTACTTGGTCTGAAGTTGAATAACGATAAATGAATCCGGGTACTCTAAATTCAATAATCAAGTAGTGGGTTCGTATGGTTGTCTCGACATGTGGTATTTGAGACGAAGCTTATAAGTAGGTCCTTATTTCAGAATGATTGGGGTCCATTCTGAAGGTTGCGTATTGATTCGCCGGTCAGCCATAAGTACCCGAGTCAATGACTTTGTACTTTTGTCGGATAAAAGAAAATTATGATCGAATTTCTCAACCACTAGTGCCGTTATGCAGGGGAATCGATGGGTTGTATCTGTTGATGATGGGCGCAGGCGCACCCCTAATTCGGCGGCGGTCGATAGGGCAAACAGACACCCCTAGTTGAACCGGTTTACCGACTCGGGTATGAGCAAGAAACGAATAGACCAAGATCGACGAGAACATGTCGTAAAAGAATAACGTCGCGCGTTTTGCAGAACACCGGGGGTTGAGAATCACTGTCGTGATTACCTCGAGGAAATTAATTACAAAATGTCATCAAGTTGCTTGTACTCGTTCGCCGGGTAGGGCGTCTCGTGGTCCAAGTAACTCGACTATGTCATTAACGAGTTCATTCGTCGTTCGGGACGCCCTAAAGTCTCAACTTTTACAAGACCTCGGGGCGCTCTTTGCATACATAAAATAACATGCCTAATTAATACCTAGAAGCCTTAGCTAGGCGGGGGTCGTGGTTCTAATAGCGTAGCAATTTTTTCGGTTCATTATTTTATGGGTATAGGAATATACGGTCTGATTACATGCCAGGACGCGGTATTACGACAATTAATCGACGTAGACTTCGACCTAAGAGCCGTCTAGCCGTCCTTGACATGCCTATAAATAAAAATACTCTCTTTTATTTCGTTTTATATATCATTTCATACGGAGTTCCCGAGAAAAGCTGGCTGCGGATGGTAGTCTTCTCCTGCTCGACGGTAAAAAATTGGCATCACGTAGTACCGATTGATTAAACACGTAGAACGATCATTTCGTGCAAAAGAAAATACGGTAGGCGGGGTATTACCGGTCTGTTGATTGGTACTTTCAAGGTTATCCAAGGTGACGGACTAATCGGATGGAACGTAGTGTAGCGGGACAGGAGAATGGCGAAAGGTATTACTTTCAGCTCGTCAGGACCCTCGAGCTGATCCAAATCAAGGATATTGCCAGGGATAAGAGACAAGTGATAAGGACCCCAGGACGGTAGGACGGGTCTGGATGGGGTTTAGTCGACGAATAACTGACAAGGGTTGTCTCAATGGGGTGAAAGTAAATCCAGGAGTCACGATTTATCTAGATACACAAGGGACATTATACAGGTACCTATCTGTCGCGAGTAGGTATTCCGGTTAACCCAAACTGCGATTTCGGAACGAGTTCTCATTTGTAGACCTATGATAACAATAGCCACAAATCCGCTTTTGGTATACGTAACTTTTATCGCGTGTACCCGCTGCAGTCGAACCTGAAGCAGGCATAAATTTGACGAGGTTTGACCGAGCGATCAACATTTGAGTAAATCATGGTTTCCTCATCCGTGTTCGATCTTATCTTCTCCTCCCTTTTTTTTGTTTTTTTTTTTATCGTCCCCGGTATTTTTACTTCACTCGACGAAATGCGAGACGTAATATATCAGTAATAGGTAAATTCCGGCACATAAAGTCTGCACTCTGACGGAATGCAAATCTCGTAGTATAACTCAATTAATTAAACCGAAGAGAGACGGCAACGAGGCTAGCTTGGAATCTCGCGTTCTAATTGCCATTGGCTTCTTGGATTTCGTCGCAGACGGTTTTAATTAGGATCATAAAAAAATCTGTTTTCGGAACGGAGCGTGTCCTGTCTACATTTTGTTGACTATCGAAATTTGATCAAATTCAGTATCGACCTGTGTCTCTATACGAGAATATAATCCTCGCACGGGGTCCTCCAGAGAGAATCCCCAATTCTTCTTCTCCCGACATTATTGCTACTCTATAGACGTCCCGACCCGTTTAACCATCACGTGGGCTGGCAGGTTACCC
Organism: Euura lappo; assembly: GCA_018257835.1. Taxonomy (NCBI): domain Eukaryota; kingdom Metazoa; phylum Arthropoda; class Insecta; order Hymenoptera; family Tenthredinidae; genus Euura; species Euura lappo. Next base: position 149,947 of record JAEUYN010001751.1, read on the forward strand.
ACGTCGGGGCGAAGTACTTTTAAGTCTGAACCGAGGATTGATTTCAATTTCGGTCTGGGTTGCTCTAGGTGCCTACTGACCGAGGAAGCGATCACCCAAAGTTATATGGTCACGGGAATGTGGAATGGAAATTGGTAGGGGGGTAACGCCACGATGAAAGAGGAGCCGATTACAGATGGCACGGTAAATTGACGGAAATATACGAGGTTGGGGAAAAGTTTAACTCTCGGAGAGGTAGTAACCAGGAGCAACGGGTGTGTCACACGACCTACGTGCATGTTCCCGGTCGGACCGACGCCGCGGACGTGATCACGACGCTAACTCCTGGAGGTGGGTTTCAAGACGGTTCGTTACGTACAGAAACCCGTGGGCCTAAGACACCCTTGTGCGTTATTGCGTGTTTGCGCCCAGCTGCCGTGACTCCAGGACTCTGGGGATGACCCACGGCCATGCCGAGGCCAACGAGGCGGATATTAAGCACAAAATGGGATGGCGGTTAAACACCATGCGAACAATTACGTACACCGAAAGGATTACAGGAAGATTGCGAAAGATTGCATGAAATTCTAAGGATAGCAGTAAGATTGAAAAGATTACGCAAACACTAAAAAAGCTTACAAAAGATTCCAAGAAATTACATGATTGCAAACACAAAGATGAGAGAATCTCAAAGGGATTACAAGTGATTAAAAAAGACTAAAAAAACTCTCTGTACATGTCTTTATTACAACAACGGTGATAATTATAAATTTATGGATAAACGGATGACTGGACGAAGTAGGGATGCATTCCTATCGGGTGTATCACGGCTGCTCCATTCTCAAATAGAATTTGTAGCCCCGGGGTTTGATCCAATCGGGTATTCATTCCTCAGGGAAATCTCCTTGTGTTCTCTCGCTTAAAGGTTGCCGTACAAGTTGATTCAACCGCCGTCTTTTCTTTATTCTCTTCAGATCTTTGACTACTAGTATCGTTGCTAGTCTATCGTTAAAGCGCCAGAAATCTGACTATATACTGCGTATAACTCTGAGTTTCCGGTTGAGGTCGAATTCGCAACTGTGTAAATCAAATACGGTTGCGGTTCCGTTCACATAGAAACCGTAAGGGTATAAACGCGGCGAGAAGAGTAACGTTGAAAAATAAACAAACTTTCAAACTGCATCGCATTAAACCAGCCAACTCTCCTTCGCCAGTGCGACAGCTGTCTGACTTCCTTCCTCGGTACTAGTACGTGTCTGTGTACTATAACTTTAGCACTTAGTACAAGTACATCTAGCCGATTCTACACGTTCGTGAGGAAACGTACGTGCGACATCTTCGCCTTTTGCTACTGAACGTAACCAGAGGTAGTATCAAGCACCCCTTACCAGTCGTGGAATACCGTTAGGTTCCGGGAGGGGGGCGGGGGGAGGTAAATTCACAGCGACTACCACTAGCAACACGACTATACTACCACTCGGTACTAGCTCTAGTGGCACAACGACCGACCGTCGACGGTCATACCGGGAGAACCGTCCTCTGGCGCCCTGTCTCTCGCCTTGTCTCGCCTTGTCTCGCCTTGTCTCGCCTTGTCGCCCGCGCCTTGCTCTCACCCCGGTTTCTGCCCGCGGCTGTAATTAGTTTGAAGTTCGGAGCTCTGCCTGTCTGGTCGTTCGCTTACTCGCTCGCCCGGCCGGTTGGCCTCTGTCGTTCGCCACCCCCGCCTCTCGCATCACGCCAAAGTCACCCTAGAAGGATGGCGGTAGTCAACCCCCCAGCCCCGACTCCGTTCTCGGGGCTTCACCCTCTCAGGCTCAACCATAGCCCACAATTCGTGTGTACACACGAACGTTTCGTACCTCCTAACGACTCAGGACTCAGAACTAGTCAAGTGACCGACGTTCGCTAATTACTTGGGGGTTTGAGGCGTCAAGAAATACGATACACGCATTCGAAGGACTTTTTACTGCGAAGGCTTTGGAATATCTTTTTCCCTTTTTAGTTTCTAGCCCTCGGTGTCAATCGGATTGACATTAGCGTCGAAATTACAGTACCGGCGGAGAGAAGAAGTTTTTCATTTTAAAATCTCGTTGAGAATTTATTGTTCAACTTTAGCCGGGTGTAAGGACCCCACCGCTGTATGTGACGACCGGATTAGTCCTGGTTCATCCCCCATGGTTGAATTGTTTCCGGCCGGATTTTTGACAACGTTCGTACGCACATCTCTTACTACGAATTTGAGGGTAAAAGTCGGCTCTGACCGGGGGTGTAAAATTGGGGCAAGTCCGTCGGTGGCCACATTCCGTCGTGCGGGTAGGTTCGTGAACCGTGGACCGTGAACCCTACACCCTCTGAGATACCGTGATACGCGACCGATATTGCTGACCTTATACTTTCCGCGCAATGAAACGGCGGAATCAATGCATCGATGTCGCAATATTTTCTCGGCAAGGATAACCGATCGTATAAAACACACGACGGCGGTAAATGGTAGGGCGACCCGACCGTGACCGATAAATGACTTGTCCGTCCATCAGTTCGTCTACACTTCCTCCATATCCACCCTCTTGGCCAATACGTGTAATCGAAGAAGCCCATCAGAGTTTTTTTCCGTCTGGTCGACACGTTGCAGGGTTTTTCGGAATGAGAATCAGAATTTTTCGCGATTCCACGTGTAATCGTGTTCCGTAGATTTTCGGCGAATTATTCATTTCCGGTGGCCCAGATCGGACAGGAAAGTAGTTAAAGCTGAAAGGGTTTCATTGCGAGAATAATAATACGAGGTTGTACAATTGTTATACCGAGGCTGTGTAGCATAATGTCTAAATAAGCCAATACCACCGCGAGCTGTAAGCTCATGGCTGCTGAGAATATAGAGTCGAGGAGGTAATATCAGCCACCCCTTTTCAAATATGGAAACAATAAATAATAAATCCATACCGAATGCCGGTAGGTATCATTAGAGCCAACTGTTCTCAAGTCTCTCGGACGGATATGGCTGGTAAAACTTTCTGAAATTCTTTATTTTACTTCCCCAATGTCTGTAGAGCAGCCACGGCTGCAGATGAGCCAATCTGATGTCAGAATTGCAACTTTCTTGAGGGTGTTATATCGTGCCGTATTATATATCACCCACACCATACATTCATCCGTTTCTTGGTATTGTGTCAACTCCTCAATTTCTGAGGCATCGCTTTCAACCGGTAATCCTGACAGGTTTGACATACCTATCGATTGGATTTGCCTCTATTTTTTCATTTCTTCATTATTGCAAACCAGAATTCATGTGTAAACTATTATTGAACATCGTTATACGATGTATTGTCAATTCAAAGCTCTTAAGACTAGCTATGACGTCAATATTCAGTATAACAAGCCTGCACCTACAGTTAATCAATTATTTTCGATAACTCTGATTTTGAATAATGATATTTTAAAGGTATTTCGTGTTATTCGTACGGTGAAAGAGATCGAATCCCGGGAAGCCTGGTTAACTTGATGTGTGATTTGTCGGTAGATACGAACTGCCTCGGTTTATCAACGATCTAAAGCGAATAATCAACACCGCCCACTTTTATCGAGAGTCTCGTGGGAGGTAGGGTAGGCACGAAGCTTATGGATTCTATTATGCAGACTGTTGTGGATGAAAGGGAACCGTGCAACATGAATTGTTTGTCAGCTTATCTGTAATCTGACCATAAATTACGAGGCGCGATTTTAATTATCTTTATCGTAAGATCCTTTTGTACGAGTATAGCAACGTATAAAAGTTGGCCGGTATATATGTGTTGACTCAACAGAATATTTACCCCCGGAGAATCTTTCACCGACAGAATATCGATAAATAATCCATCGTATAAGGACAAAAAATTGATCCCTTGTTAAGAGAGGCTCAGACTTGTACGTCACCGATTTAAAAAAAAACCTTCAGCACCCGAGGGTCATGTCTGGGAGATTCCGATTGGCGAAAGCAATACGTGAGTCGGAATTCTCTCAGCCCCCTTTGAGAAAATCGGATTTAAAAAAACGACTTTTCAAGCACAAAATTAATCTTTCATCTTCAATTTATCTTTCCTGCACCCTTCTAGACATGCGAACTTCACGGTTCGAATGAAATCAGTGACGTACACGTCTGAGCTTCACTTTATATAGAAAGCTTGGAATGAAATAAAAGCGTTTCAGAAGCAGCTAGACGATGAAAAAAATCAGGCATTATACCTTTTCGGAATTTGGTATCTCGTACCAAAAATGTATGCCAAATATCCGCGGATAAATAGTTGGCCCTTGAACGTGATCTTTGATTCGCACATTGTGAGTCGAAGATAGATACCATTTCTTTGATCCGAATGAATTCGAAGATTATAATAATAGGAGGATGAATAGAAGCTGGAAGGCAGGTGATCCTTTGCAGATTTCAAGTCGGGCAAAATTGTTTGCAAGAAGAGAGTTAAATTTGAAAAATGGAAAGACGAAAGGCTCTGGAAGTGTAAGGAGATTCAAAAGAGAAAAATTCCCACGAGAAATCGGGGGCTTCAAAAGTCCAGCGTTTCACCGAAGCGCCTTGGCGCGTAACCCTCTTCGTACAATCTATGGAAATCTGACGATATTATTCATCGACGACTCAACGTTTCGATATATCTCTGAGAGATGAATACAAGAAAGATCTCATGATATCGGGGTGCCGGCACCTCGCCGCGAGGAATATAGAAACCTCGAAATCTGAGAACACAGAAAACTCTTTGGCCAATATTTGGGTGGCTTGATACCAGCGTTTGTGTGGATTTTTCTCGTACCAACGAATTGCGACGATTTACTTCTGCGGTGGTAACAACTAGTTCGTCCTACATTCTTCAGGGAACAATGGACTCCGATTCTCCGTGGGTATATTTGAGAGTTTCTTCTTTTTGTGTTTAAAATTAGCCTCTTCAAAGGGGGCAGAAGACCCCGGAGGCTGTGTACTCCTCGGAGCCTCGGATCTCGCGGGGCCGAGAAACCGGAAGTCAGGTTCTGTTAGGTCCTGGACCACGAGCCATTGAGGGCCGATTATACGCGGGTATTTAACCGTGGCTGTCCTTTCGGCGTCACTGGCCTCAGAATTGAGGCGCGGCTGACCAGCCATGCGCTTGTATCACTTAACGTCGAGCACACGCCGAGTACCGAGAAGCACTCGCTTCGAAAGCCCTTCCGAGGCTTTGAAGCGTGATTTCGCCACCGGTGTAATTGACTTTTTAATTTTTCCTATCTTCTGGAAAATAGAAATACTTCCTCAAAAGTTAAAAGTTTCTTTACTTTCCGCAAAAAATTACGACTCGATTTCAGTGCGTCGTTATACTTTCGTAATTAGCAACGGATTCCACATGGAATTTGGTTCGGTCGGGGATAAGGCGATCGGTCATTTCGAGGATTATGATTACAGTGTATAACCGGGGATAATGATCTCTTACAATAAGTATCATAGCCACTTGTTACCCGGGCAAATCTGCTCTGTTATAACGACGAAACTTTTTTTGTTTGCTTTTCTTTCTGTTTTGTTGTTAGTAACGATTATATTCAAACTTTTCTAAGAAAATGTTTCAAACAGTTTCGTTGCTCATGATTGTTTTGCCTCTTTAATTGCGAGTTGAATCGTCGGATGCGATACAGTCGACGGATTTCAATTTCAGGGTTTGAAAATGTGCGCCAATATGGTGTTTCGGCGGGGTGGAGGGAATTCTGTGAATAAAAACAGACTTTCCCTCGTCCCAGTTGTTTCGTAGGGAAAACTTGGCGATAATTAGCGAGCAAAGTCGTCTCCGACGAGGCAGGGTGGGGGGAATGAAAGAGGGGGAGTATTCTTGTCAAGAAACAAGACGAGATAATTAAAAGACGTAAACTAGGGAGAACAACAGATTTTGAGGAAAATATATCTAATTGTCAGCAACTCTCAAAGAGAATGATACAAAAAATAGAAAAAAAAAGAAAGAAAGACATAACAATTTCTCTGTTTCTTTTTAACGTCTGCAGACCGGTGAATTTTACGTTGCGTACAGTTCGATAGCTGCCACGATAACGCTGAATCTTAATGACAAACGCGCAGTATCTTAGGGCTGAAAAGGTACAATAGCACCCTGCCTGTAAATTTGGTCTGAAAAGAGCCTGACTCTGGAGCCCCCATTGAACCCGCAACCGTTCCAAAAACAACGTCGAATGGATGGGCAGGGGTTACACCCGAATCTAAAGAACGATCATAGCATTCGCTTATAAAGGTGTGCGCATACCTGAGGGTGTTAAGGCTCCCCAGAGACATCGGATGGCCACCCGCGCACACCCGGGTCTACCTTTTCGCGGACGAAGCAAGTAGGTCAGGAAAACGACCGGTTTTGTTCGATTTTTTATTTACGCTCCCGGGGGGAAGGCTGCCATCGCCTGTATCGTGACGAGGGTCCCCCCCCCTCCCCCTCCGTACCCCCCGCAGTCCATCATTCGATATGAAATACATATTTATGGTTATACATATACGCGAATATTGTATTTGATTTTGAAACCGGAATTTAATATCAGTGGCGAAAAAAGTCGTACGAGTAAAATTTTTCTTATCACGAACGAGCGAATGGCATCGTCGATATTTCTGCCCTTTGTTGACTCCGTGAAATTCAGGGTCGATCGGAAGTAATCCATTTTCCAAACTACGTGCACCTTCGGATTCGTGTATTGAAACGCTAACAAAGCTCGGGGAGGAAACTGAAAACAAAAAAAGAATCTAAAGACCGGGGAAAATAACCGCCCAAGCTTTCCACTCGCTTTTAAAACCTGTACATATTTCTTTAAACCACAAGGATCGAGGCTTTGCAAACTGCTTCGATCCTTATCGCGATTTTTGGTGAAAAAAAAAAAACTGTGAAAAATACTTGGCTCGCTATAATTGGATTCGTTGACTTCCCTGGCATCAATTAGCGGGGGAATTTTATTTTATTCCAAAACCTCTCGCTGCGTATGATTATAAATTTTTTTTATTAACCGTCGCTGATCGAAAATAAACGACTGAATCCCTGTACCAATAATTCGGAATTCAAATTAGCGGTAATATTTGTGTGATTCGATTTGGGGCGAGTCGGTAATCGCGGTAGTGGTTCTCAATCAGCGGTTTTTTTTTTTTAATTTTATTTCATACGATTTCCATAAACTCAAATCAGAAGTTTGACGACGTCGTATCGTACACATCTATGACTATAGCAGTGTAGCCAATGCTCCAGTCGATTTTCACACCAGAGACTCGATCCGAGCGTGTATATACGTATAGGTGTGGCATATATTTGAGATACTGCGGTAGAAAGCTGCAAAAATAAGTTTCAATACGTGCGGTTCTTGGTGCGATGGCTTCCCGAAAGCCAATCTCAAAACTTGAATCTACCCTGGAGAAGATTTATAGATTCTAAGCTATCCGAAGGATAATATCGACTGAAAATAATTTCCGTATAATCCAACGTCGTTTCTTTCTAGAGCTACCAATTTCACGACTTGTTAGGATTCCATTTTCCATCTTCCACTTTTGCTCCCTCTGCGCGACTTATTTTACCCTTCTCTTGTTATTTTTTCCTCTTTCTTATCCTTTACGCGTTTCCTCGTTTCACCGTATCTCGTATATCTCGTTTCTCGTTTCTCGTTTCCCGTTTCTCGTTTATCTGCCCTCGTGATTAAATTGAGAGGCTATCCCCCTAATTGCTCTATTGGGAAGCTGCGAGACTATAGGGCACCTTCGTCTCTATGAAACGATAAAATACGTCTCTTTCAACCGTGGACAGAGACGCGCCATGCAACTATTCGCATGTGAGGGTTGCATGTAGCTGCGCTTTAATCCGTTCCCATCTAATCGACCGATATGAAAACTGCCAAGTCTGTAAAATGAAATGAGCCAATATTTTCAATCTCCAACTGATCGAATCAATATAAAATTATTACCAGATGAAACGGTTTAGCTCTACGACAAAATATATTTCGACCTGGATTATTCGATTCACCGGAAGTGGAATCTCGTTATCTCGAGTTTTCCACTTGTCTAGATTCTCTAAATTTCCTACAGTTTTTCCTAACTCGACGACGTAACGCGCGCGGAGTATAGAAAAGTTTTCGTTATTCCCGTCGAAGGGATGGAGAATTTTTCATAGTCTATACGAAACGTGTGTTGAAAACTTGAGCAATAACGGCATTCTTTGTTTACAATATCGAAGGTATATAGTTTTTGACGATTTTCTAAATCTACCAATTCCTCCTGTGTCGTCTAGTTTTATTAGAGGAATAAAATAACCCCGATATTTCCCATTTCGGTTTAGATTTGATCCATTCGATTCCCTCCCTCCCCGCCACCCGTTGACCCCTCGCCTCGTTCTCGTTCGCGGATCAGAAGGGGGGGGGGGCGAAATATATCCGAAGGATAAGGCGCGGAACCTCGACCGTACAATTGCTTTTTTACCCCGTCTGGCCGTTGTTTGAATAAAAAGAAACCGTCTTCTCCAGACAATTTGAGTTTACCATGCGGTGTGTACCGTCCCTCTTCTTATGCTCTGTAACGGAGCAAAACTACCGTTCACACTAACTCAAAGATGCACCGAGGCGCAGTTTTACCTCGAGCACGTATCTCGGTAAAAATTGACATCGATTATTATACGATGTGCTGGTGCGGCCATAGACCGGGAGATGGTAACACAAAAAAGTTAGTCATTTGTTACAGGGATTACGACCCCCTACGGGTCTAATTGTGTAATGAACAAGACGAAATAGATGCTAACTCACTGGCCGTGGGGCGTTAATCGCGTGGCGATCTACCGAACGTGTAGGATAAATTTGGATTTTCAAACGCTTTGTTACAAGATAATTCTTATATTTTCCGGTAGTTTATAAAAAGAAAAGTAGGCGGAAGCGTAACGCCATACTTATCCGGTGGTGCTTATACCCCGCCATACCAATTAGAAAGCGTTGATTTTTTTTTTTTTTTTTATGACTTGTTACAGGCTAATTTTTTTTTTATCTGGTCATCTTTGAAAAGCCATTCACGGAAATCACCATGCCATACCGTTCCGATGGTTCCAAGTAGCCGCCATACCGCCCGCGCCGCAAGGACGCAATTTTTTCTAATAATATTGCCAAACCATTTGTTACAGTATGGCATCTACTTGGAACCATCGGAACGGTATGGCATGGTGATTTCCGTGAATGGCTTTTCAAAGATGACCAGATAAAAAAAAAATTAGCCTGTAACAAGTCATAAAAAAAAAAAAAAAAATCAACGCTTTCTAATTGGTATGGCGGGGTATAAGCACCACCGGATAAGTATGGCGTTACGCTTCCGCCTACTTTTCTTTTTATAAACTACCGGAAAATATAAGAATTATCTTGTAACAAAGCGTTTGAAAATCCAAATTTATCCTACACGTTCGGTAGATCGCCACGCGATTAACGCCCCACGGCCAGTGAGTTAGCATCTATTTCGTCTTGTTCATTACACAATTAGACCCGTAGGGGGTCGTAATCCCTGTAACAAATGACTAACTTTTTTGTGTTACCATCTCCCGGTCTACTCACGTCTGGGTGTACGAGGTAGGATGCATAATCTGAACGCCCGACGCACACCGCGAAGAATCTGCATAAACGTCGGTGAGCAATATCGCAAATCCTTCAGAAACAATTATCATCCGGATCCTGAGCTTCGGTGCACCGAGACTCGTACAACCGCAACGCTTCAACCGTTGAGTTATCGAATTAAGGATTTTCCTTTGTCCATCGAGGGCTGTGAAACTTTTGTTGCGATAAAGCCTCATCCTCTCAGATCTCGGATCTCGGATCTTGGCTAGGCCCCGAGGGAGAGTTTACACAGAGTACAAACTCCTGTTATTTAAGCTTCTCGCAGCGTTTCGAAAAGCTTGAATCCTCAACGACTGCATCGCGGCGGTGAAGATGCGATTTCGATGGTCGATCGTCGTCTTCGCGAACTGATCGGATCTGACGGGTCGAGGTGAATGATACATGAGGTAAACACCGGACTGTACCGACTTCGGTCATCGGGGGCTAAATTTCCCGGTAATATCTAGTGTTTTTAGTTTGCCGAGGATTTTCCGGCTCCGGCCGCTTGAAGAAGGCTGATGCGCGTAGCACCGCGCAGGCGTCGGCCCGGGCGGGCAGTGCCACCGTAGCCCGGCGCTTTAGAGCTTCGCCCGGGCGTCGCGACGACGAGCATCGTCGAAATTTCATCTGAACCGCCGAGAAAGAGTGAAGTTAAAAATTGAAACAACCCGTTCCGAAGGATCCCGGTACGCGAAATTATTGCAACAGGAAAATCGAAAAAAAAACGTGGGGTTCTAACCGTTTTACGATATCGGCTAAACGGGCTGTTGTGAAATCAGTGATTTTCTGTTGTGAACAGGATATGTGAAACACCCAACCCGATACACAGGGGGTATAAGGTCCTTCCGAAATGTGTGAACTATTCTAGTGGTCGTGGTAGTGGTACGTTCAGGCGCCTCCAGTTGGGGCCAAGGCAGATGTAGTGCTTTGCGATGTCAGTGATTCCGTCATCATGAGGGCCTGCTCCTACGTTAATTACTATGTTCTGTGCCTCGTCTGCTGGATTTTGCTAGGCATTACGGGTAAGATATCATCGTTCATCAAAACTACCCACATCCAAGGTTCACAATTCAGTGTCAATGAAAAAAGCGAGCAATTGACCCCCACGGTTCAGGTTTCTCGGATTAATTTCACCCCTCCGATCACAACCAATGACACAGATTCGTCGCTTTCGATTGTCAACGAAGAAGCGCTTGTCGCGTGATCCACTGGCCCCGTTCACGTTATCATTTTCGTCCAATTCAATCGTGGATATTTTCTCTATCATTTGGCGAATCCATGGCAATGGGTCCATGAGCCAGTTTTGTGAAATTACAACTGGGCCAGAGTTTGAATTTTTTGGCCGGTCCCCCCTAAACTTGTCCCGATATCCCGAATTGTTATTAATTGAATTGCCTGTGGCGCCGGAAGCGGAGACAGCCCGAGAACAACCCCCGAAGAGGGAATCTAGGTGGACCACCAAATCCCCCAAAAAATTCGGTGTCGATGTCCGAGGTGAATAGAGCTGATATTCACACTGTATCACGCTTGTTTATGCACACGGTACGTTTCCACATATGCCGGTTGTATAAATGATAAATATCCATGAAATAACTCCTGAGTACCTAACTAAACGGCATACGACTTCCCGACGATCAACGGTCCTCGTAAACGTACCTCCTATTTTATTCGCACATTTCTTGATATCCGAAATCTCGTACTGGGTACCGGGACGTCACCCCTCGACGAGGGGATGTATGCGAGATACGACACACCCGACGCACCCAACGCAGCCGATCGTACGACCCTCGTCCGGGAGTCTCTCTCGTGTCATCGCGCAGTCATTAAGCCTGCTGCACCCTCCGAATCGATATCGTAGACGAAAAGATGTCGTAAATTTGTTAGAGGGAGTTGACACGGACGAAATCACTTAGAGATTGACCGGAAATAATGAACGATAATCTCGCTATTGAATCACCATGTGTCGTATATTCGGTCATGAGTTATGCGGTTAAAGAGGTCATAGCGGTGAATCCGTGTCACGGATATGGCGGTAACTCGCTACGTCATCGCAGATCTTGATAAAATGGCGTCTTTGGTTGCTACTACCACCCCCAAACCACCCCTCAGGGCCGCCGGCGAGATTATACGAGCCCTCGTCGGTTCCGTTGGATGTGTCGAGATACAGCCACCCTCGGTGGTGTCCCGAGCTTAATTTTCTTCATCTCGGTATTCCGCGATTTTTCCTTCACGTTTCATAATCGTAATAAAAACACGGTTTACACAAGTCCCTTGGGAAATTCGAAGCGTTATTTTCCTCATTTCTCATTCTTACCTCGCTGCATTCGTTTCTTTGAACACGTAATTCTTGTACATCTACGATTTTACGCAAAATTCTAAAATCTATCCATAGGGAAATGATTTTGTCGAATCCTGCCGGGGACGCAAGCGCAAAGGGAATTTCTCTGCGCTGATTCTCTACCCTCATAACTTGACCGTTATTGGTATTCTTAGAGCACACTTTGCTGAAATTTATAATTTGTTACGAATACGAGAGTCAGACCGCAGGGGGGTCGTTGCGATTTATCGTCTGCCCAACCCTCGGGTTTCTATTTGCTCGATGATGACACCTGCGTGACACTCGGATCGCATGTTGAAACCCTTGGTCAGAAATGGGATGAGACTGTTCCGTGCGTAGATTCGATTAAAATTCTTATACGCATTACGGTAGTGAACGTTATGGCGTGGCAAAGTTCAATTTCGCGACGACAGAAGGTTCACGCGTTTTATAAAATTATTCTGCAACGCTCGTGCGATAACGTTGATAATTATTTTCGACCAATTAAGAAATAGCGATTCCATCTATTCAGCAATTAGTACATCGTATAATTCTATTAATGGTAATATAACACCGGTACCTACTTTGTGTTTAATCACATTTAAATACGATATCACTGCCACTACGTTTACTTCAGTACAAAGTACTTCGCTTAACAAGCAGAACCTTCCACTACAGAGATACTAATCTATTTTTGAGGTACCCACCCTTGAATTGTCTCTGATACTTACGGGGCAAAGCTTCCTTTGGTCGCTTATTATTACACCTCGTAAAATCTCAAGCACCGAACGTAATTGGACGGATGACAGTGTTTTGACATTTTTTTCTTCGTTATTCACGAGAACACGATTAGAGATTCAGGATTGTAAAAAGAAAAATAATAAATTAAATGGGAATGGAAAAAGTTACACGAATCGTTTGAAGCTTTTGAGATAGCCAGACCATGTCCGTTTATATATAAGGTCAACTAGGGTAGAATTTGTCGTCATTCTTTTCGCAACTTTCAAGGAAGTAGTAATAAACTAGTTTTACTAGACACTGGCGGAAGTTTTGCCACATATATACGTGAAGAGTTTCGCAAAACTTGTGATAGTGTGTAGTATCGTATATAGTTTCGTTTTAGATGAAACCCTGCACCTCGTTGTAGATTAGAAAATGTCTCTACGCGATTCTACGAAGTTTGCTTCACGTTTTCAACAGTCTTGTTAGCCACCTGATATTTATACTCGTCATTATACGCTCAGAACGTTAAGTTTGAAACGGACAAAAATGAACTCGACTCATGTTTCACGGCACGATCGAGGTCGCCTTTGAAAAAGTAAAAGTAGACTAATAAAAAGTAACGAATAGACGTTTCACGGGTAAAGAACGATTAATTTAAACCAGTCCTACGCGATCAATAAAATCACGAAACTTTTTTCACTATACCACAATACGGTAAATCTTTGGTAAGGGACTCGGTTACCAGCCCCTTTGAAGGCTGAGTCCCAGATTTTGGCCGGGACTGAGGACCAAAGGACAAACTTGGAGGAATCCTGAAATTCCCATGACGGTCAACCTTATGCTAATATTACAGGGTATGTTTTGCCCCCAGGGGTGAGTACGAGATCCCACTCGCTGGTGAAGAGGTTCAACGGACTATACACAGGGCCGTATTTTGACACAGCTAGTCCCACGAATATCACGACGCAACTCGGAACTCACGCTTATCTGCCGTGCAAGGTTCGTCAGTTGGGTAATAAATCGGTAAGTTTGAGCAATTTTTTATTCTAATTCGATCTTTATCCAACCTATTATCGCAGGAAATGTCACGACACCAGTTGTAGTTGTAAAATCGTATGAAAGAGAATATTTTCAATGGGTGTTTTGATTAGTCCGGGTTTTAATAGCCTTTGCTACAATGACGAGTGACGAGATTCGGGGTCAAAATGATCGAACAATATATTTCCTTAGTTAAGGTGACACAGTCGAGTCGTTAATCACACCTTTGATGCCATTGACTTTGTCAAGTATGACATGTTAATCGATATATCCTATGAAGTCGAGGCATTTATCAATAGAAATCAACGGTTTTGGGTTCGACAGAATGTGAAGGGACCATCCAAAACCAAAAGTGTACATATTTCCGATCAATGCTGAAAGTGCACTACCCGAAAAATCGAGTGGTTGACTTTTTGACAAACTTAGAATCTCGAAAAAATAAACAAAGATGCTATCTTCATATGGATTCAAGGAAGTCAAAGGATACTTTTCTTTAGAAGCTTCGAACCTATAAAAAGCCGGGGATACTAATTTTCAAAGACTGCGTTTTCGTTTTGAATGGATGGTTCTTCTTCTTCGAGTCGTGTATTCTTTTCCATTGATTGTTTTGATTATTGTTATTTGAAAAATAAATGACAAATGTTAATATGGTGACTCTGTTGGTGGTAAAGTTGAGTTGAACTAAATCTCTAGTCACAAGCCGTAGCTGCGTCATGGTAGGCCATAACTCTTCGGCGTCTGGTAGTCTTGAGAGTAAAATTTATGTTCCCCAAGGTGTCATGGATCAGAAAGCGGGATGCTCACATCCTAACGGTGGACAGATATACCTTCATCGCTGACGAACGGTTCCAAGCGTTCTTTCTCGACGCCCAAGATACTTGGACCCTCCAGGTGAAGTATGTCCAGCCCCGAGACGCCGGCTACTACGAATGCCAAGTCTCGACAGAGCCGAAGATGAGCCACTTTATATCCCTCAATGTTGTCGGTAAGCATGGCTCTGGATCCAACCACCGAGTCCCAAAGTCGACTCGTAGAATCTCTCACAGTCTATCTTTGATCAGACTTATATACGGTGGGATAGGATAGGATGAGAATATAGACGAAGGACCGCATTTGGACATGGGACATTTGTTTAACGAGGATTCCGCGACTTTTGGTCAGACCGTTCGGTGAAATTGGGCTAATATGGTTTTGCGCCCGATCCGAAGATCAAAGGGGCGGGTTTGATACGAGCCACTTGAATTTGATAGATAAATGCAAATTACCGAATCGTTATCCTACCCCAAATATTTTAGTACGGCAACGCCTGGTAGTCTCTTTACGTTCAGGAGTCACGAAACCTCGTTAGTTTACCGCGGATCCTCGTGACATAAACCAAAGTTTACTACCAAAGCTAGAAATACGTATACGATTCTGGATTCTGATCGAATTCATTAACGTTCTCTCGCGATATCATCTCCCATGTATACGAAATGTTCCACAGTTCCAAAAATCGAGATAATGGGGGACCGCGACATGTACGTGAAGACCGGAAGCACGGTGGCTCTTCGATGCGTCATAAAGCAATCGCTGGAGGAGCCTTCGTACGTGTTCTGGTACCACGACAGCGACCGCGTGCTCAACTACCAGCAGGGCAAGCTGGACATAAGGAAAGAACGCCTCGACGCCGACACAATCAGTAGCCTGATAATACACAACGCGAGGCGCGAAGATTCCGGGAACTATACTTGCAGTCCAAACAATTTGGACAGCGCGAGCGTCCAGCTTCACGTCCTCAACGGTGAGTGATATTGCTCTTGATGAACCCCCTTATGATTTTCCTAATTGCCGAGAGGCTCTTGAAAACTGCGTCGGCGTTAATTTGCACATTGGTTTTTGTCCTCGGATTATTACAGGGGAGCATCCTGCCGCCATTCAAAGGGGAATTAGTTCTGCCCCGGGAGGCAGCGGGGCCCTTTGGTGGCTGGGAGGTGCGGTGACTCTGTCGTCGAGCCAAGGGGAACGCACCTTTATTCTAGCGATCCTCGTTTCTCTGGCCGTCTTTGTCCAAACCCTACATTCCTACAGTGGTACACTGCGATAATCGATAAGCGTGAAGGCTACTACGCGACAACGTTCCATCAGCACCTCCCTAAAACAGCTGCTAAAAACAACACACACATCGTCGTCATGAATACTGAATATATACACTAATCATTGCTAGATGATTGCGCAGACTCGTTTAAAGTTTTCTACGAAAAATACTTGAATAAATCGAAAGAAAGAAAAAAAAACAAAAAAAACTTTACACTCATCGTTTCTCTTTATTTATACTTTTTTGTGTGTCAAATCAAGTATTTCAAATAGTAGCACTGATTTTGTAATTTTTCTTAGTATAAAAGAAAGAAGAAAAAAAAGGATTCTTGAAAAAATCAGCCGAATGACTCTGCGATTCATCCAGCAAATTGTAACACGAGCTTTCACAGCCCCTGTTACCTTGAACTAAAAAAACAGGCATTGACGTTTATATAGAATGAAGATCCAGCACTATGGTCAGTCTCAATTTCGTATTTTAACGTGCCAAAGCGAATATCACAGTTAAAACTGAAAATCTATCTCCTTAATACTTGAAAGAAAAAAACCTCCAATAACAGAGTCTGTACGCTTAGGATGCCTGGTAGCCTCGGTAATCGATAAGACCGATCCAGCCATCGGTGATTAGGAAAGTTAGTCTAAGTTTCTGGAAGTCCGTTTAGTTCCCTCGGTCCGATAAGAGGGATGAAGGGGGATATATGCGGGAGGTCTAACACCGGGCGCGTTGATCCGGGTGCTAAAATCTTTCCAACAAAGAATTGAAGACCAGGGGAAGCTCGGTGCGTGTGAAAATCGCAAATAGTGACGTCACGTAGCGGGACCCTCGTAAATGGACCATCGATACGACGGGGGTAGGGGTGGGGAAGCTTTCTCCAGAACTACGGTGCAAGTTTACCCTTCTGCCTTAGGGCTCGAAAGGTCTCGCGGACCCAGAACGCGGATGTTAAAAGCTGGACGGTTTCGAACCCCTGTACAGAACGAATCGATTTTGCAATCAGAAGCTTCTGTTCATTGGTTAGTGTACATAGATTAATCAGCGCGATGACGAAAAGCAATGTCCCTTAACGAGTAGGAACTGCGATTGCTGAGTTATGTACCTGAGGTAATTCCACCGTGATATTGAAAGTGGAGTACAAACGCTGGCTCGAATTGTCCAAAGTCACGAATATCGTATCGGGATGGTGGGGAATGAGAAACGGTAAAGGGTCGACCTTTTTTTCTTCCAATTTCAATATTAATTCGCTGAACGCGCCCATTCCGTTTGTTTTTCAGTAATTTAACCGCAATTCAGAGTCACTCAGGCGGGATAAAAGAGGAGAGCAGTTTAACGGGGAATTTCAAGAAGCCTGAATTCCTCGTCCCTTTGGTTAGCGTCGTGAAAGAAAACCCACCCACTGTACCGAGCTCGTTAGTGGCTCTGATAAATTATAAAAGCGCATCTTTATTATTATTATACGATCCGCTCTTTTCATACCCTTTTATATTCTATAATCTCATCCCGTTTTTCTATCTCCCGCGTTCATCTCTCCGACTCGTTGATTGATTCCGCGAAAGATTAGCTTCCCGTTTGAAATATTTATCTATAATACTCCAAAGGCAAACTTTATATAGTCACTGACCTAAATGCTCGACGAGTGAGTCCGAGATTCAGAAGAGAGAGAGAGGGTCATAAACGAGAGCGGTAAAACGTTGCTTGTAACTTTTATTTTTTTTTATCATCTACCTCTTTTACGTGTACATCCGTGAATCAATATCGAGCAGGCGTTTGTACGTAACGAGGTTGGCTCCTCTCTTTGCTAGAATATTCGAAGCGACAACCAACCGGAAACACTCTCTGTCAATTACGGTGGAATTTCAAGCTACCTAGCTCCTGCGGTACGATAAAAGATCATATAGATAGAGTGTTCGAAAAACTGAGGCGGGAAGGAGGCATCGATCAAAGACTGAATAAGACTGTAAGAGGCATTGGTCACAAATATTTTACCGATCAAGATTTATTAATCAGCGAATTTTTATGATTTTTCATTCAATTATCTTATCGGATCATTTACTGATCAGGAAAAACTTACTTCGCGTAATTGTTTGTAGTTCGTTTTCACGTAAATCAAGTTTTTCAATACGACGTTTGAATTTTGTGTTCGCGTGTGACGTCACTTACGCACAGATGGCGCTACCGCCAATCATGTACCGTGTGACGTCACGTGGCGTTGGAAAATTGACCATTTTCATCGCCAAAAGTTGATGTTCTATGATTTTTACAGTTTCTAAAAATTCTATCTAATCATCACGCCCCAATTTTTCATTGATATTTCTTACTTTTCGATCTGAAAAAACTTGTCAGTTTTTTTTTTTTTTTTTTTTTTTTTTTTTTTTTTTGATACCTCGATTTTTGTAGAATCTAGACAATAGGCGATGTTTCGGAGACTCGAAAATGTGATTAATGCTTCTTGTAGCTGCTCTGGTCGCCACCCTCCCGACCCCCTGAAACGCGCATCAACGGTTGACTGTATTCGCCCGTTGAATTTGATGTTTTTTAAGTAAATGACTCTGGATAGGACAAGAAAGGAGTCGACAAAAAACTGATACCAGTTGTACCATTTTGCTAAGCGACGTTAAAAAATCGACATGGACTGTTTGAATTGACGTTATAAATCCCGAGCTCTACGACTGATTCGCGTCTATGACGTGAATTTGAATAATCAGTCTGCCCTGTCGTCTGTTATCGTAAAACCGTTTCCGAGTACCTTAAATCGTATTATTCGTATCGATTATAGATAATCGATATTTGCATGAAAAATTGTAAATACACCTTTCACAGAACCTGTCGATACGTCTAATCGCGCGAATTAAACGTCTCCGGTGTAACGTCAATTCATCCAATTAAACCAATCAAATAACTCCGAATACCGATACTGTACATAAAGGGGAGAATATTAGAGGTGAATTGATCTCGTTGGGGTCGATGTCCTTCGAGGTATATTATACTTACATTGAGTATACTCGTACCTTATACCACATACAAAAGCACATAAATTCAAGCATCGTCCACGCCGCTGCAACACGGAATTGAAACTTGTTCGATGAGGTGAAACAAACAGTGGCGAGATCTACTCGATTATTAAAGTCGTTTGCCGCGGTAACGACGTAATTAGAATGAAACCGATGGTTGAGGTTGATGGTATTTAATTATTTAACCGACTGGACAGAATAGGAAAGAGGATCATCGTGGCCAACTGAAAATGCATGCGCGCGAATTATAAATAAATGTTCATTAACAAATTTGACGGACGTTCGTCGCACGTGTCTGTCAAAGTGTTCGGTCGTTGATAAGAGCCTCACGCTATTCGGTAATTAGAGAAATGGAAATTAACGGTTTATCCTGGTTTCGATCGTCGATAAGTGTATGACAGTCGGGTGATTAACGCCACTATGATTCTAAACAGGCGCGAATCGGACGAGGAGCCAGAGGCGACAGGGGTTTTAATTAAAAGAAAAAGAGGATCAGGAGAAGGCAAACGATTGGCGAATTAATTATATTGAAAGGGAATAAAATTGAACAAGTTTCAGCTCAAACAAGCAGTGGCGTATTTAATATAAAAAAATAAATAAGGAGATTCATATTTATAAAGAAGAATAAAAAGAAGAAAAAAAATGAGAAATAAAGAGGAATAAATTAGGGTGAAATTAGGGAAGGACGAAATATACGAATGATAATAGGATATCTACGATTCATGTGATTGTCTGTAAATACATAATATAAATAAAAGAAGAGAAAAGGAAAAGAAAAAAAAACCATAAATAGATTAATTATAATATACAATGCGTGTTACATTAAATAACATTACTGTGTAATTTTCTGGATCGTAAATACATTGGGTTGGTCTGGCCGCCTATGCTAACCGGTATGCAATATAGATGATAGCTGGATTGGACAGCTGCAGTGGCCTGACGTTAGCTAGCTATTTTGATTAGACAATTCCGTTCACTATTTATCGATACAATTATTTTTGCTACACATACCTAAGCGTTGAAAATCGTCATTTTAAACAACGTTGATTCACTTATCTAAATTATACTCGACGTAGATTGAACATTTTTCGAGATGGAAATCAATTAAAAATGCCTAAAATATTCGATGGGTATAAAGGAATGCAAAGTATGACAGAGGATAGCATGGGCTGGCCACACGCGATAGATGTAAGATGTAACACTCGTAAGATAAGATTGAGAAAAAAAAAATATATATATATATATAATTATTGTCTGATAATTACCAACGAGAGCTGTTCGTTGGGCTGACGTTAAAAGCGTTGGTCGAATGACGCGATAAATGAAGAAAAGAGGCGACTGGGACTCACTTATCTATGCTACACGCGGCGGGTATGATAATTCGAAAGTGAAATTAACGAATAGCCAAAGATGTCTCGTCCTCGTCGCTTCTTTGTGATATTATCTAATTATAGCAGCATTAATTTTTGTACCAACATCTATTGTAGATTTTAAGTGCTGATTTTTTGTTTTACATCTGTGTAACGCGGAATACCTTTGAAAAAAAAAAAGATACAAAAAATTGTAATTCATCTAAGTTATTCGGGTTTTAAATCAATCCAACGATCCTGTGGGTGTTTCGTAAAGGGAGAAATTAATTTGATTTTACGTATCATCAGAATTTACCGCGCCAAAGATCAAACGTTTGATTCAAATTTTCAAATGTGTTATCGAAGAATATCTACTCATGTAGATGAATTTAGGCGGTGAACGCGAATACCGTAACGTAATTTGAAATTAATTTGGGCCCTCTGGCATCATCAGTTTAATTAGAAATGCGAAATTGATTGGTTCCAGATGAAGAACACTCACGCGAAACGTTGAACTACACAGGCTACTGAAATAGGGTACTGTTGTAAATGAATATTTCTTGAAAGTGATTATAGAATTTTTAGCGCGCTGATTCCACTCGGCTTTTCTAAAACGAATTTTTTAAATTATATTGTTACAATTATTTTTAAACACGTATGATTATTCCGTTTTAGCCAAAAAAGAAAAAAAAAGGTCTAACTACTCGTCAAAGCGACTAGTCTGCTAATTCGAACGTTCGACGAAAAGAATATTATGTTAAGATGTATGCCTTGTCGAGCGAACGAGTAAGTGGACAGAAGATATGAAAATCTGGACAATTGCCTCGTTTCGCGGATTTAAGTACATATTTATAATAATTAAATATGATGATAATAAAATCCCCGAGATGATGCTCTGCAGAAAATAAGACAAAAATAATAATAATAATAATGAATAAAAAAAAAAAAAAAAACGCTGGAGAACACGAGAGAATATAATAATAATAATAATAATAATATTAATATACGAAGAGCGAAAGTGCGAGTGTGAGGCGTCTGGGTGTTGTGTGGGATGACAAAGGTGTGAAACAGAGAGAAAGAGAGATAATAAGTAAATGTTACATTCATAAATTCGCAAATGCAAATTCATACCTGATACACTCCATTACCCACACGATACGCATAAATTGACTACCGTAATATCCTATGTTTCGACAGGAATGGCCCGGCGACTGTGCGCGCCGATTATTACCGTTACCATATACCCTCTACAATTCTGGGTATCTAGTCTGATGATCAAATTTTATACAAGGCTCGTAATTTTCGAAATGTATTTTATAATATCGTTCAAAAGCACCGTTATTACGATCCAGTCGATAAAGCCTTGGCAAATATCCCACATTCAAAACCTATCTACATGCATTTCGAATTAGTTTCACCTACCGAATGGGCTTACGAGTTCAAATCGTGGTGGATAATGGAAAATTTGTCAAATTTGTTACCACTTGATTCAGAGATCGAGGACAATATTATATTGGTATTAGTGTCACGTTACGTTTTTATGATGTATGGTGACCCCGATATATCCGGAGCGCACAGTCAACGGGAGATATGTTCACGTGAACGATTAAAACGTTTAAGTTTTAAAACTTATGTGGCATGGGGTATGACCACCCCGTTTTATGTGTATAAGAACCATAAAGCTTAATGAAGAAACCATTATACTATAAACTTACGAGATATTAAATAAAAATAAACCAAATCGTTAATATCGTAGATGTGTATGTAACGTGTCTGCAATGAAAACCTGTACTCCTAGTCTCCCTAATATCATTCCTCCACCTTTGTTCACTCATTTTTTATATTTTATTAGTCTCTCATATGAAGTAAGTGAATTGTGATCTTTGTAGATGAAACTGGAACCCGAGAATACTAAGTTGCAGCATCGATACTTCTTCGATTTTTCAATGAAATTTATCAAAACTTGCTGAAAAATCACTCTAACATTGATACTTCTTCGATTTTTCAATGAAATTTATCAAAACTTGCTGAAAAATCACTCTAACATCGATACTTCTTCGATTTTTCAATGGGATTTCTCAAAACTTGCTGAAAAATCATTCTAGCATTGATACTTCTTCGATTTTTCAATGAAATTTATCAAAACTTGCTGAAAAATCATTCTAGCGTTGATACTTCTTCGATTTTTCAATGAGATTTATCAAAACTTGCTGAAAAATCATTCTAGCATTGATACAAATGAATTTATCAAAACTTGCTGAAAAATCACTCTTGAGCAAAAATTGATACTTCTTCGATTTTTCAATGAAATTTATCAAAACTTGCTGAAAAATCATTCTAGCATTGATACTTCTTCGATTTTTCGATAAGATTTTTCATAAGTTGCCGCAAAATCATTCTAACATTGATACTTCGATTTTCATCAAAACTTGCTGAAAAATCATTCTAGCATTGATACTTCTTCGATTTTTCAATGAAATTTATCAAAACTTGCTGAAAAATCATTCTAGCATTGATACTTCTTCGATTTTTCAATGAAATTATCAAAACTTGCTGATTTTCATAAGTTGCCGCAAAATCCCTTAATTGAGTCTGAGTAAGTATTTTTAATATTTGTTTACTAGTTCATGAATTGGTGCTTGTAAGAATAAAAAGAATTTATAGATAAAATGTTTGTTTTATTCATGAAAAAAGTAGATTATTAACATTTGGTACCAAAACCATACAAAGTAATTATTAAGATTCAAATATACAAATTGTGGACCATATATCATGTTCTGTGCCGTCTGTATCGAAATCAAGAATTTATAAGTACCGAGCCATCACTCATAGTTTCGTATTCAGTTATTCCACGAGGAGAGACAAAATTAGATTCAGAGTTCATTCCGAATAGACGTAATTACGTAACAATACTTTCAAGCATGATATCTATTCAGATTTCTTATTCTTATCACGATTCTTCATACAGTTCATAATTATTCTTCGGAATGAAACGAGGTAGCAGGCCCCAACCAGTCTCAATATTCCTGCCAGTAATGACTGGAGTAGTAATTCGCTTATCGATGAGAACGGCGACATACCGGCACACAGCGTCTTCAATATGAATCCCTCGAAGCCACTAGAAGACAGGAATCTTCCAGCCTGAAAGAAATGAAATTCCCATTATTCTATCGATCAAAGAGTAAAACACGAAAAATCATTCCATTCTCAATGCTTTGTTTCTTCATTGAAAGAGAAAAGGCGATGATAAAATGCTGACCAAAGCATCGACCATCAATTGTTCAGCTACAATCTCCGGCGCCATAGGCCCACTGCCTTCGGAAATCAATTTAGTTTCCAGAGGCTTGCTCAATTCCTCAACGGCAAATCCTGGGGTGTCCGTATCCGGCGGGAGATTCAATGTTACGGAGATGTTATAGGGCGCGACTTCCATCGCCAGAGTCTCAGCCAATCCACGCAGGGCAAATTTGGTACTTCCGTACGCAGAGTAACCGAAAATACCTGGAAAATAAATACAGTTGAATCAGTGGAGTTTTTATTACATGAAGACAAAAATAATAATCCAAGTTTCACGACGATGAGAAATTATTTGATATTTTTGATAAAAAAAGTCTGTAATATTCAAATTATTTGAAAAACAAAAGTTTGTATAATTCTTTGAAATCGGTGGAATCCTGGAATTCTCCCGAAATCTGTTGGGAATATGAAAAATGTTTATCTAACTTGTTAGAAATCCTAGAAATCTTGTTTAAATCCTTCGCCTACCCAAAAGAGCGGCTTGAGACGAGGTGACGACGATAATTCCCTCGTTGGCGCTCTTCATTTTCGGGACTACAGCCTTGATGCAGTAATAAGTCCCCATAAAATTCAGGTTCACCATGTGTTTGAGGTTCTCGACGGTTGTGTCTTCGATTTTACCGCAAATAGCGGTCCCCGCGCAGTTTATGAGCATGTATATCTGTCCCATGCTTCTCTCGAGATTATTGAAAGTGCTCTCGATGTCCTCGTAGCTTTTGCTTATGTCCAAAGACACGCATTCGACCTTCTGAGTCTCCTTGTTTTTACAAGCCTGCAATATCTCCTGTTTCGCAGCCTCTAATTTTCTCTGATCTCTCGCTATGATCGTCACGTGGGCGCCTCGCCTAGCCGCGTCTATCGCAACGCATTTTCCTATTCCGCTAGATCCCCCGGTTACCTTGAATCAAAATCCGGAAGAATTATGCCGATTTTGCGCGAAAAGACTCGAAAACGGTTTGTTTAGATTTCAATGAACCCTGAATTTTCGAGGCGTGATAAAAACGCCGGGTTTTTACATAACAGTGAAATAAACTATTCAAGAGGTTGGATCAATTGATTAAAATCGAGAAAAACTTACCACAACGTGTTTATTGGCGATTTGTTTGAGCCGGCCGTACCAGAATAATTGTTTAACAGTTAGAAGAACGATTGTGAGTACGAAGAGTATCAGACCGATTGACCAAATTTGAGACATGGTTAGTGTCGGGTTTGTTGAATGTCAGAGATACTTGTACTGTTCGATGACCGATTAGAACTGTTTTTGAATAACACCTCAGAAGAAATTCACTCGAGACAACGTCTGCCGTCACAGAATAATATCCGGAGGTTATTATTCCGCGGTTATTTGACTCCTCCCTTCTTGCCACGGAGCACCTATAGGAGTCGGCGAGATGGAGCCACCAATCGGTACCCTAGTGGCGCGATCGTTCGGCGAGGTGGTGGATTGGCGAACTGACATTGCCTCGGAGTTTGAATATTGAAGGCGGGAGGCGAGTGGCGGGAATTTTGAACCATTATTTATCATTTGATGTCTTTTTTGCTTTTTAAAAACCCAGACCGTATATTACTGTACTTGAGCTTGTTGGAAGACTTTGTCTAATGGAAATAAATCTACAGATCTTGCATGTAACGCAAACAGCTGATGCATTGAAAATGTCTTTCGTTACCTTAGTTTCCATGCGTTTTTTCATCTGAATCTCTGAATTTACATGCTGCGCTATTATTATTGCCATCTATGATTACACTACGAATCATCATTTGCACAGTGAAATCTACATCACCTAAATGTCCCTCGTTCTATTGTTTTTGTTCTTTTTATTATTTATTTCTTCAACTTTTCATTACGCACTTCCGTTGCATCGCTATTCCACCCGAAGTGAAGACCTAGTAAATTGATTCGGGTATATACCCGTATAGAAATTCGTATCCTTCAACATTTCACCATTGGTATGATATTTGAGATTTACCACGAATTTTCTTGAACATTTGTTTTGACGCCAAGCCTTTGCCCAACTCTTGAATATCGACCTGTGACCAGAAGTCTTTGATCTACTTGTTAATCACACCCCGGTGCTCCTAAATAGCCAATAATATAAAAAGTTTCAGCGACTGTAATTTTTTTCTTTTTGATCATATTCTATCTCAGACCTCAGATCCTGACTGGATATTTAACTCGTTTTTCCAAGTCTTTCTCGTGACAACTGTCCGAAGAACGGGAAGGGCTACCCACACAAGGATAATTTCTATCAAAATAATCCACCGTACTCGGATGACCTTCTTTTACCGCTTCTTTTACCCCAAGATTGGGGGGCAAAAATTTATTTCTTCTTAGCGCGCCATACCATTATCGAAAATTCTGTACAGAGAACGGTAATTCCAGCCCAGGGAATAGGCAATTTTTTTTAGAAGATGAGTGATTTTGGTGCAGAAAAAAGTAACGGCTGCCGGAAGACCATGGTGCCCCGACCATAGCCAATTAAAATGCAGGATCACGTCGAATTCAAGATTCTCACATTTTCAGGATGGGTTGGCCTTCGCTATGCAAATCTAGTTGAGTCAAAGGTCAATGTCTTATATCGATTACGAATAATTATATGAAAAATCGTTTCAGCAGCAGATTCGTATTATGTGACAGTGGGAAGACACCAGCATCGATTCATTCTAGGTTACATTCACCATATACCCGAATATATCTATCAGTGTGGGAACTATGGTCATTGACGACACATCTTCTCATCAAGCCTCTGGAATCGGTACAATTATATCATCAGGCCCACTAGATCTGAGCTAGTTGAATTATCAAGTGAGCTCGCGGCTCTAGCTTATCCAAGAGTATCTTTCCCGAGCCTGCAACAGGCATCTAGTGACCTGCAATCAGTAAAATCACACGAAGAGTGCAACGACTGGCAATCGATCGTTAAAACGCAGATGATACAGCCTCGCAGGATGAAGAGCAGCGGTCGTCCAAAGTCACCGTACCGACAGCAGGCTGTGTCGTTATCCCACTTCCCTCTCGACGGGGTGGGGACTTCGGTTGGTGAGTCGGGTCACCCCTCGTCATGGCAGGGTTCTCAATCCATCCGGCGATGACGCTGGTGCATTAAACTCGATTATCTGTTCGTTGAGCAGGATGAATAATAAATGTATATCAACGTCAGCCAATTGTCTCTAAATGATTAGTCGCTGATATTAAATTCAGGGTTCCTCGGCCATTGACACGGAAGCGTGGATGCCTCGAAGACTGTAGAAATAGTTGTACTCTATTGATAAAAACCGGATATCGAAAGATATCCTTTCCCGAATCAAATTACTCTCGCTAATGTTGTTCAGATCTGTACGGTTTACGGCTTTATAATCGTTGCTAAGAATGGAAATCCCCAGGCGAGTGGAGAAGTACCAGTTTCAGATCGCGGAGAGGAGTCACCGCTAACGAGATTCAAACCTCGAGAGCGTGACGTGCAATCAATCAAATTGCCTCGCTCGGTTTCACTGTCTTCCTTCCACCGTCCGTACAACCAGATATACCATTCCATTCACATCTCCCCTGTTAAAAGATCTCGGTCATAGGTCAATCGGACGCATTTAGCGGTCTAAATTCACCCTTATAAGTGGACACCGGTCAGCATCCCCTTCTCGACGAGGATGGACCAGTTCCAGTTCGCAGGTTCACCTGGGCTGGGGCTCGTACTCGGTGTCGCAGGTTCCGTGGCACGCGAATGGACCGGTCTCTCATCTCTTTGCTGGACCCCAATTTGAACTCAGAAAATAGATCGTGCCCCAGATCAGGTGAAAACTGGTCCATTTGAAACGGGAGCGCAGAGATCAGGTCACGGGTCAGACCTGCACGGCGTGGAAAAGCCGTTCACGCGCGTGACTTCGGCCGGGGTTTCGAGGGGTAGAAGCGTCGGAGCAGGTGGGCGTCTGGCGTTGCAAACTTCGATTGTACTAAATTCGGCTTCGGTCTCATTCTCGACTGCGCTATTGTGCCGGAGGTCGTTCGACAGCGTGTTCTCGTAGAAAAGTTTTCGAAACTCGGATGTTCCCGGGGTTCGATCCCCGAAAATAGGCAGTCGAGTGAATGGACTCGGTCTATTATGTGCTCACACACGACGTGTAGGTAAACAAGAAGGAGTTGAGCAAAGAAAGAGAAAAAAGCTCACCGGAAGAAGCGCGACAGGACGACCCTCTCCCCCGGAATCCTGGTGCTCTGAAAAAAAGTAGTGCCGCACTAGTTCTTCTCGGAGAGGGCAAGGACACAAAGGACACTCGATCAAAGCCCGGCGAAAACAAAAGGGAGCCGTGGTGCTGTCACGTGAGACGTTGAAACCAGCCCATATTGGCCACTTCTTTCACGTGTCCGTCATCCGTCGAGTCCTTGTCTATACTCTGCGGTGGTCGGGCAGGCAGTTCGGTATAAAGAGGAGATTTGAAAAAGGACATTTGCGGTCTGCGCTTTATCGAACCATGCGGAACAGGACCGACTGTATAAGGGGTGTATTTGTTTTACTGCCTGGTCTGGTGGCATTGGTTGAGAACGTGCCCTGAATTCGAGGAGCATAGCCGTACCGCCCTTGTCATACCGGCGCGAAATCCCATCTTTGTCGTAAAAATTCTTAACTCCTGTAATGGCTGATTCCCCTTTTGGCTTCCCGCGATAGCTTTATCCCGTGATTTTGTTCCGTTGAGTTCGGTTCGGAGAATTTTTCGTCTTCGCCATGCTTAAACGGATGGAACTTTCACGCCTATTTTGACACCTTGACGACTTCGATCGGACCCAGCTAAAGGACTGTAAAAAGTTCCTCAAGATTGGACGATCCGATGATCCTAATTTAGAGGCTGGATTCCGACACCCGACCCGGTTTATGACTTTCCGATACCCCCATTTTCGGGAGAGCTAACGCACCCCGAAGAAAATCTCTCGTCGTGTAAAGAGACCGTGTGCAGTACCTCGGAAGACGGCCATATTTGTTTCGAACGAGACGAACGCACCTCGGACTTTGGATGCCATGTGACTTGTCAGGAAATTTGATAGAATTGGAAACTCTGTTCTTTTCCTTTTTCGCCGTCCCCCCGCAGCTCTACACCATAGGGTGTTAAATTCGCTGTGAGATTCGATTGGTCGATGGACCTTGCGGGGATTTCCGGTCGGAAAGCTATTAGGAAATCGGTTTGTTTTAAATTTCATCTCCTTTAGAGGTTATTTCCTGATTTCCACCTACTTTCCCATCGGGTATTTGACCCAGGGCATTTTCCATTTCTTTTCTCACTATATACGTATGTATATATCCTTTCCTTTTATTTTCAATCATTCGCGTGGACGAGACTCCAAAGAGTTTCGATGGACGTAAGAAAATCGAATGTTTACGAACAACTCGAGCGTGTCGTTGGAGTCTGCGTGACTCGATCTATCCGAACGCGTCAAGGGTGAATAAAATGATAAAGAAAAGAAAAACTCCCAAATCGACTAAAATAATTGAAGGGGTCGGAAAAAAAAACCAACAGAAAACCAAATTCGTGCTCTTAAAAAAAAAGGATTTTTTTCAGTTTTTTCTGTTTCTCTGACGTCTGTTTAAACACTCGAATTGAGTAAGTCTCCTCAGTTAGAGACATATCAATTAATTGATTGATTCGTATAGTCCGAAGAATTCTAAGAATTTAAAAGACGCGAACGATAGAGTCACCACAGCACATTATTCTCGGACAGTCAAAGCTTCAATAATACTCGTTAATTTTACACAAAAAACAAAAGATGATAACAAAAAAATTGATTAACCCTTAATTTTTTATTCTGAATAAAACGTCGAGTACCGATACCGCAAAATTCGGACGCTATCGGCTATGTATAAGCGTACAACGGTGAGACGCGGCAAAGTTTCGCGCGCAGGTCTCCGATACAGTTTCAAATATTCTGGAGCAAACTAGGATATACCTATATCGACATCTTATATCCGGCCACTATCTGGAGATCAGGGGACAGAATTTATAGCATCCTTGCAGAAGGGGATGAGACCCTTAGTCTATGTTTTCTGCAGGGAAAGTCGGAAGTCAAGTCGAACCCTGGCCGGGACTAGCCGACTCACATACGTCTTGCTAAGAGACTGGGAAAGTTTCGTCCGGCCATTTGGCGTTGCAAAAATCATAAAAAATCGCCGGCCAGCCCCAGAGCGTCGTCGATGAAATCAAAATCAGGACAATCTCCGTCTCCACCTCCCCCATGAATTTAGTCTCTTAAAACTAAGCGACAGAGGCGTGAATAATTTTCCAAAATCTCCGGGCACCAATAGAACCTCGTTATTGGGTAGATTTACTTGGTCGCGTGGGTCCCTCCATTTTCCGAATGGACTTCTGACCCTGCCGCCCTCCACCCCCCCGCACCCCGGTCCCCCTTCTCGGGGATGCTTTTTATTAGACTCCACTAGGTACGGCCAGCACGCTTATGTGCTTGTGTGGGTCTGTGTGCGTGTATATACAGTGGCCATGTTTCGCCTAACGCGAACGGCGGCAGGGGGATGCCGGAGGAACTGCCCCATCCGCTAAATTAACTGCGTTAGACGGGGTTCTGCATTTTTTATACCCTCTTTCAACCGACCAGCCATTTTATTCGCGATCTTTCCCAGATGTTCTTACATTTTTATTCGCAAAATCGTACTATCAGCTGCGATTCATGTTCATTTCGCACATCGATTTCATTCCAATATTTGTGCAGAGTTCTTTATTCGGATCAGCTACCTCTTTGATCAAGGGTTTAATCGGACTCGGTGTGTGGATACAGCCATGATGTAGGTACTGCTTTGTCTTTAGAGTTTTCTTAAAGAGGACGAGACCATGCGTCTGCGAGGATCCTCGTCCGTACGATTTGGGGAGCGTCTTGCAGCAGCGGTATTGACTCAGAAAGAAGGGACGATGTCGTTATATAATGGTATAACAAGGCGCAATTACACGGAGATAAAAGAAAAAGGAAAAGAGGAAGAAGAAGAAGAAGAAGAAAAAATATTGTCAAAATTTAAAACAACCTTCTGTGACGGAACAATGCCTGTCTGAGTATGCGCAGAGAAAGTTTGACTCAAAGTATAATACGTATGGGATTCTTGAGACAATAACCTCATGCACGTGGGTAGGGGGGTCTCTCGGTAATTATCGAGTGACGGTGGAACGTCTGAATAGGTGATCACGTAAAACTGATTTCGCAATTTGCCCATTCCAAGTGCGATCTTACTTGAAATTGAGTATAGTCCAAGTCTTGCTCAGGAGAACCACTACTAATCTAATTCCCAAGATCCCAAGACGTCCTCGAAAACCGTATAGTCAACCGTGTGCAGGAGAGAGTCAGCTAGGGATATATAAGAGAGTTAGAGAGACGGAGAGCATGGGAGAGAACGTCCTGGCCCAGGGCATGATATCGTCTATGCAAATAGCCAGCGGTCTCGAACCGGTTGGGATCCGGACTCTACGTCTAATTAAAAAGGACCAAAATTACTTTGCAATTTGGAAAAACGAAGTTTTCGATCGCAAAATTTCGAGCTACTATATACAGACTCAATTTGCGATCGTACGCGATTTGAATTAATTAAATGACCTCGCAGCTGCGTCGCAGTGGCTTCTAAATCTGAGATAACGTCCGTCAGTCTGTCTCCCGTTAGACAGTCCATCCCTAAAAGGATTAATTGTAAAGTTGACAAATCTCCCCTTCCTCAACGTCAAACTCGGCAAAGTTTGTACTACAAAATTGCAACAACG
Source organism: Euura lappo (assembly GCA_018257835.1). Lineage (NCBI taxonomy): Eukaryota > Metazoa > Arthropoda > Insecta > Hymenoptera > Tenthredinidae > Euura > Euura lappo. Next base: position 181,066 of record JAEUYN010001751.1, read on the forward strand.
ACTCAGAATGATTAAAACTGAAATAAAATTCCGAATGCAGTTGATGTAAAAAATGCAGCAGCGTCGGGACGCGGATACACAGATGCTTGGCTGCGGCTCGTTATAGTATGCATAGTATGTACGTGTCGATGTGTCTGTGTGCGGCAGTTGTACATGGACGCAGAGTAACCTACACATTTACCTCGCAGAAGTTGGCTACATTAGGACTGCGGAGACGAGGGTAGACGTTTGAGGTCAGTTCGGGGCGTTTTTTCAACCCCTGGACGGAGTCGCTCAATACCCGGCAACCCCTGGACTGACCAATGCCCTGCCGGGGAGCCCCACCACCCTACGTTACTGACCAGACCGGCGATTGGTCGAAAATCTCCTAAGGGATACTCTATCCTGGTTGAATCCACGCTGGGATCCCAAGCCTCGCTAACTAACCAAGAAGATTACTCACAGGGTGCTTCTCAAGTCCAACCACCCTCGTTAGACTAGAATAATACGTGAATTATAAATTTTATAATCTGTAGGTGATCAATTCTCTCTTACACGAAAATCGTTTCAGGCTGTAGCAATTAGCGAGCGGTTTAACCGGGTCCTAAAATCAAATGTTTTGTATAATAATTCCATTTATTGTTCCAAGATCGCTTTTGCAAGGACACCCAGTGCATAAAAGGCTATATTTGCAGAGGTGCGAGAGGTTCTCTCATTTCGCGAAGATTCTGACCAAGTTGAGCCGGAAGGCTTTGCGAAAATTTACCGCTAAAACTCAAACATGCACATGCGTGTATAAAGGTAGCTTATGAAAAGTTTTCGTTCTAATTTCCGAAGCACTGAGAATCTTGATGCTTGTTTCATGTCCTCGAGAAGTATAACGAGAGAAAGAAGAAAAATCGAGGACGGAATGTGTAGGGAAAAATATCGTTTCAATTTTTGTCATCTTTGGCTGGTTATTTTTCTGTGGCGATCCTTATTCCTTTTTTCGAGTAGACAGGAACCTCCCTCGGGAGTGGGATCAAAGCAAGAATTATCAGGGTTCGAGGCTCGGTCCGGGATTTGGTCCCGCAGGAGACTTACCACATGTAAATAAGGACACAGCCTCTGCACAGCCCCCGTAGCCCTATCCTCGGTAAATAACACTCTTCCGATAGTGACAAAATAACCCCCAAACCCCCACCTATATACCCTCGTCTTGGATTTCCTTGCTCTAGCTTTACTCCACCTCCCGTCTTGAACAGCTACTTCGATCAACTATTCCACGAATATCTCCTCGCGTCCAACGATACAATATAGTTGTTTCACTTCCCTTCGCTGCACCGCGATCAAAATTCTCTCCAAATCCTGTACATTTTTCCGGGCCAGATGCAACAAGAAAATGTATCTTTTCGCTGATAATATGAACAGTTGTAAATAATTTCGGTTTCCGTGGACTTTAATCTGAAATGAGACAAAAGATGTAAAAGGCGAGGTCCTAACCTTCAGACGTGTAATAGGAACGCGAAGGGTCTTCAAAATGGCCAATATCGTCCCCATATTTGTACGCGGCCCCTTTGGACAAACAGAAATATATGTCTGGGCAAGATGTTTTTTCCACCCTCGGACTCGAGGCGTTCCTTTTTTAAACGGTTGAAAACAGTTGCGGCCACGAATCGATGGTAACTACGTCGACCGGACTGCGGTACAGTCTTGGAAAAGCGAAATTCCATTTCCCCAGACACAGGGTGCAGAATTCGGACTTTGGGGTGGTTCCGTTGTTCATCGGCAAAAATACACAAAAAATAAAACGTCGTACCTTGTAGTCTCGACTGTCGTATTCCACAGAATTAACTGCCCCGTTGGCGCGATAAAAATTTTCAGATATCCGCAACTATGCGGGGCTTAGTTTTTCTCGAGGGTTGTACCGCGTGTTAGGATGCGCAGGACGCTCTGGTCTTTTGCATATATTTTCAAACATGTAGCCTCCACCGTACCGAATATGCTGCCCGGCTAAAAAAAATACTCGGAATAAAAACGCCCTCCTCTTCTTTACCTCTAATATTTTTCCGCGACCAGATCCGGCTCTTTATATACTTCACAGAAGAAAAATAAAAAGAAGATCATAAGATAGAGACACTCAATTATAAATTCCTCAACGTGTTGCATAGTTTTTTCTTCGCTAACTAGACCGGGATATTATCCTTCGCTTACGGCACAGTCCCCCCCCCCCTTCCCCCTCCCCCGCCGTTCCTTGTATACAACAATTACTCGGCTAATTTTGACCCGATTTACGAAACAATGAGATGGGTCGGTATACAGTAGACAGGTGCATCTGCTCGGTCCTCGCTCAATTTTAATTAATGATTATGTTCATAGAGCGTTGCCTTGGGATAATCTAAGTATATCTAAGAGTAGTGGGATCGTTTTGTTTTCCTGTTCTTTTTGAGAAACTGAATCTGCGAAACTTTGGTCTTGGGCACTTTCGTCGATGACGTCATCACGCGAATGATATACATATACACGCGCGAAAGAATAAGAGCAAAAAAAAAAAAAGAGGGGGGCTCGAGACTTTTATTGGTCCTGACTTGGCGCCCCTAACGTTTTTCGTTTGTTCCGCAGATTTTCATATGTTTTCATCCATCCGTAAAATTAGAATGTTATTCGCACAAGGTAGGTAGGTGTGTACCCGAGATACGCTCAGGTATCATGCGAATATGAATTTCTCAAGAGTCGCATACCTACCTCGCGCTTTCCAAAGAAACAATTTATGGCGGGGTTGGGTCACAGCCCATGTACCGTAAGCTTTTCGTCAAAGGTTTTCATTTTCACAAATTTATCGACGTATTATATTGGAAGACAATTGAAATACAAGAATGCAGAATTGTTATACATTTCGGGAGTAGAAGAATCGATTCAAATTTCCCGCTCTACGATACATGCGACAATTTCGATGGAACAAAAAAATAAAAATTCAAGATATAGACAAGAAAAAAACCCCCAAAAAACTAGAGAATGATAAAAAGCGCAGAAAACGAAAAAACGGAAAAAATGGCGTGGATCTGGAAACAGAAAGCGTAGCTCTTTTTCGGCCGGGCGGTGTTCTGGAATAACAAGTAGTGGCTACATTTATTCGGGGGTGGGCGACCATTATCCTCCTCCTATACGAGTTCCGTCGGTGGTGGTGGTCCGGAATAGTTATGGTAGTGTTGGGTTTTCGTGGGCGAGGAGAAACACATAAAAAGCATATTCCGAGTAGGTCCTGCCAGGATACCAGGCCGCGGGACGCTGGGGTGGACCAAGCCAGTAATACATCAAACTGGATCGATAGCCTACAGACTTTGCTCCCACCCACTGTATACGCATCGCGTTTCTTCTCGTGCATTCGGAAAAAAAAGAATAATACATATACCCTCCTCCGATAACAAGATTCGATCCCCTCCTTTTTCCATCTTTGTCTACTGTCCTCATCGTTACGTCACAAAATAACTGATTAAGGAACGGTCAGAGCCTTTTTTTTTATCCGAAGACAAATCGGGCGGACGAACGAGTTTAGAAGCAGCGCGGAAGCCGCGGTCCCAAAGGTGACGTGCTTTGGGTAGGCTGGAGAGTAATTGAAGGGTCGAATCAACCCTTAGTACGTGATAAAACTTGCGAATCTCTATTACCTAAGGTAGCCACCGAGTGTCTGTTCGATAGGTATTTCTGACGTCGCGTGGTATACGAGAAAATGCTGAGGGCGGGGGAGGCAAGATAAGGGCGGTTTTTCACGGTGATATCGAACCTTCGGTCGCAGTTAAATTCGTTCCGCTACTCTCCCTAAACGAAACGACTAATTGGGTCAGCTTTGGGTTAGAAATGAAGCCCTTCAGGTCCGAGCTTTGATTGGCTCTGAATTCGAGCCACCCTAAAATCTGCAGGGTTCGACTGACCTCGCAAAAATGGCGGATGTGAGCCGAGGATAGAGAAGACGAAAACTTCCGTACGATTCTCAAAATTTCCACCATTTTCGACTTTAGATTGATCGCTATAAAACTCGAAATAAAATATGTCAATTTTGAAACCCTGCGGGACGGGACGGGACGGGACGGTAGAACGATGAAGGTCTCTTACCCGATGTGTAGCGTGTGATGTCTGGCCCAAAACTGGCGCCCTTCGACCCCCCGTACGAAGGGGTTGCTCGCTGGCGTGACTCTCTCCTGTGTCAGGACGTGCGCCAGGTAGGGCCCAGCCCAGACTGTGGGGATGTCAGCCACCGGGGCTTAGTGGTTAAAAGTGTTCCAGCGAACGGAGCATCCGGAAACGAAAAGGCGACGTAGCGTGATGGAAATTCTGAAGAAAAAATTATTTCCGGAAAAATATATGATGGAAAAGTTTTTGAAGAAATTTTCTTGAGCTAGAAAATTAGTCTGGAGTACAGGAATCGGAAGAGCGTGAAAATCATCCTGCAGCTGGACACTTGAAGGGTGAAAAAAAATTCATTCATCCAAGTTGATGAAAGCGAGTCGATCCTCGGAGCACGTCCGTTCTCGACTTAGTTACTACGCTTTTAAATTATTACCCGGTCATTATAAGAGCTTGGAATTTCAACTGCTACGAATGTTTAGGAAATTTCCGACTTTCTGTAAATTTATTGTTGTTATTTTCGCGAAAAAGTTCTACTAAAAATTCGTAAAAAGTATATCATAAAATTATTTTCGACGATATATTTATAAATATGATAAAGCAAATGTTGGAAACTAGTTTAAGTTTTGTGAGGATTCAAACCTTCATCGAGTGGAAATCTTTTAGAATTTTTGAAAAGCCTAGTTTCTGTGTTATAAATTATTAACGGGGTTTTCATCGCCATTGCACGTGTGAGTAACGTTCCGCGAAAGATTATTTGAAAAAAATAAAAAAAACCGTGAAGATTTGAAATACATACTGGGAATGTCGACGGGCTATTTAAATTTCTTGATAAATATTCAGTAGTAACTTTACCGTATATCTCGACTTTGGATTTTCCACCCTCCCTATAGCCATGCGAAGTTATTACAAAGCGAACGTGCGTCCCTGATCTTTGGCTATAGAGATATACCTATGCATATACCTACACGTATATAAGTCGTCGGTGGTTGTTCCCATATCTATGTATAACAGTTGTAGATATTCCTGTGCGTATAGTTTGGGAGAAAAAGCTAAAGAAATAAAACTCGGTATTCGAATGTATATGTAAAACCGATTGGAAAGAAATTTCAGTGGCACCGATTGCCTTCGCGCGATACCATTGGGCGCGTGGGTGGATGGTTTTGGGATGTATACCGGTATAGAGGAAAGGGGGGCTGGTATTTCGCGCCATTGGGCATAGGTCAAGCGAAAGCCAATCCAGCCAAACTTTCAGATATATGATAAAAATTGAGTGGGGTTGTCCCTCAGCGCTTGGCGCGAGGGGAAATTTCTTACGTCCCTTAAATCCCCGGGATAAGACCGGCGCTCCGGGATGCGGGTGGAAAACCGGCGAGTCACTGTTCTCTGATTTAAAAAACTGACAACAAGAGTATAAAATCAAAGAAAAGTCAAAAGGAAACGGCTATATGCTATACGGACGATCTCATAGAACCCGACTCGCTCAGGGGTCTTCATCTCGCTGATAGTATTTTTTAGCAAAAAATTAAAAAGAGAATGCCTCATACTTTGAAAGAAATAATTTCATATCAGGTGAACGAGCTTTTCGCAAATCGTAACCCCAAAGATTCCGTACATGTGTCTATGCGGTACCTTATCGAAATTTAATTTTATACGCGGAGCCTAATCTCTCGGAGGTTCTCATTCGCTGGTTCAGTTTCCCCCATCTGGTACCTTTCTTAGTGTCAATGGAGAGCACGATGAGAACCACGAACGGCGTAGGGAATGAGAAAATGGAAGAAAAGAAAAGGCACAGCAAAAAAAATTCAAAGTATGTTCTTATTGAAGGAGGAGAGAATACTCGGTAAGTTACCGACCTAAGAAATTTCCTTTGCAAGCTAAGAAAGATATTTTCGAAAAGACTTCGGTAAAGCCCGAGAAATCCGCGCCACGTATGATATCCCCAGGCTGTAAAATATTTGTCAGCCTTCTGTGTAACTTTTGGCGAAAAGAATTGTCGGAGAAAGAGATTCTCTAATGCGGACGGTATCTGCTTCGAAGATTACCTCGACAGTGGACAAAGTTTTGGTCAAGATCGATGAACCCTAAAACCTGGTTGTTAGTTCGCGATGAGTCTCCTGGGCGGTGATATACCCGGGGATTCAGAGGGCTCCCTTTGTCGGTGCCGGTATCTGAAATTGGTCAAAATATACGCGTCGGGGAATCCCCATTTTTGTATTTGTTTGAAATTTTAATGTGGCCACGAACGACCTAGGCGGGGGTGGCTCTGTAAACTGCCGACCATTACCTTCGATTCGGAAATAAATTGCACCCCATAAACAGGCTGGTCCATAAGAATACATATGGCCAGCTTAGCAGCGACCGCTTGAAAAATGTAGCAGTACCCGGGGTATTGATCAAATTTTATAACTTTACCGACGCGGAGTCTGTCCTGCCTGTATCCTACTGACTTCCCACAACTGGAATAATCTCAACCGAAAATCATTTATCATAAACCTGACGATCTTCAATCGCAACCAATATAACTACACAGTTGGAAACAATTTCAGTTTCTGAGGACTTTTTTCCCTGATATAGATGTTCCTGTCCAAGGCTTCATTAGATCATCAAAATTGTGAATTGTTTGTGACATGTTGAATTTTACAGTCAAAAAATTTCAAATTGTGATCAAATTTTGTGTCAAGTATAAGAATATCATCATGGATCTCTTTTAAAAAATCACTTCCTGCGTTACATTGACAGTTTGAAACTGATTAATGATAATGATAACAGATTGCAGTGCAAATTTTTTCAGAAAAAAGAAACATTGACAGCAGATTTGTCTAGTAATACAATCTTTCAAATAATCTGAAGTACCTTCTGGAATGCTGAAATTGTGTAAAAATCACAGAAAAGAATAATTTTTCTTCACGTAAAAATCGTGCACGCGACATTCGGTTAATTCTAGGAGCGTATAAGGGTCGCGTGGATGTCTGTAAAGTAGGGCCAGGGGACGCAGGTTTGTCCCGGGCACCCGGGCAGCAGTGGTTTTAAGATGGCGACTGTGTGGCGTAGATAAGGCCGATACTCCCTCAGTGTCCAAGGGACCGCGGACAAATGGGACGTCAGAAGAGGCGTAAATCAAAGACAGTTCGAAATTCGCGCGTCTCAAGCGCCACCGCAGTCCCTGGGGTAGTCTTTGCAGGAAAAATAAATGTAATGTCATTTTCAACAGGATTTTAGAGTTGATCGAGTACTGTCCTCAAAAATCCAACCCTTTCGTTGCGATGCTTACGGTTAAAAATTTGAGCGGGTTAGAGTTACCAGTCCCAGGTAGTCGAAGGGAAGACCGTTACGTGAAAAAAGAAAAGAGAAAAAAGAAAAAAAACTGTTCGATATTTTAAATATTTGAATTAACCCCTTTTGTGCATCGGCGTATACCTGCGTCGCGCGTCGGTCTCGAAATCCGATGTGGTATATGCCTGCACCGCCTATTATTTCCCTCTTTTGCATCTGGCGGGTTCGGATATAATGTTTCCCCGCGTTAAATAAGGCCTCTATGTAAAATTATGTTAATGGATTATCCCTCGGCCGACCCGATACCTCTTATGCAACCGATGGAATGAACGGCGAACGGGCAGGCATCGCATACTGGGATATATCCTATCCCCAAAAGCCCGAGGACTCAGGTACGAAAATCCTTTGAACTCGGTTTTCGAAATAGGTCGACGAGCCGGGGATGCGCGGCGTACGACAGATGGGGTTAAAATTGAGAAAAGGATTACAAGCCGAGGTTATCGATCGTTGAATTCGACGTTTTTAGTTTCCCCGAACCCCCTTCGGTCGTTCAATACCCGAGGTACGTCGTCGGTTGGGGATTAACGGTTACATATATTCATAAATGTACAGAAAAATAATTTACGAAAGTGAAATTAAAACTATAAGCTCGCCGCGTAGCCGGAATTGAAGTGGGCACATCCCCTTGAACCCCAGCCTGCACCCGCACCCGCACCCGCACCCCAGGATATCTTAGCACCCGAATGAAATTTCGAATCAACGATCTTTGGCATCTCGAGAGCTCTTCGATACGGACGAACGCCTGTGAAATTATCCGAGATCTCTTTAGCGGTGGGTAAAACGGTTCTTGTAACTGATCGAAATCTGGATTGAACGTCAGTACCGTCTCCCTGCGTCTTTTTTTTTGGGTCAATGCGTTTTCGAGTACCGATTTTGGTCGTTGAATTATTTCAAGGACGGACCATTTTTTTTTCGCCACGATAACATCGCTTTGAATTCACAATGAATACGAGATTCGAAGATTAGATTTTGTCCGTTTTAAATTTCTTCCACACTTGAGTAACTCTGAACTTCAAGTTGACACTAGTTGAATCTGTGATTATGCGTCCTGCAGACACAATGGCTTCGTGCTAATTATGTTTAGTACGTGGCGAAAGGTCAGATCCCAGAGTCGATAGGAGACCCTGATGTGATTCGATAATACGAGAAGAGAAATGAAAACCGAAACATAGTAAAAAAAAGGTTTAATAATAGGAAGGATCCTTGAACAAGTGCAGAGGGTGAATCAGATATCGTTATTTGGTACATTACGCTCGTTTTTTTTTTGCTGTCAATGTCAACCCGCACCGGTTCACTTCCTGCTATTTTGGTGTCGGTTTTCACGTTTTTTCACCCAAAATTTACCCCTGGTCTATTGTGAACTCGACACTTTTTTTTTTGAAAAGCACGTAATCCACCCCATGGGGTGAATTCAAACATTTCGACTTTATCTGTACAAAACAGGTTCGCGATGCGAACAGGAGCGGAGCAGGTACGTTGAAACCGATTTGACGCGATTTGGGGAAAAAAAATTTCTAGGGAATCAGGTGCGCTTCTTTCATGGCGCTTCCAGTCTCCACAGCGGTTCTTTTGACTTTATCATAAATTGCCTGTGGAGAACGATGACTACTTGATTAAGAATGCAAATAATTATTAATAACGACACGATAACGACGTTGATGATTAAGTTTAGAAAATAATTACTGCACCAGAAGGGGCGAAAGATCATTTCTCATTGGCCAATTAATCAATTAGAAATTCTTAATTAAAGAACAGTTATAGAAAAAAAAGGGAACCGTCTACCAGGTGTTGAAAGTGTGAATTGGTTACGCGTTTCATTCAGGAAATTGGAAACAGCGTCATCTGGGCCAACCCTTTGGCCCGACCAGTGGGACCACGACGTCACGAACCTTCGCAGCGGGGCAGAAATAAATTAAATTAATTTCTCTCCTTTCTTTTTTTTTCCTTCTGCAACGGCACGCTGACGATATAGATGCACAGCTACTGTACATTTCACACACGGATCGGACCCGTGTATTTGCATCTCAGGTAGCAAGCCTCGTATACAGTTACACGCGCAGGTATAAGAGCTAGTTCCGTTTTGCACGTACGAGTCCTATACCCAGGCTCGAAGGGAAAGGTAAATGAAAACTTTCCTACGTCTTTTATTGTGCACTATTGCATAATGAGGGTTATGTAAAAAACCCTTTTTATACCTGACCCCCACCAATAGGTCGCGGTTGCCTCAGGTAAGATTTTTTGGCCTATTCAAACCGTTTGGGACTCACACCTCTCACGAGATTCTCTCAACCTCCTCGTCAGTCCCAATTTGAACTTACTCCCGAGAAGATCATTTCGCTCTCTTATATCGTGATGAAGAAATGTCAAGATTTCGATTCCAAGATCCCCCGACCACAAGTACAAAGTCTCACTAATTGATTGATCTTCGATAATTGTATAACTTGTTAATCGGGCAATCGAAACAAATAGACTATTCGTTAGAATAATTATTATCAATTGTTCGTTTAATTGTTTTATTATTCATCGAATAATCCGGACTCTACTTCGAGTCAGTTTCACGTTGAATAATTTATTCATTTCGTGGCTGAGGTTGGCAATTTCAATTCTGACAATTCTCGACGCCATTCTTCTCTGAAATAATTTAGTATAAATGCATAAACAATCAATTTTCGTACAACTGAAGAGAGGATCTAGCCATCTGTATCACAGGTGAGTACAAACGTTTTCTACAGTAGTTCATTGAGACTGTAAAAAATAAAACAATCTTTCCGCAAGAATTCCGCAATAATTTTGATTACAAAAAGACGTTCTTGAATTACTATATAGTATAAAAACGTTCATACAGCGATTGTGACTTTTTCTACACACGAATTAAAAAATCTGATCAGTGAGTCTAATGTTGAATAATGAAAAAGAAAAACGTTACGCGAAATCGCAGGTGATAGAAGTGTAAAATATTTGCGTATCTTTCATTGCGGTGAATATGTGTGAGCGTATAGGGTATATATCGAACGTATCTCGCTTGGTCAGCAAGGGGTCGCCCCCCCTCTGTCCATCGGGCCAATAGGATCGGCGTATTTTTTTTTATCAATACGACGAAACGGGGGAGGCCGAAGGGGTTCGTACAAAATGGCGTGGTCTGATCCCCCGAGCAAATAATACACATCGGCCGATATCATTACGAGGCAAAAATTGTTGTTGGAAATCGAAGTAGGGGTTCGTTTGTTCGATTTCTTCTTTTTTTTTCTCTCTCTCTTCATATAATGTAGAATTCTTTCTCGCAAGAGATGAGGTGGCACAATTTTTCGATATAGACCCCCCGACAGTCGATAGACTAGAACCAGTATATGTAGCCGAGGTAACCCGCTGCAGGGTCCGCGACGAACTGATGAGTGTAAGAGAAAAAAATAGGAATAAAAAAAACCGTGTTGGCAGGAGAGGCGCGATGGAATGATCTTAAAATTATTTGATGGAATGATAAGAGACCGTGGTTTTCAATCTTATCTCGGATCATTTTTTCCGGCCAAGCCTACGGCACACTCTATTCTCTAAGTAAATGATTCTCATCCTACGATAAAACAAATCTGTCCGATTCAGGCCACCGAGCTTCCGAGTTCCGAGAGGCCTCGAGCACTTTCCGGCGGACGCTCAAATTACTCTTCTACACACGTATTTTGGACAGTCTTTCCGAGTTTACCTGTCTTCAGTGAATTTGTTCAGGCAACGACATGAGAGGAGAAGAGTTTATGTTTTTTTGTTTTAATTTCCTCGAACTCTTATATATTCGAGTAGGTACGTCTGTCCCGAGCAGGAGCCGACCTCGTTCCAGCTAGAATGTCTAAATATATTTTCCGGGGTGTCAGTCGGTGTACGCTGCAGGCGAATCGAGAAATCGTATCAGGAAGTTGAACCTGGCGAAGCAATCCTCGCCCGAAGACGTAGACGCGACGGAGTCCGCGAAGATAGCGTCCATTAGCATGTTTGCTCTGCGTGAGGCTCGGCCTAAGTGGTGTTTTGTGCTCCGCTATTCGAATCCGGGTCCTCTATGCCTCGATTTCATCCCTTAGAAAAACTCATACCAAAATATGTGTGTAATATATTACAAGAGACCCGGCGAGTCGTGCGTCAAACTCTTGTATCGACACTCGCGGGTTCGCCGGAACTCACCTCCGGCGTGACCAAAAATTTCTCGACGCGTGTCCCGAATTAGGGGATGAATTTCGAACCGGAAACGGGTGGCACGTGGTCAAGCAGTGTCAAAACTAGTTTTTCACGTTCAAATGTCTTGTTCTCGGGGTCCTACGGCATCCTTCGGGGTCCTCAGGGGTCGCAGAGGTCCTTCAGGTACTCGGACCCCTTCCGGGTCAAAAACTTCACGGGTTGACCGCCCGAAGACGGTCTGGGGCCGGCAGCGCGAAGTGTGTCGTGTGAATTTGGATGAGGTACTTTTTTTTCGTAGATATATTACGAGTGGTCCATGTCGCGTCCCTCACGGTCCCGAGAGTAGCATCTCATGGGAGCTCGAAAGCGTTCAAAAATTGAAGGTTACGACGGAGCTGAGAGAGACGTGAAACTGAAAACTGCATCGGAAGTGACCAGGGGATGAGATCCGGGCTCCCCGAGGGACAAGGGGCGCGGGAACCGAGTTTAAATTCAAATTCGAACTGATGAATAAGTTTTTTGATTCTACTGGCTCGCGGAACATCGGGACATCCGCCATTTTTGTTCGGGGATTCTGGGCATATGCTCAGTTTGAGGAATATCGTAATGTATCCCCTTATACGAGCGAGGGTAACATCCGCGACACTGAATACACTCGTAGGGTCGAAGCGATGCGGATACCTGGTTTTAACCCTTTTCCCGGCCTAGTTTCCAATCGAACGCGTTTTTTGGTAATAATTTTCAATTTTATTTTAGTCATATTATTTCCGCTGGTCTTCTTTGTTGCCGTTACGTCGAAGCATAACGGTATACGCAAAGGGAGCAAGAGAGCAAGGGGTGAATCCGTCGGCGATATTCTCAAACTGCGTGAAAGTATATCTAGCGGGTTAACGGGGAATAGCCAATAAAAAAAAAAAAAACAGCGAAAGTTTGTTCATTCAAGAAGTATTTGCCAGAGAATAGAAAGAGGGAAAAAATAAGTGATCGAAAATAAGAAAGACAAAAAAATTGGGGAGGAGACCGAAGGCCAAGAAATGCACGAAAAAAAAGACGCTCGTTATTTCGCGTCTGTCCTTCAATCTTTTTATTCTACAATTTCACTCATTTTTGTTTTCCGAAATCACGGTTCTATTTCTTTTTTGGATTCGTTGAAATTTTGACAGTTTTTGCCTGCAGGCTGAGAAACGCTGAAAAGTATCTCATCACGCTAAAAGATGTTGTTCAGACGTCTGTGTAGGGAGAAAAAAAATCCGATAGAGAGAGAAAGAAAGAGAGGGAGAAAAAAAACGGAACCCCGAATCGGAACTGACACTAAATCATTAATTTAGTTGCCCCGTTTTTTTTTTACAGGTAGTGAAACCCTTTTCCCGTGCAGGTATGCTTCTTTTGTACTTCCGTTTGGGATCGGAAAAAAAATATAAATTCTCCCCTCTAGGAGTATGAGAGAAGAAGTAGAGAAGAGAAAGAAGAAAAAAAAACACTCCGCACTGTCATATTGGGGACTAATATATTTTTGATCGATACCGTCTCTTCCGAAATATATATTGGGCCCCGTTTCCCACGAGAGGAGAGAAAAAAAAACCGTTGTCCAAACAAACACACCCATAGTACGTGACTTTTGAAAAATTCAAAGGCTGAAACTATAATCGACAAGTCCAGATATTATACCTGCGTTCAGGGGGCTTTGGAAATAAAACGGGAGCTAATAAACAAAATATTTGAAGAGTACCATACAAAGCTGATAATAAAAGAAAGTAAAGTATTCTGAGAACGAACCGGTCGTATAAGTGCAGAAGCTCGAGAGTCGAGTATGAAGATATGAAACTTAGTGGCTCGTTGGAATTTTCGTAAAAAATATGTTAAAGAAAAATGAAGAAGGTTGAAAAAAAACAGGCTACTCGGAATTTGATATTAAAAATTTGTCATATTGTGTCAATATAGGAATTTCAGAGATGTATATCAATTTTTTTTTTCAACGTCTGCGAATCTCTTTATTGAATGCCAGAAAAATCCTACTTGGCCTCTGGCACATGTCTCTGAACTTAACCTTCGGGTTTTGGGCTCGATTCAAGCCTGTATTCCAAAATTAATTACAAACGAGTCTTTGTGATGATCAAGTGTAACAAAGCCACCGCGTAGACTCGACGAACACTTCGAAGAGAATAACCGTGTGATTTTGATTAATGAGTGGAAAATAGGTGACGCGAGTTGTTAGGAAGAAAATCCATCAAGACTGAATTATGACAGAGTCCCGAGTTTGTGCCGATGAATTTATTCGTAATGATTCATAAGGAGGCATAACAGCTTGATGCCGAGTGCTTATGCTAGCTGAAGATACTGAATTAGCATTTGAACAGCTCCGCATCGTCGCGCCTGGTGTATTCGCACCGGCCGCAGGCCTTGGGGAAATGAACTAATTTTCCTTCAAAAAGCCCGGGTTCCGTATTCTGTGGAGTAGCAAAGCTGAAAGTGAAAATCACAAAATCGGCTTTGGTTCACATGAAACGAAAAAACCAAAATCCCCAATGTAATCCCTCTTTTCAACCCCATTTTTTTCGCGCACGACACCCTTCACAGAATTTTAAGGGTTAAAAATCCGCACTCGACTCGACAATACATTAAGGCAGCTATACTCCCGATGCTGCGACGAGATCGTCCCTTTTTGAGTTACGCTTTGCCAATCGCTCTCGCTATACCTCCTACCTAGAAAACGAAAATAAATAATAAAATAAATGACAGTTCCCGAACTGTTTTGGGTTTTCGAGCGCGACGACCCCATTGTCAAGATTTTTTTTCTTCATCCCCCATCGCAGATAGAAAGCCGTGGCTCCTCTTTACACTGCTACAAATTTATTTAATGTTTATGGCTTTTGGTCATGTATCGGTTAGAATACATACTATATAGATATTTTTTTCAAATTAATTATCAACCATTCACATCTGTTCACCTGGGATTTTTAAGCCCTAAATTTCAATTGAATTGATAACAATAACGATAGTAATTACTCTAAAATGTCAAATTGAAAATATGTATCGGGTGACATGATCAAATTTTATATCGATTGGGTATCGGAGGATAAGTTCTCCCAATACGGTCGTTGAGCGACCCTTTCTTCCCTTACTTTTGGTTCTTCCCTTTTCTCCGTTTCTCTCTGGGCGACTCCGAGCTCGGCTCGACTGGTTTAGGATTTTTCCCCTTTTCCATGGAATTAGGGAATTTTTAAATTTAGAGGGGGAATGCCCACTGGACCGAACTAACTTTAGAATTTATTGCCAATTTTTTTAAAGGCTTTAGATTTATTTCCAATTTCTCGGCTGATCTTTTCAATATAGGGGTGCACGGACCGACATCAGAGTTTCTCTATACAAACATATAAACATATTACTCGCTTTCGTTATAATTGATCTGTCATTCACCATGACTCCCTACGTTTGTCACGATGATTGCTATTTTCTCCTAACTACTTTCAGAATTTTTCAGTTCCAAAAATTCAACGTACGATACACGCGGTTCGAACCAGTCAGGCGCGAGGAACCAGAACCTCGCAAACTAACGTCGAAGATATCAACTCAAAGCAAATATAACTCGTGGTGCGTTCCGACTGACTGATCGTCAACTCTGTCAATCAATAATTTCGATGAACCTTAGTTACGTAAACGACAATAATTTTTTCTCCAATCTTTCAATAAATGTCCGCTAATTGATAATTTGCAGAAGACCATCGTTTTGAAAATCAACTTTTTTTCGTCAATGATCGTTAGACGGGCGTGTTTTGAGTTAGAATGTAGCCAAAGCCCGGTGTAGATGTTGGTGGGGGCGGCCTCTAATCGATCGCTGGTGTCCACCCTTATCAGGGGTCGGGGTTGGGGTCGAGGCTCCGGTCGGGGATCCGAGGGTGGCAGCCGGGGTGGGGTAGACTAGGCTGCTTTGCATGGCCGGCAAACCCCACACCGACACCCACACCCAGACCCAGACCTCCCTCGGGCCGTGGCGAAAACCAACCCTTAAAATAGGGGGTGAGACCTTGGCCATTGTTGCCAGATGCCCTACGCATTTGCATTTTCTCGCGGTTTCTTTGAAAAATGAATCAGTCGGCTAGCTGCCTCCGAAACTCGGGATTAGGTTGGGATTAGGTCGGGTTACCCAGAGTCCGACCGTGGGGCCACAACTGTGATACAAAAAACAGGTCTAGGACAATGAGAGAATGCATTTGAATTTTCGTTCAGTCTTTGAGACAAAAAGAAAAACTGGCAACGAGGTATCTTCCGCACTGGTTTGATTAGACTGCGTTAACAATTCACGCCGACATTCAAATATTGATACGGTCATGAAACGCGGTTAACGGCACCGGCAAGATCGATAAAGAGATTCAATTTTACTCCCAGGAAATGTCTATGGATGTAAAATTGAACAGGGATGAGGAGATCATAGAGCGTGTTCCATTGGGTGATATAATTGTAACGATCGAAGGGAGTTTAAAGCTGACAATATTAGTATTCGTTGATTCTTGATTGAGGGAAAAAAATAATTGTTGATCAAGTTTCTCACCAGCTGCAGTTCACGGTTATCGATAATTTGTACAGCAAGTCGTACAGAGAAAAGAATCTCCTCGGGTTTGGCGTTAGGTCAAATATACCCAGCAGCTCCATCTGTATTTGGACACTTCTTGTTTGAATGTGGCTTGAAATCTACATTTACTCGAAGACGGTGACTCCGTATTGGCACAAGACTTACGAGCGTGGCTATAGCACTTTGAGAACTTGTGCATACCGTGAATATCGGGTTGGATCCTTTTTTTTCTTCAAGACCTTATTCAATTTGCAGCAAAACTTAATCGGTGCCAGTAAAACTTTTTTATTTTCAGATTGAAGCAAGATCTTTTCTTACGATAGAAGAAAAAAATGAGACTAAAAAAAGCAACGATTATTTTTCCCAGGTTTTGAAAGCTTGAGAATAATTGTAATGGATATCACTTACACGCTCCACGACCGCTAGGTCTGTAACAGTGATAGATTCCGGGTCTGGAAAATTTAATGGAAAAATCCCAAGTGTCAGGTACAGGCACGGTAGCGATATGTCAGGCCATTCACGACTCAAGCGCTTTCCCTCGGCGTAAAAAAAGAGAAAGAAAAGAAAAAAAGACGAAGAGTGACAGAGAAATAACTGAAACACACTCGTGGACTCTCAGAAATAACCATAGTTCAAATTTGAACAGTGTAAATTGAAAAAAAATCCAAATTTACATAATGTATCGAATTTCAGTGAAATCGATACGACTAGTGATTTGGTATTGAGGTCAGAGAACGTGCGTAACAAAGAATGATAACAAGCATCAGTATTCCAGGTGTTTGCTGTCGTTGGTGATTTATAAATATTCAGAAAGACGTCGAGTCCGATGATCATTTGATGTTAGGTAGATTCTCTAGTGTAATAAGGCCTTGGTAATATGCAACCCTCGGAGTATGTCTGAGGGTCGGTACGAACGATTCCCGTGACATCTGCCAAGGGTTCGGAACTTTGTTAAGGGTTGACTTTCCCCTGGATTGTCGGGTCGGTACTGCAGGGCGAAATATCCGGTAAGTGTTAAGTCAGGAGTCCCTGTCTATTACTCGGGACTCGGGGACTCGGGGACTGGAGGGATCTATGCGGCTACAAGGGGTGAACAAAACTCCTCCAGGTAGGCTCTCTTTCCCCCCAACCCCCACCATTATCCCCTAGGGGATGCAGAAACTTTGTGGTACGGAGTGTACAAGACTGAAATAAGGGAGGGGACTCAGCGGGGGACAGTCCGGAATAAAAACAGCTAAAGATAAAATGGAAGTCTATGTAGAACAGATAAGCACCACGTTAAAAACTAAAAATTTGCATTTGAATTTAGTGTATCAAAAAACAGATAAGAATTGGCTAAATCCAAACATCATTTTTTTCATCTTCTCTGATTATTCTATGAATACAGATTTTCAATTCATTGATTTGGATTTCTAATTACAGTGAATAATTATTGATTATCATTAGAATTGGTCAAATCCAAAAATCATTTTTTTTCATTTTCTCCAATTATTCTATGAATATAGATTTTCAATTGATTGATTTGGATTTCTAATTACAGTGAATAATTATTGATTATCATTAGAATTGGTCAAATCCAAACATCATTTTTTTTTTCATTTTTTCTAATTATTCTATGAATATATGTTTTCAGCTGATTGATTCTGGTTTTTAATTACAGTGAATAATCAAAAGCTTGTCTGATTGGTGCGTTTAGTAGAGTAACTTGAACTAATTAGAACATCTTTCTCTTTTCTTGTTGAAAGTAAAAGATTTCGGATCTTACAGTCAATTGAATTTCAGTGTTTTTTGAACGGGGACGTCATGAATTTGTGATATTTAATCCATCGTATAAGCTATAATAATTGTTTAACTAGAAAATATGAAAAAAAAACGATCTATAATCTTCTTTCGTAAAATATATTGAAATAGATAATTGTCACAAAAAAAAAAAAAACCAGGATATTGACAAATTCTACATACAATCAGCATTCCTATAAGTATTAATCTAACTTGAAGTAAATTTCAACAAAAAAAAAAAAGTCCTTAGCATCAGAATTTAAACTCAAGATACATTTCTCTTTCCATCTGGATTTCCACATCGAAGTTGTTGCAAAAAATTATTTTACAATCGTAAACTGTAAGAATCGTATTAATTTGTGAGGTTTAGGGTAATACGCATTCAGTACTCTGTAACTTTGAGCAAATACTCGTCGATTATCGTCGTATTTCTGGTATACAGTAACGTTAAACTCCGGTATAGGTGGAGGCGGATAGTAGTGAGGATAACGGGAAGTAAGGGAAGCGGAGAGAAGGAGAGAAGGAGAGTCCCTCCAGGCTCCGGGCTCTAGGTTCCAGGTACACTCTAGTTCACCTAACCGAATTAGGAACGTCGGGATATTGCGGAACGCCTTCGTGCAATTGTTTTAAGTCGACATCTCCGCTGGTTACTGCGCCCTGTCGGCCAAAACCCCGACCAGCGGACATTCGATTTGAACTAAACTATTAGACAACGAATCGAGTTATCGGAATATGTACAGCGCGCGACCATTTCGCACGGTATATTACGTGCCCTGAATTTACAACGACCATACACCGATTATCCTGCACGTTATAATTACTAATTACAACCCATTCTGCAACCCGACGAAGATCAGCGTTACTACAATCCCACTGTCTGAAGGGTCGCGTTTTATTCTACTCCTCGCACCTATACATAATTTAAAACTTTGCGCCACGCTGGTCGAGCATAAAAAGAAGCTTAAAAAAAAAATGGAAATCTCACAGGGAATTTGTTTATTCTAAGGAACTGGCCAAATAAATTTGCAAATTTCCCAGAATTCAATCTAAAATGTACCATCGATATAAATTCTCAATAAAAAAGTTCCAATGTATTGAAGTATTTTCTGATTCACAAGTCAGTTTTTTTCCTATTCTTGTAATTAGGAAAAATTACGTAAAAAAAAAAAAATGAACGGCTAAATGAAAATTTGCTTTTGTCATTCGGTAATTGAACCCAAAGAGAGAAGCAAAAAGTATTCGAAAGCAACAATCTTCATGCTTATAATCATCAGTTTTTTGGAAAAGGAAAAATATTTCAGGGGTTCGGGGTAAAAAGGGGGTGCAAGTGACAAAAATTTAGAATTACTATTCCAACTATCGAAATTAACGTACAAGTATTTCGAGAAAAATAGGGAATAAAATGTCACAGATGTCATTTGTACCGTGTCATCATCCCTGTCATTTAGTTCGAAAATTTGTAATTCTTAGAAACATAAATGTTTAAATCATTCATACAATAACGAGTTTAGTTGACTTTAAATTCAAAAGTTCAGTGTATACAATATAAGTAATTGAAAATTGAAGTAATTATCTCGTCGAAGGTGACTGTAGAACGTCGATCCGTTCTACGTTCCAAAATGTTCGTATAAAGGGTATCGTTCTCTTATTACAGGGGATGACGTAGCTGGCATAGGCATTCGGGTCCCTTAATTTCCTCTAACGACCAAAGTTTTTTGGTGTCCGAGTCCCGAGTCCGGGTCTGCGTTATCATAAATTCAAAATGGCGGTGATCCTTTGGGGGCGAAAACAAAAGCCACTCGGGCCGAGCTGAGGCTCGAGGGTTTCGGGAGGACGAGAACGTGAACGTGAACGTGGACGAGGGCTACGTTCCACGGACGGTCGCGGTGGTGCGGGTGTAGGATTCGAGCCGGGAAACTGCGACGAGGGATGCCAACGACGGTCGGAGATCGGGCATCGGGGAGCGGGGGGAAAACGCAACCCTTCTGCCTGGCTCGGGGGCTGCCCACCCGCCCGCCGAAACACCGAAAATGGCGGACCCAATTAAGAGGACTCGGAGCGCGCGGTGCGGCCAGGCTATTATTATATTTATGCCCACTCGCGGACCGAGTCGCGGGCACCACGCGAAAAACCCGAAAGAGAAAGAGTTTACGCTGGGGAAGCACCCCGCTCTGAATTGCCCTCAACGAGTTATACACCGCGAAGTTGGGACAGCTATGTTTGCCCGTGCACTTTACGCTCGCGAATAGCCTCCGTATATTTCGCAAATAGCGATGTATGTGTGGATTTCTGCACGTGCAAACTCCGTGCACTGTTATTTACTCATACATATATTGGCTCGTACAGAGGCGATATACCCACCCGCGGGTCCCTCTCGTTCGAACGACTTAGCGTTCGGGTACTTCGGCTCGTAACCGACGCGAAGCGCCGCCTCGAATACGAATCGTTAATGGCGTCGGTGGTGTCTTTACTCCTGTCTCAAACACGCATGTGTATGCATACAGGTTCCAGTCTAGGCTGTATGAGGATCCCGCGATTATTGTCTTCCGATATGACGATCTTCAAACTTTTATAACACCAAAGAACGTGCGGATTGGATCAAAAAGAAACTCATTCGAGAGGCTGGTTGCCAATCAGAATTCATATAAATAGGGTGTGGACAAATTTATTTGGTCAAAGTTCCCTAGAATGAATAAATTCCCTGTATAATTTCCATTTTGTTCCTTCGAATCCACTGAAATTTTAGTCTTGTTAACGTCGTATACAGACCATCTGGTAGCAAAATGAGGTTTTTGACGTATTTTCATAATTTCCATCAGTTTTTGGCATTTTAAACGAGTTCTTGATCAACCTGACGTCGATAAAATTCAATCTCTCCCTCTTCTAAGAGCGAAAAGACTCTGGTAATTGCGGGTTCTACATTCGTGCCAGTATGTCGTCAGAAAGTAGAAAAAAATGAGTCCATCATTCTAGAATGAAAATCTTAAGAAAATTGACATACTTTGAGGCAAAAGTATCCCCTCTACGTCAAGATCACTGCCATGATAATACAGGGAGGAAATCACGCAATAAAGAGCATTAGAAATGTATGTACGATAACACATCTCACGATGCAGGGATTTTGAACGTGAGAAATAACGGCGTCGTTTGTCTCTCGTCTCTTGGACGGCCTGTGGCTGACTGAACAGTGCTCGCACTACTGGCAACGTGTCTTCATTCAGAATCCAGTATAGTGGCTTTCGTTGACTTACCGTTTCTAAGCTGTTACATCGACGTGCCAAAATATGTCCGTTACAGTGAATGAAACTCGGTTTGAGTTATTATCGAAATGAATAAGCACGTCGGTAGTGCATGCTACAAGTATTCTTCAGTCTGCATTTATGCCCCTGAAGTGGATCTAACCGATGAATGGAGCGCGGGCGCATCCAGCATTTGTGTAACTATATGGAGTATTCAAATTTTCGAGTCAGTTTTATATCGTACTTTTACTTCTCATCCCGAATCATGGCGCTTTTCTGGCGCTGGCGTATTCGGCGAGTCGTGTTTCGTAGCAAATGACGGCGAAACGGGTTGCTTGAAGAATGAATTCTAGATTATCATCTTGGTACGCGGTATATTTCCGGTCTTCCGGTAACAAAAATTGCCCCAAGTCACTGTACGAATCGCTTCCACTCGATCATTTAAATTTTCGAAAAAAAATAAAAAATAAAGAAAAGGAGTATCGCGTGAACCACCCCGTTCTTCACGCCTGAACCGCGTTGCTTACTGCGGGACAGGTTTAGGGTTTTACCCCATTTACTGGCGAGGGACCAGCCACCTACGCCGTCGGGGTTGTTGTATTATTAATTTTCCCCTGGTCCGTGAACTTAGGAGTTTCGGGGATGGCTAGATCCCGCGAATCCTTGGGGCAGATTCCGAGAAATTGGATGATTTTTGAGTTCGGTTGTAATCTAAGGATGGAATTAGTCAGGATCCCGCGGTTACCGGTTGGCATCTATGGATCTGCATCAGCCTCGAGTTCTTCAGACTTCAAAGCTGGAGGTACAAAGGAGCGGATATTGAATCTGGACGTTTATGAATCTTGTTAAACTTTGTCAGATTTATTCACGGGCTTGGGAGACGCGCATTTATAAAATTCAAAGACCAAATTTTACCCCAAAATGTCCTCTGACGGGGTTATATTTTTTAAGATTTATTGGAAATTGGAAAATGGCAGAAAATTTGACGTTTCCAGAACACTGCGTCGTATCGATCTCAGCTTCTGTGGGCGTTGCTATGAGATGGACCCTTACAGCTGGAGATCCGAGTGTCGCCAAGCTACCCCCTAACCCCCCTCCCCCTCATCCACCTCCTGGTACACCCCAGTTCCACCGCCCACCTACGGTTATTACTTTTGCAAATATACAAGATATCATATTCCCAACTTTATTCGTCGTGAGTTCTCTGAAATTGTCCGGTAATGTGATTTCAAAAGCAATCGACCGTCCCGCAGTACCAGCAGTGTAACTGACAACCGCGTACCCTCTACTCTGTTACTACAACATTTCTAACAACGAGAAAAATAATCTTTGGTTCCCCCCCTGAAAATGACTCCCAACAACCTGATCATTTTCATTTTCATAAATCACCTTCTCATGTAGGGTTCCGAAAGATTTACCAGTGCAGAGATTCTGTACGGACCAAACTGGACAAACGAGACGAGAGTTTAACCCCCGACAGGTAGGTTCATCACCTGTGATGATGCTGGACCTCTGGACCCCGTGTAACTAGTATTGAAATATCTCTGACCTCGATGTCAGATCAGTGGGGTAAAAATTTACGAGGACGAGATATTGGTCTTGTTGTTCGGGGGGCTGGTAGGAAAAATAAAAATGAAAATGAGAATAAAGGAAGAGAGGAAAGTAATATATGTATAGAAAAAAAAAATGAAAACACGGTATCCGGAACCCACACGAATTATCGCCAAGTTTTTGCCGAGTTTTCGGCCTCTCGCCGGAAGAGAGTGGTTTAGGTCGTCTTCGTAGGACCGTTGGATCTCATCGTTTTTCTCGGCGTGGCTAGCCAGGCGTTTTGTCATGCATGGACGATGCCGATATGTGTACACTCCCCCGAGCAAGCGACTTCCATCTTCAACCACCCCCCTCAAAGTCCCGAGTCGGTATCTAACCTCCTCTTACCTCAACCCACCCCCGCACACCGTACCTATACCTACTCCTACGGGTGAGAGGAATTGTTATTATTCGATACGCCAAAGAGCGAAGGTGGAGGAGAGCGAATCTCGAGCCTAATTACGTACCACGAGTAATAAAAGTAAAGAATCAAAAGAAATTTCTCATAATTAGAGGCACGATTCGCAGGGGAGATTAATAATTAACCAAGACACAAGAATCGCGGAAATGAATGTTTAGTCGCCTATATTGCAGGGGGAGTTTTAATTGCTGCAAACAACGTGCGATTTATTACTCAATGTGAGTATCTTGAGGTGACGATGAATGTAATAAGTAACGACTTTTTTAGAGTTGGGCATCACTGGGACAAATTTGTCTACAGGGCGATTGTGGTCAGTCGTATATGGGGCGCGGGGAATACCAGCTCATCTGGTTTTTATGTCCGGTTTTTCGTGAACTCTACCCCAGAATTGGGGCTGTGCCTGTCAACACAGAGGTACGCGCCCAAAATGATATATGTTGTGCCACCACTAATGTTATTCGACAACAATTTATACTCGTACTTTTGCGATACCATCTATTTTGAGAGCTGAATAAATACACCTCTGCAGACAGTATGTACACTACTGTTTATATTTTGATCAATCGAGGCTCACCTCAAGATCTCGGACTGTAACTACACCTTTTTTTATTTAAGTACACAACTCCTAAGGGCGTGATTAATCGAGAAATGTAGCAACGGTCTAGACATCAAACAGAAATTAATTCCCTCCAGTTGTATCAATGTTTAATCATCCCCTGAAAAATTCAATTCGAACTATAAACTGCACTTTGAATGTTTTGTGTTTATAAAACTGTTTCATTTCGCTGTATTTAATGTCTTCTTCAATTGATTTGGAAATGAACATTTTTTTCCCTTTGTTACAGGATTTCGTTTTACGCGGTGATCGAGAAGCAGCTGCTTGGATATTTGCAAACCTGCCGATCATTCAAGCAGCTTAATTCAATGGAATTTGTGTGATCAATTTAGGACGATCTATATTTAATGGTCTCATTCGATTTTTAGATAATTTTGGAATGGTGAGGCAAGATTGTACGACGTGAATAAATAAACGAACTATTTCAGGCTTCCTCTGATTACAAACCCGATTGAGATCGCTTAATAAACAGATGATTACGTGTTCCTGATTATTCATTTCATTCCGTACTTGTGATTGTGTTAATCATTCTACACGCAGGTTTTAACCACGAAAGAAGATTCTTCAACCCGTTTCCATTTTCAACACAACCTCGACAAGCGAAGGGGTAATTTATTACTTATTATCGAGCCAACACCACGTTTAGGCAGTTACGATTTCGACCGATCCATTAGCCCTGCCATAAACAGATACCCCCGAAATAGAGCGTCAAATCTGATAATGCCAAATGTTCCCTGCGTGTAATTTGCATTCTCGGATCGTTCTCGAGCCAACCTACACGCACCCACGCACAGCTACACGGAGAAATTGAGTAGCTGTCAATAAATAAATAAATCGCACGACCGTTTCAGAGCTGAACAAAAATATCTCGTGCAGAAATGTGTTGGATGGTCTCGATCCTTTTAAGGCCCCGGTTAGGAACTCGAGATTCACTATGTTGAGGAATCTTCGATATCAAATTTCTGTAAGTTCCAAGACTTTCTCACCACGACCCAACCGAGGCCTGATCAGGATCTTCCGAGGATAAAACGTCACGTGCTTCATCTTGGTCTCAATAAAAATCAGGACGAGATTGACAGAAGGATTTCTGCACGGTGTGATAATATGTGAATGGTGAAATGACGCGGTGATTCGCAAAGTTCCCTCAAAATTCGGCAAGCTAGATTTCACTTCTGAGGCTCTTGATCAAAATGTAAGTTCCGCACGGCGGTATCCTTCCAGGGTGGAATACTCGGAATTACGAATTACTTGTTCGAGAGTCCAGACTAAAGGGTGAGTAAAATGGCCGCCGGCGAGGGGCTAGTGGGTGGAGGTGGTGGGGGTGGTAGCCACAACCCCTTAAGGGTCGAACCCTTGCACCACTACAAGCCGAGTCCAAAAGCACGACCCCGCTCCTCTCGCCCCCGTTCGCCCTCCACCCTTTCTCTCTCTCGCCCCCGTCCTCGTCCACATCCCCATCCCCATCCCCATCCCACCTACGTAGCTGAACAACCTTTATATCTATACATAGGTATACACCTACTCGGCGTTGCTTTACTACGACCTCGAGTACAGAGCGCGTTTGTTGGAAAGGGCTGTATGTGCGGCTATGTATAGCAGCCGAGGTGGCGCGGGCTACAACTACGGAAGGTATAACACGTACGGGGTGAGGCAGGGCCGCTACCCTTTTCGCAGAGGAGTGCGCTCCGGGTGGGTAGAAGGAAGGAATTTTAGCGAGAGCGGTGGCTAGCTTCACCCTTAAAATACACGGCATGCGAAAACGGCGAATAAAGGCCAGTCTACCCACACGTGTATTTGTGTAAGATGAACACCGCGGCAGAGTGGCAGAAATACCAGCCGCAGCTGGAATTAGAATTTCCAACCAACACTGGCCCTTGGCGGTGAAGGAACGCGGTAGGAATTTTAGAAATATTGATTGCACGCTGACGATTTTCACCCCATAAAAAATCTCCGTTAGAGCTACAACTCTGAATTTTCAACGTAAAACGTTACGTGCTTTTGTTTTCGACGTTATACCAAGGACGTGGAATTCGAGCCCCAGGATTCTCTCTCCTCGAGATCGTAATATCGCTGGCGGGGAGGATCGTTTCAGGCTCGAGAAGTCCTCGACTCGCGAAGCCGTTTTGATGAATTTCTTATTCTGCGTCAGATCGATTACTCGGGCGTGAGGTGACAATTGGATGATGCCGCGGCAGAAAGGGGTTTCGGGGTTTCTGAGGGGCTGATGCGCTGATGAGCTGATGCTTCGAACCTCAAGGAGCTTACTTTACGGGCGGTCTTCTCTATACCTCGACGTTCCGAGTATACTCGGGGTCGCGTTGCCTTGACCCCGGGTACCGGTACTCAGGCCACGGAAGATTGAGGAACCGTCTCAATCGAACCCCTCCTTCACGGGAAGCTGAACTCGGGGCAATGTTTGAGCAGCTATTTCACGGAATCTCGTCGAAACCACATCAGCAGTGGATGACGATGACTGCGGACAATGTCAGATAGCGAAAAATGTTGTTTGAGGTAAAGGGATGCGCTTGCGTGAACAAACCCTGCCCTGTCTAGGGTGGAACTAATCCACTCAATTAATCTATCCCTATCGTAGGACCGCGGGTACAGGGACTCTGACCACATGATACTTCCGGTGAGCGGTAGAGACACTGCCGAGGCGATTTATTTTTTGCGTCAAGTAATACGGATTGGATCGAGTCGGGGATGAATCAAAGAGCGTAATTAGAGGAAAATGTGGTCTGCTCGGTCCGCGTGGTCGGCGTGGTCGGTCCGCCATGGCATGTCTCCGTGGTGGCGGTCGCCTCGGTCAATACCCACCGGACAAGATGGCCGCCGCCCACTCCAACACAAACTCAAAGTTACATACATTTATGTACTCAAATGTGTAACCCACCCCCGAAGCTCTCCGCACCGTGGGAGTTAGTTGCCTTCGACCCTCCCGACGCCGAGTTCCTCGAGCCACCCTCACCTTATTCCCTCAGTTCGTCGGTCTCCCTCGGCCGTGTTCCTCAACACGGACATGGAACTTCATCATTATTAGGCATTAGTCGCTGGTTGCGCGCAACGCACACGCACTGATTGCAACCCGGGGGAAGGGGGAGAGAGAGAGAGATCTCCTTGTCTGAAAATGTATGTACGTGTGAAGAGGTCTCATGCATATGTGCGTTTTACTCTTTGCGAATGGGTAGGAACGCGTCGCCTCGGAAAACCGCCTATTTTACTTATCCCAGGGAGTTTAAGTTCTGCGAAGTTTCTCGCAAACCGACTTCTCATGGCTTTTAAGCTCTTTTCTTTTGTTTTACGCTCAGGTAGGGGCGATTTGTATGACGACATACACCACACGCGTGGCCACGCGAAATCCTTTTAACGGTAATTATTATGGATTACTAACGGTAAAGTGCCAATTACCATTATCTCGAATACTCTCAACGATGTGAGAAAATATTTCTGAAATTAAAAGTCGCAGACACACGTCATGGGATGAGAACGATTCTGTCATCTGGAAGAATAATCGTGCAGCTGCATGAGTATGGAAAAAACAATACCAAAAATAAAACAGCAAAAAATGGGTTCCTCAACGGACTTACGTCCTCGACGCATTTGTTTTCACGCGTAGACTCGTATCGGGGTATTTTTCGATTGGTCAGTCGGAAGGGGTGGAGAAGGGACGGCTGTCATTGGTCAATGCCACCCTCGCACGTAGGCGAATGCTGACCGTTTGGGGATGAGCGAGACCCTCCAGGCGGTCGGGGGTGGTCAACGGTCGGACTAGAAGAGTCTCGCTTCGAAATTTTGCTTTGTCAAACACCCTGCATCGCGAGATCTAGTGACGATGTTTGTTTAAGCACGTTAATTGAGCGCGTTGGGATAATTGTTTGCAGTATTTCGTGGAAGGACTTGAAATAACAATGGCAAAGACGGCGCAGCAGCTTGAAATTACATCGGACCGTGGTCTTGGTTTAGACAAGCCGTAGAATGGAGGAACCAGGGTGTTGAATATATCGCGTGATGTATGTGATGCTTGATCCGTTTACAATTTCATGAGGTGATTTTAAACCTGGATCTAAATCCTCAGACGAATGAATCTTGGGTAACCTTTTGACCATCAAGAAACTGCGTTCGAAACTACCCTCTAATCCGGCGCAATTGTTTTCGGGCATGTTCGCTGCTTATCTGGCTTAACAGTTGACTAACTTGACGATCTAACAAACTTCAAAACTTAAAGGCCTCTAGGGGTCGGGAAATGTTTTTCCTCAAAATATACTGCTATCGCTTCGTATAGCTCGGGCTGGCGAGGCAGATCCTTTACCAATTTCACTTTTGAATCGTCAGCAGTTTCGGGTGACCAAAAACCAGCATACAGTGGTTGAGAGAAAGTTCAATTCTTTGATTTGAGTATTTCGTGTATGGAAATGGAAAATATATGTTATTTTTTATGAAAAAAATTGTTAACAAGATTTTAGAGGGAAGGCCGAGATAATGGGGACAATGAATTAATAACTTGCAGATATTTCTAACGAGTGTTAATATGTAAAGAGCCTCCAGGTTGCGATTAGTCCCAAGGCAAGACTTGGGGTTGGAGTAGCGAGGACAAATTTCACCTGGGGAAGTTTGACCTGTGGGATGGGTTTAATTTTAGTTCAGAGTGTACCTTTCTAGCGGCAGGTAACATGGACCGACCCCGCTCGCGTTCTGGGGTTGAGGTACCACTGGCGCAAAAAGTTGTGCAGAGTGCTTAGACCAACATTATCATGTTAATATATTTGCAACCGAGTGAGGTTTTATAAACTATGAATATTTATATTGCACATCTATGGCGGGACAAGTTTCGTGCACTTATCATTTAAATATCTGAATCAAGGAAATGTGAAGAAATTATGGTTACATAAGCGAATGAATTGTCAGTTTCATTATTTTACGCGAATGATAGTTCAACGTTGGTCTATTACAGACTTTTGATTAACTTTACGAGTTGAAAATTGCTTGTCAAATTTTGTAGGTAAAATAAAGGAGGGGATAAATCAGTGATAGAGTTCGCGGGGGGCCACTGCTGTGCTTGACGTGCAGATTAGTGTTCGCCATTGTTGTGACGTCACTATAGTTAACACGCATTCAACTGACATCGCAAAACAATTGACGCTAGCGTCCGGGCTGCGATGTATATTTGATGCGGTTCTTCCGGTGATAATTGAAAAATTCTAACGTCATTCTGTTGGCGGATATCGGATCTGTAATTCTGTGAAAATGGAATGAAAAAATTATCGCAATTATTACACTGTTTTTGATTAATTAATATTCAGATTTGACTCCAAGCAACTCAGAAGTCACGGCACTTGACAGATGAATGTACTATGAACAATGGAGCTTAGCCAAAAATCAAGGCTATTGTCTTGACTTTGGGTTCCGGTGTTCCTGCTGTAAGACGATTAATATATGAACGAGTATAATTCATGTGTTTCCGGACAGATTTTCAACGGTCAATACGGAAACTGGTTATCACATCTATTCAGAGAATTTTAACGCATTATTACTACGGTCTTAAATGAACAAATTGTTACTCCTTCTCAATTTCAAACTTGACTTTCTATAGTCTGGAAAATGATAAAAATGTATCCCTATTATTCTGCTTCGTGAATTGACAGAGCTTATTATAACATTTCGTAGAAGAATTGCCTCGATAATCAAAGGATAATTTTTGAACCACGCTATACAGTAATTACGATCGATTCTCATTCAAGTTTTTTTAATAATAAAAGGAAAAAAACAATTGATTACTCGATAAAAAAAATATGGCGCTAACGAGGAACGACATGAAATATTGTTTTCCAACATGAGTGTAAAATTGAATGAGCAGTATACCAAATTAATTACGAAATTCTTCACCGAGTCAGTGAAAAATTATTTAATAAAGATGCAATTGTTCGTTTTTATTATTCCTTCATTACCTATGTTTCTATCAGGGTTAAATGCTAATTTTAAATATGATTTAAAACAAAAAATGATCGCTCTTTTAACTTCAAGTCAATTAGGATGAATAATAAGAATCTTATCTTTAGGTATGGGAAATTTAGCTTTATTCATCTTTCCATCTGTAAAAAAAGAACTGACCATAATTGATGCTCAAATCATCTACAGCATCTATAATTGAGGTTTTTCCGTGAGTGAACGCGATTCGAAAAAAATAAAAAAATTCAGTGAATCAATATCGGATATGAATATTTATGAAAAAGGATTAAACTCAATCAGTCTCAGGTCGGGATCGACTGATATGAAGAAATCAGTAGGCATGCCTAATTGAAAATGAATGTGCCTAGGGAGTATCGATTTTTTCGAGGGACCCCAATAGCCTCTAACAGGGTGCTAAGGACCCCGGTACTCAGGGGTGCCCAAGGCAAATGACTCCTGGGGAATATGCAACCCCATTTACAGATCTGTCACCGATCGCAACCGTACAGGTATTCATGGCTGCATGCAGTGTGGGGTAACCATAGCCGATCGAAAATTACTATACTTGATAATCGCAACTTAATCACTCGCTATATATATTATTATTCATTATTATGCAAAGTTTTATTGCAGAAAATCATGATTTTGGAGCCAATGGTTGCCTCCATGATATCAGCGGTTTCAAACTGCTGTTTTCAGTCTTACAATTAGAAACAGCGTCCTGTCATGTTAATGCAAGCAATAAACTAGCTTTGGATACTAAAATTCGATATAGACGGTGATTATCATCTGACCTATAGATCAATTGGTCCTGTCAAATTGAAATTGAAAAATAGAATGTGAAAAAATTTCACCGAAAGTGAATCAGTCATCCATTTCTTCTCGCCAGTATAGACAGAATAAAATGTATGTACGTATCGATTATTGAAATTCAAATTTTATGTAAATTGTCTGTTACGCGTTGATGTCACGCGCCTGTATATCTGATACAATTAGAAAGCGAATAAGTTTCGAATTGACGTACCTCCATTTCGTTCTATACTATTTCATTTGAAATAAGAAAACTCGTAGAGACGATGAAAAAAAAAAGTTGATCCATTTCTCCAAGATCTCCCAGACCATATAGCGTAGCTTATAGGTATACATACTCGACTGCACTCACCACGAGCTTAGCTATCCAGCCAGTCAACCCCACCCCCGTTCCATACGTGTAACGTGCGGTACATTACTTGAATGGTAGACGTTCGAACATTTTTACCCGACATTTTTGCTCAAATGCAAAGTAACCGGTATCCATATTCACAGTTGTAGACAGTCAAGTATACATCTGTATCTTAAAGGACTTACTGAATTTACTATCCGTGTGAAATTTTTCATCGCGCGTAGAAAATCTAAAGCTATGTACGGTAGATAACCGGCATGCACTACGTGTGCTCTGAGTCGTTCAGTCATGAGTGGGAATATTCGAGTATTGAAGATGTTGAAGATTTATTCTACTGGAAAGGAAATAAGTAGAACCTACCCTTAATGTTGGAAAAAGGATCGATGAGATAAATTCAAGTTGTAGTTACGTCTATGTGTAATACACCTTGAATAAAGACAAGAAAAGATAAATTCAATGTGGATTTAAGGATTAAACAAGTATATTTATTTTTTAAAAACAATTCCGTTTATTTGAATCGCACAAGACATACACCGTACCTGCTACTTTTATATAACTAATGGCCTCCTGAAGAAAAAATTGGTCATCGATATTCTTTGAGGGTCAGACCAACATTTTCTCGCGAGGTCCGTGTTCGTATTGCCTTAAAATCGAATCTCGGTTTGAAACTATTTGAGAATCAGGTTTAACCTGGATTTTACTGCTGTAAAAACCGAGCGTTATTTTTTTTTTTTAAATTTTATTTTTTTATTATTACCCTGGATGAGAAAAGATTTCTTTTTTTTTTATTTTCCTTGTTTAATTATTATTTTGCTAAAATCGAAAATTTCCCTGCACTACTCCATGTCTTTATTATTATTATTATTATTTTTTGTTTCTTTTTTTTGTTTTAATTATTATTATTATCTTGGTTTATTTCTTTATCTCTTTTTTTTTCTTTGTTATAATATTTATACATGTAATAATTTATTTATAAGTTGTTGTTTTTTTTTTGTTCTTTCTTTTTTTTTTCTAGATACTCTTTGAAATCTATTCTGGCTTTTAATCGTGGAATAATTTGCTTTATTCATTTACCCTGTGTGTAGGAATATTGGAAATGACTTTTGCAATGCGAAACTATACATATATATATATATATTAATACGTTATACATGCTTTAGATGGGGGGCAGGGAAAATTTGGTCCTATGGTATTGATTGGAAAATAAAAATATAATAATAATGATAGGAAAACGATATTTTTTAGAATTAAATAAGAAATGAACCAAAAACAAATGAATAAAATAATGAAATAAAATAAAAAAACGACAAATCGAAACAAATGTTTATGTAATCCATGGTATTTTATGGGTACGTTTATTATTTTTTGTTTTTAATACACACTAACGTTGCATTTTTCGGCTAACATTCAAATTTTCAAAAAACACCCTTCTCCTTTTTATATTTCCTGTCCGCAGCAAAATGGGGCTTAATTATATTTAAATAACCACTAGAATAATTATTATTAACATTTTGAATTTTCTTTTTCTGTTTTTTTTTTTAATTATTATTATTATTTTTTTATTATTCTTTCAATTATTACCAATTTTTGCTACGGGCAGTGCCTTTATGTACACAATATACACGTATATGTATTGACGTATATACGATCAGGCGTATACGCATACACATAGATATATAAACAGGCCTGGTACGTATATGAGATTATCTAACAAATTTTTTTTTAACTAGATAACGAGATTTTATCTAGAGCCGTACATATCTAACACCAAAAACTATCTGATATGAGTTTTCCCATTTTTTTTTTTTTTGTATTTTTCTTTTTTCTTTATTATTATTATTCTTTTTATCTTCACTTTATCTTATTGCCTACATTTTTTTTAGGAACAATTCTCTTCAAAAAGTTTTACAACGACAAAACGAATTTTTGATGGAACAAAAAAAAAAAAAACAAACAAAAATAAAATAATATTATTAATAATAATGATAATAATAATGATAATAATAATAATAATATATTTAAGAACACCTTGTCAGTCTTGGGCAAGAAACAGAATTTTTTTTTTTTAATTTTCGATATAATATTGAAAAGTAAAAAAACCGCTCACGGCTTTCGTAGGATCAATACGATTATTGCGATTCGATTATACGAAGGTCGATTTGGTGTAAGTACGTTTTCAATAATAAATATAATCAACGAATGAACTAAGTGCAATAATAGACAATAATATTAATAAAACGTGACACGTGGTGATTGTAAATTAAGTCCAGATCACCGACCATCAAATTAAATTCATCATAATAGAGTTGAAAAAAAAAAGAAAAAAAAAACAGAAAAAATCTAAATATATAAATTAAAATGATGGTATCAATTTAATACAATAATATCTTAATTATTTACAGACACCACGTGTACACATATAATATATATGATAATAGACGATAAACCTAGACAACTTTGGCATCTTCTTAACTATTAAAAACATCTCTGAATAATAATTTAATAATATCGGAATAAAATAATGTACGTATCGTTCAATTTATAATAATAATAATAATAATAATAATAATAATAATAATGATAATAATAATAATGGTAATAATAGTGATAATAATGATGATAGTAATAATAGGTATGGTACATTTTACACATAGTCAATCTAGAATCTTAGATCACTAACGGGTAGCACGTAATTTAGGTATTATGTAAATTAATATTTTTTTCTTTTCTCTTCTTTTACGTTTACGCGATATTAATACATAATAGGGGATGGTTGCTGTGGTATATTATATTTATATACAGAATAACCGC
Organism: Euura lappo; assembly: GCA_018257835.1. Lineage (NCBI taxonomy): Eukaryota > Metazoa > Arthropoda > Insecta > Hymenoptera > Tenthredinidae > Euura > Euura lappo. Next base: position 214,780 of record JAEUYN010001751.1, read on the forward strand.
GACGCGCCATTTTAAAAGCGATACAGCCGTTGTTGTTACTTTATTTTTATCTCGTTTTCAAAAAATTACTACATAATGTACAAAAAAGTACTAGTACATACATAGTGTTATTTTTTTTTTTTAATCAATTTTTTTTCTTCTTTTCTTCTTTTTTAATTAGAGTTCATATATATATTACGATATATTATATTATTAAATAAATAATCTTTAATATGATAATAATAAAGTTACTATTAATAGGGGGGTTTGTTTATCTATTAATTATTTATAATTTTAATCAATAGGGGGTTGGTGAGACTCGTTATCAATGGTAACCATTACTTTTGAATTAAATTAATGGGGTTTAAGTATTTCGTTTATATACGTTTATTATATAGTTTATTTTCTTCTTCTTCTTCGTTTTTTTCCATTTATCGTCCAGTCTTCTAGCGTTGGAGCGGTTTTATTCAATTATTATTCGTTTTTACCTCCGAGAGAATCTTTTTAGGATCATATATTACATCAGATCTTCTCTCTCCGAGGTCAAAGCTAGCGTCGATAGTACTTGTTCCGGGCATTTCCAGCCTGGCAAAATTCAATTGAAGCTTCAACCCGATCGCTAGGTACCGTCCCCCGTCGACCCAATAATCGCGGTATTTAAATTCCAACTAAAAAATGTCTCGCTGTGGGAAACCCCTCGCGATTATCGGGGACGGACAAAGTTCTGATCACCCTTACCTCACGCTCTCGCGAGAAGAGATAACGGCGGGAAACAATGCCCGTGCGGTACTCGAGTGGGGGGTTACCGGGGACGAACAGGACGTCTAGTACACCGGATATGGTGGCCTGTGTGGCCACAGTGGCGGTATAGGCGGAAGACTGACGTTCCACGATCAAGTGTCCTTCGTGCTCAATGACGAGTCCTCGTCCTGACTACCGGAGTACGGCATGTGTCCCATTTTTTGACCTTGCTGAACCACGACGCACTTCCGCATGTGTTTCTCGAGGGTGCTGGGCACAGAGAACGGCATCTCGCAGAACCTACACCTGTATATGTCCTTGCCGTGGCGTCCGTGGGTCTTCATGTGTCTCGTCAATTTGGAGCTCTGAGCACAAGCGTAGGAGCAGAGTTCGCACTTGTAGGGTTTTTCACCGGTGTGCGATCTCCTGTGGACCGTGAGGTTCGAGCAGTTCTTGAACACCTTGCCGCAGTATTCGCACGTGTCGTTTCTACCGCTCCTCTCCTTCTTGAGCAACGGACTTGGAAGACCCTGGAGCGAGAGACTGGACGTCGTCGCCTTCGAGGCCTTACGGAATTCGTTGTTCTCCAGGTAATGGGGACTAGGAAGCCAGAGTCCACCGAAATCCGGTCCCGACGACCGCGGAAAACCCTGACCGGAAAATATGTTTGGCGTAGTTGAAGAGTTGAAGTTCGTCGGTGAGAGGGCGCTGTCCTTCTCCTTGTTGTTGTTCAGCGAGTTGGCCAGGTTCGAGGGAGATTCTGTCTTGAGAAAACCGCCCCTGTGATTTTCCTGCAAGGCTTGTCTGTACGCTTCGGAGTACTGGGCGATGTTACTCAGTCCAAACTTCTCCATTAGATCACCGACCAGACTCGGTTTCTGGTCCACCCTGGTGCCACCTTCCTCGCTGCTCTGTCCCTGAGTCGTGCTCAGATCTTCCGGGGTGTTTTCCTCGTTGTCTTCCCGCTTGACGTCGGTTTCTTCGCCGTCGTCGAGGTCCATATTCTCGTCGCAGCTGCTACCGTCGTCAGGTACCGTCTCGACGCTGCCCTGAGGACTCGAGGCAACGTTCAACGCTTCCTGGTGTTCGTTCCTCATGTGCTTTCTGAGCTCCGAAAAACTCGGTACTTCGAGCTCGCATATCTCGCACCTGGTCGCCGTCGTGTCTTGGATGGTCTCCTGGAACGCGTGCTCCTTGTCCTGATGACTCCGCCGATGGACTATCAGGTTCGACTGGAACCTGAACTTCTTTTCGCACACTTCGCAGGTGTAAACCGTCTCGGAGTCCGCGATGATGGGAGTGGAGGCGTTCGGCGGACTCGTCTTTTCGCTGTCTGTCGAATTATTGTTGTTGTGGTGTCCGCCAATTGGACTCTGGGTGTAGCAAGGAGGCGAGTTCTCCTTCTGCATGCTGTTGTGGGTCAGATTAGCCGGATTGGCTGCTGGGCTGGGCGGTTGAATCGGCTGTACGTTGACGACGGGATTTGGATTCGGGGTTTGGTTGGGGGTAGGATTCGGAGCCGCGCCTAAGGACGGGTTAGCGAGGCTCCTTAGGCGCGCCGAGTAAAAATCCAGGTTCGCTTCTAGTGGTGGTGGATGTGCTTGACCGGATAGTCCACGTCCGTGAGATAGTTCGGCCAGATTGGCCAAGTTCCTCGCGTTGTTCAGCGAGTCCAGCGAACTCCTGACCAGAGAGTCGCCGAGGTTGAGGCCGTCCATTCCCCGAAGAGGATCTCCGAGGTTTTGAAGGTTTCTAGTGGCGGTTTGGAGGTCCTGAAGACCTCGATACCCGGCGAGAGGGTTGAGCGCGAGAAAGTCCGGCCTGAACATGGGTGGAAAGCTCCTCTCCAAGTGCTGTGGCAATCTTAGAAAACTGTGGAGAGGATCGCCGACCAGCGATGCCGAAGATTGAAGCTGCCTGCCGCTACTGCCACTGGAGTTTCCTCCCCCGGATGAATTTCCCGCTGAAGAACTTCCGGTAGATTTACCGCTGAGGTTCAAGTGGTTCGGGGGACTTAGATGGTGCGTGTGGGTTGGAGTCTGCGTTGGCGGACTAGGGGCTGGTGTGTTTGATGACGAATTCGCCGAGGACGACGACGAGGTGTAGAGTCTCGCCCCGTGCACGCTCTGTGCATGCTGGAGAAGCTCCCAGGCGGAAGAGAGCCGTCGGGCGCACTGCGAGCACTGGAGCCATCGTGGTTCTGCAACATATCGGTACCCAACTCGTCCATAAAATGTACAAAAAAATATCTTTGCGTTCAAATATGGGTCAGGAAAAACGACAATTTCGTGGTTAATAGAGTATATCGAAGTTGGCCAGTCTACGGTGTGTAACAAATCGTAAAATATTTCCCCCCTGCGTCGAGAATCGCCTCGCTATCGGGATATCAATTTCATCCCCCTTAATTTTCAATCGTCGAACGAATTCAATTCGGGATTCAAACGGCGCGTCTGTGTCAAATTGCACCGTCTATCGGTAGCGGGGGTCGAAGGAGGGCTTAAAAATAATATCCCCAACAATAAGCGGGAACCCCGTTGGATGTGGGTGGGGGGGATGAAACTGACCCTTAACGACTTTTTGTCAGTGGTTGGGGGGGCTGCGGGACAAGGGAGGTAGAGATGTGGTTTTGAATTTCAATGTTTTTAATCCGGGAATATCAGATTTTTCGGTCATTTTTCACGCCCCACGTGGCGTCGACGACATCGTCGTCGCGGCTACCGCCTAGGATTTTATTAATTCAGTTTTTCACCCTCCGTGAAAAGGACCAACGCCATGTGTTTCGCGGCTACACCGACCCTCTTGAAAGGACGTAAGACATAACCGCAAAAACATATTTCAACGGGTCGTATAACTTGGTGAGAAAATTTCACGTCGAATTTATAATGTCCAACCTCATCCTATTCTTCGTCGTGGTTCAAGCTCCGATACCAATTATAACGTATCAGGATGTCGAGTAAGAGGACGAAAAATCGTGAATTGAGTCAGATTAGCGAATCTACAGCTTCAGACCCTTTAATGCATGCAAAATCTCCGAGATTACTCGGTACAAGCGAAAAAATCGATCACGGACAAAGAATCAACTGGCAAATAAAGTGATCTTAATTAAATGGCAGTCTGGATACTGCGAAAAGAAATCTTTGTTCGACGAACGACTTAAAGCCGAGATATTGTTTGCTGATTTAAATTCAAAATTACTTCAAGAGTCAGTCGCTGTTCTCTTCCAACAATTTAGGTTGCAGGAATAATTAGTTAATTTGCCTAAATGTCCGGTGACCGATATAGTAACGATCGAATTAGACAACTTAAGGGGCGACTTTTTAGTTTAAAGAAAATCCTAGTCTCTATCGGACAGTATTAACGGGGTGACGAATTCCTTTTCTACCCGGAAGTAAAAAATATTGCCAACTTCCCCTTATATAATCGAAGAAAAGGCGGCACGCCGCAAGGGTAAGAGATAAGCAGAGCCTAGTCTATAGAAAAGAGTATCGATTGGGGGTCTGTACACTTTTGATATGCAAACACCGGGTCGACCATCAGTTAGGATTATTTTTTTCGTTTTTTTTTTTACTCTTCATATACACCGGGGAATACACTAACGAAATCTAGTTGTTTAAACGAGGAATATTCGCTGTACTCCAATCGCCGAAGTAAAATTTCGATTTATTTTTTGCTGGCTGCAATTACCCACATCCCTCGTGTGCAGGGGACTCAAGACGAGCGCAGATGCACTTCCGAGACAGCCGGATAGCCAAGGTTCAACTCATCCTTAAACAATGGTCTTCCGAACAATTTCGCTCTAAACGTTCTCCCCGGGCAATTTAGCGCACAATTTCTGCAGAAAATTGTCGCGGGTCACTCTGAACCCGCGTGGTGCAAGTTTGAACTATAGAAAAATGAAGAGGACGTCAGAATCCTAGCCGTCTTCGAGTCCGAAAAATCTTCTGGCAACTCGACGTATCTATTCGTGGAAATTCGCAACAGTAAAATCCATGTGTTGCATCCGGGTTTCGATCTGGTTTAAAATTCTCGTCACGTCTGGGGTATGCGGCTCGCTGGTATCGCGCGGATCTCGAACCGCCCTCTCCACGCTCCTGTCCGACTATATCGCGATTTTGATTTTCGCCGCGAGTTCGTTTCAGATTTTCTATAGGTCGCAACGGCAGAGTCACAAAGGTGCGTGTCGCGTCATCCGAGGCACACTGCGATCCGTATGATATTGAAAATATCGATTGGGCAACGTATTCGACGTATGCACTTTGTAGTTCGGAAGGGTTGCCGCGCTCAAAAGGGGTCAAAGCTGCATCGTCGAGCCTGTCGCACAGCATCCCCGCGGCTCTTCCGCAGGTATAGATACGTACGCGATCATCTCGTTGAATCGCGGATGAATAATTTTCACCTTACCGAGCAGCTAATCTCCGAAACTCCTGAACCATATTCATTCGATGCCCCCTGCGGTTACCGGGGTCGAATACGGGATTGAAGAAAATCGACAACCGGAAGTAAATATGAAGGATAAAAAAAGGGGGAAAAAATATTCATGAGTGGACAAAGGATCCAGCGTAGTGCGAGACGCGGCTTGCGGTCAGGCAACTTTGTCTGGACTCGTGCTTAAATCGTTTATGCGATATTCAAGTCTGGCCGCAATCGTAAGATAGAGTTGAATTTGAATTCGTCATGAACAAAGTTGGCGAAGTTGTTAGCGCGAGTTTGCTGGCAGAAACTGACACGGTTATAATCGCGAGTTTGAGAGTTGAGGTGAATAAGATCGCGATCGAGATTGGCCGGTCTGATCCGGGCCCATCTTCCGCGATCGTACGAGCGAGGTGCGTGGTAGCCAATTGACACGCAATTCGCACTCGCCTCGGGCGGTCCGGGTCGTCCGATGAAGGGGTCGGAAAGGAGCGATAAAAAACCGGGAAAACTGAGAAAACCGGGAAACTGGGGTCGACTCGTCGCCGTCGGGGATATATCTCGCACCCCGAAAATTAATATTCCAGACAATCCTGACGCATAGATCAAATCTGCGTATCACCGTAACGGACGGGGTGTCAATTTCGACGGATTATGCCTTTTCTCTCACACATGCGAGTTTCCTAAGCTCCTCAACCTTTCCCTTCCCGAATCTGCCGGCGAAATTGCCATCCTGTCTCTTCCTTTATTTTAATAAAGAAAATACGACATCGCAAGGTAGACCGGAGTTGGTTGACGTCTGAGCAAACGGTGTGACAGTTCCTATATCTTGGATCCAGCAACCCCTGTGTACCTGGTGGTCACGCGAGAGAGCCGACGGAGCGCGTTGCCACGTGGCTGTACAATGGGAAGACTCTAATTGGGTTCAAACTTGCTGGGTTACAAAAAAAAAAAAAAAAACTTTGACAAAAACGAGGTAGCATCACGAGCGAAGGGGTTATAACAAAATGCCCTCGTGTGCCGACCACGCGAGTCGGTAGTCATCCTCTTCGTTTACTCGAGGGGTTCTCACCTGGGCCACCTTTCCTGCACACGCTTAGCCTAAAAAAATGACAGAGAGACACACCGGGCTGTTAAACCTAACGGGGAGAGGATATATGTACATCGAAATAAGTAATTGAGGGATCAACTGGGATTATTTATCCGGATGCGCATTTTGGCTCATTATGTCCGTACTAAGTTCGATTTTCGATAATCAAAATCAAACAACTCGAAGGTATAATAGAATATCTAGAAGTTATGTGAGACCGTCGAGTTTCCTGTGAAAGTATTATCATTCGTTCATGTAATGTTCTTCAATCAAATTTATCCTTTTGTCAACTGAATAAAAAAATTCTAACTTGTATGACTAATTGAATGACGTCACGTATGCTCAGAATTATCAACGTCATAGCAAAGATACTGGAGTTTATAACTTCTGTGATTGCGATTTCGCATCGAAAATACTTTTGAATGGCTGACGTCAAAACGTAGTAATTTTCGTTCCAATTAAGAAAAGAAATGATATAACCTAATTATTGTTTTCGAAACTACTAATATATGAAATTAAAACAAATATGTGCAAAATCCCAATTTATTATTGATGACGAAAGAGACAAATTCTCGACGAATTTTCCCGATTGTGATTTTGTGGTTTGATTTTTAGCTGGACGATAACGAATCGAATGAATATGAACAACGCAACAACAAAACATCGAAACCCTTTGGAAACTCCGATATTCAGGGCATTAAAAACGTCGACAGTGGCGCGTTAACCCTTTCATGACGTGGTCGCAACCCACGCCGAAGTTGACAATGGGCTAAAATTCGCCCCCTATGCCCATAGGGTCCTTTAAGTTCAAAAATCGAACGTGTTTCATTGTTCAAAATCGGTAGACCATACCAGTCGTCACATGGTACGCTACCAACGGGCTTTGAACAATTTTTCTCTCCACTATCGAGCCGCTCGTCAAGGGCAAAAAATGAAAAATGAAAACACTGAATTGATAAACTTACCGGAACTTGTCGTGTTGGTGTCAGCATCGACGGATTCCGTCTTCGGTTTTTTGGGAAGCTCCTCCTTGTCCTCCTCCAGTCTTCTTTTCGGCGTTGAACTTGCGCTCGCCCTGAGTTCTATGGGGCTTCCACCGTCCGATCCCGAGCCCTGGGGCGTCGGTGGACTCTCAAGACGGCTACCTCGCTTGTTGATCGGTGCAGAAATGCTCGGTACCGAGTTGAGCTTCTCGGTTTCAGTTTTCAGAGCCAAAGCGTCCTCCGGGTCCGAATCCTCAGGCGCGGCCGCCGACGGCGGGCTGTGGCATCCCTGAAGCGTACTTCGACAGTGGTTCACCTTGTGTTCTATGAACCTGACGATGTCGCCCAGGGGATACGACGCCCGACACCCTCCGCACTGCACGGTATCCGGACTCGAGCCTTGAGACGTTTCCGCTGAAATAGAGAAGACGGATCCGGGTTAGCGTGGAAAAAAAAAATGAATTTTTACCACCAAGGGAGGAGCCAGAGGCGAGCTTGCGCCCTGGACATTGGTCAAACGTGTCGACTCCACCCCTGTTTGATAAATCAGTGCGAGGGTACGTTAGGTGTTGATACGTGGAGGGATGGGAGGATGAAAAAGAAAAATGAATAAAAGGGGTGGAAGTGAAAACCGGAAAAAGAAAAACAATTCGAGCCAGACACCCCGTCCGGGTGTGGGGCAAGGGGCGGTAGTCGAGTGCTCGACTCCGCTCGACTACGAGCCACAGCGTAAGAGCTTGTGGAGAGATGAGCGAATAGATGGGATGGTGGTTAAAGATCGATATATGAAACGCTGCCAATCTCTATGTTAATGCCTACGTATAAGGGAAATATCGTACGGTTGCCAGGAATCCTCTTGAAGGACCCTAAAAGTGAGTTGCGACGTCTGCGGATGACCTCAGGACCTCTTTGTGGCCAAATCGTAGCTTTTCTTTCTTATATTTCTTATTATCTATACCACTCCGTCCGATACAACGATCCACTAAACAAGCGCAAGCTCGGATAAACAGCCACTCTGGAATACATAAAGCTCCCCACAACCGGGAGCTAATATTCTCGGTTAATTAGCCAAACCAAGTTATTCCGTGCTTCTCTCTAAAATAAAAATTATAAACATAATAATGAAAAGGAATTTGAGAAAAAAAAAGCCGTTGAATAGTCAGAGAGTCCGTTATGTGTGCACCTACGATTGAAAAGCGCTCGGTTAGAAACGAGAGACGCGCGACCGGTCGTTAGCGACAATAGGCTTTTGTTTTTTCGGGGGCAGATGTTGCGTGGACCAAAAACTCGCAGTGTATACATACAGCGTTATGGATGTGTGGCGTAGTGGTGAACAGGGGCGAGGAGATGGTCTGTGTGTGTAATATAAAAGACAAATCTGGCTGAGATAACTGCGGCTGAAGGTACGAGGTAGGTATAGGTAGCCAAGGTACAGCGTTCCTATAGCGTTCTTTATATACCGATTCTCATACAACGCGCGGTATAATATAGAAGGATAAGGTAAAGACGGACTATAAGTTGGATTGCTTACAAATTGGTCTATACATTTCTAATGCCGTGTCGATACCGACGGGGTGGATATTTTATTAGTCTCGAATTCCAGTGTCGCGCTGAGTCGTATTAGCATTCTATTATCAGGAGATTGGCAAGTATCGAAAGTCCATAATGCGGGAATCAAGGCATCGAAGATTACAGTCTTCGAGTTTCTCGTCGTCCGATTGTTAGAAATCTGCGATGGAAAGTAATCCGGTGATTTTTTCTACGACCGGAAAGTTTTTCTTAGCGTTATATCTCGAGCCCTGAATGGCATGACATGGCGTACCGAAAGGAAATTGGCGAGAGTCAATACTAATGGGTAATCGAATTATTGGTTTGGGTCGGGGCTCGCCCTGGGGATGATCGTAATTCAATTGTTTCGATGTGTCCTCTGGTCGTTCTGACAGGACGCCCTAACAAGGAGATAGCCTTGGGCTGTATTTCACGTATATTTTTGCCTCGAAACGTCTATCAAAGTCACACTATCGGCGGAAACCAGAAACATTCGAGTGTTTGAGAAGAACCGTTAAACAGATCAACGAACCGATCGACTAATTAGTCATTATAATTTCCGAGAACTGTTTGCCGGGGGAGATGAAAAATGAATATTCACCTTCTTGGAGTCGCATCGCGAATTAAATCAAACCACTTTCACGTAGTAATGAATATTCGAATCACCCGACACTCAAACCTGCGAATATAGATTGAACTCGAGTCTAGTTTCGCATTCTTTGAACCGATACATTTTCACTTCCCGATGCGATCTTTCTTTTTATAAACAATCAGAGAAATTGTTTGATTTTACAACGAAATTGAATTAGTAGATCTTGTTTGGTCCATGTTTGGATGTTGACTGCAGATCTCCAGGCTCCGAGTCCCGAACAGGATATCAAAGAATGAAAAGGACCCTCGAGAGAGTGGGGATAATTTTTATAGAAAAATCCCCTACTTTTTTTAACCCCCTTACCGGCTCACAGCTCACATACCTGAGGGGTAACAGTTTTTTAGGTCAATCCCTGCTGCCCCCCCGAAACGTACCCTAGACAAAAGATTCAAAATGGTGACCGTTTTTTTTTTTTTTTTCGTTGTATTTCAACTTTCATGTCCCACAGGATTTTCGAAGATGGTAAGAGCACAGCTACCGCGCTTTTCAACTGTCGTCGATTCTTTTTTTATCCTTCGATATTTTTTTCTTAACCTGCTTCCGATGCCGTATGAAAATTCTGATCAACGTACGCAGGAAAAAGCCGGTAACACCTTCGTGTTTAACGGGCTGCGTTTATGCAGGCGTTTCCCCCCTTTTTGCAGAGTGAGAAAGGCGAAGCTTTACGCTTGTTTATTCAGAATCTGATCGATGTACGTGGGAGCAGATTTGGAAAAGGTCGTTCCGAAGTTTTTCCCGGATTCTGGACCCTTTCCCATCACCCACAGGTGGGTCAAAGAGGGGAAACGTCAGTCTGGACAAGCGAAGGGAATTAGTGACCGGAGGTGCGGGGAACTGGCCGACACCGACGCCGACGTCTCGAAGGCTGTGGCTATGGCTATGGCTATGGCTATATGGCAGAAAAATATCATTCCGTTTGGAGGGAGTTATGAAAAATATGAAACGTAGTTCTCACGGACCGGTTGAATGGACCGCGAGCGCCCCACATGCGTATCGTGGGAGGATCTAGGTGGCCTTTGTGCGGCAGGACATTGTCCATTGAGAACGGCCAAACAGGTCCTAGAGTTGACCTGTCCTTCTTTTCAAACTCTTTGAAAAACCCCTTTCGTGAAAAATTTTTCATCAAAATAAATCATGTGGGTAGACGAAATACAGTTATGCGTCCAGGTGTCTCGCATATGCCTTCGAAACCAGCACCTTGTGGATTTTTCACAATTTTTCCTCCCACTTTCTCAAATCTAGATTCAAAAATGAACTTGACGAACGAAAATGGGAGCATCGATGCGGTATTAGAAAATTTGAATAGGTTAATTATTTCAGTTGCACACGGTCGCTACTCGTTCCGGTATACCTACCAATGTTTGTTTGCAAAACTTTGTTCGACCCGTGTTTTATGTTTCATGTTTTCTATTTCACCACTGACGCTCTGGGTACGCGAGTTTCGGAGCGCCAGTGCTTTGAATAATGTAACAACGGCATGGCATAGAAGTTTCTAATTAGCAGATGTACACGATGGTCGGACAACGCGAGAGAGAGAGAGAGAGAGAGAGAGAGAGAGAGAGAGAGAGTGAAAGCTCTGCGATTCAAGTTTGCGTATATGGATGAAAAAATTCATTATAGCTGGAAAAAAATGTAGGTATATGAAAAAGGTTAACGTAAGGTTGAAAAACTCAGCGATTCGCTATTCTTCCAACTCCAGTTATATTCCAAACAATGGGAAAAATAATTAATTATCACGGATTTGATTCTAATAAACAGAGAAGTTTCTTAACTTATTACAGTTAATTTCAGATACCGACTGCATTGACAATACAGAAGACAATTTTACAATTATCGTCCAGTCAAAGATCACCGCCTGCTCTTTACTTATTAACCGACTTCAAAAAAGGAGGTTCTCAATTCGTTTTTTTTTTTTATGTTTGTTACCTCAGAACTCCGTTATTTATAAACCGATTTGGAGAATTCCTTTTTTATTCGAAAGGGTATACTTTCAGATTGGTCCCATATAAATTTCGTCAAAATCGATTGAGTAGTTTGGTTTTGAAGTCGGTTTTTTTTCATTCAGACGACTCGTGTCCCGGTCGCACTCGGTCACACCTCGACACGTTTGAATTATTCCATCAAAAGTGGTATAACGAAGGGTGTTCTTCACTTTTCTGCGAGTCACTGTCCGTTTAAAACCGAGTAAATAATAAAAACTACATGGATTCGAATCGTGCAAAACTCATTCCAGTAATCTTTCAGCTAGTTGGGATAAAAATTTTGAAAGTGGGCAAACGTGTCGTTATAGGAAATTTCGACGAAAATTGGGACACAACTTTATCAGGTTCGAACGACTGACCCAGATGATATAATCATCGGATTTTTTCGACCGTATTTTTCGATCGTGGCCCCCCGCAACTTCCGTTCTCATTGGTTGAGAATTCCACAAAAGAATCACATCGCAAGACCTGCCCACTAGCATAAAAATCTCCCTCCTGGCCGTCGGTTTTTCTACGTGAGTCGAGTACCCGATAATTAATTTCTAAAAAAGTATCCCGTCGCGACATTGCGATAGAATGCGCCAATCAAGAGCTAGGAAATGATTGTGCCACGCCACTCGGCGAGGTGTGAGATACAGTGTTTTTGGGGGGAGGGGGGAATCAATCTCGCAATGGCCGGACATGATTTTCTCGAATTTCTCCCATTGCAGTGTCTCCATTTCGCGGTTCTCACAATTTTGTGTTAAAGCAAATTTCCTGTCCCGTTTACGTCGCTCGATCGCGTTGAAAATCGTCGCTTCCTTTTTCCGGCGGGAAGAATTGAACCAGCGTCTTGGCTGAGTTGAGTCTTTCCTCGGTCCGTGAGACAAGGGGGTTTCAAATTGCCCAATATTTTTAGCTTTCGTTAATTAATCAATCGGTAAAACTTTTACTCAAATAATCGTAAGCGAAAAATCTTTTCGTGTAAACTTATTACGATTATTCTAAGGGATTAGTCGACTGAAAAAGAAAAAAAATGGACACAGGACGCATAAGACGTGCTTGGCAGTTGAAAGCCTCGTTAAGAAAAGACTGGCCAGCTCTGGAAGGACACCTACGTGTTCTTTGACACCGTTGCAGTGTGCTGTAGGAAAGATCTAATAAGCAGTTGAGAACTAAGAGCAGAATTTTTCTAGCAGATATCTTCTGGACCGATCGTTGTCTCCGGCGAAGAGGCGTTTGAACGGTGTAAGAATTATTTCGTTACGGTACAACAGCAGCAAGAGAGAGAGAGTAAGAAAGAAAAAAAAAATTAAGAAATGGAAAAAGTTCTCGTAAATATAAAAAGGAAAATTCTAAAAACACTCGCGACTCCCTATTCCCCTGAACTTGCTCTCCTAAACTTTATTTATAGAATCCCGTAGTACGTACGGTACGGACACATACGTGTGTATAACCGCCGATTCTTGCCTTTCTCGTGTAACGGGTGTCACACACGTTCCTTCGAACCAATTTCAATTTTTTTTTCTCCTCTTATTTTCAGACGCCTTATTTCTATTCTATCCGTTTCCAAGTTCCCAAAATATCCGATATTCCGTATCCAGATTGAGCCGAAGAATAGATCGATAGGTAATGTCACGTCTTCACGCTTCTCTATAGGATGAAACAGTTTTACGACCTTTTAAGCTCTAAGTTTTCAAAACTCCCTCAAACGCTGTGAAGGTAAGATTATAAGAGACCCTAAAGGAAAAAAAAAGGAAGCGCACTGGACGCTCGATGGGGGCAAGTAAAATTTATGTTGTTTGTAGTGTCGGTTTCCTGGTCATTGTCCCTCATTGTCCGGCTGTAGCAGCCCTCCTCGTAAGGTGTGAACACTTCTGAAGCAATAATCTTCTAGCATTGTCGGCATTGTTGGTCAGTCAGGGAGAAGGGGATGTCCGGAGCTACCTGACCATTGACCAGGGGTCGCGCTGCAGGTCCGACCGGACACTTTGCAGTGCCTCTGAGTATTACGGGGAAAGATTTAACCTGATCAATCGAGTGAGGTAACCCTGCGGTCAGGTGATCGCTCCGAACGCCTTTCATCAAGTTCGATCTTTAGTTCTCTTCATAAAAACGTAAGGAAATAATCACTGATTAATTTAGCTGTGTGCCTCGAGACCCGCAGCCGTTTGAATTAAAAAAAAAAGGAGGTGTGTATAAATAAAATATGGCGTCGTTTAAAATACCGCCCGCGTCGGTTTTCTCTTCGAACTAGAAAGATTTTTGTATGCATAATTCAACGGTACGGATTGAAATTGTAATAAAGATGTTTGACAATGAGTCGAATAATCCCGGCGCTAATCTCTTTTCCGTAGACGGCGATGTTCGAACGTTTCGAAAGTCAATCGTATAAAATCCGTTACACTTTGGGTTGGCGAATCGACCCTGTAACGTACGAAATAACCCGCTTGACACAAGCCTCCCGCAAATGGACCAGAGCATCGTATTTCAGATGAAATTGCCTGCACCACTAGATTGGATAGACGATATACAGCCGAGAAACTATCTCGGTATAGAGAACGGAAAAATTGCCGTACCAGCCAGCATCCCGGTGTATCCGATAAAATCACGTCTAACATCAAATCAAGTGCGTCAATAAAAATCTAAATTCACAATATTGAGACAGTCTCCAGTTTCGCATCCACGCACCTCCTCCGCGGATGCTTGGTGGCGCCATCCCTCTGGGGGTAGTTGAACCGCAGCCACCTTCGCGCGTAATCAAACAAACCCACAATTTTATATCTCTTTCGAAACTCTCGATACCGAATGAGAGCCAGTGTCCTAGAAAAAGTGTCAGTCTTAGGCGTCCTATGCTCGCCCTGTCTGACATAATCCGACGCCACCTTACCTGGGCGCGTGCGAGGCGCGAGCCAAGAAAGGGTTAGACGGGCCACGCGACCGGCCTTGTCGAAGCCGGGAGAGGTTCATCCGAGGAGTCAAATCGTTGAGGTGGAGGTATTTTTTTTATCTTCTTTTTTGCTGCCGTCCGTACGGAGAGAATAAAAGGAAGGAGGAAAGAGAAGTGAATCTTGCGTGAGGTGGGGTGCAGTCGGAGCTGAACGGGTTACATCAAAGACAATATTTAATAGATTCAACACATATGTGGGACACGTGTCAAGAGGGCGGTGAAAAAGACACTTTGTTTAACAAATAATAGTTTTAAGTACCTTGACGTGCACTTGCGGATCCATTTGATGTAACGCCGTTGAAACAATGCTGATCACATTGAGAAGCCTCGTTAATCTATTACGACGCGTATTCATTGTTTGTACGATTAGGAAATACGAAGAGAATATGTAATTATGCAACACGGGTGCAGATAGCGATAAGTATTTTATCAATCGAACGGGTATCGCCTTGTAGCTTCGAAGATCTTCTTTTTACAACTGGAAAGAGTATCCAATGTCAACTCTCGCACTTCGTCTACCACTAAACTCTTGTCGATCGGGAAGATGAACAATTTTTTATATACCGTAATCGATTAGGAGATGATTGAATGGTTTTTTTCTGTTCTTCCCGTGCAATGAAACAAATAAATGGTTTCGAACGATGAAAGCAAAAGTGAGATCGAAATGTTTGGTCATCAAAAGATGCCCCCGGTATCTTTTCGCCCCGACGCCATCGCGCGGACTAAAGAATATCGCAGTTGTAATTAAGAAAACGACGAAGCCAAGGGGGATGAGGGGGTGGAAAAGTCTGTGAAAAACTCGCGCATGACAATGCGCCCCCCTCCCATCGTCTTTCACCCCATACCCCCGACCGCGATTACCCCCCTTTTACCCCCCTATCTCAGGATCCAGGAGCGACTCGTTTCGCGATTGGGATGACGGAGGGGGAGATAAGACGCGGGATGCTAACTAATTAAAAATTCTGTTACCACCCCTCGTATAATCGGAGAGTCGTTAACCTCGCGAAAACGAGGAATTTAAGACCGTCAGAAATAAAACCGCAACAGTCAAACACTCCCACGCGATGATAACTGGCCAACGGAGCGGCGGTAATGATCCAACAAATTTACGGTGTTAACAAACAAGAAATCAAACCTCATCCCCTAAGTTTACTCAGCGTGAAAATCTGGACGTAAAATTGAGACCAAATAATCGTCGATTGATAGTAGAATGAGAATTTGAAGAAAGACAATTTTCCTCATATTTCATACCCACTAAAATTATCGGGGAAAACGAACAGCTGGAATCTTTTATTTCGTTATTTTTCATGCATGGGGTGGAAAAAACAAAATTGCGGAGGAATGAAATTGATGAGAAATAGAGTGAAAATTTTTGATCGACGGACGATTCATTTTTCAACTCACCTTGGGCGATCCTGACAGCTGGCATTTTGATCCTCATTTTGATGATTTTTATTTGTTCTTACCACACAAGATGTGGTTATAGAAACAAAAATGAGCGGTGAATGAAATAAAACTGTTTTAGGGCATCAAACGATGAGGAACTTCCAGCAATGTCACTCCGTCAATCACGTAGACGCATCGCGCGGTTTCACCGCATTTTTGCGCAACTTTGTCACCATTCACAAAATAGCAATAAGAAACAACAAAACGTTCAACAGATTACTATTTAGATAAAAACGATTATTCTTCTCGGGTTAAAACTCTGTCAAATGTTCCTCATTTCGGCAGCGTTTAAACTTTTTATCACTCGAAAGCTTTTTTTTTTTTTTTGTTCCTCGACTGCAACAGTTCTCAGTCCTCGAATCGAACGTCTCGATTATTTATTTGTAACTTTATTCATCTACGTTCACAACTGTCAATGCGAGTCCTGTCAGACACCAGAAACAGCTTCAAATCACGTATTATCAGCTTCAGATATTGTAAAAATGACGTAACGGTAATAGATCACAAAACAGCCACCTCTTTTCGATTGTCAGTTTTTAACGATACGAAATAAACAAAAAAACAAAAAAACAAAATCTGTCATCGTTCACAAAACTTTTATTTATCTCGAATAGCTCGTGCGTTGATTGAACGATTATCGAAACAGGGGTTGAATTTTTGTATTTTTAAACCATGTAAATGTCATATTGAATTCGAATAATCGTATCATCCGGGTGAGTTCGAACCTCGCCAGTCTGAGCTGTCACTGTGTCGAGCTCGTGCAAGAGTTTGGCGTGGACCTGGAGCGATGGTCCAGCGACGGCCGTATCTCTGAGTGGACTGTGGATAGCTGCGCCATGGCGGGGCGGTGGGGTCTGCTGTGTAGGGCACTTGCCGCACTTCGTACAACATCGGGAATGTTCGGCTCGACCGGACACCCCACGCGTCGTGGGGTGGCTTTACAACCCCCCCAGCCTCCACCGGGGTGGGGGTAACGTCTACGTGGGGCAGAAATTTTGGGGTGCGCACGGTACACAGTCGCGGGGTAGGCGACGGGGTGTAACCTTGCCGGGGTGAACATTTTTTTTTTCCATTCACTCTCCGTTTTTTTCTTGCAGCTCCGCGGTTACCAGACTTGAAATGCAACGTGGTATCGAATAGTATTTTTTATCAATTTCGTCCCGTTTTTTGAACGGTTCAAAGACACCGTCTGCTGACCAAAAGGGTCTTCGAGTATAATAATGAAACGACAGAAAAAAAAATAAAAATTATCGGTAAGTTGGGATAAACACGACTCCGGTTTAGGTTCGCGTTGGTGGTGGGGTGGCACGTACGTAGATACCGGCAAACATTTTTAAATTGACTTTGGTGAATTGACGCACGTAATGAGACATGCGCCATGCTTGACTCGCCACACATCCACATTCGTATCCACATCTACAACCGCACAGACACGTTGGTACGGTTGAGGAACGTTAAAAAGAATTTTGTACAATGGGTGTCGCGAGGCGAAGATGATGACATCGTTTTTTAGTAATTAACAAATTCCGGTGGTTTTCGGTACAGTTGGATAGAAATTGCGTCTACGTGTTCCGGATATTCGGTAATTTCTGTGTCACCGTCGGTTTTTCGATTTGCAAACAACTACGGTATGTATGTATGTGTTACATGGTCGCGATAAAAGCAAGAAAACTACAATTGTCGACGCCTTTTTAAAGCGGTGTATCGCATCACAGTCTCATGGCTATTTCCCGAGAGACAATATGTGTTCTTCGATCCTCAAGGTTCTAAATAACGCAGCAGTGCCCCAAGATTGGGTGCTTAAGATATTGGGACAGGTCCCCAGGAGACACTGTCCAGGCCGGCGTTGCAGCAGACCACAACAGATTATTTTACCGGATTGTTAAAACTCACTTCAGACCAAAGAATTCTTTTTTCCGCTCGTTGCCGAACTTCCAGGCCTGAGAAATATACTCTCGTGTTACCTTCCCTCCAATCAACTGTCGCGCAGTCACCCCGCTCGAAATTATAGGGCGCTGAAAATCATGAGCATGTTCTGACCTTACCCAACCCACCGGGACGATGCCTGAGCAGAATTGGAAACTTACGAAGAACGTGAATGTCTTTTTTCGCCACGCGATGCTGTGAAGATAACAAAAATAAGAGAAGGCAAATAAAACTAATCGTTAATTATTTTTCAAACGTATACCCCGAAGTCTTCTCGAAGTTGAGGGAAAATTTAGATTTCTTTAAAAGATATACTATTTCGTAGCAGTAGAAAGGTGAAAATTTATTTTATCTACCCTAAACTCGTTTGCGGTCAAAGGTAATTCGTATTCTTTCGGCGAACCGATCGTGAAAGCGTTGAAAACTTTAGTTTTAGAAATTCCAACGAGTTTGAGAACTGCACCAACTTTCGACATCTGAAAGCACAGACGCGAACAGTGGACACGACACGTACTCGGATTTGTTGCGGGCTATAATTAATTCAATCGAAAACCATGGTCACTAAACTTTGTCGACCCTCCGGAATTATTTATCACGCCCAACACCGAGTATACCTTTTATTACTGACAGCTCGTAAGGCAGCTCCGATTAATTATTCACAACTGGTAATTAGCCCAGGGTCCCTAACACTTTCGTACCAGCTAAACTGGGGATTTGTACAATCCCCAATTAACTTTTAAAAACAATCACTGGTTCAATTGAGAGATAATTCGAGTCACCCGGTATCAGAGGGGCGTCCAAAGGGTGAAAAAAACGGAGTAAAGCCGCGGACCATCTTGGACCATCGTGGTGACGTTGCCCCTTCCTCCCCCAAGAACGCATCCTGTTCGGGGCTTTAAGATTATTTTTACTTGGAGGCAAAAAATTCTGTCTGGCGACTCCGAGACGCACATGTGCGTTCGTGACGCTATATAGCCAAGACGTCTCACCAGCGTCCAGTGCCAGAGTCGTGGACCGCCGTCGTCAGCGTCGTGGGAGCCCCGATATCCCCCGGACCTAACTTAACGGTGCCTCATCTCGAAACACTCGGACCTTTCGAGCCACCGCGGGAAGCATGCGCGCGTTTGAATTTTCGCGCGCCGCAGCAGCGCACGGAATCTCCGCAGAATCGTTATCGGCGTCAAAAATCGCTCCACGCTCGATATCAGCGAGAAAAAAAAATCGAAAAAAATGGTCTGTCCACGTCGTCTACGCCACTGCGAGCATGTGTGCTTGTAAAGTGACAGATACCAAATATAACCAGAGACGGACCCCTTGCCAAGGGTGTTTGGAAGTTGGCTGAGCCACGCAAGGGTTGCGGGACCCGCGGCACTCGTCCCACTCGTGTCTCCCGTTCGTGGCTCCTGAACGGTTTAGAAATTCTTGAGAACCGACAATTTTCGGGTTTACTCCAATTCTCGAGACTACGCGGCGTTCTTTTTGCATTACGGAAATGACATTCGCCACATCCACACATCGGACTTCAAGTCCGGGTCTTCTGAACGAGCATACAAAGCCTGGCGCATGCACGTAGCGCATATCTTGACTGGAGATCAGAGACGGTTACGGAGAAAGTAATTCGATCTAGAATCGGTAGCTGTTCCATATCGACGGAGCATCACCGGGTAGCTCGCGTGTCACGAAGATTTATACTTGGTTCGCTAATGCGCACGGTTTCTTCTCCCGGGTATTTTCTGATGATTGGGTTAGGTGGTACCGTTCTTCGATACCATTTCCTATTCCCACTTGAAATACGTAAACATAAATCCACAGATCGTTACAACGATCTTTCACAGTTTTAATAAATCAATTTCACACGACCATTACACGTATCACTTTCAGTGGCAAACGATCAAACTTCAAACGATCAAACTAACCAGCTTCGTCGATTTACCGTTGATTTAAGCCTCGCCCAAATTATCAGCCCGCGGGTTCAACGAGGAGGAAAATTTATCTTCTTCGAACTTCTTCAGCTTCTTCACTCTGTGGTACCCGAAGACCACACGGCGGAGTTTTTTTCCCATGTCCATTTTTGCATAAAAAAATTCTCACCGTCAGATTTTCGCACGACCCCTTGAGCCCGCGGTTAAAAAAATCTATTCCAGGGGGGCACGGATACCTTGGTCTAGGTGCTAGGTCGTAGTAGACCCAAGGCGAACCGTACAGACCATGTAGGTAGACGTACGCATGCACGGTGAACGGACCCCTCGGGATTTTTTTATGGGCAGGATATCAAGCGGGCTTAAAGAGACGAGGAGGACGGGGGTACGGGACGTACGGCAGGAACTTCTAGACGAAGACGGAAGTTGCGTACATAAAAAAAGCTTACGGTACCCCAAGTGGCACAGATTCTCCTCCCAGTGCAGCGGAAGGTGAAAAAAATGTATTAGAAAAAAATTGAAATACTGCTAGGTTGTTAGCTGAGATGAGGGGTGCGCGGACGGGCCCCACGATTTTGGCCAAAAGTAGTATTCCGGAGACGGGTGCTCCCCCCCTCTTACGTTTTTTCGAAATTCTTTAAAAACCTACCGCTTTTCGTGTGAAAATTTTGGAAATGTTCCAACGTCGATTATAGAAAGAAGGTGCAAGCTGCTCGGTCGAAATTTTTTGCACGTACAATCATTGCGAATTTTTTTCTTTAGATTTTGAAAACGACGTCCGACGACGTGAGAAAATGTAAAATAAAATTGTTGGCGGTCGTTAAATTCACTAGAATCGGAGTCTTATCAAATTCTATCTTCGAAAAAAGGTCTCCCCTTTCACGTTTCATTCAGTCTTTCTTCTGGGCCCGAACTCTATAGTTCGGGCAAGATCTTAAACGCGGAGGCTCAAGCCGTTACCCCTAGATCGTAGACCTCCGGGCCCTCAGGACCCCCACCTCACCGCCCCTTCCGTAGTGGCAGATGGCCAGCCAAGGGGTAAGAAAAAAATGCCGAAGAAAAAAAAGGTTTATAAAAAGGGAATGAAAAAGCACGGGCCAGGGGATGATGCCTAGGAACCACGTGTGTTCTTAAATTCGTGAGACCATTTCGTCTCCCGATGGACGCTCAAGGAGAACATTTTTCGTCCTTTGATCAAATTTCGACCATTCACGGACAATTTTTTTTTCTCTTGAATCTTCTTTCTCATCTTTTTCAAACTGTGAGGACTCTTAATCTGTCTACGAGGTAACGAAACTAGCAGGGATTCAACATCACCGGTTCGCTTGAAACTTTTTAGAGTGGACGATCCGTTGACAACGCGACGTGTAATTTGAAAACACTCTTATTACAGGCCTCGTTGAACCCGAACGATCTCAAAACTTTGTTTCATCTTTTTTTTAGGACCATTTTTTGTTGCAACAAAAGAAACAAAAAAACTCTTGATCCCGATTTGTAATCGATCCCTGATGCATCTGTTTGAGAAAGACGTGAAAAAAATTATTGTCATTCATTATTTGAATACGAGAGACTGCAGGTATTTCAAGAACAGAAAATAATGTTCTAATTTTAAGGTTGCCGGAAATAGCCAACAGATTGATACCTGTCGAGTGGTATCCAGTAGGGGTTCGCCAATTTAAAAGCAATTTTCTCAAAAAATCCCTTGGAAAAGAAGCGAAGAGCTAAGAGAAGAAGAAGATGCAGAAGACGAAGTGGAGGTAGTAGAAAAAAAAAACACAACACAATCACCTCTTCCCACGGTTGGTCAGCTGGTCTGCGCTAAGATGCGCTTAGTTTTTTTTATGAATTTCGATTTTTCTACCTGAGTCCATCCTGGGTCATCTAAGATCCAGGATAGGTAGAGAGAGGCAGGCTTAGGATCCTTTACAGTTACGCAAAAAGATCCTGCAACCTGATAAATGAAAATTTGTGCTGCTCCCATAGAAAGAGATAAGTGAATGATTACGAGATATTTATTATACAGGATTATTAACTCCCTCCGGACTCAAGCTGGTCACATCAATCTGACGTCATTAATATTTTTTATCAACATAATGGCGAAAGGAATTGGACGTCATTTTATTCCTTAAGAAAGATAATCAGACAATTATTAACAGACGAATTTGTTGACCAGTGTTTGAGCTTCCGATCGTCCACTTGAGCCATGGCAGCCCTTTGAGGATCTGACGGTGATATTTATGCGGATATGCAAAGTTTAGTAAGTGAATAAGAAAAAATCAAAATGGCAGAGAAGTTTTTGAATATACATTATACAGATTTCGCCTACGCCCGGGGCTCCACCTCGACGTGTACAAAGTGAAAAATTACGTGAACCGGAGCAGAGGATTTAGCAGCTTGCGAGGTCAACTGGCCAACGATCACGGACGGACAAAGAAGCGTATTTTTTCGCTGGCGCTTTCGAAGGAAGTGATGCATTTTTCGCCCAGTTAAAAATAGGCGACGCTGTCGCGGACTGCCCAAGGGTCAGTAACTCCTGCACTCGAGGCACAAAAATAGACCGTGTAACCAGAAAAATTATTTTTCAAGCTAGAGACCAAAAGAGTATGTATACGCAAATGCGCGACTAAACGAACTGTCTTTCAACGCTTCGTCATCAAATTATCTGACGATCTCTTTTTCATAGAATGAAACTGAAGGTCAACTCTGAACGCTGAAAAATAAGGAAGAAAGAATTTATTTTATTTTCTAGGTAAATTTACGAATGGGAAAAGAGAGAAGGAGACAAAATTATTCAATCGATCTAGAGTGACCGTTTGGGCAGAATAATGCGTCATTGACAATCTTGCGGAGCAAAGAGCCGATGTAAAGAAAAATCTGTGTAGGTCCGATATTTCTGCAACGTCAGTTTTCGTAGATTTTTCACGGTTACCGATCTTTTGTAGAGGGCGCTGCCCCGCTTGTCATATTTGCGTATGATGGACGATTTTTTGGGAAGCGCCCAACAACAAACAGATTTTTGGAATGACGTGCGGAATTCATTGATCTCTTTGGGACAAACTCCACGGACCACATTTGCCCAATTCTGTTGATTATGACCGGTTGGATAACTGCGCCGATTTTCTGACCATCCTACCCAACACTCGCACCTTTTCGCACTCTACCGAGAAACTGCAGACTAAACTCTGCGGAGTATCGTGCAAAAATTCACACTTCCTCGCGACACATTCTTATAGAATCGCTATCAGATAGTTTACATTATACGACTTTAAAATGCAGAGCAAACTCGACTCGAAACAATGTCAAATACTCTGAGCCAGTAGAGAAGGGGGTGAGAGGGTTGGTTTCGTCTGAGCGGCCAAGAGCTGTACAACGTTATCCAGCATCCTGGCATATAGCCACGACCATAGCCATAGTCGAGGCCTGGTAATAGTTTTAGTCGCGTCAGAAATTCAGAAAATGTCTCGGTGTGAGCTTCAGGAAATTATCCACCGATGGGACAAGGCCGGGCTCCGGGTCTCTTTAAGTGGTTCGCGGGCCACGGGCGCGGAGACAATCGAGTTTAAAATTTGTAATGGAATTAGGGGGCGCCGCCACCTCCGACGATTCCTGTTCGTGTAGTATTGTTGCCTTTGTCAGATATGAAAATTCGACAAGAATATTGAAGATCGGATTGTTTAATTGATAAATTCTCGGCTGAAATTGATGTTAGCAATCTGGAAATCCTGATTTCCTGCCGGAGTTATTCCGAGGCGTCAGAACGGATGTTCTGACAAATTGCCTGGAGAGATAAGTTTCTAGATTTGAGGGATCCCTTAAAAATCCAGGTGCCTTCAGACGTCGAGGGTGCGGGGTCCGTCTAATCGTTTTACGCACGGGCCTCACAGCCCGGATGGATTTTTTTGAGTCTCAGAGACCCCGGGCAAGGAAAGTCCACCAACCTTGCGAAATTTTGGTTTACTCAGCCGCAACCGTGTCTTGGTTCACCGGCCTGCCCGTATCAAAACTTTAATTGAATTTTCGACCAAAGCTAAGAAAGATTAGGATCTCCCTTACAGAATGAGCCGCATATTATTCTAGCTGCCCCTCGTCGAATAAGTTTGCTAAATGCCCAAGAATACCATCCCCCCATCTTCGGGTCTGGACCAAGGAAATAATTCATCTTCAGATATCGGCTACTCTCTCGCTTTCGTCCATCGACGTGTTGCGATCTTTCGGTAACAAAGAAAATCAAGTTCGACGCTGTGACTGGTATAGGAATGTAAAGAGTCTGAAGGATTTCAAAGAGTGTAAGAGGACGTCTATTTCTTGTCTTTGCCAAATAGCTGTCACTTTGGGGATTCACCAGGGATAACTAGGTGATGACAAATAGCTCGTTTACCCCACCGAGTGGAAACGTCTCATCAACGCTAGACTTCCTACGCGCACGACCTTATTTAGAACGCGAACCTACATTTTCATTTACTCATTACCTACCAGTTTAATTTTACAACGGAATATGAGGGTCAGATCGAATTTTATCTTTTTGCCTCACCTGTCCCCGGCCCGGTTCTATGCGGGTGAGGCAATGGGGCAACTTGACCAAGGGGTACAGTCTCCCCAACAAAAATGTACATCTCTTGGGTGTACAGTCGAGGGATTTTTGGAAGCTCTGAATCACATTTATCCCTTTGAATCGGCGAGGATGGACTAAAATATGAGAAAACTTGGAGTAGGATTGCCCTTACACAAAAGTACTATCGAATGTCCGATTTTATTACTGAGAACTATCGAAGACTATTCAATTTCAATAGTGCTCAATGATAAATTCTGACATCTAATAGTATTTTGCTACAAGGGTGTGATAAAAAATCGATATAAAACGTTTTTTTGTTAATCTTGGTTCTTGTTCGGGACTTTTTCTTGAGAGACTGTACCGACTGCCCGCATGCGAGAGTGTCATAGGTGCGGACCCAGAAATGAATACGTTTGTCTGCGTCTCTGGTGGGTCCGTGTGCTAGAAACCCCACAATGGAACACATGTCAAAACAATAGGCACACAGGTGTAGCAAAGGTAAAAAGAATTGTTTCGTTGCGTCAGAAACTATTTTTTACCAATTGCTTCGAAAAAAAGGGAGCGTTTATAACGTTGTCGCTTTCCATCACACACAGCATGCGCCTAATACTCCTCACAGAAGAAATATTCAAGAATTATTAATGAGCTATGCGTTTTTAGACACGTACTAGACTTATTACAACGGAAGGTCGTCGTATCTACGCCGTGCGTCTTGTCTTCGACGCAATTATTCACTATAATATAATTCTGATTAACATTAGTTTTTTTTCTTCACATTTGGTAAAACGTCGGTTTTTCTGCAAATTCGCGACTCAGGATCGTCCGTATTTGATCCTCGACCGCGCATCTTCTCATTGTTAGATATTTGCCGGTCGAATATTCGCCCGGATAGCGTCCGCCGTTAAGAGAAAGGCAAGGTTTCGTGACATTTTACTGGTAACTATTTTCTACAGATGTATATAGTTAGACCGAGCCGAGGGATCAGACACGCTCGTTCCATCGACCTTAAGAATTGCGATACCATCGAAACTCAAATTTCACATACGCAGTCGCAACGAATGATAGCTTCTGCGTTACCTCGAGTCCCTCCCAGTTCGAAGGGGGTCCGATGCTCGTTCTTATATCGAACAAAAAATCATTTGTTTCCTACACGGTGAAAATTACGTTGTATTACATACACGCCTGTATTATCCGGCTCACGAAGTGTCGCTCTTGCTGCTTTTCAATTTGTAAAGAAGTGACGGTCCGCGGGCGCCTGTGAGAGAGACAGAGATAGAGATATGGGAAGACGGAGAGAGAAAGAAGGACAGATTAAAGAAGCGGGCAAGAGACCAACGGCGAACAAATTCCAGCGGTCGTTTTCTCGCTCGTTCGGCACCGAGCGCGATTCAGGGACGCATATATACGTGTCTCTGGATACGCTATGTACGAACTCTACGGATAGACCGAGTCCGACCCACAGAGACAAGAAGACGGACACGCGGACGGACCCGGAGCGTCGGCGAGGAGCCGGGAGGGGGCAGGGTGCAGGGGGAGAGGGAAAAGCGGGGACAAAAATGACAATCATCGTCATTTTAATAATATGCAAAGGTATATAGTCGAAGTCTCCGACGAGCAAGTGTTGGCACAATGGAGTTATATAATGACAAAGACACGTCGGGTCGACCGTACCTTTCGCTTAACAAAAGGCGCGGCGTAGGGTCATCCTACCGGACCGGAACATGTTTTGTCCACCCTGGACAAATGTCACCGATAATGTCTTTAGACGCTCGTAAGTCAAAATACGCTGGACTCGTTTCGAATGACGAACACCTTCCCGCCTATTGCTCCGTACCTCGACTTGCCCACCTATGTCTACCTCGTGTTCATCCGTATCATCGCGGTTCACCTTCCATACGAAAATTGACAAGATTCTCGCCATCGCCTTTGTTTCGAATAAATATTGAAATTTTTTATTCACAGCCTTCCGACGGTTTGAACAGTTGTTACAGTTTCGTTAATTTTCGTAATTAAAAAACCCGCACTCTGCAACATTGAAGACTTTTACCATCTTATCTACGACCTCTGAGATGTCTGTGATTGAAACACCAATCAAAATGCATAATTGTTGATCGAATTCGCGTTTTTTGTGGTCTGTATAATTTCTGGACAGCAGCAAGTGAGAGATGATTTAAAATCGTGAAAAAAGAAGATCGTGTCCACCCGGTGTTTGCGAATCTCTACGAGTTCTAAATGACAGTGAGACAATAAATAGCGAAGAGTAAAAAATAATAATCAGACGGTGTCCGCGTAGAGTACGAGAGTTGCAACGCCGGTGAACCTGCTTAAAAATTCAGTCAATACCTTCCCGGCACGGATAACATTTAAATGTATGTATTCATACGCTCGTGTATTGCTTTGACGAGAGGTGTGGTCAAAATTATTCAAACTGACCCGGACTTTTTTTTTTCATTTTCATTTTTTTTTTTTTATATTCTTTATTCTTCTTTCTTTCGGTCTGGGACACTTTCTAGCCCCGCAAGCGTACACCCACGGGATATTTATTTTCATTGCCATCCGGGGTTGCGTATGTACCTACTTAGAAAAAATGTTTCGTCAAAAGTTTGTCTCGACGTTAACCTAGTTTTTTTCTCTATCCATTCTGTTTTTTTTTTTCTCCTAATTTTCGCAGACATGACGCATCGATATCGAGGCCTGCCTGCCTTCATCCGGCCGAAGTGCATCGAATTTTAGCCACATAACGAAATGGACGGGGGTCGAAGCGATGGTCCAGGCGGATCCATAGGATCTATGCTCAGGCATGTTCTCAACCGGCAGCTATGACATATGGCCAACGAAAAAACCGGCAATACTGATTGATTGGCTACGCGGCATCGGGCCTCCTACACCACGTAGATGTATACCTATATACGGAAGCACCGACCGTTCTGAGCCGGGGTTTAGTTTAGGTTTAGGAGACTCAGATTAACCGAAAGATCGGCGAACAGATCTCTCTTCCTTTTTTTTTTCATTTTTTTCTTCTTCAATCTTCTCGTCTCTTTAATTCCTCAATTTATTTTTATTTTTCTTTCAATTCTCACGATGGTCATCCAGTTAGCTCCAGGATTTCCGGTCGCGGTGTTTATTCATTCACTCCGTTTCTTACACGTCTTGAATCTAATCTTTAACTTAGACGAACGACGGACGAGCCATCGGACGTTGAAGGTTCAAGAGTTCACTTACACGTACCATAAGCGCGGGTAGCATTACGCCGGTTCGCGGTGCTATCCTCATCGACTTAAGACCGAAGACTTAGACCGAGGTTAGGCCAGTCTCGTTCCTTTGTTATAAGTACGTATATCCTACGCGTTTCTCTGGTTTGATTCCTCCGTGCGCACCTATAATACCTGTCCACGTTATTCCAAGCGTCCGACGTCGACTGATCTTTGCTTGACCCGTTCTCTCTCTCACGGCGTCGTCGGACGAATCATTGCGACTCATTTTTTCACCTATCGTTTTGCATCTTGGTTCTGCTCGCGTCTTGAGCCCGTTCGACGAAATAATTATCCTAATAAATCTAGTGGCAAATCGAGCGGAGTAACTGGATGTTTGAAAAGTGCAGCGCTATGCCCTCCGCTTTACCGATAGAAATGTGTTTACTTAAATGTATAGAGATATATGGACGCCAACACACAGCATGCAGATAGATCCTGAGACCGTGAGACTATGCCTGCCCTATATTGAGAACGTACGCGAGCACGACTCCTGTGTTTGTGTCGCTGTATTTTAAACCCGTAAGATCGCCTAGGCAGGTATTGCCTCCGAGTGAAACGGGCGACGAAGTAAAGATTTTGAATTTAGAAGAAGCTCGACAGTCGCAGGTTGTATGAATATCGGTGAAAAATTAAATCAAACAAAAATTGACAAAGACGGTAGGTACGGTATAACGCAGTTGCGCAGAGACTGGAATAATAGAAGTAGGAATCAAAATTACGCTAGGAGTTGAGACAGTGAAAAAAATGTACAAAGCACATTACGCGAAATCACAATGTTTAATGAAAATTGCACGAGCCTTGTTACACGATGCGAAGACCGCGCCATCACGCGCCAGGCGCACGAGCACCTGAGGCAAGAAGACCCGAGCCCGTTCGCCTCGTGTTGCTCGACCTCGTAAAATCGTGCTGCGACAAAGCGGTATTCAGATTGCACTCTTAGCGGTTTTGCCAATTTTTTCCTCAAGGGGATGCCTTTTAACCACTGGTCAGATGCTGCAGGAGCTGAAGAAAGGCTCAGCCCCGTCGGTTTCTTTTTTTTTCTTCTCTTCTTCGGGGAGTAAAACATAATATTTTTGTCGGCTAGTCGCGGTACAGTCGCCCGTTGTCATTCGTATTCTGTAAGAGCTTTATGTGCACACGTGGCGAGCACGTTTCTGCACACATCGTAGTGCGTAAAGCACGAAGCCGGTTGAATGGCACATCTCAGCCCATTACGGAGTCGTTGATTTATGCGGACTTATCGTACGATCGAAGAGCCGAAAGGGTTTTTGTTGCATAACAGTTTCAGGGGGTATGGCAACAAATTATTGTTCTACTATCCAGTATCGCGTTTGGATAATAATTTCTGTTCTAGTACGTACGGAGTACTTTACGGTCTCGTAATTCACTGATAATGTGAAAATCGATTCTGTTTCAGGAACTAATCCAGTCCGTTTATGTTTCTTGATCTAATTTCCATCGGTGTGTGTATAGTATATTTAGTAGTGGTACGTAATATATTTCGCAAATAGAAATTGTTAGAAATTGCCTCAACTGCATCAACTAGCGATATAAGAAGAAAAAAAAAACGAGGGATGTTCCCCGGTTCGGCCAACCAGGCTACTCGCTAGATCAGGCTAGATCGGTATCGCACACGGATGTATCATACGTCACGACACGTGAGAATACTAGTGGAACACTGTCTGGCACGAGAGTACCTGATTTCGCCTAGACTCAATATAACCGAGAAAACTACTGAGCTGTGTTTCACGCGCTTCAGATTTGCAAGAATCGGGGAAATCAAAACTTCAGGAGCATAAATCTCTCGTTCACCAGTCCCCAAATTTTTCACAATAAAAAAGGAATAATTATGCTTCTGTAATGCAATTAGAGTGGCTTTTTCAAGAAGAGGTTAAGCTATTTCAGCACTAGCCAAAACCAATCTAACGAAAACTACAGAACCCACATACTAATTTTGCTGTCAAAGGCACGAAGAGTTACATTGATGCCGGCTCGTACTCTGCGTCAAAACTCACAAACTGCGCATGACAAGTGCCGTAAAAAGTCTTTTTAAGGCAGTCCAGGAGGAGTTTTGTTAAATATCTTTTGGAATCAGTTTAAAAGTGACTTTTTGGGGTCTGTGTCAGAAAAAGATGTCTTGTTGCGTGGGTTATGGTATTTTCGTGTGGCAGGGTAGCCGGATAACGTTATAGGTTTGTGCAGGACGTTGTACACCCGGGGTCTGTTGCTCGTCCGCGAGCGGAGGATCTAGCCGAAGTGAAAGTTAGATGTGTGGGCACGAGATGCGCACGAATTCATTTTTTCGGCCTCAACTCTTGAAGGAACTTTTTCGCCGTTCGTTCCCATGTATCTGGCCTATATGGCCGGCACCGTATATATACCCACACAGACATAACGTTACGTTAACTGCAGTTCCACGAGCGATCGACACCGTCGTGTTTCTTGATCGGTAAAGTGTGCATCGCCGATTCAGGGCGCTTTGGCGCTTTGGTTTACCGACTTCGCCGTATGGCTCGTCTTGAGCACTCGCGGTTCGAGTCACCGTGGTTCTCGTCCCGCCGATCGTCACCGATTCAAGGCAAGGGGATCGCGTTAATTAGCGTACATCCTATACCTGCGACTCCCCTCACGACCACTTACGATGCAGTTACGTGTCTCTGTGTTCGTTATACATGTACGCACCCTGCTGAGATCGGTAGCCGGTAGCACGAGCGAGAGCTTTCCAACGGTACATCACGCGCTCGCCTTCTAGGTGGCGAGATTTTTAGTGATTTGAAAGTCTGCGCCGAGGATCGAGCCAAAGACGAATGGAGAGGGACACAAAGCCGTGTTCTCTCGATGCCATCGCTAACTTACGTAATCGACAATGGTTCGCAGAAGTTATTATATCAGACCGTATATTTCAGCAAAGTGTGTGTCTCTTTACTCTGACATCATTTTATCGACTGCTCTGTTTCGTAACAAACGGTTGATTATTTCGTCAAGACCCCCCCGGCCCCGTTCATCATCGTATTGTTCGACAAATGTCGGTGCAACCGACCGAACGGCACACATGATACAATTCACTCTGCGTCTTAACGAGAACGATCGATTATCGCAGGGTTCGCTATTAATTTGGGTCCAAAGTTTGTGAAGAGTTTCGTTCGAATTGAGAATCGAGAACCGATTCCAATTACCTGTCTTTCGATTTCCGATTCGCTGTCGCAATTGTGTCGAGAATTGGAATTGGGATCCCGCAGGATCAAAAGTGTAACGAGAAAACGAGCAGCGAAGGTTCTACGGCGGCGTCGCGATGCGAAAAACCATTTTCTTAGCAAGAATTGGGGAAAACAATGTTCGGGGCGGTGGGCGAAAGAGTATCGATCAGGGGACGAAACAATGCTCTTTCGACAAGGTAACAAATGACTGTCGCCTTATCGGCAAATGGGCGAAGAACTAGGGGTTTTTGTTACACGGTCAGTTTTCTATGAAGCTATAAAAAGTGCTTCTTCTTGTTTTTTCAAACAAAGACAATGTCCTTTCACCTGAATACTTCACCAAAGGTGACGAAGTACCCCTTGAACCAACCTCGAGCTCGCAAGCTATACACAGGCTCGATCCTCGGCGTAATTGTGTGTATATCCAATTCCGTCGAAACGTTATTTCGAACAGGCTTATCAAGCATAAAATTCCTTTTCGTTTCTCTCCTGCCGCAGAAACAAATACCGTTGAAAAAAAAACTCGGTCATTTTTATGAGCCTGAAAATTCGGTTGGTTCTGACCTCAGGAGAGGGTCTAACAGCGACGGATACGCGCCTTGTTTGTCCAGATAAGAGAACAGGTGTGACACTGGACAGTCGAGGCCTTCATCTTTCGCCATAGCGTCCGTTCGCTCAGTTTACTCAGTGATAAGTTAGGCCCGAGCGTTATAAAACATAACATAGAGCCAGACCCGGCCAGACGAATCAACATGGGAAAAAGAAGAAAAAAAAGAAACCCGGAAACTGACGAAAGGAAATTGCGACAGAGGCTTCATATCAGCCTCGTTGCACTCCATCCAATGTTCCTAATTATCGGCCACGAAAAAGAACAGACTCGATTCTGCACGTAGCGGAAATCAGCAGATGGCGAATCTAGAGCCAGCCGACTCGCGCTGCTTTCCCGATTCATGCCACACAAAACTGGCTTCACGTGCCTCACATGCATCCCCATTATGCCTACGTGCATAGATTCGCTGTTTATCCGATCGGAACCATCGTCCATTACGTATTCTCCCCGGCATTGGTAATTTCTCCATGGTCACAAATATTTGACTCATATAATTTTGTCTAGGGTCTTTTTTGGACTGTGGGGTGAATTTTTTTCCCGTATTTGAAGGTGTAGCGTGAGGGTGGTCGAGGGAGATGAAAAGTGACCACACGTAAAAAAAAAACAGAATGTAGGATTCACGAATGCGGTGTATTATTTTTGAGGTTACGTTGTATAGGTTCAGGCATGTGACAAGCACGGATCACTTCACGCCTATAATATGCCTTCTCACGTCGTATCTGAGTAGCTGCAGTATAGGTTCGCTACAGTGGAGTGGAAATGAGGTCTTGGAGCGTTCGACTATTACACAAAAGGCCGAAGGCACTAAGTCCCGGACATTCGTGGCCGACAGAATGCGATCCAGGATTAGGACCACCCAAGAAAAATTGCGTAAAATTACCGATTTGTACTAAAAAAATTTTCCTCTTCTCCTTCTTTCACTTTATCTTTCCATACTCATTCTACATTTGCGGTCAGACGGTCACTCTCGACTTCGTCGTTAATTTTATGCTCGGTAAACCACAATAAAAGAAAGACGAAGAAGACGAGGGATAGAATAAATTCAAAATTACTCCGAAAGAGACTGGAGATTTTTCGCTTTCAAAATTAAAAGTCCCATAGTAGTTTAATACGTTCGAAAATGAATTCTGAATAAACGGCTTCCCGTTTGCCCCGTACGGTGCTGGTGGGAGTTTGGCCGCAAGATTAATTCCTCGCATATAGGTACATGAGATAAAATTGTTCCTATGCGCCGGGGCACCGTCGTGATGAAATCCCGGACCGTGTGTGTCTCCAGATAATAAACAGGCGTTTGCAAATATCGTAAAGATAACGGGGCGTCTCTTTCAAGATGCGGGACCTCGGGCTCTGGCTGTGGCTAGTAGACGATTGTGTAGAAACTACCTACGCGGTATACCCGTGCGACAAGACCCGAACAAACGGGCCAGCCTCGGGCGTATGAAAACGGGAAAACCAAACCCTCAGGATTTTTTTTCAACACACCTTTGAACTCCTGGACCCAGAATGTTCACCCCTCCTCTTTTTCTACCACCCTAAAAAGATCCGTTAGGGGTAGACGCGTTTTTTGTGAGTCCTAGACTCGCGCAGGAACTGCATGCGGCAGCTCTTCTCTTGTTGGTCTTCGATTGAAATGAGATCTTCTCAAATATTGAACCCGATGAATCGAACAGTTATGTGTATAGAAGGCTTCCGATCCTTGGGAACTTGGAATTTGAGGGTCAATTTTTGACGAATAAAAGGGGTGAAATCACGGGTCATCCCCTTTTTCGTAGAGAAATTCTCACGTAACGATATCACAGAAGATAGAATAGGAACTTTTTCAGCAGAGGTTGAATTTAATTTCGTTTATAAAAATGCAAAATCAGAGCCGGACTCGACGTAGTCTTTTCAAGTTAATCGCTCCGTGGCATCAGTCTGTCGTGGACAGCCCTCATGCAGTTCAAATCCGTATTGAAAAAGCCCCGTTATCTAATATCTTGCTTTGTTTTAAAGTGGACGCTTTGTTAAAAGGGTGGTCGGCGAGGATAGCCACTCCCCAAACCTGTCCACGAGTCAAACACAGTACTTTAACCAATTAGAGAAAACAATGAGGTTATATGCAACCGGCGATATTATAACGACATTAAATATAATTCAATGTAATCGTATTTCTAGTTTATCACACACGTCCTTACCAATAATTCGTCCAGTAATATCAATTAACGCCCGCAACCCAAGGATGAATCATTTACAGACGTTTCATTAGCTCTAATTGGATAATTCAAATATATAAATTACCGATTATCTTCGAAGCGCTTTCAATTCGCGTGACAACTCGAACAACAGTACTAAGTCACAGTGGAATCAAATTCTTCGTATGAGAATGAGAAAATGTCATCAAAATTAGGCACATTTTTCAAACTTGAGTTTGAATCCGATGGAGATACTAATTTTTCTTCGCAATCTACTTGGTCGCGAATTTGTGAAGAGAGAAAGAGAGAGGGAAAAAAATCAGAATTATTCAGCCAGTAAATTATGATGAGCACAAAACCTGATACGGTCCTCGTAATCACCCGGTGATTTGCGGATTAATGTCTTTTTGATAAGTTTTTACCATCTCAGTCAGCCCTTGCGCCCAACATCGTTAGTATGACTCCATAACTCTGAATGAAGTTGCGCTAAAATTTGGAAATCGGACAAAATAAAAGTAACTTTTGATCTCAAGACGACGAAGAACGACTCATACATCGGTGAAAATTAAACTCCCACAGACATTAGTCGACTCGCTGCAAGATTACCCGAGTATTACCAGCAGTATCGTTAGCAGAAGGTAACGAGCATCGGTTGATAGAGGCTCCGTAACTTTCTCCGTGTGTCATAGATTTTTAAAGTCCTATTCGGACAGGTCGAGTGAAGGAATTTATCGCAACCTGACAGTGGAAGGATGAGAAAAACCGTCGAATTTGACTTTTGTTTTTGAATCAAAGATTCAATTGTCATCTAGAAAGCGAGAATTAGGGGAAAAAAATGTCAAACTCCCGTCTTACGCGGTACCCGCGGGAAATGGTGGTTTCGAAGGAGAGCAGAAGCACCTTACAACGGAGCCGGACAATTAACATTAATGAAATAGAGTAGAGCTACGCGGTGTCTTAAGCCGAACGAAGTAAAGATCAAAGATAGTGGTGCGCTAAGCCGTGCCGTGGCACATAGTAGGCATTCGAGTGTTCCTCTCACCGTAGAACGATCCGAACGATCCAATCAGCGACAGGCGTTCGTCCCAATTCGAATGAAATGAGCGCGCGCTTCCGAGATCGTGGCTCGTTCGTTTTTTTCACCCTGATATCCCTTATTTATTCACATTCTATACAGGCTATCTTATTTTCGATGCGTCCAATCGAACCAACGGAGGATGGACAAAAGAGAAATTACCTATTTACGACCAGATTGAAGAGTAACTGAACTGCACCTCGCTTATCTGATCCTTGCGCCGCGGACGAATGATCCGCAGAATGATCGTATCATTTTTTCAACCGATCCGATGTGGCATAGATGGCGGAATCGCGTGCCCTTTACCTGTGGCCGGATAGAAACGCGTTCTGCTCCTGGAACATCGTCAAAGTCTCTCATGGTGCCAGTGTGCAGTGTGTGGACTCGCGAGAGAGGATGCGAGGGCGTGAGACTCCTTGAGTGTGGGAGAGTACAAGGCACATTGTGAAGTCTTATACTTCCATTGCTAAAGTCTCATTTCTCGTGTGAACTGACCACATGGGTCACGGTAGCTATTATCATTTCCCCCTGCAAACTGTATAACGAAAGAATGAAATCTAGATCGGCGGAAGTCGGTTATAATTAACGCTAAGGCAGCCCGAAGACGGGGCGGCGTACGGCCTGCCCGAGGACGAGCATTCCTACCTGCCTGACCCGTTAAGGTCATTGAGAGCAAACATTATTCAATGCCTTGATGCGGTGTCCCTCTTCTCCTGGTTAAAACGGCCTGCAAGGAGGTTCCGCAGGTTCACAGTACCTACATCAGGTGCATCCGCGCACTTTTCCTCTGCACGTCAGACAATCTCGCTCCACTCGTTCCCTAGTTTCATCTTCGTATTGGTCACAAATAGTTCTCGATACTATTTTTCGCGTACGAATGCGTTTTTACACACTGAGCGAAATTTCAGTAAAAGTTATCCACATTTATAATTTCTTGCTATGAATCCAAATAAATTCTATAATTCTGAATATTTCTCGAATGAAACTTGGTCTAAGACATTCAAACGTGTCAGATTTTTTATATCTCAAACCAATCAATTGAGAATGAGATTTTTCGCCCCATGATCGGAGTTTGAAAGCTTATTAGGGCAGATGCACCGTTTTTGGTAATCAATTGCTCCATTAGTGGCCACAAACGGTACAAAAGGTACAATCTTCAGATAAATTGAATTGTGACTAATTAGTTATCGATAAACTCTGTCCAGGACTTATTTTAAACCATATTTATATGAGTAACTGGATAATTTGAGAAATATAAGCACCCGGAATCAATAATGATCTTTTAAAAACTGGCCAGAAATGATGAAGTGGCCCAAAGATTCTATTACCCTCAAAACTTTTGAATGAAATTTGGTTTGACCATCTCAAACAATCGTTTGTGGCAGTTTTTTTTCGAAATCTTGCGTTCAAGTATTCATTTTTCAAAACCGAATTCATAAAAAACCGCTATTCATTCGCACTGTGAGCATAAATTCGTCGTTTATTTAGTTTTTCTTTACGGTTTCATCCCCGATACGTTGGATTATCATCGGGTTAAAATCTTGACTAGAGATTCGATTAAAATCGCCTTCTTTTCTTGTCTGTGTTTCTCGTGTCTGGCTGCGTTTTTTTCGCCTTCACAACCCGTGACACTGACGTCAGGCGGGTGTTGAATACGAGATATAATAGAAGTAATGGGTGATTCGGTTCATGTACCAGCATCTACGCATCTACTACTCCCTGAATGGAGTTGAGTCCGTTTAGGGTTGCTGACGGACGTACAAATTCAGATATTTTGATGATCGCGTCTAAGCCGCAGCTGTTGTTTTGTTGCATTACGCAAGCAGGCGAGCATCAAAGCCTGCAACCAGGGACGCGGGGGTTGTCAGAGAAAGAGACCTCGGACGTTCCACGGTCCGTCCGTAAGTCCAGAACTGAAAGGGTTCCGTTATGCCCTGTTCACACATATGGAAGTGAAAGCGCCCATCGCAGTAACCCATTATATTTCCACGTTCTCCTCACCCCGAAAAACCACCCCCGCCCTTTTCACCCTTGCAGCCACCGGCTCGACCAGAGCCCGAGGCTCCGTCGAGGGACACGGGTGTCGATACGTCATCTTGCAGCTTGCACAATCGCTCATAACCTAGACCACTAGTCACTCTCTCTATCTATCTATATTTCAGATTAGCGAAAGTTCATTCTCGCCGAATCTGTATTAGGGTCGATTGACGCGACTACGTCGGAGGAAGGAAGAATTAATTTTTATCTTCTTTCTCTCACCAACTCAGACATCAGACGTTTATTTGACTCTTTAACCACACCGTGTGCAGAGTTAACGGTTACAACGTAAGACGCAGGTCTATAACTGTCTGGAGAACAGCTGTGCAGGTAGACTATGTGCATACGTACGTGTACAAGGCGTCGACGATTACTTTTGTCCGTTAATTTATTTATTATTGTAGATTAGGCGGGAAGATTCAAGGTTTTCCGAATCGGAATGTCGTTATAGAGTCGAGGACCAGAGACCTATAATATAATAAATGCATAAACCATGCCGTAACCGATGACGCATAATCAAGAGTATATCTTACCACAGTTTTGGATCGTGTCAGAAACTGAGGAGGGGAGTGAAATGAGATGAAAAATAAAAAAAACGTTTCAAAAAATCGAGGGCTGGGAAGCTATTAATATTTTTTTTCAGTCGCACCCCTATTTAGCATAGGGTTAAAACCTAGACTCGCTCCCGTCACAGTAACGCTACCCTCTGCAAACAACGTGCAGAAGAGAGAGAGAAGAGAAAAAAAAAGGACGAAAAAGTTTTTGGGTAACCAACAGACGCCTAGCCCAGACACGTACGATACACCTATCTCGGGATCTTCTCCAATCGGTTGGATTTACCGTAAGTAAATTATCCCAGGAAATTTAGCGGTTTGAATTCATAATTAAATCACTCGAACGGCTGTTTTATGATCGATATTTGTTAGACCCGCTCGAACTTGTGGATTGATAGGTATTGTGAATTTTAAACAAAACTAAGTTGGGTCAGGTCAAGGCTGCGGCCTCGCGAATGATGGCGTATTATAGTAAAATTATTCGGGATTTGTGATTCGCGTGCAAACGTGGTTCAGCTCGGCGAGGTTGTAGTAAATTCTTGATAAATCACTCCGATCACTTTTCCACGTCTTCGGTGGTGCGGATATATACTTTGGTTCGGTATACAGCGGATTCAGCGAGAAAAAGAACAAAATACATTTGTCAACCCCGCGGAGCGAGACCCCGTCTCTTTGGGGATTAGCGGCTTGGACACGGAGTCTGGTTTCTAAAAAGGAACCTCGCGTAATTGCAAATTAATTAGCGGTAAAATAATGAAATGGCTTTTTTCATCCCCATTTACTTCCCACCGTTTCAAAGCGCGACTCGGACTCTGGATTAAAACTGACCCCCTCAAAAAAGGCGCGTGTGTTCTGCTCGTTTCGGGGGTGAAAAAGCGCAAGGAGCATTATTCAGAACCCTGCACCACTTAGTTTGATTGGTGTTGAGATGTGATTAAATTTGATATCGCAGGCGTTAATTTTTGACACCCTGATTTTTTTCCTCGTTATTTCGGGTCACTGTTTGATGATACGTGCATCGTTCGTTCGTTGGATTGAATCGCGTCACGGAGGGACCCACGCAATTTGGGTAACGCGATCAGGCCCATTCACGAGGGAACTGACGTTCTCTTGTCTCCCTGCACA
The DNA here is from genome assembly GCA_018257835.1 of Euura lappo. NCBI lineage: Eukaryota > Metazoa > Arthropoda > Insecta > Hymenoptera > Tenthredinidae > Euura > Euura lappo. The sequence continues at coordinate 252,960 of JAEUYN010001751.1, forward strand.
CGCTTTTGCGCCTTTTATTTGCGAAAAATCGATAATTTCCTTTTGCATACGGTCCTCGGTACGCTACGACCACATATGGTCAAACGGTCAAAAACGGAGGGTGGCCAAAAATCGCCAAATGTTTCTTTTACGCACACTTACACCACCCGAAAAAATGTTTACAAGTCCCATATAGGGACATTGTGTTCACCTTTTCTGTGTGTGAATTTTTTTTTTCCGTATTTATCTGTTTGACTTTTTTGCCCACCTCAAATGACCATCGAATATTTCCCATTAGTAGGATAGCTATGCCTACCTTCCCCACGTCAATATTTTTTTTACACGATCAATCAGACTCTCAAACAATGTATTCTTATTGCGACTCCATTTTTTCTTCGCTATAATTTTGTTCACCCCTATTCTCGAACAGGGGAATAATTTCTCGACGGATTACAAAATCGTAAATTCGGTCTCACAACCAGACAGGTTTTTTTCTCTATCTTATTTGCAAAAACAATGATACCTGTGGGACGTGGGGTATGGTTAGAAAAACGGTGGCCCATGGTTTTTTTTCGACCAAGGGATGAAGTTTTTGTTTTTCCAGTTCGTGCCTGTTCGGGTATTATAATTTCTCGCGTGATTTTAAAACCGTAAATTTTTTACTCGTAACCGGGTAGTAGATTTTTTTTTTCTTCTCCACTTATGGGTACCCCGCGAGCTGTTTTTCTTTGCGAAAAAATGGTACCCCTATCGTGTGTGAATCTACCAGAACTGGTACGAGATCGGTTACGATTTCACACCGATTATAATACCGTGGTGAAAAAGTATTTGAAAAAATTGAGTGACCAGAAAAAAAATGGACCGCGCTAGGGAGCCTAGAAAACCAGACCTTAAATAAGTATATAATAATTCTGGGGGTAGTTTCAACCCTTTCCAACTTTTTATGACACTTTTTCACCCGTTTTTGGCTAACGGATAAAATCTAAATTAACTAAATTAAGAACCCTTGCGCTTCTTTGCATACAATTTATACACACTTTTTGCCTACTTTTCTTTTTCCATTTCTTCACAACGGGGTGAGCGGTTTTTCTTCTTCTCCTTTTTTTCATGAGAAAGGATTTTTTAATCCGAGATCGTTGAAAGGTGAATTTACGGTCGTAGGATTAATTGTGGAATTTGAGTTTTTTTCCTCCTCTTCTTTTTATTATCCAGATTGCCATGTTCCGAAATTAATTTTTCTGGAAGTTTATTAATTCCTCAACATCAGATGATCAAAGGTTTTCAATTTCTTTCGCGATAACCAAAGTATTTGCGAAATACTCCGGCAAATAAACTCCTCAAGGGTAATGAATAAATACATAAATAAAGAACGTGCGAGATACACGGAAACATATAGATATATTATTCGGATATCTATCTATGTGACTTTTCTACCGCGGGGCAATATGACTTTCGGTGGACATGTGCAATTTGACCTGTTGACCCCCGGCTAGACCCCATGCGGAGGGGATATATATTTGGGGTAAAAATAATACAATTTACACATAATAGGGGAGAGCCGGCCGGCCGTCCGATCGGACGCACGGTACCGTATTCAAATAGCAAACGTGCCGGGGTACAATGCAATGCGCAATGTCCGATAGATCGATATTGGCCACCGGTTATATGAATACGAATATAGTACCGAGCAATTCCGGTCACTTAGACGTTTTTTTTTTTCCATCACCCAACATCCGACTTTCTCGAGGAGAAAAAAAATGATACAAAGACAAACAAAAAAAAAAAAGGAAATAATAATCTTCCGAGGGGTTTCATAGTTTCTCACGAAATTTTTGGAATTTTTCAGCTGGTCATAGGTGGAAAAAAATTTAATATAAAAAAGTGTCTGTCTCACAGAATCAAAAGAAATGAAAAATTTTTCGGTACCGCAATATTTCCCACGGCTATCATGCGACTTTTTTTTTTTTTTTTGCTTATTCTGGAACGTAATTGAAGGGAAAAATATATTAACCTCAGCTGACAGAATTTTTGTTAGAGATGAAGATAATCTGTCTCCGAATTTCGTTTAATTATCAGACAACTCGGGCTTATACAGGGGGAAAAATTAATCTCTCTCAATGACAGAGACTTGTCGCTGGTTAAATCTCAATTTTAACAGAGTAGCAGAAGAGACAATTATCTCGACAGGAATCGTATATCAACTAACCGCCTCGGTAATTCTACTCATGACATAGTAGCACTATAATACGTCACGGTTTGAAATTTGCGCGCAATTTCGATGAGTTTGAAATGAAGTAAATCTTAGGTAACTAGAAAGTATATAGCTTACCCTACCCCACAACCCTGTTATAAAATGTTACCAGTTGCGCTTTTCACTTTCAGTTGGGATTCAGTCTAAAATTCTAAAAAAGGTTGAAGATTTATTTCCGAAAGCGTATCTGCGCAACTGTCATTCGAGTATCTTATCCTCCGTAGCATCGGTTCAAGTTTAAGTTTAACTATAAAAATCAGTGGAGGCTATAGCCATGGTGTCAGGAGAAGAGAGATCGGGTACGCAGGAGGCTGGAGATAACTGGGAAACATGAAAATAGCCATGACTCCCAACATCCGTTGGGGTTGCGCGTGCCACAACGAGACTACCATCAAGACCCTCGGCACATTGAACTATTTTTATTCTAGCACCCCGAAGCTGTTGCGTCTAGGCGCGAGCCTTTGGACTTCGAGAGACCGGCTAGAACATCCTTTACTCAACTGCGGCGTTCAAAACTGACGATGATGGGTTAATCACTACGAAATATGCCGTAAAACGGACCTCGAAACTTCCAAGAATTCGCTGGAATTTATCAGACTTCACAGGACTCCGAAAACTTCGTGAAACTTCACGAGACTTCAAAGATTTGACGAGACTCCAAGGACTTGAAGAGTTTTGAAGGATTTTCAAAAGACTCCAAAGGATTTCAAAGTATCTCATGCGACTTGAATGACTTCCTCAAAATCCCCCAAAACAGTTCATGGGACTCAAATGACTTTGAAACATTCCAAAGGACTTGAAGAGTGATGAGTCCCTCTTTCAATAAACGAATTGAAGAAAGTGTCGAAAATCCCTAACTCAACACATCGAGGTGGGTCAAAGTATCAAAGGTCACGGGGATCGAGGTACCCAACACGGTATTCCCCGGCGTTGGCGTGACCCGTTATCTCGCGTCGTTTGTCATATTGTTTATGTACAATATCCACTGTGGTAGAGAAAGTTGCGGTTCCATCGACAGGTATCTTCAACAACCCTCCACGTTTCTTTCTTTCTTTTCATTTTTCATTTCTTCGTCGCCCATAAATCCGGTCGTAACAGTCTTCCATATTTATTTTTGTGAAGTTTCTTTTTCGCCTTGTCCCAATCCTCTTCCTATACCAATCGTATACCACCAATAGATATCGCCGAGTTTTAGCCGCGCACGGCACCGACCCCCTGCACGTGGCTCTTCGCAGTCACGTCTGAAGGTATTGACCGGTGGCCCTCTTGGCACAGAACGGTACCAAGGCCCACCTACAACCAACCCACCCCTGGCAAACCCTTGGCTATCTCTGGCTGGCACCGACTATCGAACAAACTCGAACTGACCAGTAGTCACGATATCCTAAACGGAGACTACTACAGGGTGGCACTGGCCCCACGTGTGTGAAATGGACGATGGTTATGGTTATGCTTATACATGGTTGTGTCCTTGGTACAAGAACGCAAATTTCTGTTCATTAATGTACATCGCCTCGTTCATTAATTTGGCCTCTGTAATCTTACAATCAATTAATCCCCCTCGACGATTTTAATGTTTAATCAAGTGCTCATATTTCCGATATGTGTTGTGTACTTGTACCACTATACCAACGAGTTATTACGTCGTTCGGTGTGTTTTTTCCATATTCCAGAATATCACCTGTGAAAATTTATTCAACAAGTCCGGGTCGTGTATCGGGCACTTTAAATTATAAACATATATTGCTCGGTATTGTAAGAAAAAGCTGTTTTTTAGGCAGCTAAAGAATCTAATAATAATTTTTTACGCAATAACAAGTGCGCAATACCGAGGCTGGTAAGAATTGAACGTTGGGCATCGGCGTCCCCGGACCCTGACGACAGTTGCGCGAAATAAGATCTCGAGGGTATTCTGGGTCGTGTTTAGGGGCCCAAGGGCCCGTCTCACGGACCCGAAACGGAAAAAGGGTTTGTAAAAAATGATCACCCAGGATCTGAGATATAAAAAAGATTCGTCCCCCAGAACGGGCCTGACCTAGCCGAACGTATCCTTTCCTCAGGGTACCTACGCCAAGGGTTTTTGCAGCTGTCCCCCCATACATGCTCGGGGGCCGGATGGGTGTCCGATCTGTCTGAGCCACTGTACGAAATAAAAGGATTTCTATACGCTGGGACGAGCGTTCTATATCCTTGCTCGACTTCTTATACGTGGTATTTTACTCCTGGACGAATTCACTCGAAAGGACCTGCGATCCTTCGGCCCAATTCGACCTGCCCCTTCATACATATCGCCATTCGCTGGCCTCTGCACCTGAGAGGCTTTCATACCGAACTACGACCTTAGCCCAATTTTTTTGTTTAATCTTTTTTGGGGGGAATTTCCAATATTCCATCTAGGATCTTCTTTCAACTACGTTTGATAAGGATTGGTCCAACGATCAGAGCACCTACGAAAATCATTGGTCACAGATAGCGGAAAGAAGGGATATCAATCATGCCCATTGTCTTAAGCCAAAAGAGCAGATGGAAAGTAGGATATTAAAATTTTTGACAGTAAACTGAGCGTGTATTCCAAATTTAAGGTCAGCGAAAAATATTCAAAATTGTAAGAGTTAATTAAGTTTTGCAATTTCGATTTTCACAGTGAATCAAAAAACAAGTTAAAAGATTCCAAAAATACGGTGACATTGATAATTGTTTAATTCGGATTGTAAACTGATCCAAAAACTTTCATAATTTTGAATTGAAAAAAATTCGCGTTTGAGTTGATAAAGTGAATTTGAAAAAAGGAGACAAATTTCGAAGGTGAAAGCTGAGTAAGAACCGTAGTTTTCGGGGGGTCAACCAGAGTAACCTTTGTACCCTGGTATTTACAAAATCCTGGAAAACGTCCTTTGAAAAAGATCCTTACGCTTTTAGAATGATGTTCGTGTCAAACGGGATTATGTCACATGCTCTAGCACTCTGAACACAAACGGCTATTATTCGTAAATTTGTAGTAAAAAAGGAAGAAGAAGAAAAAAGGAGAAAGAAGAGAGGGGAGAAGAGGAGAAGAAAGATATATCTAAGAAAATCAGTACTTGCCTGGATAATCTTCTATGGATCTATGCAGTACTGTGGAATCGATCCCCAGATGCGTATAAATCGCTCTATCAACTAAATGTCCTGGAGGATTACATCACCAAGTCCAACTAGCTATAAGTATGAATAGAATTTCTGAAACCACGGTCCCCGTTTGGATCCAAAAACTCTCGGTACGTAGACGACTGAAATTATCTAAATCGTCGGACACTTTGTCAAGGACCAGTTTTCATTTTTATCGCATCAATAAACTAGTATCTCGAATCATTTCATGTCCCAAATTGTATATATTTTTGGTCGGTGTCCATAACGTTAATCGTTTTTTTTTTTTTGTTCTCTTTTTCAAACACTTGAGCCAAATATGTCGTCGCAAAAGCTAGCAGATCGAGTTGAAACCAGAAATTGTAATTACTAGTAAATTCGCTTGATCGCTAAGGAAGTCGGTTGGAATTATTCTTAACGAGGGCGTCGATAAATCGTATGGCGTGAGATGCAAGAGCAGTGAATAAAATAAAGAGTAATTCATTCAGGTTATCAGTAGCTTCTATTCACACGGTAGAATCGCCAGTTTAGGTTCTGTTATTGAAAGAAAAAAATGAAGTAAAATAAATTAATAATAGGTTACACCTGTACCTACAGTTATAGACTAAAAACCTTCTGTCTTCTATCTTCACAGTCAACGAATCGTTTGACACTCTTGGAATATCGTGTGTTCTGGAAAATAGAACCAAGAATTTCCGCCAATTACCAAAAAAAAAATATATTGTCGATGTGATAAAGGTGAAATAAGGAAATACGATATCTGAATTATTGTATAACGCGGTGTCCCTTGGAGCGAGTATGAATTGTGGGTAAAGTGGAGCAAGGCGCGGCGGGGGCGGTACGACGAGTTTGTTTGAAAAGAAGCGAGTTCGAGTATTTTTCCTAGTCCAGTTTTATTATAATTACGAGCCTTACGTAAGTGTGTGTTTGAACACGTGTTATCATGAAATACAGCGTTGTTTGTACAATTGTTTGCTCTTGTGTCGCCTCTGGTGTGACCACGAGCAAAAATTCCGAGGTGACGAAACGCTCCTGGGATTTTAGAATGAAATTTATTACAGGTATATACGGTACACAGAGCCTTGCCTTGCATTTACATGCATGTAGCACCGATGTGTAACACCGTTGCAGTCGGTTTCCGACCGTATTAAAGATATCTCAAAAGCTCCTCGAGCGTCGCCTTGTCGCCGGTCGGTTGTTTTCATTATTCCCGCCTCTTTCGCTCGCTACCATTTCATTTGATATTTGTTTGGATTAATAATCACGAAGCTGTTCCAATTCAGGTCCTATACTTGCGCAAGGGAAGCGCTCAGGCTCTCGCCTTAATACCACACGCCCGATAACGTTCGAGGCTTCGTTATATACTCCGGCAATAATTGCACCGGGGTGCATCCCGCGCTCGACGGGTTGCAGCGATGCAGGCTCACAACCGTTCGGACTCGGGGCTGCAACCACCCCGGCGATACCTGAATTGCATACAGTCAGGCGAATTAGTTTGAAATTTTAACTCGCATCTCGGGTCGGCGTTAAACTTTGTTATTTCGTTGATATCGTACGGACGTTATTTCGCGGGATGGACGCTCGCGGTGTGGGAAGGGAGGGCATATCGCCCACGTCACGAGCGTAATACATACATACTTGCGTACGTACGGTAAATACCAAAGACTTTGCGGTAGTGAGCTACGAGTCCAAGTATTTCTATTGCGTAATATTGACTCGGGAAATATTAGTCACGTTATATCGGTAGTGGCTCAACCGAGAAATCTAACAAAAGTCGTACTCGCGATTTTTGGCATTGTTATATTTCGGCCATAAATTCATAGACCGATTGGAATTCGCGGTAGAAAAGATACCCGACTGTACAGACATTCTTGATGACTATTTAGACGAATATAATTCACACGTTTCGGCTGATTTTTAAACAAAGTCCAGCTCCGTCTAATCATTGTTAGACGGATTGCTAATGATTTGCTGAGTTTAGATAGCGATCATGCACACGTGATAACGATGAGACGGTCTTGTCATACAATTTTTATTCATGTCATGATGTAATTCTCTTTTGATAAAAATAAAGCGATACTCATTCATTCAGTTGATTAATAGCATAATAAAAATGTCTCGTGTTTATCTCTCTGAATACGTGTATTCGAACTATGCCCTTTTAATTACTCCCAACAGGTATTGTACAAACATTTCTGACCTCATTTAACAGACGAACGAAGTGATATTCTCCACCGAATTATAACTGATAACGTTAGAGCTGAGAAATAATCAAAATTTTTATAAATTCCTGCATAAATACCCAAAAGACGTATTTTTCATTTCGTAAAATTTCGGAAACTAGATCGAGAATGATCAAGGTAAAAGTTTTTCACCGCAAATCTTAATCTCTGGATAAACGAGATTAATATGGGCTATGTCTTATTCATAAAGCATTTGAAATACGGTTAGCCGGGATGTGGGCAGGAAACAGACGGTAACACTCTCTAGTGGAGCCCGCGCGAAGCTAGTAAAGCCAAATCCAAACCCGGATGGCACATGCGCCGAGGGTTAGAGAGACCTGCCCTATCGATCGTGACGCATGACGGTCTGGCTCGGGGTGAAGCACGTGTGTGAACGGTTCCCTGTGTGGGTCCTGTGGCTAGGCAACCCAACTTACATGAGATTAACCGGAGCCAATGGGAACCGCCCGAGAAATACCCCTCAAAGGGATATCTCAATGCGCGGCCTTACCCGGGTATCTCAAAGAGGATTAGAAGGCCCTTACGTTCGAAGATGCCCTACACGTTCCCTCAGCGAAAGGAATTGATCACGAACCGATACAGCGTAGATACCACTATTATCGAAGCCTGTTTACACCGAATTGGTATCTCGAAATGACTCTGTCCGATGTCTATTTCACACGAGAAATAAAACTGTTCCAGAAACCGAGTCTTTAATACTTTTGAACAAGTATTGTGTGGTAGAAGTTGAGGTGGAATAGCTGGAATTTTAGGTGTTCGAGATAAAGGAAAGAAATGTTTGAGACAAGCACGAAAAAAAATGAATTCACTAAATTGAAATTACACAGTGGAAAAATGAGAAGATTGGTCTGCAATCAGTGGGTAGTAATTTTCACAGTCTGATTTTCGAATTGAAATTAAACATTTTGGTGGGGTGTCGAGAGTTGCGGGTTAATTGATGCAAATAAGCCAATCTGGGTATATATAATAATCGAGACTGTAGTAAGTGAATCAAAGTTGATATTTAATTTATGAATGAAGTTTATAAGTCTTTCGGTACAGTAAAAGGTCGACCTTGCACACGGGGTTATACAGGGGCACCTAGAGGGATCTAATTTTCATAAATATCCTAACGAAAGTCTTCTCTTCTTCACATAGCTTGATAAATCCCCGCGAGTTCACTTTCCGTACTTTTCACCTAGTTGGCGCGAGGCCAGAAGTAAAGAGAGAGAATATATGTATGTAAAAAAAAAAAAAAGAAAAAAAAAGGAAAGAAGCAGTAGAAAAAAGAAAACTCTCTCAAGAACTTTCCCGGTACGCGAGACACGGCGTCCCCTTTAAGAAAAATGACGTCATACCGTCGTCTGGGATTGAAATTATAAAAAAAGAAAAGGTAGAGAAACAATAATTCAATCCGCTTCAAGCCCCTCGAGTTATTTCCATTAAAATAATCGACGGTGAATCGAGGGGATGATCTTCTACTGCCCACCGGTGGACGCTGGGCGTTGGACATGCGCCCTTGTACCAACGGTCAACCTCAGCTCCCATTGGCTGCTCTGGACCAATTCTGGGCGTATCTAAACCCCTGACAAACAAGGGTAGTTTGGGAACTTATGCCGTCCCTGGAGATACGTACCTGACCGCAAAGCTTCGAGACACGAGTACCGTAAGTACGTACTGCAGGTGGTAAGACGACGGGGGTGCCGAGTCCCTAAGACGTGGAAAACCCAACGGGGGGTTTAGAATTCTCTCCGGTGACTATCTCTGGACGGGATGGAGGGATGAGGGTCACCCCTCGCCACCACCCCACGAATGGCCGAGCAGCCTAGCCGCCAAACAATCGATATATGCGCTCAAAATGGCCGCCGGCCCGCCATCCACCCCCATCCCCCGTCCTCTCATACATGTCATCCAAGGCTCTCCAGCGCAAAGGCCTAGCTCTCGGCTGCGTGTACGCGCCTGCCTCTTTACGTGGAGGAACGTGTATTTCGGCAAATACAAGATGGTCTCTCTATATACTTTCGGCGTGTTTGTACCCAGGCGCGTGTATCAACGTCGCCTGAGGGTTTCAAGTTTAATGAATACCGGAAGGCTGAGGATCTTCGGTTCGTCGGTTATCAGTAGAAGCGTACAACATACACATCTGCGATGGGATGGTTAGATCCTCGAAAAGTTAATACATATTGGAGAAGTAGAGGGTTATACGCTTGTGCGTGAGGCGAAATTGTAACGATTCAGAGAAATTGAATATTTCGTCTGAGAACAAACGGAGGATCAAATGTACCACGTTTCTTCCTCTCTCTCTCTCTCTCTCTCTTCAGAACAATAGGGGAAAATGGTACCCATGACCCGTGAATTGAAGAGCACACTTCAGAATGTAACATCAATTGTACCACCTACGCCTCGGGGATGTTGCAAGGGTTCAAGAACATACGCAAATGTTACAATTATTTTACATCGTTACACTTCATACAATGATTCCTTCAACTACCAACGTGCCACGAACACAAAAAATATTCAGAACGGAAGTTGAAGTATTCAAACACCGTGAATCTTTGCTACCAATTAAGATGATTAATGCCACTATTTTCGATCGTCGTATACCTAAAGCGAATAGAATAACTTGAAATCAGATGAATATTGTGAAGAGATTTTGTTATTCCTGTCGAAAGTGGTATTATTGATATCGACGAGTGGACCTTATGACTGGTTGATTAACGAGATAAGATTCGATCGGTAGTTTGCGCTGGTCCGTAAATATGAAAGGGATTTTTATAAGGTGGTGTTATTAAAAGATAATGGGGTTATCAGAAGCGTGAAAGAAAGAGAAAGTGGAGAGCGTCGGCTTTAAGAGGGAAGTTTTCTTAAGTGTTCTTAATTAGAAGAGACCTGTTGCTTCGGAAAAAACCAGGTCACGGTCGACGCCGCTGCCTTCTCCATCCCGACCGACGCCAACCACCCCAGACTTACAAGAGTCATTATTTTCTTCTTCTTATTAAGATTCCATGGAATATTTAAGAGGTTATACTCCTCGCTGCCAAGACGTAGTATTTTCTCGTAGTAAAATATCCGCGAACCAAGACCCTCCGAGGGCACAATGACACCACACCTTCAGAAATTAATTATTCCATTTATCTACCGTATCAACGTCTCTGACGTCTAATATCTAATCTAATATCCGCAAGTTTTGATCTTTTGATTGTCGAATCAGCCAGAAGCCTCACGATTTTGAGAAACTGATGGAATTTATTCAGATATTCAGCGTCACACAGCTGTTTCCGCTCCAGATTTTTATAGCAGCGTATCCTGCATTGGTGAAAAGAACGAAATAAAGAAAAAAAATGCAAATGTGAATCCGAAGTAGGTACATGTATGTATGTGACGTGTGTAACGGTTTTCCGTGACCTCCATCGGGAAAAAAAAATTTGAATATCGATTCCTATTGAACGCGATCGAAGGGTTGAGAATTCCTTTTGACTAGAGAAGGGTTACCGATTTGAATATTCAAGGGGTAACTAGGTATCTTGGAACCCCGTCCCCATTTTTTTATTTGTATACTTCGAAGGCTCATTGTTCGCTCGGGTAAAACCTAACACCCATTTCAACCCCTGGGCCATTCGGCCCATTATTGACGTAATCAATGTTATTGTAAATGTATTCGATTCCATTCTGACTAATGGCGCTCGATTTTAGCCCCGAGCTCAACGCATTCTGATCACTGATCGCTGAAAAAAGAAAATTATACGACAAATCTTACAGCAGCCTCTGAATCAGAGATTCAATAAGCACCAAATCTTCTCACTGCATTCCAAACCTGACGATATTTCAAGTAGTCCATCGAATGAACCCTGGAAAAAGTTCGACCATTTTTGTGTCCAACTCTTTCCAGGTAGATTTTAATAGCGTGACATTAGTGTGTGGAGAGAGTCAAAAGCGACATAGAGTGTCTTTTGGGGGTTGATAGAAGAACTCCGTGATTAGGGTGGGCCGCGGACGTTGACTGTGTAACTGTGAGGCGAACCTGGTCCGTCGGGTGGTGAAGAGCCCTAGAAATAACGCGCGCTATCTCCAAATCAACCCATCGAGGGCCCACTCGAAGATAAAAATCAAATTCTATACGCTGAAAGGTGCGAAAGTGGTGCGCATGGGTGACCTTATTGTTAGTCCCACTGACGTCTTAACTAAGTCCTGCTGCACGTTCTGCAGTGGTACGTTATGGAAGGGTTCAATCTCGTCGACAGTCCAGTTCTATATGCGTTTTTGCATCTGTTATGAACGTGACCCAAAAAACCTTTTCACTCATTCGCTCGATGCTCCACAAAAACAAGGTTATCAATACCGATAATCTGCTCGTTTTACACATTTAAACCTTCCGTCTCGATCGGCCAATAAAACACGTTCTATACGCCTGCATTATAACATCCTTCACTGGAATGATATAAATTGATAATATAAAAAGATACGAAGTAAAAACGTTTTCACAGAATCTGAAAACACTGAAAACAGTCTTTTTCTGACCGAATTCGAACTCTCCCTGACTATAAATCGAACCATTATACCGAAAACACAGCTGATAATTAATTAATGAACAATGATGATTATTTGAAAACATTTTCACAGTTATCTATTCAATGGTGATTCATGATAACATTTTATATAGCCACATAATTGACTTTTCACACTTCTACTACTATTTTTCTCTGACCATTTTTTGAACCTCATCATCGATGACTGCTCTGAAAATGTTCTCACTGCCATTTTGAATCAGTGATTATATGTCTATTCGCTCTCAAACGACAGATGATATACATGAGTTACGTTGTATTTGAGAATAGTGCAGGTGCGAGTTTCGCGTTTCAATCGGTTTATATCATCCAGATGTAACTCATTCGAGAAGTGGTACAAATCTAAACTCGATTGAAACAGCAGTGCAGCAGGTTGCTCACGAATCGTTTAATTCGTCTAGACTTCTAGACAGTTTCTTACTTTCTTTTCAACGGAGATTTTCTGAGTAAAATTTTTTAGGGAATCATTTGTTCCTTTCCAAGTATCTGCAGCACGTATTTGGTCGCGGTTTTATGATACCATCGCACTTGACTACGATTGCAGCTCAAAATCGATTCAACAATATAATAAAGCCTGACTAAAAAGCCATTCTTTGGTTAACCGCAGTCGAACAAGGACTGCTAGAAAAAAGGTTCGTCGAATAATACCAAAGAGCATCGACGACCTGACGTTTGTGTGACGGCGTAACGATCACGGCCAGGATTTTCGAAAAACCATTAATTATCCGGCAACACGTATCCGCTAACGTGCATGTCCTTATAAAAGTGATATTAAAATCTATCGAGTGACGTCGAAACGGTCCAGGACTGAGGACCCACAATCATCAGACCCCCAAGTCTGGGTCTCTGTCCCCGGGCTCGTGGGCTGATTTTCATCCCTCCTTTTTCTCTCACTCTCTTTCTCTCGTCTGGCCCAGGTGATAACTCGCGTTTTCCATACGCTGTCGAAGGCCCCACCTGGGCCGCAGGAGCCATAGGACTATAACTGTGCTGGTATTGGTGCACCGTCACACATCCGTACCGTTAGTGCACGCACGTACGTCACGCGTGTTTTATATTCAGGAATATTTTAACCCTTTTAGTTAGTCTCTGATTTGACACTGTGACGGCAACAACTCCCATCGAGTCTACGCTCTGGATTCTAGGACGACGTTCAAGAAACGAGGTGAGATGTTCTTTCATTCTCTGTTATCTTTGACCCAATCATTATCGTCAGATCCATCATAGCCCAGGGAAAGGCGATCAAACTTCTTTTTTCACACTAGCTTGAAATTAGGGCAGATTTTCTTCTCTAATTATTGTCATTCTCAATCATGGACGATGAGTTTCTTTCACGACGAGGAAGTTTAGAATTTTTAAATCATTTCGGATCGTTTTTTGGAGAAGATAAAATGCGGAGAACCTAAAATCCAATTTTTGTCTGTAAAGCAATTTATGGTAGAGGAATGACTAGTGTGTGCGTGTGTAGCGTGAGTGAGTGTGCTATTGAAAAATAAAGATGGCGTCGTGGGGTTGAAATTGCGTCGGAAAGAGTGATATATATATAAGTATAAAGCAATAAAGTAATAGGAAAACGATATTAAGCCAAGGCGCCGTCTGTAATAACCGTCTTGTAAGTTACTACCGTACTCGAAGCCGCGATCGCGTTCTAAAATGGAGGCGTTTAGTTGTAAAATTTTCATTGTCGATGCTAGTGGCCGGCGGTTAAACTACCCTGAAAATCTCTTATTACCGCATATAAAACGTTTTATTTATTGCAAGACTTGGAAAACTACCGTCAAACGACTGCAGATGCCGAAGCTCTCGCCGGGGCTTTAGCTACGATCAAAGTTAACAGTTAAACAACAATTTTACAGATCCGTATACACGCGACTGTTCCCACGATTCTTGCAAAATATACGCTACGTTTCCTCCACCGAGCTTCGTTCGTCCATTCGAAAATATGATAAAGTTTTTGCGGACAAAAATTCAGAATCCAGAGCGTCGCGAAGCTCCGAACATCCGCCGACGGCCGCAGGCCAAAATGGCGAGGCTCCGAATACTATCTGACCCTTTTGCAAGTTCGAAACCCTCCGACTAAATACATTCAACGAGGGAGACGTCATGCTGCGAGCCAGTTGACCGCCGGTCAGTCTTACTTGACCGTAAGTAATCTCATTGATGGGGAGTCAACGGTGTTCAACTACAGAGAAAATTCAATTAAAGAACAATAAGATGAAACGCGAAGCTTCTGAATCGATAAAAAAATTGCGGAAGAAGAGTCCAGCTTTTTTTTTGCGACTGCGAATCGACACCGAAGATGAATTACGATGACCCCTCAGCCATGCGGACGCGTGCCATGGGAGGAGTGAGGCGACCGCGTCCAGGTCGACCGGGTCGACCGAGAAGCGGAAGATCCGGTTCGCCGGTCACCCAGGGGTCATCCTGGCCCGTGCCCCAACTAGGTGCCGGGTCGAGGGGTCAGTCCAAACAACCACTCTCGGGTCAGGCTACTGCTGCGCGTGCTTCTTTGATTTATGGGTTACTTTCATCGTGAAAAACGAGGCTTTAATTTGCTACTGATTTCAGGATTCATTTCGGTAATACCTTGTGCACATACTCGTTCACCCCTGGATTATATCTCGAGTAGAATAAGGGCCCCGCAACTTCACCGATTGCTCCCGCCTTTCAACCGTCAACATAATTGGCTAGTAGTGATATTGTTCGAGTGGCGATAAAACTCCGTGGAATCGAAAACTTCAGATACGACGTTAATTAAAACAGACTAACCCAGTTTCTATCTACCTAACGTCGCAGGGGTTTAATTAATCATTGTCGATAGCGAAATACTGTGTGGATAAAAATGTAGCGACGAATGGATAATAAGTGGAGGTAAATTGGCATGAGCTACCTTCCGGTCTGGTACCGTGGGTGCAGCATCAACTACGGAACACATCGGAACTGCTGAAGACGCTAACTCGCTCCCAAGCAATTCAAAGTCCTCTACCACTGGTGAGGTACGGGTACGGTACGGTGGTACATATATAGTATATGTCAAGCTAGCAGAACCCTGGGATCCTTAGACGACTTGTGTATTCGGGGCGAAGTAAAGGGACCAGAGAGTGTAGACGCACACACCTTCGCATACCAGTGTGCAGGTTCATGCCACTATTCGCATGGGTGAAGAGTATATTCGGCTGATGTATGGGTGCGCGGGGGTGTTCCTCGTACCCGTACCTTACGCCACGTATTTATATATCAACGTGGAGGATATACGGGAGGGTGGTTTTCGCATGCCCAGCCCCCGCGGTCCTCGGCAAAGTAGCGAAGACGATGAGGTGCTCGCGAGAAATGAACAAAAACGCTGTACATCCGTCCACCAAAAAGGCAGAATCTTTATCCACTGACTACAGAGAATGAAGAGACGTTGGCGGAAATTCATTCTCGTTGTGATAATTGTTTGAAAAATGATTACCAACAGTTTTGACAATCATTTATTCAGCGGGGGTGGATCGTACCTTTCGCGAGAGCGGACGCGTAACTTCGAAACTGCTTGGCTGGGTATAGTCCTTATTGACTGGCAGTGTCGGGGCTGAGGGGGATAAGGCCCTTCCCACACGCCGGGTTCTCTCTAAGGTTGCCTAGGCAACTTCAAATTAATTTCAAACATAGAAGGAAACAATACTTGGCTCTGGGATGCTAACCAAGGAACCGAGAGAACCTGGAGAACCGCAGGCTTGAGGAGGGGGTACAAAGACCATGTGGGCTAATTATTTTCAATCATCATTAACCGAGTGTATTCAAACGCGGAGAACAGGTGTCGTTCTATAATTCCAGAAAATTAGCTCGTTCTATTTTATCAATCGACATTCAAAAAATCAATTTTGACAAATTAAGAAGGAAACCAGATTCGTCGGATTTCGGGTTATATTTTTATGATCCGAAGCCTGCGAATTTTTTTCTTTTTTTTTCTTTATATCGTGGAGTTCAAAGGTCGCGATAAGACGGTATTTGAAAGAATGATTTTAGCCACTAGGATAGGAAATCCCCTCTTGGCAAAGCCCAGATGGTAACCATGACGACCACCACGTGACGTCACCAGCCACCATTCCTGAAACAAATGAAGCTCGCGGGCTCGACTCCGAACTCCGGGTTTCTCCTTTGGCGGGATCCTGGTGTATGCGGGGAACGGTAACGTCGGAAGGACTACTATAACCAAGGTGCGGGTTGTCCCCGAGGGGTGAACTCTGGGAAACTATTGCGTCTTGTGTCGCGCCTCGCGTGTTCTCCCCATACACACACGGAGAAGCGAGTGTGCTCGCCCCAAGCTCTCATCTTGTACACACGCAATATTCCTCGTTGGTAAGACGTTTCAGTTAAGGAGAAATATGGACAGCTTTGGGATGAGAGAATCTTCTCGGTTTCTGCCTCCGCAGCAATCCTACAACTTCTGCCGCTGCGGCATACACTTCCAACGTATCAAACAGTCAACCAGGATTCAATTTCTTAGTTGCTTTCACGCCATTTATATTTCCTCGAATTTCAATTCTCGATATAAAAAAAATTGACTCTGCTTCGTTCGCGGAATAAATTGAGCGACGACCAGTTTCTCATATCGAAATGGCTTCCTTTTCTCTGCAGTCACGTCGTGCCTGCAATTGCGTTCATCCTGATGGTAGAAGTCAATCACCTATCTGAGAAAAAGCTTAGGCATGGGCTAGTGTCGTCCTGATGAGGGTTACACGAGTGGTATTATCCTCTCAAATTGGTTATTTTCGGTAAATACTATTTTGAAAAGCCAATAATACTGTTTTCCCATTGTTCACCGTTACCTCGACGTTTTTTTTCTTTGCTCCCTCGATTCTTTTATCATCTTTTTTTATGCCAGTTTTTTACCCTCCCAACAAACGTAATCCTGAAAATGACACAGGTGAAGCTTTTTCAAAAAATCACCCCAATTTTTGTCAAAAGGCTTATAGGTCGTTGGATATACCTGCCACTCCCCGATCTCAGCGCGTTATTTTTTTTCCCTTCGGTTCATCTGTCGAGGGGTGAAAAAAAAAGCCTACGGTGCGGCAGGTAAAAATAACCAAAGTTTACTATTTCGAGTGACACCGAGTGTGTATACTCAAAAAACAGTTACGATCAGATCTCGTGGTAACTTTCATCCTATCCTCCTTTTTGTTAGAATTGACTCGTACGGGATATACTTGCGACGGTAGAAAAAAAAAATCACTAGTGGGTTACAAGGGAGTTGGAAAAGTACTTTTTAAGAGTCTTAAAAGTCTGCGGAAGCAAACCGTGTCAGTAGAATTTGAATGAAAAGTATAAAAATGAAAATAAAAAAATAAAAAAATTTAGTAAAAGAAAGGAAAGGAAAGAAATAGGAGTTGGCAAAGTTTTAACTCTTTCGCGGAAAGCGCGCACCCCCGGTTCCCCGTTTCTCTTCAAAGTGGGGGGAGACCGCGGAACGGGACGCCTTTTTAAAAAGGAACAAAAGAACGTCGACACGTCTTAAACGAACGCGCTACTTGTTGCTTAGGGGTGACGGTATTACCCCCCACCGCCCCCTCGCCGAGGGATAAAGAGCGGGGGGCTGAAGAACTGTTTCTCTTTTGTTATTATCGTCAGGTTAACTCGTCAAGACGGAGGGGCGGGGATATCGCAATTAAAAATGTAGTTCAAGGTTCGGGAAACTCGGGTAAAAGTTTCCTTCGCGATTATGCGAGAAGACTCTCTTACTCGGCGGTACAACCGTCTCCAACCCACGCTCGCTACTCAAGAACCGTCGACTCGACGCTGTGCAGAAAATCAGACTGTGGAAAGTGTCTGAAACGGGAAAATTCTAAAGAGCAGTCCTTAAAGGGAGAGAACCGTATAACGAGAAATAATATAATTGTCAAGTTAACCTGGTCGCGGTATACAATCTGGCTTTATTCCGTCCGTCACAGAAGATACAAGATAGAATATAAGAAGCTCAATGCGAATGGAAAAAAAGTCGCGAGATATCTGATTTTTTATACCATGACTGTATTCTTTTTTGAAATACGATTGTCAGGGTGAAGGGGGTCGGACGATAATGGCGAGGGAACGGAGTGAAAAAGGGAAAGAAATACGCTTCGATGCATCGGGATATGAATTTATAATTTTCACGCAACACGTGACAGAGTTTTCTATAGAATTCGATGCTCGCATCGTATAAATCAAAATCAGTAGCATTGTTGAAAAAAAAAAATGTATATGCAAGAGAGAGAGAGAGAAAGATGAGGAAGTAAAATGCGACCGAAGGCAACAAAACGTCGGGTGCAGGTATAAAACTTTGGATATAGACACAGGGAGAAGTTTCAGGTATCGGGTTTGCAGCCGAGGCATCATATACATATGTATGTTGGCCTACGGTACAATGTATTCAAATTGCAAAAAAAAAAGGGTTCGGCTCACGGTATGATGGGTTAAAAATGCGACAGACTGGTTAACGAAGCGCGGTGGTCCATTCACCGTCTGAATGGGATGCTGGCCCGATATACCGTGCTCGCTAACTAGATGGATAACCGTAGCCACGCATATGTTCGGCTCATAAAAACCCGGCAGGAGTAAAGAAGCTGAATAATAATAATAAAAAATATATATATCATTTTCAAAGCCGGATACAAAATTCTGCATGTCGACATTTACCGCAGCACCAGCATCATGTGGCTCGAAAAAAGATGAATTATTATTTATACGTGAAGTTTTATTCGGCATACGAGAGTGGATTTAGGGCTAATTAAGCCACTTTGATTTTGCCGGTTGATTTTCATACCGACGTACGCCAATGCGAGTGAGAAAATCGCGTTTGCAAAGGTTTGATATTTTCTGATCGAATGACACGTACATATGCGAGGAGGGGCGAATTGAAAGAAAAATCGAGCAAGAAAACGGGACACATCTTCCGAAAGGGTTGGGGGTCTTGGTAAAGGGTTACATCCGAGGCAGGTCCATTGACAAAAGAAGTGCCGTGAAGCAAAATGGGTAATTCTACGTTCCATAATGTAAGTAGAGCGAGAAGGAAGAAGAAATAAAAAACCTTCATCTCAAATTTCGAACCCTTTCGAACGGATCCTTTATTTGTTATTAGGAGGATCTACGCGCCGGTTCGTCCGTTGCGGTTCTGTGCATCGGGGATTCAAGGGACACCGGAACACCGTCGTGGCGTATACGTCATTCCGCTAGTCGATTGACAGAATTCGAATATGAGTTATTGACGGGGTCCGTGGGAATCACGGTGCCGATCACTGCCTCGGGCCAAATATTGAATAAATCAATTTTCCATCCTCTTTTCAATATTTCTTTAGACGGTTAGGTTCTCGGCTTCGGCATTACGTACATACCTATAAATTATTCGGTGTTCGAAAGGGTTTGGCGAAATTTAAATTGGGTTCGCCAAGAATTTCTTCTATTGTTGCAATACTAATTTAGATATATTATATTGTTGAATCAAAGTTCGAAACGGTTTCTTTTTCGCGCCACGCTATGACGTCACTATTCACTATGACAAGTCCGCCATCTAGCGTCGTCTGAGGGAACTCACTCGTAACTTTAGACTCTTTATTTTCACAAGTTTTCTTAATTTTTCCATGTGTAACACCTGCTCGGAAAGTATGATTTTCGAAGCCTGTGCATAGCGTGCGGAAAGTGCCTCATTTCCGAGCAGTGCGGAAAGTGAATTACGTAACTTTTCCATCACAGAAATTACAGAATTCTTTCAGATTCAATGAACTGCCGTGTATCGAATGAAATTACGACCTGACTCAATGTTGACGTGAAGATTGACTTATTTCGTCCACGAATTTGAATAAAGTTGCGATTGATTGAATAAGATCTTTGGGAAAGTCTCGGTTAATGTAAATTCATCAGCATAAATTCGTATATTGTCTCAAATATTCATCTTTTTACTTTCGATATCGCGTACCTGACCTTTCTGAATGAGGAAAAAGTTGAGCTCCAAGTGAAACGGAAAATAAAGATGAAGAAAATAAAATAAAAAATTGTGGGTTAATGAACTCTCGAAATTGTTGTTAGCGCGCTCGGGGGAAGGAAGAAATAAAGAGGTCATGGAACGGGGAGTAACGACGCCTGAGACGGTGATAGTAGAACTAGGGCTGGGGGGCGGAAAGAGGAGGCACTCTTCGTTTGAAAATAAAAAGATGACTACAAATAAGCTTCCAAAGTTCGTTAACCTAAAGACTGTCGGGTACGACCCTGGCCCAGAAACAAAAGCGGAGCGGCTTTTGAATTATTCAACGTTCTGAAATGAGCGACGAAAGAATTCCGCGGAAAACTTTCCCCTAAGAATTTCGTCGCTTTAAGAAAAATCTTCGATCCCCGCAACTCCCGAGTTGAAAAAAAAGAAGATTAGAAATCGGAAAAACTGTTCACATCCACGTGGATTTGAATAATTAAAAAAAAGCTTCGATGAAAGGGTTTTCAGTGTTACATTTGACACAGAGAAAAGCAATTTTCGCCACACCTTCTTGTGTATACTCGTGTTCCCGGTGTAACACGTTGAGTCGAGACCGGGGAGCTTTTGAGTCTGGGAGTTTTTTGGCTCTTAATTTAATAGCCATGAAACTTTTACGACATTTTAAAACAGCGGTACTCGGATGCCCAAGACCTACCGCAAAGTTGGAAGGGTGCAGAAAAGGGGTTTCATTTCACCAAGAGAAACGGAATCGGGGGGGGCTAGGGGGGCGCCACGTGCTTTTCAAGAAACAAAAGAACGCGGGGGCAAATTACGGATTCAAACGGGGTCTCCCTTTGTCTTTTGATGTTTATTTCTTTGTTTTTCCGCAGTACCCCCGCTTTGTTTTAACGCGGAAGCCTTGGCTTTGTGGGGAACACCGGTATTGTTTCTACTGACCGTTTTTTCGTTGTTTTCATACATATATATATTTTTTTCTATTATCATTTAGGATCGTTGTTATTATTATCCGACGCATATAGCCAACGGCCGTAGGTATACCTGTAAACGGAGAGAAGAGAGAAAATAATAAAAATCAGTCGGGGGTCGTGAGAGATCCGAGGGGAGTAATTCGCGCTGACATTCGTGGGACGCGGGTTTTCAGGGATGAAAGAATAAAATAGAACTTTGAAGATTCCCGCAGAATATTTCCGACCCCCCTTCGAAACCATAGTACAAACGAAACTGATCGTCTCTCCGTTGCGACGTGGCTGATGCAAAATCGACGTTTTCCTGATCGTCGTCAAATATTGAAGAAACTTAGACTAAAAATACAGGAGTGCAGCAAGCTTCGCTGGTAAATGGTACACCCGAAGGCATTTTCGCCTAGCGCAAGACATCCAAGTCGTATAATACCTACGATTCACCCAGTGTCGCGCGGGGTAATTCGGTAAATATTTAATGAAACGACCTACACGACGCCCGGAAACTGGCGCAGATTATGGAAAGTAGAACAGTCGGTAAAACTTTGATGGGAAATAACTCGGCGGCAACTTCACCACCTCCACG
The DNA here is from genome assembly GCA_018257835.1 of Euura lappo. NCBI lineage: Eukaryota > Metazoa > Arthropoda > Insecta > Hymenoptera > Tenthredinidae > Euura > Euura lappo. The sequence continues at coordinate 274,587 of JAEUYN010001751.1, forward strand.
ATCCAACCCTCTCTTTCTCTCTCTCTCTTCCTCTCACGACGTACAAACTACCAGCTTCGTCTTTATTTACAACTCTGAATAAAATACTCTGTCCCATTTTCAACTATCAAACAACGAATCGCTGATTAATTCTTGTTGGATGCTTCAATTTTTATTCCGCGGAGGTCAGCGAAACATAACGAAAAAATAAGAAGTTTCGTCGGAACCACCCGTTAGATATTTTTGGTATACGAGTTCGAGGGATGAAGGTGTGGTTTGGGCGCCTTATTCTAAGACGGTTTTCAATTTTCGATGAATTTCCCCGAATTCGGTATAACAGTGTTTGGGGTAGTTGGTTACCATCCCTTAACCCAGGGTCGCTGTAGGCACGTAGCTCCAGGTGGTTACAGGGGGTTAAGACACCGTGTGTGGGAGGAGGCGTGGCCTCGAGGTAGCCGTTGGCCAATCAGCTTCCTCGCTGGCCACCCCCAACCTCCATGAAACGGTCCACAACCCACGATCCTCTCCCTGCATACATATTGATCTCGTGGTCGCGGCGGGACCTGCCACTCGCTCCTCTCCTCTCCTCTCCTCTCCTCTCCTCTTCGGCTTTCCTCTCTTCGTCTCATTTCTGCTCTAGGGTTTTTTCTACGTATGATTTTCGGTGGCGTAAGGTCGTATCTGACCACCAATGTCAAACGGAGACTTGCATTGTTTTATGGTTTTTTAGTGTTTTTTCTTTATTCAATTCTCTCGACTCTTATTCGACCCCAGCCGCCTCTATTTCACCTGGTGATACGGAGGAGTGTGGGTATGAGGTTCCAGCATTGGGAGACTGAGAGCCTCGAAAAAAGGGTGTAAAAGGCTTTTGGTCGTAAATCAAAGGCGAGTTCAGGCGATAACAATTATTTCCCCAACGTTTCTTTGGAGCAAGCGAGACGAACGATTAACCGCTGGAAGGATCAGAGGCTATTTCTTTTTTTCTTTCATCTCGGAACGATACGCAGAACCCCACAGGGCGTTGATGGAAGGGAAAAAGTCGCGTGGTGTACAAAATCTTTGGAATTGATTCAGGACTTATGCAACAAAGTGAAGACTGCACTGAAGTGTATAAATGCACGAATTGAGAACAAACTTTTTGTACATCCCCTCGCAATGGACGAGACCATAAATTACAAGAGTGTACCCATAGACATTCAAATCGCCCGCCTCGATTTATGGCTTCGATTCCAAATGCTATCGCCCTAACGTTGAAGAGTGATAGAAAAAACGCTGCCTAGACGAATATCAACCCCTATAGCTTTGACGGCAGCTTATCTTTGGAGCTAGAGAGGATCGCAATGCGACGATGGTATTATGAGAAATACCATTTTATGATAATCCGAAAATGCTATTGGAAAGAAGAATTCTCATAAAATAATAAATTGAACCGCACACAAACGTGGTGAGAAAAAGTATGAAAGAAACTGCAGATAAGAATTTCTGAATACTGAAAAAATCCTAATTAGCAGAAAATTTATGGGATTATCCTATATATATATACGTATTAATTATGAGCGAAATTTGGGGCTTTTGGATATTTTTCAGAATTACATGTATCGTTTTTTTTTTCCCAAGACATTGAGCATAATTCACTTTCCGTGAACAATCATTGCATATAAAAATTAGGATATATTGGAATTTTGATATACGACGAAAAAAGTCTGTGAGATAGACTTTATCAACGTTGCGTCAAGTACGTGTATGAATAACGTAATGTCTCACATCACAAGATCTGTATATAAGAAAGTTGAACTATAAACTGACGATGGGATACACGTATATTGGTATGTAAGAGTGGTTAAAGTGTGAGGTCGGGAAAACGGAACCCAGCTGGCAGACATTTTCATTCATAATTAGAGAAAAAATAAAGAAAAAAAAAACACAGACGAGTAGGTGGGTGGGTATATAAATATATATATCTATACCTATATAGACAGGCTACCTACATCGAGCTGTAGTACTACGCTGGCGTAGTAAGAAGAAAGAATGAATGAAGAAAGTGGCGGAGCCGGTCTGGAGTGGGGGATTACTCAATGAATAAGAGCGTCAAGGTGAGGTGGTGGGGGCTGGGGGGTGGGGGAATCTTAAAGACTTTCACCATTCTGTTAATTTTCTTCTTAAAGTGGGTTAAATTATTTTATGAGTTCCTTATTCCCGTCGTGCTGGTTTCCTTCTTGCGAACGTCTTAAGGCAGAGGTTATATACACTCGCAAAGTACATTGTATATATTTCAGACTCGTACATACGTATGTATATATATATCCAGAGTATGTATGTATACGTGGTATAATATAAATCTGAACTTTCTCCCCACGGAAGAAAATTTCCATATTTTCTTTTACTTACGACGGCCACGGAGTATGTTCTCTCGGTATAACCACAGAGACTCTGAAACGCGGGCGAATAAGGGAGCGAGCGATAAGGGTGCAGAAAAGAGACACCTGCGAATGGGATACCCGACGGATTTACCAAGCAATTGTTATCGCGGTGTACTTTCAATTAGCAACCTTAAAGACGTTTAACGACTGTGTTTGCTCAATATATATTCCCAACCGTCTAGGATAAGCTTCCAATTTACGATTAGTCTCATCCTCCTAGAAACGGATTGGAAATACTCGGACTCATTTTCATCCTCGGTGGTCGAACTTTCAAATTCTTCACAGCCATGAATTATTCGATGACAAAAGTCGCGGACGCGGGCATTCGGCCACATAGTATGCAGGAAATGGACGCGGACAGGGATTGGTCGGGTCCTTAGCTGGCCAATGGCGTTTCACCCCCGCTCCGAGGGTGGGTTACCATGGCAACACACACACACGCTCGGTCTCCCCCTTGGACAACCCCAATCGATCGAGGTATGCCTTGGCCGGACGAAACCCTCACCCTCTGTCGCCTACCACCCGCTCCTGCTCCCGCTGCCGCTACCGCTCCCCGCCTCGCCGACCGGCGCAAGCACCCCGCCTGGCCTCTTATTTGAATGGGGGTTGAATGTGACAGAGTACCACCGCCCCCGAGGGTCTCTAGCCCGACGAAAGTGCGGCGGGTGTATCCTCCCTCGCTCCTACCTGCCACCAAACCTACAGCGAGGGTTCGAGGTTCGAGGTTCGAGGTTCGAGGTTTGGGGAAAGAGGAGAAGAGAGGAGGGTGGCGAGGGACGGGCAGGGACGACGCGGACCAGAAATCAATATAAGACGGGCCTCTCTACTCTACAACCGACCTATCTGAGAACCACCGCGTATATCCCCATCCACGATGTACACGATGTATATATAGGCATCCCGTGCCCCGTGCCCAGACCCAGACCCAGACCCCAAGCTCCCTTGAGGGTGGACTACCACACGCAAGACAGACATTTCTCTACGACGTCGTGGAACGCTGTGCACACTGTTTCTACTCTTCGTTACACCGGGTGGCTTCGACAACGACTGTGCTTGTACTCTGAAAATGGCCAGCTACAGACTGTTGGTGAAGCCGACTGGCCAGTTTCCACAGACAAGCACGCAACCTTCATTCGCTTTGCATCAAATCCGTCGAAACTTTGTTTCCAAGTTTCCTTGGATGTGGTACAACGAGATAAAATCTTCAAACGCCGAGTTGAGTAGTCGGGGATTTTGAAATGAAAGCCTCGTAATGCACTCGAGTTTCGGGGAGGAATTTAGCGAGTCCAGAGTTCGAGGCTCGGACGGCGTGTAGGCTGTAATAAGGGCCGACTTCGAAGACACCCGTTACGTGTCGGTAGGTATGGGATCGATAGAGGGATGGCCACCGTGTGGGGAGAGGAGTTCGTATCCTAAGGATAAGGGAACAGCATCCATAAATTACGACGCAACTCTGCAGGGTAAAAGTCCTTTACAAGGGACCTTCGCGGTACCTATGCGTGTGTACCCATACTTGACACATGCATGGGTTAAATTATATACACATATACTCAACCGGCATTACCCCGGCTATGTGCGACCTGCACGGTGTACTAAACTTAACGTACCTATGTACACCCGTTATATACATAAATAGACGCCTAAGGCCGTTCCGGAGGCAAAGTACGATAGCGCGATAGGAGAAACGCGGTAGCGTAAACCCTGAGGCCTATGAAATCGCGGGTAAAGGGGGCGGTTTTCTGGGGGGGGGTAAGGGCAAGGATTCTGGGCGAAAGGACAGGGGTAGGCGTGCTGTTGAACTATAAATTTTATCGTTAAGTTGTTTAGACCGAACGCCGTGAACAGTTAAGAGGGTTCATTTGGAAGAGACGTAGATACTTCCTGCTTTTTTGCATTATCCTCTTATTTTCCCCACTGTATATACGTTTCAGATGGATTCTCACACATTTGTTATTTTTGATACTTAATTCGACGAAGAATGTATAATTTGCGGGGAGACTTCGGTGCTATGAATAATGACTCTGTAACATTCATCTGGATTTCATTTATTGAAGCGAAAGCTGGTTGTAATACTGCAGAGTTTATCGATAATGAATCGAGATTCAATAGCGAACCGATGGTTCATGATCGTCTTTGTGGAAAAGTAATTATATCGAGGGGTTTGAATCAAGCAAAACTTATTAGTCTGGTCAGAATTATTGAGTAAAGAAGTTTATCGGAGAATCTTGGAAAATTAGATTTCATTCAGCATTCAGTATCCGTGGTAAATTTCAACCGTCTGCAGGTTCAGAGGAAAAGGCTGCATGGCATTTAATTGATAAAAATTTGTACACAGCTTATATTGCTTACGATAACATTGAATATCATTTTTGTTCCTCGTTTTTTTTTTTTTCAAAATGTATGATAAAGTAGTTAATATTGAAAACGATATTGAAGAAGTTGAAAAAAGCATGACGATTATGTAAACAAATTTTGCAACTTATGCTGTCATCGTAAAGAATGAATGAGAAGATTGATAATTTCTGAACAAAAATTATAATAACTTGTTGACTGAAGAATGGAGGATAAAAATTCTGATTAAAAGACGGAGAAAATGTATAATTACTGCCGAAGGTGTCACAGCGTCACGTCGAACGTCGGGGGTTGAAGAGGGGTTTGGATAATGGCTATAGGTGTGTAAACTTTTTCGTTTTCCTCGAGTAGTAAAGTGAAACAAAAGGGGGGATGAGAAAACTGGAGGGAATTCGATTTCTCGAAAAACTGTGCGTTTTTCTCGGCGATGGAATGGCCGCGACGTCATTTGAATACATTATGTGTTTCCCTCTAGCAGCAGCAGCAGCAGCAGCAGCAGCAGCAGCCCCGTACCAACATCCACCCCCGGCCTCACCCCCTTGGGGCTAGGATATTGAAATTTTTAATATCGGAGAGGGGCGAGCTTCTATAGGTTCCGAAGCGTCCCTTGTGTCGGTACGAGGCTCCCACCCCCGCGTGTCTGATTTTGCTGTCAATATATTCCCCGATATATATTTTTATTATTATCATTCCACGATACTCCACAGCACTGCACGAACAAATTCAAAAATTCACAATGCCAAAAGTTCGCGAAGCGATAATTGGAAACTCGCCACACACCCCGAACCGTCCGTTTCAGAACGAATCAAAATTCCTTTGCAATCAGAAATTTATCACATATTCAAATTTTTCTGTTCATTTTGGATCGGCTTTCCTGCTTTCAGAATCGTTTGAAGATCAAAGGGCAAAAGACATAATTATTCAAACTCAACTTGTTCTTGGACCACGATATGATGAATCTGCTATTTCAAATGTTTGAAAATCTGACCGCAGATTTGTGATTGGAGTCACCCAAAAAATCTCCGGGATACCATTTGGGTTGCATTTAAGAATCGCCATTCTGAGGTTTGCAAATTTACCTTCAAATTTGGCCTGTTCATTAATTTTCAAGATATCATATACACATTCTATTTCAATTTATGACATTTTGTTATTGAAATACTTCGAAAAGTACTGATCAATGTTAAAATATCATTGGTTCTGATTTTGCCAATAAAGCAGCGTCGATTGAACACAATTTCATCAAAAACCGGAACTTCTAATTTTTGGGATGAAAACGATGGAACGGGAATTTGAGAATATCGAGATAAACACGGGTTTCAGTTGTTCGTAGGCTTTTTCACGCCCACGCAATGATTGCGGTCAAACATTGAACCGTGTAAGTCGAGTGACCAATAACTCATCCAAACGGCGATTAGTGGACGGTAACCAACGTCCGGTTGATATACGAGGGTCAGGCCATGTTTCTGCCTGTTTTGACCACCAAAGGGTCGGGGCCAGGCTGCACGCCCAAGGTCAGAGACTGACCCTTGGGGCCTCACGGTCGCGCCCTGGAATTCGGTGGAAGGGTTGGGGCACGCGCCTCCCGGGTCCGGACTGACCCCTCCGGGTCCGACCTGACCGACCGAATTATCAAAATGTATTATACCCATTTCTCAGGTAGTTTCGAGACCGTGACTGAAGTATGTAGGCTAACGGGCAACCGGTTCGGATTTCCGTTCGTTCATTCGTTCGTTGAACCTTAAATCACACTTTATTTCCTCGATTGGTCAAGGTGTGAGTCTTCCCCCGACCCCTCGGATCGAAAATTGCATGTGCTAATGCTGTAACTCGAACACCCGCATGGTGATGGTATACTTTAACCAAGAATTGAATTTCTTTATTTGCCAGTGGGTTTGAAATGACGTAGAAACGTGAGCGCAGACACATCGTTCCTATAGTGGATGTCGCTCGTTACAGCTAGGGAACAGCCAGAGAGCAGTGGCGGTAGAAGTAGCAGTAGCAGTAGTAGGAGCCATCAGCCTTCATCCAGAAGCCCAGAACCTCGACTCGAGATTCAATATTCTAACCAAAATCCCCGGGGCTGAGATCCAAAACTTTCCAAGCGCTTCGCTTGACGGTTTGACGGAGTATATATGCCGCGTCAGGGGGTCGAAAATTTCCCGGCTGACGGTAAACTTATAGTCCACGCTCGACGTCGGGGCTCGCACGAGTTACTTGACGGACTCGACGTACCCTGTACCCACCGCCCTCGTACAATACTGCCAAAAAATTTCCCAAAAATTTACAAACCGATGTATTTGGATTGAAACCATATCTGTACTCTCGACTACTTTTCGCGAAAAGCGAAAATACCATTTATCAATCTTCAAGATATTTCCGAAAACCGCGATATCGGCTACAAATCAACTGCCTCGATTACACCTCCCTGACTGCACGATATGATTTCTTGAAGACGATCTTCAATATTATTCAGAATTTCACCGCAAGTTTGTATATAGGAAAATTTGAGAGGGGGAATCATTATATTGAATCTGGTCTGCAGCATTGGAACAATGATTCACCTCTTCCATTTTTTTGGATAGAAATTTATTGAAATGTGATTGAAACGAATCACCTATCCTAAAATAAAAACCGAGTATACTAGGAGGATTCACGACGTGTAAATCAGTGAGGTTTCGTTTTACTGAATAGTGACGTCATGGCATGGCGCTGAAGTAAACTAAACTTTGAGTTAACAATAGAACGATGTTAAATATTTCTTTACTATTTACTCGTCACATGATAAAAAGTGATAAAATGGTGGCAAACTCAATTTTAAATTCTTAACATGTAATAAAACGGAGTGAACAATTGTTCTCTAAATTCAATCATCACATAAGGATCTTTATTGTTTCAGATTTTCTTTGTCATTCGTTCTACGAGGGTGTAAGCAGCACGTCTCTTTGTCTATAGTTGAATGAAAGAAGAGAGGGAAAAAAAAAACTAGAAATGTCTCAAGATCATACGATGCGTTGCTGGGACTGACTGTACATGGAAGTAGCATAGAACGCTCCATACAGAAGGAAAGGCCCGGGGCTATAGCTTCCCACCCACGACGAGCCACCCTCTAGCTCGTCTTATCCCACGTGTGTCGTGTGCGATATGGATATCAAGGTGTTCGCGGAGCAAAGTACAGAGGTATAAGAACCCCACAAGGAGATAGAATTCTCTGAAAATAACGGATCCTTGTGCAGAAAATGTTGTTACTATATATATTCCTCTACCTCCTCAATTACCGACGGTACATAAACGTTATTTTAATTCAATCGAATTATATTTTTGAAAAAGCGTTAACATCTTAATATTCACGGGGATTCTTGTTGGACGAATGAAAATTAAAATTAACGGAGGTATGGGGTACCTGAATTCGTCGGTGCAGGCCGACCCTGCCGGTGCTCCAAATATATATAATATTTAACGCAACTCTAATGAGGAATGAAATCCAGGCTCGAAAACCGTCCTTACAGTATGTATATATAAATGAGCCGAGCAGGCGAGGTAAAACTCAGTTTAGTCCCTAAGGATCCAGGTAGGTAGCCTAGATTTTAATGGGCCCAGAGTATTTTTGTAACCCTTCCGCTACCTGAGATATACACGGTTAACCCCCGAAAATCCGCATCCGAAATTCAAATTCAAATGAGACCGCGAGGATATTCTAATTCCGAGACCCTTTTTTGCATATCGGGCCCACACAGCTGCCAGGCTTTCGGTCCCAAATTATATACTTTTTTTCCCTCTTCTTTTCTTATTCAATTTTTTTGATTCGTAACAATTGAGAATCGACAGTATTCAAATGGAGTGCTATAAGCCTACGCTCAGCGTCGCGGTGGCGGCAGGGATCGAACCACCCCGTTTACGGGGGGATCGAATCGTCATGCAGCCTTCGATCAGTTTTGCATAAAAGAACAGAAACAGTTTTCTTTCCCATTTTGCTCAACTCCGAAGAGAAAATATTACGGTCTATAAATTTGTGAAATTTCAAATGATTATCAGACTCTATACAATCGTATACGTACACATTTTCATTGACATATGTGCAATTATTTTCGATAATTATTCTGAAAATTTTGCTGAATATCATAATTTTTTCCACCCAATTATCTGGATATCTGAACATAGATAATTACATGTGTTATTATTCTGAGATGCTTTTATCGGGTGAGTAGGAGGCACACGAATTTTTCGAGGGTTACTAATGTGATAAGCCCCGAGGTGATATTCGAGCGCGTTATTTAAATCAGGTAAAAAATAAATGACCACGCGACTCTGTTATAATTCCCCAATTTTTGTTTCTTTCCGTAAGTATAAAACGGGGCGTGAATCTGCGGGGTTTCGAACGCAGGGGATTTAACGCGTTGATTGCTAATTATCCCGCGGCTTGTGCAGAGGTTGATTATTATTAAAGGTGGGCATAAAACTTCCTCCACTAACAATTTTATATCAGCGACAGTCAAAGGTACAGCAAAGTCGTTCTTTATCTCGCAGGAATCGAACGCATGCGATCGAGGATCGTCTAGAATCCCGAGCATCCCGAGGATTCGAAAAATGCACTCGGTATCCTCGAGCCTAGTTTGGTTCCCTCGGAATTCCTCGTATAACTTGAAACACCCTCCTCTAAATAGTTCAGAAAATTCCCGTGGGTTTTAAGGTGTAGTGAAATCCACGTCCCCGCGAAAGACCCTTCGTCAAAATGGACGCTAAACCGATATAACTCTAACAGGATTTTCGATCGCGGGCGGGGTGAGTCCTTCAAGATGGCGGCTATAAGGGATGGTTTAGGGCGCGCGAGGGTGGCTACAGAGGTAATATATCAGAGGAAACCCTCTGAGGGGTTCGGGGCTTGTAGACCGTTACCGTCTCCCCCGTCGTCCTTCCGAAACACCCCCAAGCCCACCGGTCCCGCTCGTACATAGCATAGCCATGGGGTCTGCTTTCGAAATACCGACGAGGGACACCGAAGGGATGTGGATCGACGCCTGCAGGGGTGAAATTGTGGGAGTTAAGGGCCGACCGAGGTGGAGCTTTCGCTTTTCGAGTTCGAGGATCCCGCCGACCACGAGGGCGGAAAATGGAGGTGCCTAAAATCAAACAGGAAACTCCGAAGACCGTACCGTTTCGTACAGTCGACGTAGCCCTGCTCCGGAAATGATTCGCACTACCGGTGACTGACTACGACGTCTAAGGGTGTCTATAAAAGGCGCCGGAGGAAAACGCCAAGGGCGTCGCCTGCAACGGCGAAAACACACATTGAGCTATTATTGCCACCACGAGACACGCTAATTACGACACTGTCATTAAGGGGCTACCGCAATGAAAATGGCAAATTCATTACTACTGATTTTTCCACATATACTATTATAATGCGTGTGGAACAAAGTGAGACAAAAAATGGTCAAAAAATTATTCTTCAACTACAATTTTTATCAAGCTTCTTGCATATCATCAGCGTATTCCCTTGAATTATTGAGTCGGGAACTTTTTTCGAACTTATCAACATGTATTAGTACGTGAAAAAATGTACCTCATGCCTTCGCCGGTAAATTAGAATTGGAAATTTTCTGTTTCGTAGTACCTACACCCTTAAGTCGTCGATAGGAATGAAAAAAGAAATACGCAGATACGAATCGGTGCAGTTTGGAACGAGTGGTGGCAGTAGAGGGATGAAAATAATGCAGAGCTCGGAGAGTGGTATTTTTTTAAATTTATTTTTTATGTGAAAATTGTCGAAGGAAATAAAATCGTGGAGGCGTAAAAGAAAAACACTGCAAGCGGGTGGCCTCCAATGGAAAGTTGAAAATTGAAAGCCACACGATTCTATATATATACCTATATATAGGTATACATAGAGGCGGTAAGGGTAGCTGTGTGTAATTTGCTCTTTAAAGAACACTTGGACGATAATTAACTACCGTGGTGGCAGCGAACCGCCAACCAGCGACCGCCAACCCACTGCACAGTCGGAGCCACGAGGTTTTACCGAGCCTATAGTGGATCGCGACTGGATGACGGTCGACCCGCGCACACGGTGAAAAAAACTGAAAAGGTCCTTTCGCGTTTTATTTTTCGTAACCAAGCCATGGAAAGACACGTGGGTGGTTCTAATTAGCACCGAGGGTGACTCTGATCCCGTTCTCACAACGAAGGGATGAAGAAGAAAAAAGGAAATAAAAATAATAATAAATAAAAAAATAAAAAAAATCTCTACTCCAAAACTCCTACCCCTTTTTTTTGCCCACCAGACCGAACCTCGATAACCGCTTGATCAATTAACGCTGAAGGTACCACCTAGTGGCACTCGTCACTCGAACGTATCGTGCATACAATATTTTAACGTGAAAAAAGACTAGAAATAATAATGAAAACCGTACGTGTATGAATATACATATAAGCTGGAGTATGAAAAGATACGTTGCGATGTACGGATCTACCTTGGCGAAATAAACGTCAAAGCAGAGAGTATGATATACCTGCTGAAAGAGTACCTACAGCAATATGTGTATATTACTGCCGGTAGAGGGAGGTAATAAGCACAGACTCAACGGGGAAATATTGACTCTGGAAACAAGAGAAAAATCCTAATTTGATATTTTTACTTTCTACATTTTTTTTTTTTTTCAATTATTTGTTGTTCATGATTCGAAAGCAGCGGAAAACGAGCGTGCAGCATGACGCAGGGGTGCAGAATCATATTCCACGACATCATGATACTACAAGTGGTGTTGATGACTGTTGCACAGTATTCACACATCGATGAGCTCACGACGAGATAATTTTTTCATTTTTCATCATCATCATTATTTTTATTACGCAGCATCTCCATCCCTCGAATTATAAAAAAGATCGTATTCACCCTCACGGGGGAATTACAACTAACCTACGTTGTTGTGATTCGTTAAATTTGCCTTTTGCTTTTTCGCGGTAAGACGGGGGGAATATTACTAGCAAAAATCACCACAATATTTATACCAGATCTTCGTTGTGATTCACCCCCTTCTGGATTGAAAACTTGTTCTTTACACTCAGTGAATACAGCGAAAGAAAAAAAAAGAAATGAAGGGATTGATTTCAACCCTTGCATAAGCTGAGACTAGGAAATAGATGGAGACGTTGAAGGATCAAAAGCCAGAGTCTAATATCCGGTATTCTTGCTCCGCGTCGACCCCATTCACCTTTTGAGAAAATCGCTCTCGTGCGGGGGGTCAGAACTTCTTGACCCCTAGAATTATGGATCAGATGATTTAAGCGCGGGTGCCGAAGACCTTTCGAACGGTAGGAAAACTGGTTCAGGTACAAGCGACCTACTGCTACGTGATTTAATACAATCAAAATGCCAAGTGTAGAAACCTGTTCCACGATTTTATTACCGGTGCATCATATTCCGGTGGATGAACGTCGAAACTCGTATAGAATGAAAGGAAAGAGAAGAGACTCTTAATCATTTCATTTAATGTGCATATACACAACCGACGAATGCTTTCCGAGTAAGGGAATCGTGTAACAACGTCATTAAGAATATCCAAACTTTTGGCAATCCATCTTTCCTCGCTAATTATTTTACTATATTCGCACCGCGGGCGCCGTAGTGTCTCGGGGGAGTAAATTGATTACAATTAAAGGGTTGCGCGCGAGGGTGAGAGAAGACGGTGACCACGTCTCGTCTCCCATTGGTCTAGCCCAACCTTGTGGCAAGATGGCTGCTACCACAGCGCCCTTCTGCCACGTTATATACCCTCGTCTGTCTCTCAACAAACATACGAAATAGTACGCTATGTGCAATTTCACCTAGGCAATACACCAAAACATCTAGCTGTCTACCTTATACGCGATGCCAAAGGAATAATCACACCGTACCGAGATAACTCTGTATCACAACGACCCTGCCTCACAAAGAATAGAATATACATGAATTAAGGTGTGCTGTACTCGATTTTTACCGATAATAGATTCGTAGCAGAATTCTACATGCGATTCCGAACAAATATACATGCAAAAATATTTCAGTTTCATGCAAAAATGAATGAATGGCATGGACTCTACGAAATTACTATCAGTATAATGTAATTTCTTCATTTTTGCGTGAAACTGAAATACATTTTCATGTACTTGTTCGGAATCGCGTGTAGAATTCCGCTAAGAATATATTTTTTGGGGTTTAGTTCCGTGGGCTGAGATACTTGGTAGAGTAGATAATTTAATTTATAGATTTTCGAAAGAGGTTTATGAGCAATGCGTGATGTGTCGAGTATTAAATGGCGAGAAGTAAAAGTGCATGGCTGATAATTTACTTTTCTCAACGATAAAGCACGTCTTAAACAGAATAAAAAGGGAGGCAGAGAGAAAAAATAGAGAGAGAGAGATAGAGAGCTGCGGGTATCTTTAGTAAGTAAACAGAACGTCTTATGAATTTTAAGCGGCGCCTGCAGAGAGAACGTTCTTACTTTGAACAACCTTTTTATATTTACGTATATATATATATGTATATAACCGAGTACCTATGCGGCAAAGAGGGCAATGTAATTTAAAAAAAAAAAAATAGATGCATGAAGATTATATACCCCTATGCTAAAATACCGTTCAAAGTGTTTTCATATACCTCATTATTATCACAATGGTCTGTTATAAAACCAGCTTATATATAACGAAACTCATGCATATTGTATCATAATCAAAATTTTCGATTGGAAGACCGTCTGAATTGATTTCAAAGAAATTTGAGAAACCAGCTTGAAAAAATTGTGATAAATGATTTTAGATCGTATCCAAATTTCATATAGAGGATTATTCCGTGTAACAGTTTGTTTCGATATTGATTTCCGGAGTACTACACATATGTATGTATATATATACAGCTATCTAAGCATTCTAAGCATAGTAAGGATTCTGCGCGATGTGCGACACGCGTGTGTCTAATGATTTTAGTACACGGCAAGATGCCCAGGTAGTGGTGCATGTACACCTGCCCATATCTGTACACTGGTATATACGTACATATATACCTGCAGCCAGTAAACGTACAAAGTTTAAGCTGGCGAGAGAGGCAGGCTAGGTATGGGAATGTTGGTGAGGGTGAGGGCGAGGGCGAGGGTGGTCTTGTGGGATTCCTAATGGCAGCATAGCCCCCGAGGTAACACTAAGGCTATCAAACACACGCCCACCTCATTTTGGATTGCTCATGGTGTATTAGCCAAATAATTAATTGGACAAACTAAGAACAGGACATTGTTAACAAATCCTACATGCATCGCGTTTCCATTTCAAAATGACTTTAAATTTTCGAATTCAAACTGTCCTGCATCCCAAAATTAATTTAGAACAGTTAAATTACCAGTTTTATTGAAATTTACCATTCATTGCAAGTTTGCGAAAATATATGTACATACATACACCTTGAAATGCCAAAAAAAAAAGTAAAAACTGCGAATAGTTATTTCACATATTTTAGAATATTTTTCACGCGATTTTGGGAGCACATTTTTTTTTATCTACGATGCACGAAATAAAATGTATCGATGGATCGTTTCAAGTTTTTCTGGTCTCACACTATTCAGTAAAGAGGCCTTTTCAGAATGAATAGAGAACTTCTTGATCCGATCAAAATAGCGTTTTTCTGTTTTCATACGTTATTTTAATGATAAGTCGATCAAAAATAAAGTTATGGAAAAGTTATCTTTTCATATTGAAAAGGCCTCTTTGCTGTCATGGACGGAAAAACATTCTCGCTACAATCATGTGAAAACTATTCAAAAGTTTCAAAAATGACTTTCGGCGGCTTTGAAAATTTTGAAATTTTATGATCTATGTTCCTCCTTAATCGATTATTTTTCTCCCATGTAATCTGATTCAGGGTTGAATCTGACACCAGACGGGCTGGACTTAAAACTTTGTTAAGACACCCCGGTTTTTTTTTCTGAGGTGAATATAGCGAGTCGATAAAATGAATGTACCACAGTGTTTTTGTAAGCCAAAAGGGATTCGATTTAGTTTGCGAATAATAAGAGTTCGGAGTTCGGGGCAGAGGGTGGAGGGTGGAGGGTGGAGGAGTTGAGGGTGGACCGAAGACCCCTCTGATCCTGTAAATGCATTGACAGATAGGAGATAAGAGAAAAGAATTCGTATAGAAAATCCCGAAAGACACAGAGCGGAGATAGAGTAAAGGTATAGCCGTGTCGAAGGAAGAGGGTAGATCGAGCCCGAAGTAAAGTAAGAAAAATGTAGGTAAGCCCAGATCAACCCTGCTGATCCCCTTACGTCGTGGCGTTTGACACAGCCGCTAAAATTTTTATTTCGTTCGATTTGGGCTTTCGGGGGTTTCCAACATCCCCATTGGATAAACCAAGCCACGCCCTTTATACATAAGGGGGGTTTTCGTACGCGTGAGCACTATCAACCCTTATGTGCTCGATGTGGGTACACTTATGTACCCGGACGACTTCATATAACAATATATGCCCAGGGACAGAGGTATTCGCATATACCGGGTGGGATTAGCGATACCCGAATTTCAATGTGTGTTTAGTCTTTCAGATACAAACTATATCGACACTCGTATTTTGTTGAATTCTATATTTATGAGAAAAATTATCGTCAATTTTTTAACGACACAAATCAGTTATGCTAGAGGATAGAGAAAAATAAAATTATTTTAAAAAATTATTCCAAAACTATGATAACAACAGTTGAAAAGATATCAGAATATATTGTTATTGTATGTACGAAATATGAGGTGACACATAATTATCGTGTTTTTAATTTTTTTTTTTTTATTGTTTTTTCTGTATTCTGTATCAGAAAAAAGTTAATAAAAAATATTTCCCGAGAATATAAAATATGATTCGTTATTCCTTGGATTCCCACAAGATTATTTTTCTGTATGTTCATACGAATAGAAGTTTGTTGATTATTGATTCTTATGATTATTAAAACAATAATCCGTTCATTTGAAACAACGATAAATTTCACCGTTATTACGAATTCAAATTTAATAAATAAAATTCAAAAAAAAGAACAATCGATAAAACAGAGAAAATAAAATCAATACAAAATATGCACAAGTGTTTTTTCTAGATTTTGTTTTTTATCTTTTCAAATAAATATGGAGATAACACAAAGATCGAAGGATAGAAATAAAAGCGATGTCCGTGTTCCATACACATATAGTAAAATACTGAAGCAATCCACCAGCCTGTAGTATTATTATTACAGCTGTTATACGGTTACAAGTTTAATAAGGCTCGACAATTCTCTACATTTATCATAATTTATTATCGATTATCAAGCATTCCGGTTACTAATAGCCGAAATAAAAATCCTACATAACCTGGGTTAATAAGCTTGCAATGTAGAATTGCGAAATCTAATGTAGTGTCTATTCTCTTCGTCCTTTCTACTCGACAAGTTTACGTCGTTGATGGGTTGATAAAAACATTCAGTTTCAACGTACACAGTGGATAAATCTCTGTATAAATTCCCTCACACACGAGCCACTCTCCGATTCCGGGTTATTATTTCGTACGCTATACATTTTTTTTCCTTGCGAAGTCAATAATCGAAGAGCTACGAAGGTTAGATGCTCGGCGACAATAACAATTGTTGAAAAAACTTCACTTACCTAGTGTACGAAAGCGGTCGTTCATCTCATCCGTCAATCTTCACTAATATAATGAGAACTCGAAATACTCACAAAACTTGACTATTCAATATAAGACAGATTTTTAACACCTCATTCGATACATCGTACAGAAAAAAAGTGACACACGTTTAACAAATGAAGATAAAGTTTCCCACCGAGCAACCCCGCGTTGTTTTGTTATTGTCATAACTACTCAATGCTTCCCGTGTACCGCGTGTCGATAATACTCTAGACTGTACGATCGACACGATACACTCGCGCGCTCTGTCAACGCGCTCGCAATACCAACGTACGCCACGAACCACCCGGTTACTCCGTCGGTAAGCGAAAGCACATAGAGGCTGAAATAGCATTCCCGCGCTTTTCTAACTTCCGCGAAATAATCGATGGTCTGGAAAAAAATCGATTACGAACATCGATAACTTTGTAAAAAAAGAAACATCGACACATGTATAAATCGGTGCATGAATATAAAATGAGGAATTATAGTAGATACAGTAGAATTGAATAATATAAACAAAGTTCACATTAAAATTCGACTACTATGTGGTGTATAATTAAGATTGTTCAAAAGTAAAGTATTGTTCGGTTTATTTGTTGTTTTTCTTCAACCGATGCTTTGCGCCATGAATCGGCCCGCAAAAATATCGACGTAAATAATCGATAATTTGAAGAAAAATGATCTATGTTTTAGATTAATCGGCAAACATCGCCCATCCCTATTATACCAACGGAGAATCTACATCCGCTGCTACTGATTCAGGAAACAAATGACTACGATTTTTCTCACGACTGAGTAACGATAAACTGGACGCTCGAAATCGCGCTCATTTGTCTATATTGTTGTTACGTGATACGACCCGTCTCTTCCATCTCTTTTTTTCGATTTCTATCCGTTCGAACGACTAGAAGAAAATACCGTAAGAGTCAAGATACTAAAAGTGTACATTTTTACCACGATAATTGTAAAAACAAAAGACTGTTAATTAGACGAATTTCTTTTGCCCTCACCTCACGTTCTTTTTTGTTTTTCATTGCACATTGATGTGACAGTGCCGCGCTCTGTCCCTATCCCCCCTTCCGCACCGCTAGACAAGTGACTCGAAGTGAACGAAGAAATACAGCCGAAGACGTCAAACGAGTCGTAAACACGTGGGAAGTCAAGTAAGATAGTTGATTTTAATATTTTTAATAGCATTACCGAATAGAAACAAAAAAATTGTCTTGAAAATCGATCGTTAAAAAATAAAAGAATGTTGATCCAATGATTCGAATTCGAGGGAACATAAGTCGAACCCCGGCAAGGTTAGTTCGTACTCGTGCCGGTCTGTATAGATGGCGTAACCGTCAGTCCTCGAAAAGTGTATGAAAACAATCCTTGTGTTTAGTGACAAGTTTTGTCAAAATTTTGATCAAAATGATCGAGGAACACGATGAGCGGGAGACCATATGTGATTCAGTAGTAAGTAAAAGTGCTAATACCGCATTACGAGATGAAAAATTGTCTAAAAAGACTCGAATAATAGCCTTGATATTAACTTTTCTGAACTTAACCTCAAATTTATAGTCCTCACTTGTGGAGGGTTGTCGTTTGCCGGTTAGAATGCAGGACGGTGACGATTGGCGTAAGTTATTCGACAGCTTATCGCGAAATAAGGGAAAAACGTCGATAAAACGATTATAAATTACTACCATTCTTACAGCACTAGCTGAAATCATCAGCGTCAAAGAAATGAGAGGTGTCAAATGTTACTACGTTCACTACGTCGATTGTGAGTATTAATCTACATCCACCACCCGAAATCCCTTGGCGGATGCCTCGCCAACTGCTAATCCCAACTCGCGACAAGCTCGTTGCCCCGTTTCGTCGAAACTCTTACTCAAAACTATCCGAATCCCCCTCCATAACCTAAAAATTGACCCCTAAAACGCGATAATTTTGTCGTTAAAGTGATTATTTTTTCCCAGTTAACAAACGACTGGACGAATGGGTGCTGGAAAATTGTCTTGACACCCGTAAAGTGCAATTTCCGAGGCGAGACGGAGCCACAGCCCCTGGAACCGGGGCTGCGACTCCTAAAAAACAGGCTCCCAGCAGGCCGCCAAGTCCGACGAATATTATTCCCGAGCCTGTTAACGGATCTGCGGTACTGCAGGCGGCGTTACAGAAAAAAATGGCTAGGAAAAGAAAAGGAACGTTTTTAGAGAGCGAAGACTCACAGGAGGCGCCGCCGCAGCCCGTACCGCCCGCGGCTGCGGGACCGAGATCTACCGGGTCGTTGGTGGCCCATCACCACGACGACGTTGTAACTAGGATGAAAAATATAGAATTAATTGAATTAGGAAGACATAGGATAAAGCCGTGGTACTTCAGTCCGTACCCACAGGAAATGGTCGCGCTTCAGTGTATTTATATATGTGAATTCTGCCTGAAGTATCGCAAGAGTAGAAAGTGTTTAGAGCGACATTTAGCCAAATGTAATTTACGGCACCCGCCGGGTAACGAGATTTACAGGAAAGGATCGATATCGTTTTTCGAGATCGACGGAAGGAAGAACAAGAATTACGCACAAAATTTATGCCTGTTGGCAAAGCTGTTTCTCGATCATAAAACGCTTTATTACGACACGGATCCCTTCCTCTTCTACGTAATGACGGAGTTTGATAGCCGGGGATTTCACATCGTAGGATATTTTTCAAAGGAGAAAGAATCGACCGAGGATTACAACGTCGCTTGTATTTTAACCATGCCTCCCTACCAGAGAAAGGGATACGGGAAACTTTTAATCGAATTTTCATACGAATTATCGAAATTTGAGGGAAAGACTGGATCTCCTGAAAAACCGTTGTCCGATTTGGGACTATTGTCGTATCGGAGTTACTGGGCCCACACGATACTGGATATTTTACTGAACGTCAAACCGTTGGTAGAAAACGAAAAGTCGCAGATAACTATCAACGAAATATGCGAACTTACGTCCATCAAGAAGGAGGACGTCATTTCGACGTTGCAGAATCTGAACCTCATTAACTATTACAAGGGACAATACATCGTTACGCTTAATCGGTGAGACAGAAATCATTTATTTGACAAAGTAACGGTCGAATTTTGTTTAATTAATACCAATTTTTGTTCTTTTCAGAGATATAATACAGCAGCACGCAGCGGCGATGGAAAAGCGTCAGATAAGAATAGATCCAAAATGCCTCCATTGGACGCCAAAAGACTGGAGTGTTAGGGCGAAATGGTGAACAAATATTTTGAGCCTGAAAATAAATTGACGCTAATTGTGATTGAGAATAGAAAGAAAGATAAATATTATTTCAGGAATCCTGGAAGTGACTACATACGTTACGCAAGCGTGCAAAATTGTACATAACTCTTTAATTTCGTAGTTCTTCATTTACAAAGGAAAGAAAGAAAGAAAGAAAAACAAAACACACACACACACACATAAAATACGGCTGTGTCTAGTTTCAAGAATAATTATATTGCGATACACACGTTATTGATATTATATGATTAATTAACTAGATGTTACGTCTAATTGTACAGATCGGGAAAAAAATCTAATATTTTTCATTCATTCCATGCGTTCCCACAAGTTACGGATTCTTTTTTCTACTACTATTTTCTTTTTTTTTTCTTTTTTTATGTAATACATTAATTTAGCAATTCTTTAAGTAGGAATAATAATTTGATAAGACAAAGGTCGTAGCTGTTCGACGTCACTGTAGCGAGTTTGTTAGGTTCTATTTTTCGAATCGTATTTTTATGAACGGAAATTCGATGGCATAGTTATTATATTAATATACGAAATTGTCGCCAAGTGTGTTGTTACTGTCTGCATGTCTGATTGTCGTGTTTGTCTGTGTGAACGGTGTCGTCGAACGGCCCGCCGGACGATAGCTAGACTGCGTAACTTGGGTAGAATAAGTCGCGTTCAATTTCTCGATTAAAAATCAACAATTTTGGGAATAAAGTAACCAAACTCGGACTGAAATTATATTTTTTCCATTCTAAATCGAATGTTTTACAATTCTAATCAATTTTTCAATCCATCGTCGATTCGATTGTGTCATTATTTCGGATTGAGATTCCCTTACTTAGATTTCGTACCATTTCTCAAGCTCTTATCAAAAAATTATAACTACGCTCAATTTTTCTAAGAGTATGAATTGTAACTGAAGCGAAGCAAAGAACCTTCACCTTGTTTTGGAATTGATTGATGGGAAATCAAAATCGATAACGAGGTCAGAGGGAGAAATATAAAGAGTCATTTCGAATAGACGTTAATTATAAATGTATCTGTCCTTAGTTAACTACAAATTTTATTATCCTAACAGAGTATTTAATAATGGTAGTTAGTGTCAAATTTATATAATTACTAATAATTTTCTTTTGTAAATTATTGTACATCGATTGCGTATTTTTCTCTATCTCCGGTCACATTTTTCTATTTTCTTTTTTTTATTCATTATTCGAAAAGAGAAGGAAACTAGAACGAAAGAGTAGCGTTGATTCAACCCGCTGCGGTATGCTGCTTCTCGTGAAATTTCTACGAAATTTATTTGATAAATGTTATTTATCATCGATTAGAAAGTTTTTTTTTTTTTATAAATCATTTCTACTAAAAACGATAGACCTTTTGTCATATCCATCGACTGATGATTATGACTTTCACTGACGAGTGTATACTGAAAATTAAAATAAAAAGGAGAACAGGAAGGTACGAATTGTGTATATTAGATTGTTCGATGGAAATAGAGCTGCGAAATTTATTTGTCGATATGTATCGTTCGTCAGCCATGTATAATTATCGATCATTGGCTACACGTAATTAGCTGCACTGATTTTCTCGTGAAACTAGACACAAGCATAATCATTTATAACATTGAATATATGAATTTTTAAGAAATTAATGAACGCAATTGCTATTACTTAGTGGTAATTACAACTTGTACAGCGATATACACTTTGAGAGTGTAAAATTGTAAATAAATGAGATTTTATAAGAATTTTACTTCCTACTATATAATTACCTCCCGCAACATGTAATTTTTTTTTTTTTTGTTCACGATCGTCGAAGGTTTTCGGAATAAATAATCCATGATATAAATACATCATATATATATATTATATTCAACAGTAACATCACAGTAGCTTCATATACAATAAACTTTTGTCATATAATAATTTATTTTAGTTTGTGTTTGACTTCGTATAAGTAGATAATACGTGTCATTAAGTCGTCAAAGAGTCAGAATGAAGAGTTCAGCCACTGGAATATTAAGGAAAAAAAGAAGATATTTCTACTCTCTTCCCTCGATATTTGATACAAAAAAAATTTTGATTTTGCGATTCAAATGGAAAAAAAAAAAAAATTGAATGATTGAATTATTTCAAAAAATCGTTTCGTCATTTTCTTTCTATGTCGAACAAAACTACTCTATGGTCAATCTCTTCATTCAGACAAATTCACATGATATCCGTGTCTCTGTCTCATAATCCATTTTTTTTTTTTTTTTTTTCTTTACGCAGTGTATAATATCCTGTTATATCTTTATTCGGATTATATTCTGTATAGTATACATGTACAGTTGAACAGTAGACGGCAATTGGGCTGGACACAGCGGTGTTTGGCAATTATTATTATTATTATTTTTCATCTTTTTCTTTCAATAATTATGGATCATAACTTTTCATAGATTTAGGGTATGCATGTATGTATTATTACAACGATAGCAGCTGATATTGGATTTTATCGGATTAAAATTGGATACAGTCACACCCAGAGAGAAAGATTTCTTTTTATTGTACACCAAGGACGCGCGAGATAAGAACCAAAAAATGACAAACAATTCAATATTGTAGAATAAAAGAACAAAAAAAAATTTATAAAGTGAATCATTTAATTTACACAAAGGTAAAGATTTAAGGATCTATCTTGAGCGATTTTATCTTGTTTTTTTTTTCACAGTAAAACGAGGTAACATTCAAACTATATGTAAAACACAGTGATAAACGTCGCTAATGGACGGACGTATTTGATCGGATCGAATAACGTGATTCAGCCGGATCGAATATTATCCTGCGATATTATAAAAAATCTAGCTGAAAAACTTTGTACAGTATTATAATCAGGGCGCAAATGAGGTGTATGTTAATGATATAATTTTTAGGTGTGTGTGTGTGTGTGTGTGTTGAGTTACATAGTGAAGAATTTACAAAGACGAAATTTTTTGTATATATACATTATCTGTATAATTTTCTTTCATCCAGCCTCCAGCCTGAACAATAAGACACTTATTAACAGTTTTGGCGATTCTTCGTTAAGAATCAATAATATTTATTTCGCAATGTAATGTACGTACGTGTTATACCGTAATATTATTTATACAATAACAACAGAATATACATTATACAGTGGGGGATTGGGGCTCGAAAAAATTATTCGGTGATTAAAACACGCCAACAGCTCATCAGCTGCTCAATAAATCACCGAATTTATATATCGTACATTCCCAATGGACGATATCATGCCTCTACACTTTTGGAAAAATTCAACTAAAACAAATGTCCTAGTAACAGATCCACTCTATATTTGTGTCCTTCCAACATTTAACATGTAGATTTGACATGTTTTTTTTTTAAATTCAATAATACAATAAAATATGTTGAAGTCTCCATAGAATTTCTAACGGTGTGCAGAAATCAGATTAAATCTTGATATGCATATATTAATGATATTCAGTAACTTGTCATTACTGGTTTCTGATTATGTCGAATGCTGTTATAGCTTCGAACAATATTTTTGATCATTATTATTATTATTATTTTTTTTTTACAGAAATGTTTCAGTAATTGTATACCCATGAATATATCCGGCCGGATATCGTCCCTTGGGGAGAAAAATCTCACGTGTGATTTTTGGCAGTGGCTTACAAGCGGACCAAGACGAGAAATGGTATAAGTAAGTACAATATATTAAAAGCACGCAGGTATTGTTTGCGTCTTGGCCTGCGGTCAGCGTTTCATAGATATTCCGAAATTTTGTTGAACAAATAACGTGGACTTCGGTTTGAACGTATCGTCCAACGGTTCTCTAGAATAGTACATTTCGATACTAGAGCGAAAAATTTTGTTTGACACGAGTGAGAGGTTTGTCGCCCGAGCGAAGCGAGGGTGACAATCTCACGAGTGTAAAAACAAATTTTTCACGTGTATCGAACAAAATTTTTCATCACAAACGTGCGTAAAGTGCGATTATCTGCACGCTTGCGTGCAGATAAAGGCACTTTTCTGCACGGCGTGATGAAAATTATTTTCAGCCCGGTTCCCACAGATTTTAGAATCTCTGTCTTAGAGTATTGAAGATACAAAATCTACGATAGAAAACAAGAACAGACTTCGAATATTTTTGTATTTATTTATTTTTATGTTTTTTTTTTTTTGCTTTGTTTTTATTTTTACCCCACATTCAACATCAACGCTTTTTTTTTTGTTTGTTTGTTAAATAATAATAATTATTATTCATTTATTATTATTATTAATTGTTATCATATATTTATTTTTATATTTATTGAATATTAGATTGTTATTTTTATTAATAGTAATTTTTATCATACAGATTGTCATGTTCGGCCTTTATATAATATATAATTAATATACCCGCCGATTGTTTGTGATCTTGCTTTGCAAAATATTTAATCAGCCATCAACCAACCGTTCGGAAACGATGCCGTTTCTGGATTGTTCTTTTTTATATATATATTTTTTTTTCTTGTCTCCAGAGATATCACGATTGGTGCAGAACTCTGACCATAGTGATTCACGATACTATGATTTTTCCCAAGCGAAACAGTGTTATCAACCCTATGTTGTTAATTAACACCTAATACAACGATTTATATTGGATTGTTTTTTAATTTCTGACGCTTATTGATATCGAAAGACTGCACCGAAACGTAGTTTCTCTGATAAACAAATATCCATAGTGTAAAGTTTTTTTTTTTTCTTTTACTTTATCTGAAAAATGAAATTTCGTTCAGTTAATATTATATATATTTTTTTTCACACCTAACTAAGTTGACGCTGTCAACGATATTTTTTTCTTTTTCAATTTCACTCATATATTATTAAACCTAAGCTATGAAAATTGTGCATTTTCTTGTGCTTTGGTTTCACATTATTATTATTATTATTATTATTATTATTATTATTATTATTATGATTATTATTATTCTTTTATTTTTCCTCCTTCTTCTTTTCTTCGTTATATAATTTAGAATACAGCATTTGTGGTTTACGACAGAGTGTTCACAATACGAATAATTTTCTGGTCACTATAGCTTGACCGTTGCTGGCTGCGGCTGACCAAGAATAAAACGACTATGAGAAGGTCGTGAGATTTATCGGTGTGTTTTTTTTTTCATTTTGTATTTTTTTGTATTTTTTATATTGATACTATTTTACCTCGTCTAATGGGAGGGAATAAATAAATAAATAACAATGATAGATTGTAGTAACCAACAAATTTGTCGAGTATGAAAAAATACGCTCTTTTAATACTATATATTGTGTTTAAAATTTTATTTATCTTGTTTTTTTTTTTTTTTTAATTTCTTTTCTAACGCGGGAGTTTATTATCGATTTTTCTTTTTGTGTTTTTCTTATCAATTTTGAGTTCTCATTAGAACAGACGTAGTATATATATATATATATATATATTTGTATTATTTCTTGCATATTTTTATTTAATTTATTTTTTCAATATTATTTCTAGATTAATTCATTTCTCATGAAAGAATATAATCCGCAGCTATATAGGTTTTGTTTCAAGGCAGATTTATTATACTCTATTATAAATATAATCTAGAATTTTTTTTTTTTTTTGTATAAAACTAATACCTAACCGAAACAAATCTCATCCGTACCTTCTCATAGTGTTTACTGTCATTCAATGATCACGGAAACGCTTATACGACCTGAAACTATGCCTAACAAAAACACTCTGTTCACTTGAACCGATTATTATTATTTTTTCTTCTCATTAATACATCAGACTTAGCATTGCGTATATTTATACTCATAGTTAGGGTTACGAGTCAACGTTTTGACTTACGTCAATGGTAAATTTCGTCAATGAGTACCAAATACCCTGAGCAAAGTATTTGGCAGCTCATCGTCAGACGAATCCGTTCAGATTTTCAACGGAGCAAGTTCAGTTTTCTATTTTTCTCATAGTCCCAATTTATACAGGCGGGACTGAGATACTCCGGTAGAAAAAAAAAAAAAAAAAAAAAACGGTACTGCATATGATTGTGAACAGAAATTGTCTTTACAGACCGCAATCGAAACTCTCCTGATTTTGCACCCTCTTCTGGTAGGCTTCCAAATAGCTGTCAACGTTTCGATAGATTCCAGTGTTTGCCTGGTGCATTAGAGTCTCCAAGATCCTTTCGTTCTTTATGGCTTTAGAAGGTAGAACGATCTGACAAATGAAGATACGGTTAAAAAATGACGAATCGATTGACCGAACGAGTAAAATTTCTCGAACACTCACCCTGATCAGTTCCTGGGGAGTTATTCTGTACAGTTTGAGGTCTCTGCTGAGTCTCTCCATGATGCATTTGAATTCGACCTTCGCGTCAATCTTCGAAGACTTTGTCTTTATCCTGTGCTTAGCCCAGCCGAGCATGGCCTCGAATTTCTTAATCTCTACGACCTCGAGACTACGGCACATTATCATCTGCACCATGGACTCGCTGAGCGTGAGAAAATCGGGACATTGAAAGAGCTGGTACGCTCGGGTCTCGACGAAAGCAAGGATCATGTTGACCAGCTCCGAAGCGGAGGTGTACCTCCAGTAGTAGTTCTCAAGGGCACAGAGCATCACGCAGACGATGTCGATTCTGAGAAACTGTTTAGCGTGGTGGAAGCACGCCTGGAGAAGCTCGGGCAGGTCGTAATGCTCGGCGGCACATATCAGCCCGGGTATATTGCTGCAGGTCAAAGGACACGATCCGGTGTGAAGGTAGTCGAGTAGCGTCCTGAATGTCTCTGGATCGAATTCGATGATGTCGAACTGCAAGGGAAATCAATAATTCACTCTGATTCTGATCATTGACCACTCTAGAGTGGCGTTTTATCGTAATTACCTCAGTTTGAGCCAGTTTTGCTCTGTCAACTTTCTGGGCATCCGCGCAAACGCTCAATCTTGGAACAGCCAGTGATTGTGCTCCTCGGTCCTTGTCTTTACCCTCTTTGTCTGCAATTAGTATTTCGAATATTTTGACGGATTGGGATCAGCCCCGTTGCCGCAAGCCCTGCCATCCAGTTTCCTTCCGGATTTAAGGATTGATCTACGTCATGCTTTTCGCGATCAACATCGCGAGCTATGAGCTTTTATCAATTTGATAGCGGATACGGGATAGCAGAGCTTACGGCACAGGACTGTGAGAATAGTGTACGAAATTTCCTTACTGCTACAGTCCTGCGAACTGGACCATCGTTTCCGGTCTTCGGTCTGTAGCGTGTTTCCACTTCCGTGTTTCCTTATGCTTCGACCCCAACCGGCAGTGATGGTTCCCAGTCTCGAGAAGGCACGCTTCACCATTGGCGAGGATGGTACACTTTTGGGCCTAAACATATGAGAACGAGTATCTCACAGAAACCGCAAGGCGGCACTTCAGGGTTCGGAGGACGATCAGAAGAGATTTAAAAACGGATCGAGGAACTTGGGGACTTCGAGGATCTTTCGGTGGCCGGAGATTAGATTGTTCTTTTCAAAGGTCGTGGCTTTTGATAGTTTTGTACGGAACACGTGGTGCTATGAATCTTTATACCCGTAATGATTAACGTGACAGATTATTCTCCATCGTTCAATCTTCTGAATATTCAATGTGGATTTAAAATGGCAATGAAAAATTTATCGTCGGACTCAATTTGCCAAAAAAAATTGCCATTCGGGTACTTAAATATTGCCCTGACTGTAGAGCAGATCCACTGACTCGTTGTCAGGTGTTGTAGAATTTTTTACATTGTTTATTGCCACGCCGTTGGATATTGTGGGTCGACAAGTTTGAAAATATCGAATTACTGTTATCACAAACAGATGACACAAAGAGTATAAATTTTGTAAAAACCATTCAAACATAAAAAAGCAAGAATAACATAAATTCATAAATATAGTTTGAAAATTTTGTTAAAATTCACGTTCAAATGTATCCAGATATTAACGATTAAGAAACATGCTGAAAAATTGAGAAATTTGCGAAATATATAAGTATGAAAACATGCGGTGCTGTGAGGATTGGATTCATGGATGTGCCTTTAAGAATACACCAAAATCTTTATATCAATCATTCGACATCAATAATATCGCAGTAATTAATCTTACCATCTTTACTAGTTGAATAAGGTACCTTTTTTATTACATAAACCAATTTATTCACCGATCTCAACCCCAATTTTGATTTCTGTTTCATCAATACATGACGATACTCCCCTCAAAATTTCATCCCCGCTGTAAGAATTATTCGATCGGTAACTTTAAATACTGCGTTTTCAACGTACCTCGGACTTTCCATGTCCGGAACCTGAAGAAAATTCGAACTCTTCGGTTTCTGTGGACTCAGCAAGGTTGGAACAGGCCTGGAAAGTAACTCTGCGACCGGAACCTGAGGGCTTCCGAATCCAGTCTGAATTCCGTACAGCATTTCTTGAAAAACTCTAAAAAGTATACAAAATCATTATCATTTCAAACCTCGTCAAAAATCACTTCTTGAGAAAATTCAAGGACCTGCTTCGCACGCCCAGGATTGCTCGAACTCCGATGAAACGGACTTTTTGCTTCTGTTGGCCAGGGACTAAAAACGACACGTCGAACAGGCTGGCGTTCAGAGTGACGTTCGCCACGTTGTTCAAAAAGACACGAGTGAAATCCTTAGCCAGCTGATCGTAATCCTCAAACTGATCTCTCACAGAGTCCAACAACGGAGACGAGGGTCTCATGTGGCCTATCGGTCTCCAAGATCCGCGCCTGAAAAAAAAAAAAAAAAATGTTTCGAGGATATTTCGATCAGCCAAATTTCATTCAATAGTCCAAAGCGAAACAATTAAACGTCGTTCTTTACCTGTAAGGTTTAGGGATTTGTCCAGTTTCTGCATGATTTGCCAAATTGGCTACAATGTCCTCGAGCATTTGGCTCCTCGTCCGCTCTTGCATCCTCGCAAATTTCGGCGCTGAGTAACTCGCCCGTTCGCCATTGACTATTTTCGTGAGGATCCATTCTCTGAACATCGGACCTGCGGAGAAGTCAAGAACAACGGTTGGGGGCCTGAATTTTTGTTGAAATATAAACAAACTGCGTACCTTTTTCGAAGATGCTCTGTTCCCAAAGGTACGGTTTGTAGGCGCCAACCTCGTCCCTGGTGACCACGGAAACCTCATACCTTGTGATCTTTCTCTTTATCCTGGGACTGACTCGAACCAGAATAAAGGTGTGCAGAAAATGCGATTTTATGCATGCTGGACTGAAACTTGTATTATCCGCCTCTAAAAACACCACGCAAACGATATCGTTGCCTATGTGACGTTTCCTTTGAAGCTGTAACCAGAATTTTAAAAGAGTATTCATTTCCGTGCGTGAGAAATTAAGTTTCGAAAACTGTATTTCCACCGTTTTCACCTCCCAGTTTGCAGTTCTATAAAAGATATCGAGTTACTCAGCCGGAATAATTTACCTTCTGAGGGTCGTGTTTCTCGTACGGAAGCAGCGTCGAGACGTGGAACATGATTTCTATTCCTCTCCAGTTTGTGTAGACGGAATAAAGTCCCGTCAAGTCGTGAACTGTGTCCAAGCCACCCTTGTACTTGTCGAATCCCTTGAGTCTCACCTTGTCTCCGAGAATTTGCAAGAACTCTTCGAAAGACAGCGAGTTGTCGTTGTTGTCGAGAATGTCCTCCTCGTTGTATTGTTCCTCCTGGACATAAATTACTCCGACTTTGAGTTCGGACTTGATAAAGACCTGATCGAGTTTGAGAAGTTCCTCCGGGGTGTCGGGCAGCTGGCCGAGGGTCAGCGGGGGATTGATATTCACTTCTTTTCCCAGGCTTCGGACGACCTCCTCTCGGTTATATCGATCGGCGAAAACGCAGCTCGCCGGTATCAGTCCGTGAACCGTGTAACTGATGGCTCTCACTAGGATCCTGAACTGGTCTCTCCCGTTGATGGTTTCCTGTTTTATGCTCAGGATCACCGGACCTAGATCTTCGTCGTTGGTGAAGTAGTTCCAATGCTCGGATCCGTAAAAGTACTTCTCGTACGTTTCCTGCTCCACGGATGTGAGCTCGAACCCCTGGTTCTTTTCCCACTGTTCTTCGATCGCGGTCTTCTTACGGGGCGCGTCGTCTGATTCGATTTCGTTCTCCTCGAAGAGGCAAAGGTCCTGTCGCGCCTGTCTCGAAGACGGATCGCCCTGATCCTCGGCCTGTTCCGGGTCCGTCGCTTCCCTGTCGCTCTCGCTCTCGTCCCAAATCGTATCCGAGGTAATTTTTTGGCGAGAACATTCGATCCAGTATCCAGGAGTGGAGATGAGGTTGTGAGGAAATTCTTCGCAAAACTCGTCTGCAACATATCGAACGTCATTTGGTCCGTTGATACCTAATTCAAACAGTCAAGTTTTTTATCTTATTGTCAACGAATACAGCTCCGAGTTGAGCCTCGTTTTTTGAAAATAATCCCAAGAGGGAGAATGTGAAGGAGAAGCGGATACAAAGGTATCGAGTATCCCCGAATCCTCGAGTACGTATCGCTGATCGTTCCCTTCGTTATTTCTTGTCGCCGATGATGCCATCACTACGGTCGATTCACTGTAAGGTAGAACACCAAGCTGCTTAACAGACAGGGCTTGGTATTCGAACTTAGAGTGAACCGCCCGTGGTTCAATTCCGGATTCATCCTCCCCACTAACATCAATATCGGAGATCCCTCCGAGTATTGTTCGGGGTGTTCGCATAATATCAAATACCGTGGGCTGACCCACGCCGAGTCTTTCTACTGGCAGGGGGAAACTTCTTTTCGTGCGTCTGACGGGTTGTGCTACTGCTTGAGATTGAGGTGATGTAAATAACACGTTTTCCGTTCGATCTCATACTTTCCTTCATTTATATTCATAACTACTTTTTATCGCTGATACCCTGAGCGTGATAAATCGATTCTCGCGCTTTAATACCTTCCAGCGAAGCTGGAGCAGAAAATTCGATACACGTGAGATTGAAGTAAGAGATTTCTACTGACCGGAACAAGCTTGAGGCGGCAGTGGAAATATCAGGGTAGTTGATGATTTTCGTCGTGCAACGGCACAGCCGAGACTCTGAGGCTTGAAGCTTCGAAGTTGTTGCATGAAGTCTGAACACTCCATCAGAGCTACGTCCGCAAAGTGAAGGTCACACAGAATGTGGTTCTTGAACCTGTAACCGAATTTAATCAGGGATAATAATTTTCGATAAAGTGTGAAACTCTGAGGTAATCCCATTGATAAAAATATGTTAAGAGCTTATATCGCGTTATAAAATATGCGAACAGTAAAAAAAAAGTCCCGTTCTCAAAAATGGGGGACATTCGGCGAGCTTCATATGAGCGAAATTGTTGCTGACGCAGACTGCGAAGGCGAGTCTCGCGTGTGCGAGGATAGTATGTAAAATATACCATAGGGTAAATACGATAAGATTCAGAAGGGCTGGGAATTTAAAATGTAAAATGCAAAATAGCGTTTTATCCAGCAGCGAGCGTGTTCCGTATCTCCGCTGATTTTTTTTCTACCCCTTTGTCTATAACGTGCACATGCAATATGCATGCGTGTATGTAGATAAGAAAAATATGAAAATGTTTAAATATGAAAGTGTTGATATTTGCCGGCTCACCTGCGTGCGCGCTTCTGATTCGGTCCGGTAAGATTTAACCCGCAACTGTTGCATCTCAGGCACTCCTCGTGGTAATGGTTGTTGTCATAAAGCGGTGAGGGTTCTTGAAAATTGATCACACAAATTTTAAGGGTATATAATAGATCCAGCCTCAAGTCGAACGAATGCTTTGCTAATATTTAGAGAATTTTAGCAATAAAGAAAGTTGGGGTGTGGCTGAAGTACAATGGGAATTCCAGAAGAGAGGGGTAGGGGTGGAATTTACCAACAATGCGTTGGATTTCATACGGAATAATATTTCGCCGTTGGATTGATTAAATTTTCCGTTTTCCGCATATTTCCGATCCACGGAACAGAGCGAAAAGCTCACTTTTATCGTCACTCTCTAATCTGACAGGCATCCTCGTTTTTCATTAAAACCTCATTAGGCTCTCATTAAATCAGGATTAACGAATGATTTAATTGAATCCGGGACACAATCGCGGTCACCTAACGCAGCGATTTTGCACGGTTATTTCTGATCGTCCGACTATACGGGACGAGTTTATTTTGCCTTCCCACATCCACAAGTGGTTGTTTGTAAAGAGTTATGTGAATTTTCATCTCGTTTATCTCATCGGTGGTTTGATCTCAACGGCGATAAAACGATCAACGACGGCCCAACGCCAGTTGATTAATGAACGATATTTTTCATCTTTTCATACACCACCGACAAAAAAAGTCTCTGTTGATAAAATATTCAGAAAGGGCACCACCCATTGCGTGGCTAATGAAAAATCGAAGTCCTCGTCCTAGGTGCGAATCTTTTCAAATTATCATGTACACATACGAACGTACCGGAAGTGATAACTCTTAATTAAACAACAAATTTCATGGCCTTTCACCACCTTCGATTGTTTCTATCACCCGACACTATATTTGATTGTCATTTTCATTCAATTTTTTTTCTTCAACAATGTTCAAAATTCGCGCACAACAATTTATCACTTGTATTTTTGTATCAGTTCTACTTGACTTTTGAAATTTAATTCATTTGTTTAGGTTTTATTCATGGATACACTGTGATGTATTTTGATGTATGTTATCTGTGAATTTATCAGCGCTTGAATGAATCGTTTTTCAGTTTTTCCGACGGATTATCAAGGATCCGACAACACTTTGTTGAATCGTCGAAATCACCGACACTTTAACATGAATATATTATCACAGGATTATTTTCATCGTCCTGCGACATTGTTCTTTTATTTTATTATTATTATCCGTCGATAGACTTTCCTACTTACGGCTGATTCTGTTGTCAGCTATCGACTGGTATGCACCCTGTTACGATACGAGGGAACTATAACAAGGGTAGCGCCTGCGTGATGTTAAACACGAATCAAAACTACCCATCTCTGCGCTTGCACGAAGGGACTTCGTTCCATTGGCCCTCGGCTCGCAGGGCATTCTGGGATTTTGGCGTCAAATTTCAAACCTCTACCATCGTTTATTATAGATGAAGCAAAAATTGAAAAGGAAAGGGGAAATTCTATTCATTTCGTCAACTCACCGGTTTGTGTACTGCTGTCGAAGAATGTGCTCGTTGTTTCTACTGTCATGGTGGCGAATGTCCCATC
Organism: Euura lappo; assembly: GCA_018257835.1. Taxonomy (NCBI): domain Eukaryota; kingdom Metazoa; phylum Arthropoda; class Insecta; order Hymenoptera; family Tenthredinidae; genus Euura; species Euura lappo. The sequence continues at coordinate 307,555 of JAEUYN010001751.1, forward strand.
GGTAATTTGAGCCGAACTGTCCCTCCGACCCCTGTACCTTTGTACCTGTAATGAAAAACCGTAAGAAATAACGCAGGTATCACCCCTCATGCGAACAAAGAGCGAAAAACCCACTGTATCATCGCTCTGCGAACTCTGTCTCCTAAAATTTCTACACCGAATCATTTCCTCCGTCGTACTTTGCCGCCTGAAACCACGGGCTATCAGAATTTCCTCGGTCGTTGATTGCCTCCTGATAACTGGGGCATGCTGGATCGTGGTTGGCCCCCGAGCGCAGGGGCTTGGATCCCGCGACGAACATGACGAGCTGTCCGAAGACCTGAAGAACATTTGAATACCATCGAATTTGCTTCATCTATAGTTCGAAAAATAAGTAGCAATTTACCTCGGTGGTCGACCACACGCGATGGACGTCGACTGTCTCCTCAGCCTTGCTTTCCTCTGGCGAATCGGACTGATGTCCCTCTTGTCTGCAGTGTTTCTGTCCGGGCTTAGATGACTTCTCGAGTCACGTCTTCTCGGGTACGAGGCAGAGTCTGGACTCAAAGAGTCCCTTCGGGCCTTGCGACCTTGAAAATCGAATTTGATTTGTAGTCAGGCTCAAATTAAGCACGCACCGATTAGAACAAAGCTTTGCTACCCGTGTAGAAGTAAAACGGGAAAAACTGTCCAGGGCCCTTCTAGTACCCTCCTAGAAACATTACGTTTCTTTCCTTTCGGGGCCTAGAAGGGACCTACCTACTGAGTGTTCCCCATTTGAAAGTCAATTTCTACATGGATAAGCTAAGGCATCCATAATAAATCCTAACAAGGTCCTAGTCGGGTTCTAGCGAGGGAGCCTTAAACTACAAATCGGGAGGCCTTTTTAGGCCCTGACCACGGCAAGATAAGGCTGTCCATAACAAAATGCTACACGGGTATCTGAATCTTCCAGTTGCTATAGATTGACTGACAAATGTAGTAGTAGCCATGCCCTTCTTCTGGACTCTGATGTGACTTTACATGTTTTCTCTAGTGTATTGAGTCTTCGAATCCTGCAGCTTACCCCCGTCATCAGGATCTGGAGAGAGCGTCGGTTGACTCCCTCGCCGTCCAGGTGGTGGAAGAGATTCGTCAATGGCAGCAGCCTGTCTGGTTAGCCTGGCCAATTTGCTGGGCGACGCTTCCTTCCCCTTGTAGTAGCACTTGAAGGAATAAATTGAGTGTGATAAGGTCGTGAGGGAAACTTTGGTCGAAGACAATTACATGGAAGCGAAATTTGGCTAACAATAAATTAGTCAGCTCTTTCGACTACCTGAGTGGTAGAATCTCTCCTGGTGGTCAGCAACGGGTGAGTTGGTGTGTTATTGAGATTCGGAGTTCCTACCGGACTGGAACTACCGGAAGCCGACATTCCTGGCAGAGGAAGACTGCTTCCTGTCATCGGAGAAACTATCGGAGGTGTTACGGATGACATGATGATCGTCGGCGGCGCCATCGTCGGGTCCAAACTCATCGGTTTTCCGCTGTCGGTTCCGGTCGATTTCATCTCAACGTTCAGCGTCGTCGTTGGCGTTTTCACTTCCAGAGTCGAACTCGACTTCTCATTGCGTTCCGCCTGCAGTCTCTGCGCCTCCAGGTGCTCCCTGAATATTGCCAAAAATTCTGTATCACATCAACCCTGAAATTAATGAATTTCCGGAAAACTAACCGGACCGCGCAGCTGGCTGCACTGTCGGTGCTCGAAGCGCTGGGTCTCTGGTCACTCCTGTAGTATTTTGTCGGGGTGACGCCACCGCCTTCCTGCGACTGTTGCGACTGTCTACGTCTGTGATGTCGGCAGTTGTGTTTCCGTTCACCAGGACTGACGGACTGTGCACCGGCTACGGAGTCTCGCCTCGATTTCGCACTCTCCCCAGAACCGCGTCTTGAATTTTTTACCGATTCTCCCGAGCCTTGAAAGGGTAGCGACAGTGAATAAACCCGCGGAGCTTTACGGTACGGGATATTGGGATTCGGTTATGGAATTTTTTTAGCTCAAACAACTTTGTGGAAGAGAGTAAATTCTCTCGCTCCACAAAGGATCACGTAGGAGCGTGGGCTGGAGCAATATTCAGGAATCCCTTTACGCTTCCAGGAAACTTATCGTCCGCCCTGATCATACGATTACCTCGTCGCGTGCTCGGCGAAATGACCGTCGGCGGTCCCGACGGCTGCTGCTGGGAGTCCTTCTTGCTCCAAAATCTTGCGAGGTCATTTTTGAAATCGCTTATCGCCGAGTCTCGTCTCGACTTCGCCGAAGCCTGGCTCCTGATCCCGCTGTCCGCCGAACTCTCCCTCCTTTTCCGAAGACTGGACAGATGACTGGCGTCCGTGGTCTGCTGCCTCGCCCAAGGCAACGATTTTGCGATGTCCGCAAGGGTCTCTCGTCTGTACAACTTGCTTCCCTTGCCACTTTTGTTCGACGTCCCACCCCCGCCCCATTCCCTCAGGATATCCGTTAGCTGGGCCAAGCTGGAACGTCGACGACGTTGATTGGGGGGAGAAGACTCCTCGATTTCGTTCGGTGGTGAAATCGAGGTAATCTGTGCCGCAGAGTCCCGACGTCCAGTGCCTATAAGGGATAATAGTAATTGCTACAACGTCGCTTGGGCTGGATCCACTTTGTCGGTACTCGCGAAGCTCTAGCTTCGTAATTAGGTATTCTGTTATTCTTCAGCCGACTCAGGTATCGCGCTGATTAAAATTGCCCCGTGGGCAGGGACGAGGAGAGCAAGATGAATTTATCTTTTAATACGCCCTGCGCGATCGCTGAGCAAACGATCCATTGTATTGCTGCAGAATTCAAATTAGAGCTGTTGGGTATTCCCTACGCTCGTTATTCTCAACGACGTTATCAGCGTTTAAAAAATCTATTAGCACTGTAAAAACACAGATTAAAGTACACAACGAATGAATTCATGAATTTAAAGAATAAGTTACCCAGTCTCTGTTTGAGGGTAGATTCTTCGACCTGTTCTCGAACGAGATCGTCCCATCCATTTCCGCCCTGCCAAATCAGACCCACCTGGTGGCTGAGGATGGGCAGGTTGCACACGAAGCAAATTGCCGTCATGGTCCTGGAAATTGAACGTTCATACATTTTTTATATTGTTACATACAGTATTGATTTTTGATCTTATGTTATAATTATGCGGTGGAAGGAATAGAAATATATGGGTGCATCTTAAAGTGAAGTATAAGTACAAAGTTAACCAGGCCATGCCGAGAGAGCGGTTTTAATAGACCTAAATCGGACTATGGTGATTCCTATTTTTCTCTTCTAGTGGTTAATGACTATTTCAACGCTATATCTGGTATTCTAGACCAAGTCTTTCAGCTAGGGCCAGTCAATTTTATCAATCAAGCGAAGTCGATCGGAGTTTCAGTTTTTTTTTTTTTTTTTTTTGTTCATCTTTCACATATATATACCTATATACATGTTTGACATAGATAGATATGTATATATTTAAAACAGTTCATCTCTCTTGTCGACTCGTTGCAGTCCATTTAATTGGGATGTTAATTTTTGGAAAGACTAAATCTTTTGCTGTTCTTTCGCTAAAGGTGATTCAAATGAAGTAAAATAAATCTTGCATCTACTATAAAATAAAAATAATAATGCGATAAAATCTGCCTAATAGTAATGATCTACAGATCAAATTACAGTTGCTAAATAAAACGTTTTTTAATATTTTAAAAATCCCAAAATAATAATTGGCAGTAAATGTGAATAGTAAGTATAATACTGTTTAAGTTTAAATGCTATAGAAAATTACTCGAACTCGTGAACTTCATTCCAAAGCAAGGATGCAGAGCAGAGAATGTTTCAGAATGGAAAAATACGAGAGTAGAAAATTTTGAGAAAATAACAAAATAATTTTTGAATCTTATATTTTCGACCTGTAGTGTCGAAGTCTGGGGCTCGGCAACGACATCGCATGGCAAGGGCCTGGCCGACCTGAAAAAGATAGGTACACACTATTTTCGAAATAAATTTCTAGAAGGAAAAAAATGTTAGTTTAGTAACAGCCGCGGGGTCAGATTATAGCCTGCGGTGTTACAAAGCGGAGCGGAGCAGAGGATGCGTTAACCTCCGCATAGTTTTGACGGTAAATTCCATATGGATTTCCGATTATTAATACTTTTATCGCTTCACTGCCGTTATAATAAAATAACTTCTCGGTAGAATGCTTCTGAACTGATTAAAAAATTTACCTGCGGCTATGGTTAGCAAATATCGATACGGCAAAAGCGAGTTGAAAGTTAAACTCTATGTTATACCTATATATCAATATATCATCAGAGGATTTAGTATAATCGAGAAAATTAATTACCAGTCGATTTTTGTTTCATCAACAAAATCAATAAGCTTGCTCGATACGGAAAACCGCCCCATACCTGTAAACTGCCAATTTCATCAATTCTAATCAAATATACACAGTATAATTAGTTCATAGAATAATAACTTCATTATTTATCGAGATTTATGATCAGGTAGGTTGTTAAAGTAGCCAGAAATGATAGATAGACGTTGCTTATCCACTCATACCTACCGTTGATCACTCTGTCTGATCCGCACGTGCAATAGCCACTGGTGGAGTTTCAGCAAAGTGATATCTCTGTCCGTCCACCATCATCTCAACCGCAACCCCCATCCCTACGCTCAGTCAGCAGTTGGTAAATGAGCAAAACATCCCCAAATCAATACCCCCGAAAGTACATTTCGGTATACTGTAGGTTACAATGATTTCAACAATTGGTAAAACAGACACCGTGCTTGCGGTGAATTGAACATTCAGGGGGTACCAAACCGAACGATCCAACTCCTTGACCGCTGAAGATATCACTTGGACGTTTTTCTTACCTACTAATCCGTGAAAAAGGTAGAAAAAAGATTCGACCCACCCTGATGAAATTTCAATATCGACATTGAGATACAGTTTTCACTGGACAATGACCAAGCTTCTTGCATATCATCAGCAATTGAGATTATGAGATGTTGATAGCTGATGATAACCATGGGAGACTAGCGAAAACGATTGAAGAAACATTCGTATCTCACGATCCCTGGATCCCATTCAGGTTTGAATACTGATGATATGCGAGAGGTTTGGTCATTGTCCGATAAAAATTGTAGTTCAAGGAAGATTTCTAACCGTTTTTACCGCATATTCCAGTTTTTGACGAAACATTGTTATGTCAAAAACGTTTATTTCGTCTCTCATTACAGGTACCAGTACTTGCAAATATGGTCCAAGTGATATTTTCCATGGTTAAAGATTCGGAATTTTCAGTGTGATAATCCCTTAATCATTATTAAGGTGTACGTTAATGCGTAACCTTAATTGAGTTAATCAATAATGATGTTTCGGATGATTCTCGTCTAACGCTTGGACATGGATCGCTCCTTGTTATAATTATCAGTCAACAACGTGGAAGCTTGGAAAAACAGTTCATGATTTACTCTACACCTCGGAACCTAACACCCGTCTAGTCTTCACGAGCACGAACCACGGGATAAATTAAGTCTGAACGTTTTCTTTTCTCTGTTTTTGTTTCAACTGACCCAACACGAGCGTGGCTAATTACCTGCATATAGCTTGCGAGGGAGCTTCCTTGAGACGTCCTGTTTCTCACTGTTCACCCCTTAATCTCGGGGGCGTAAATTACACATCATAAACTGAACGCCTCTTCGTGTTTGATTATTTGAACAGTCCCCGGGGAGTGCCTTGATACTCCGGTTATCGGAGTGCAAATGGTTTCTAGTATTCTTGAAAGACTCGAAGTTACACTTGACTTTTGCCGCCTGCGTAAGAGCCAGTTACTTCAATCGTTCGGCAATTGGGTGGAAATTTAATTTGGCAATACAGCTCGATAAGGGTAATCGGATCTGCAAAGACTTTAGACGTGAGTTGTTCTTTCGATGAAACTCGACTAACTCTTTGCTTGCGAACAACACTTTGATGAGCCGGGATAAAATAACGAAACTGAACGTCAGAGAAGTTAGAGAAAACCATGGAGTTTCTATCCCAACGTCGAACGTTACCCTACATTAATTTGCGAATAAAACAAACAAGTTATAAACGTAATTTGTTATCTTTGCGACGTGATGTCTAGAATATTCCCAGCTGCAGTTAGAAACCGGACTCGTTTAAAGTGAATTTGTTCGATCAATTTCACTCCATCTCTTTGACAATATCCGGGGGTTCTTCTTATCGTATGCATAGAAGACCGTGTGACACATGTACGTTGCGTGTCAAGAATGTCACTTCGTTTCGCGTTGTCCCAGTAGCACGACGTGACGTGTGTAGCGACTGTTATTCACTCTTGAAATCACTTTACGACACTAATTGTTATTCCCCCACCATTGCACCATAAACAAGCACGATGCCCTAAAAGTCTGCTCAACGATGAGAGGACGAGATTCGAGAAGGTGTTCAATCGGTAAAATTGAATCGTTTGCCTCGTGTTTCAAATTGTACCAATAATTTCGCAATATTATCCTCATCATCTTTGAAAGGTAACTCGATGGAATTCCAAGATAACAAAATACCGAAAGTTGTCTATGGTCTAATAACATCTCCTCCCTCAGCTTCTCACCCAACTCTATGGTGTCACTCAAGAAACCGAGACCACCGAAGTGCGGCTCATGCAAATGTTTCTTCAGCTCAGAGATGATTCGGTTTATAGCCACGAACCGCAGATCTGTACACTAAACCGTGCAGTGTACGAAGATGGGACACGAAGTAAGTGTCCTGGGGGTAAACGTCATGTGGGATAAAGTTTGCGAAGAGCCTCGAGCTACTTCGGAAGTGGTCCAACCATATTCGAGGACGGAGATGGGGACTCGTATCTCCATGGGAACGAACGGGACGTACTGATAATTGCAAAGCAGGCAGCAGCTCCTGTCGAGAGAGAAACAGGCCATGTGCCAGTGATGAAAGAAGTTCAAGTCCTCTCGGGTCCTCCGCGTCCCCACTTCCCCTAATTCCCGGTGATGCTTTCGCTAAAAGTCACGTGTAAGCAGGCCTAGCCCCTCTGCTGACTACGGCCTACTTTATCCCCGCTTCCGTCATGCTCGATATGAAGCGATGGAAGCTGGCACGCAGATTAAGTCAGTAAGTCACTATTCCCAGGAAGAATTCTGACACCAGGACAGATGTTTTGCGGGGAAGTTTCTTCCCTCGTCGTGATATAAACGGGATTTTACGATTCACAGGATTTGGTTGCAGTGAGAGGCTGTGATTCCTCACTTGGCGGGGTTCCAGGATACGTCAATATACCTAATCGGTTTTCGCACTCATGTGCAAGCGTTTAAAGCCCAGATTGGGATAATCCGATTTCAGTTTTGGTTGAAACTCCTTGTGGTCTGTTTTAAGCAACAATAAACTTCGGATTCTGGTAGTTCGGTATTACTTTGCACGTGAGAGTGACTACAACGTCGCGTAATCCCGGAGCATTAGGAAATTGGATTTGGGGGTAGTCGGACCGCAAGCCATTATCAATATTCCGGGTTGACACATTTTCCTGTCTTCTATATTCGCACGTCTCTTGGCTGTTGGTTTACCTCTTCAGAATCGCAAGACTTTGAACCCCGTTTGCATACAGAGTAGAAGAAAATGGCAGGAAACCCACTAGCGAAGCGACACAGAGACTTTCAGGAGACTACGAGGGTGATGTACTATTCCATTTTGTTGCGACCGACGAAGACCACGAATGAATGAAAGCCTCTTCTTTTAGCCAAGTCGCAGTGGTTTGGAAAAAATTGCAATTCATTAACGAAATTAGACGACGCGTATTTCTCGGTATTACGAAAAAGGGAGGCAAAAATTAAAAATAGTAAAGGATCTGATGGGGTTGAAGACGAATCAGTGAATCGGGTAAAACGCTGACGCCCAAACAACCTTTGCCTCCAACTGGAGCTTTTGAATCTATCAAAGGATCCCTTCAATTACTCAACGAAATGACGAACTTCCTCCTACCCCAGATAAACCTTCATCCACAAGCTACTGCGTCTTTCGCCATTGCTTTGAGCCTCCCTATTTAACGCGCTTATATTTTGCCCAACGGACCGACTCCCGGTATATATGAATAATAATCTGCGGAATGCTTGATTTCAACCCTCCATAAATCACTGATTTAGCAAGATAGGTTTGAAGAGTTCTAACAGCAGAATAATGACGTGGATATTACCGCCACGGTATCGAATTCTAGTAACTCTAGATTCTACTTGTCTTCTTTTATGAAAGAACTTCTACGTCGTCGATACTCTTCCAGCATGTCATTCTCCGTCAGGCAGAGAACGGGATCTACGCGAAGTGAAAAAGGTAGAACCACTTTCAGAATTCCTCCGAGGGATAGGAAAACCGTACGATAGTGAAATTGTCAATCGCCAGACACCGAACATGACCCACAAGAAATTTCGAAACTACGATAAAAAATTATGCGAAGAAAATTTCTCAACGGGTGTGGAGTTACGAGAATATGGAAATTCCGGTACCCGGATGACTAACGTCTTAATTATACCGTACTGGGGGTTGAATCTCGACACTCGACTTCCAACCCGGAGGATAAGTACGATGCGGACTTAGCGCAGGCTACTTCCGAACGTTAAGACGTAAAAGACACTTTTTTAATAAGAGGGTTAAAAAGTACTTACTTAGTGTCGTTCTCTCGGAGGAGAAGTGATACTTAACGAAGAATTAACGGACTTCTTTTTCAACCATTTATGAGATAAAACTCAACGGGGTTGGATTCGAGACGTGGGAAAATGTGCTGTGAGTTTTCTCCTTGTTTCCTCAATCTCCTCTGGTATTCCGCAAATTCTAGACTCCCTTGAAACTATCTTCGCGGTACATCACAAAACATACAAGTCCAGGAGCAGCATTCGAGCATCGTCTTTGTCTTCTCGTTCCCATCTCCCCCGAGTATTTGCCTATAATAAGCGAAACCGCACTAACAGCAAAGTTTACCTCGTCCTGGTGAGACGCAGGCACTGAAAGCGTACCAAAATTCGATTACGCCACTACTTTTACTTTGAAACTTGATCGGCTCTTCTGAAGATGAAAATTAACCGGAACAGACTCGGATCCGTTTTCAAAGAGTAGGATGTAAAAAATACCCGGTATTCGATGATCGTGGAGGGAAACTTGCACGCGAACGTGTGTCTAGGTTTTAACTTCAACCGCTGTACATGCAGAGCGGTTTCTTCTCTCGGAAACTTCAACTCAAAGGGAAGGAAAAGCCTCGAATTTGTGAGTTGGAGATTTAGAACGCATCGAGAGCATCAAACGAACCTCTGTAACACAGTTTCAGTTTGCCCCTATTATACTCCGGCTCTGGTAGGTCTAACGAGACAGGTTATACAATTAGAAACCGCTTTGTATCGTATACATATAAAGGTGTGAAATAGTACGAGAAAGAGAGTTTCACGTCCCGGTGTTAATCCACATGCGTGAATCCGATGAGGTTTGATAAATTACACAACTTAGCCTCGGGACAGGCGTGCGAATTAAAATCCTAACGAGAATGGCGCTGTTTTTTTCACCCTCGTTACATTATTCCGTTTTCGTTGGGGTTTTTTTTCACTCCCATTTTTCGTTTGACGGGAATATTCCTTTGACTAGATCTGAATAATTATTATCATTCTAGCTGGCATTACCCAGTCTGTTTCACGCCACGCGCTCTTCGTAATCGTTCAACCTAATAATTTCAGCCGAACAAAAAATCACAAAAATTTACAACAAAGGCTCGAAAATTAAAAAAAAAAGGAAGAGAAGATTTTTCAGTATCCAAAAAAGTACGGATCCAGAATTCAGAACGTTTCTCATTTTGTTTATTCACCCGCATGTGTCAAATCGAGTATTTGCTACCTGTAGGTACATGCGTGATCACGCGCGTACGCGAAATTCCGGGATCCTCCCTGACACCGACCTCGAACTCGAACCTCTCCCTACCCCGTTCCCTACCCTTCGTCTGCCTCTGACAACCCTTTGAAACCGGGGCTTCAGAGTAGCTACGCTCGTGCAGCTTACAACGCTCGGTACTAAATTAATATCAAATAACCTGCCCCGCGTACCAGGCGTTCCTCGCCTACACCGCGAACCGAACTCCACCCTCGTAGGTAGTTCCGCTCTCGCGTACAAGCGAACAAACATTGGTTAGCCTTCCCCTGACACCGAACAATCGTGTATCAACGTGAACTTGAAATAACCAGTTACTACAACAGATTTACAACCACCTTGTCGATAGAGATCGATATGTTGGGGAAATTTTGAGGTTCACATGCTTCGATACACCCGGAGTGGTAATCTGGAATTTTTTTCACTCGAGGGGATGACGCGATCGATTCTGACGAGTAATCATGCGTTTTCGAATGTCTGAGTCCAGGGATCTCAAACGCGAATAAAGGTGTAAGAGTCGTCATTATAATACGATTTCGAATTTCGAAGTAAAAAGATACATCGCGTGTCTAATGGCATAAGGTCGTAAGCGCCAAAAGCGCGATTTTGGTGGCAAAAGGTCGTATAACTTTTTTTTTTCACGTCATTCGCTCCGAAAGCGGTCAAAACGTATAGATCAATTGAAATTACGAGTTCGAAAAATGTAAGTGCAAAAGGTCGTAAGTTGGGCGGATACGTCGTTCTTTCATTACAATTTTTAAGGAAGATTAAAAAACAAAGTAAAAACAGAAGGTCGTAAGCACCAATTAAAAAAAAAATTATTTTCCACGATTTTTCCAAATAACTGTGAAAACTCGTGAAACGCAAAGAAAAATCGAAATCGACGTCGTTTCGAAAATTTCGATAAAAAATATTCGTAGGTAACTGCAGAAGGTCGTAAGCGCCAATTTTTTTTTTCACGATTTTTTCAAATAGCTGTGAAAACTCGTGAAACGCAAAGAAAAATCGAAATCGACGTCGTTTCGAAAATTTCGATAAAAAATATTCGTAGTTAACTGCAGAAGGTCGTATGCGCCAATTTTTTTTTTTAATTTTTTCACGATTTTTCCAAATAGCTGTGAAAACTCGTGAAACGCAAAGGAAAATCGAAATCGACGTCTTTTCGAAAATTTCGATAAAAAATATTCGTAGTTAAATGCAGAAGGTCGTATCCGCCAATTAAAAAAAAAAATTTTTCACGATTTTTTCAAATAGCTGTGAAAACTCGTGAAACGCAAAGAAAAATCGAAATCGACGTCGTTTCGAAAATTTCGATAAAAAATATTCGTAGTTAACTGCAGAAGGTCGTAAGCGCCCAACTTACGACCTTTTGCACTTACATTTTTCGATCTCGTAATTTCAATTGATCTATACGTTTCGAACGTTTTCAGAGCGATTGGCGTGAAAAAAAAAATAAAATTATACGACTTTATGCCATTATAAACAGCAAAACGTCGTATAACGGCGCTTACGTCCTTATGTCATTAGACACGGGACATAGTAAAATATTCCGGTTTTACACAAAATTGAAGGAATGCCATTGCTTTAATTTCCTTGAAACAAAAACGTCTTTGTATGTTTTTCTGATCGAAATTGCATTAAGAAGTTCGCTTGAGATCAGTGGAATTAGAAATTCGGAAATATCCAAGTTCGTATGCCATCCCCTTTTATTTCAGAACTCTATCACAAAAGTCGTGTTGAGTTTATGGTGAGAATGACAGGGTCAGTAGAAAGCTCATCGAGCTTTTTTTAAATTCATATACATAGTTTACTCGTGATAGAAAAAGCTTGTATGTCACTGAATGTCACAAAAGCTTGGAGTGTTTCTCGCGGCAGTCTCGTCCAGCTGAGCTCAAAATTGACCCACATCTTGGAATCAAAATGACGACCCAGTTGTAAATTCGATCAAGAATTGATCGATCATTGAGCATCATACCTACATTAGTTTCTTGATGTTTTAATTTTCATAAGTGTGTAATGTATCAAGCTCTCTTTTTATTGACATGTCGTGCGTGCAAGCTGAAGAATTTATTTATTCAAAATGAATTTTCGATCAAAAATTTGAGTCACTGCGAAACAACGTATTAAATTAGTATCAACGTGCGTGCGACCCCAATGCGTATTTTACGTGAAAACCAGTTGATCTTATCGAATACCCTCAATCGTGTGAAAACACCAGGGGGTGCTTTTAGTGCCTAACGCAAAGTGACAGTTACGATCGAAGATAAAATTATACAACAACTTTTTTTTTCAAGTTTCAAAAGTAAAGTTTCACGCATATTCCTCCCTTGATTTTTCTCTTTCATTTCCTTTTTCTTTAATACAGTCTTTGACGGTGATCGACTCACCCCGAGGAATGCGGGCTTGAATTTCCTCCATTATACACTCTCAAAAGTTGTTATCGATTGTTAACTTACTTCAGACCCTAGTTTCAACTTTTATCAAACGAGTTAACCCTTCGGATATAGTTCATCAGTTTCCGTCCTTTGATGTACAAGAAAATTGGGGGAGGGCAGAATAAGAGGAGTAAATCTAGGCTGACGTGGTTCCGCTCAAAGGTCGTCGAGCACGAAATCTTTTTTTCAAATTTTCATGTAAATGGGGGTTAAGATCGTGGCGAGGTCTCAGACTCGGTCCTTCCAAACGGAAAATCGACGATGGCCTGGGAAAGAAAAAAGCTTGAGCATCCCTAAGTCGGGCGGAAAGGCCTTTAGGCTCTCATTCCGCTCTAGATGTACGCGTATCGGTACAGAGTCGCGGAAAACACCCAGATGCAGGATCGCTGCAGGAGGCCAAAAAGATTTCGCGGGACTTTCGAACCCCGAATTTGACTTTCAGCCAAATTCACACCTGAGCTCCGGGATATATTCAACGCTGACTATAATGGGTTAAACGCGGCCGACCCCAAGTTTATGCTGAGATCGCCAGACTGGAGAGCAGTGTTTTGAGGGACGTTGAAACAATGAAGGCATTGTTTCGGCGTTAGCAACTTCTCACAATAGGATCTCCGGGAGAGAAGAGAATAGAGAGAGAGAGAGGAAAAAAGAAAATTCCGAACAATACATTCTCGGTACTAGCTGCCGCATCCCGAATCAATTTTATTCCTGAGCACTTTAGTTAACGAGAAATATGACACCGTTCTCGATCTTTTTCGTAGTCCGTCACTTTTTTTTATCTATCAATCTTAATTGTGTCTCGAGAGTTCGTTCTTTTGTCTTTGTTGTAAATGTTCTCGACTCTGATCGAAGAGACATTTCATTCAATGGACGCTTATCGATCTTTGAGTCATTCTTGTTTTTTTCTCCGTACGAGCAAAAATGAGAATGAGAAATCCCTATTAGCCAATACCGAAATGCAGTATTATTTTTTCGTCTGAATTCTTAGGCCGGTTTGTTCGAGGCAAAGGCGGCTTACAAGGAGGGAAAGAATCATTCTGAGCCGAAAGAGTCGTGCTCGGGTTGCGCAGCGGGCCCTGAGGTCAAAGAAAACCACCCTAATGAATTTTTTTCTTATAAAACGTGTACGAGAAGTTCTCATATCGCGCGTCTAATGGTATAAGGACGTATGCGCCAATATACGACTTTTTACCATGCATAAAGGTAAAAGGGCTTATCAATTTTTTTTCTCCGTATTTCCGCAAAAAATGTGAAAATACGTTCAGAAAAAATGAAATTGCGAAATTGATCGACTAACGGTGAAAGGTCGTAGGTACGGGCGGTTACATCCTTTTATTTTCAGTTTAAAAAAAAAAAATCGTGTTCACTAATGATATAAGGTCGCATCGGACATTTTTTTTATGGCATAATTGTTTTACAAAACCTCTAAAAACCTCTGAAACGCATAGATAAAGTGAATTTCGGACGAAATTCCAAAATTTTTTATTTACAACAAAAAAATTTGACACGCTAAAGGTAAAAGGTCGCATCGATATTTTTTTATTTTCGGACGAAATTCACTTTATCTATGCGTTTCAGAGGTTTTTGGAGGTTTTGTGAAAAAAAGTATAAAAAGTAAAAAAATATCGATGCGACCTTTTACCTTTAGCCTGTCAAATTTTTTTGTTGAAAATTAAAAATTTTGGAATTTCGTCGGAAACTTGATTTATCTACACGTTTCAGAGGTTTTCAAAGGATTTGTAAAAGAATTATATAATATGAATGAAAATGGTGGATGCGACCATACATCATTAGTGAGCACGATTTTTTTTTTCTAATCTAGAAATTAAAGCATGTAACCGCCAGTACTTACGACCTTTCACCTTTATTTTTTCTTTCGGCTTATTTTCATAGATGTATGTGTTTTGGACACTATAAGAGCGAATGGCTATGGACAAAAAAAATATACGACCTTTTACCACCAAAATCAACTTTTTGGCGCATACGACCTTATACCATTAGACATTAGACACGCGATATAGTCAGAGTCTTTTTTTTGCCTCGGGAATTATCGCGAGTTTTCTTATCAAGGAGATAGGCGAGGCTTTCGCGATTATTGTAAATTCCCGTTGGAATACGTGAATAATTGACTATAACAGCAGAGCTTTTCATTCATAAATTTCTAATGATAGATTCATGAGAGACCAACTCAAGACGAATTAACCTACAGGCGTATAAGCTCACCAATTTTAGCGCGGCTTTGTTATAATTAAAAATTAATTCCCGGTATTAATGATTGTATTTCCCATTTTCGAAACGAAATGGTAAAATTGAGGGAGAGGTTTTGCTGATTTTTGGAAGTGAGGCACGAGACCCGACGACGAAAAGTTCTCGGAAAATCCATTAGTCCCGGGGAAGAGAAAATTTATCGCATCAATTTGTTGGTATAAACTCCAAAGATAGGGTCCCTAATTGGAGGAATTCGTCGACAGCGATGATTGCTTCGGTTTTCAAAGACATATACTTCCCAGTCCCTGACTTGTTACACCGACGATTCCAATCATCGAACCCCCATCTGCATAATTATGTAACACGTTGTAGCCAGCTCGAGCAAATTGTATTTCACGTAAATGCTTGCAAATTAAAACAGTCGTTTATGTTTGGCTAGGTAATGAAATTCATTATCTTAAAAGGTTTTTTAAACGCGTTGCTCCCCCACTGCACCACCACCCAAAAAATAATAAATAAAAAATCGTTCCATTCCCGGGAATATTCGATTTAAAAAAAAACCTCTACACTCGCTCTGCGGTTCGGGGGGAAAGAAGAATAACAAGTGAAAACAGTTTGAAAATGATGAACAAAAAGAAGCACCTTTCAATTTGTAAAAATGATACTCAACAAGAGCTGTTTGTCAAAGGAAGGTAGATCGCGTTATAGAGTGGCTTGTTGAAAATATTTGCTACGCGATGTTGTTAACTGAATTAAATAATTCATCGAGTTATAGTAGGTCCACGGCGTCGTTCGACGGTGGAAAACGAGGACGAGGAAACCTTCTCGGTGGCGGTACAGGTGTTCCGTGGAGGCTGGGTAATAGCCAACTCGGTACACCGCCTAAATTAATTATCCATCGTAGATGGCGTTTCAGCTCCCGAGGTCTAAGCGTCTCTTTCAATGGCTAATAGTCGACGTTTGGCGTCGGGTCGCACATACGCTCGTGTTCTTCATACTTTGTACATCGTAATTGCGGCTTCGAAAGGGCTTTTACGCCCTCGAAAATTCTTCAGCGAAATGGATACTCGAGTCAAATGGGAGACGTCGAATGGTTGATGGCCGCTCAATGGCGTCGTTTTCACAGCAAAGACACCCCGATTCGCGTATTTGAATAAAAACGTGGGTATTACCAATTCGAACACTTTTTTTTATTTATTCTGAAAGTATTTCCTCCCTTATGGGGGGGGAGTTAGATTGCGTCAATCAACCACAGGCAGCATCCGGTGCAGTCTGGATCCATTGTCAATGGAGAGCGTAATTGAGATTTTAATTCCCGGACGAACAAGAGTCTATTTCTCTATTTTCATCAGAGAAGATAATTGACGACGATACAAATATTGATTGAACATTCATTAAAAAGTTTTTCCTTTCTGTACGAATATAACCGCTAGCAATAAATAATTCTCTCACATTTTTAGATGTGATTTAGATGTTAATTATTTATACATTTTTATATCCTCAGAGATTGGGATTTTTTAAATTGAGCCTGGAAAAAAACTACAAGAAAATTGAGAAAATTCGATCATTTTAGGCCATATCAAAAAGTAGGATCTCCTTTCCTCATTATAGAGATATATTGTCTACTTGGGCGAAGATTATTCCGTGTGTAATGAGTCCCAAAAATCTTTAAAATGTGGCTAGATTGTATTTTCGGTGAAAAATGGTAGACATCTTTCTTAATCTATATTCTCAATATTTGAACCAGTAATTGAATTTCTACTCTTATTTCAATCAGAAATTTATCAAACTGAGGTTCTAAGAAAACTCAGGCAACAAATCCCACTTTGAGATATGGCCTAAAACGTCGTTTTCGAGTTGAGAATTCCTGTGAACTTGTGTGTTTCGGACTTTTTAACACGCTGATGACTCTGAAATTCAAAATATTTGTGGATAATTGAGGTTTATTAAAAAATTCTGCTAAACGAATTCAGCCTATTGATTTCAGAGGTGAGAACGATCATTGAAGAAGAGATGACAAACGATCAAGAAAAATCATTGATATACACATTCATAATTACTTATTTTGAGTGTCAAAAAAACTTCATCAACTCCAGAGAGATGCAGGCATGACAATCGTATACAATATAACATCTAACGTATATAAACGCTAGAATGCTATAATACTTTGTGTAAAATGTCACCGTTGCCTGGTTCTGTCAAGCGAATATTAAACAATGCTTGACTATCTCTGCCCTCTCGGTTCTGGTCTACATGAAAAAAAGACGAAAAAAAAACCTCCGACCTCCCAACGTTGCGGTTGTTCTAGTTTATGATAGTCTGTCTACAGCCACACCGCATTATTCATACGAGCTATACCAGAGAAGGTATATGAGGTGTCAGTTAACACTTTGAACCAGACGTGAAAATTTCCGATAACGAATAAACTGGGAAAAAAAGTAATAGCAATTTATTACCTTCATTTTCACCTGCACATATGATATTCGATGGAATAATTTATATCCTGACCTATTCAGTTTGTCAAAGCTTACCTCCGCTGCCGGCTCATCGTCGACAAATAAACACCCACGCGAGGGTTTACTAGCCCACATCTGCACCCAGGTTCTCAAATATGTGACATCGCGTGGCACGTGGCACGAGCGACCGAGTCAGGCGTCAGCGGCACCCTTTGCTCAACCCTTACTTCCGACAGGTACTAATTGACTTCCTGTACGTGTCGTGATGAAAAATTAGGATTACTCAATGCGTTGCGGGTTGTACACGAAATTACCTGACGACCTTGAGTTCTTTTAATGGCCATTTCGCGTTTTTTCGCGATCAATCTCGCATCAGATTTCTACAGAGGCGTAACGTGAACAAAGAATGATTGCCCGATACTCCACCGATCTTTTGAGAACCTGCGAACTCCTGTGTAAAAGCCCAGGACTCTCAGGGTCGTAAAGATCACCGTCGAAGATCGAGGCAATCACACAGTGAATTGCTACTGTTTTACGACCAACCCGCGTTCCTCGAAAACCTCGTAATCGTAGTATCGAGCCTTTCGCGTTCACGCACATGAGTGCCTATAATGGGAGTAATTAAGCGGCGTCGACTAGAGATAAAACTGTTTATGTTCGAATTAAACGAAATTAACGAACTGTTAATAAAAGAGGATAAACCAACTGCGAGAAGACTGAACTTTTCCAACTGGCCACACCGGAAGGGCTTATGCGACAGTCAGTTTTTACGTGCTTCCGGCGACTGACTTACACTACGATGTTAAAACCAGAGTGAAACTCTGTGCTTGAAATGTGATTACAGAGGTAATTCCGGCGCTTAGTCGGTCCTCGTTTTGTAGACAGGAAGCTTTCCATGTTGTCGCATCCCGGTGTACTCGACTTTAGAAGAGAAAATACAGTTTACCTCTGTAAACAACAGAATAAAGAAAAAAGCTAGTTCAGCGAGATGATCGTAGGGTTTTTGAGTAATGGCCAAAGGTCCTCGGTTCCGGTGATCACACACAGTGTGAAGCACGGGGTTGATTGATTGATTCATGACAAAGTACCGAGGAGATAGAGGATGTCGGTTGAGCACTTTGTCAATATAGTGACATCCGATCTCTTGAGCAAACACAAAACCTGTGTCCCGCTCCATTGCCACTGAGCATGGAAATGAACGCTGTAACCCTCGGGGACTTGAAAATAAGTTGATAATCTTCCAGCTTGACGGAGTGGCAGACAATGAGACTCGAATGTGCGTCAAATGTTCAATTAGAATTAATCGCTGCGTGGAACAAAGCCAAGGGTTTCTATTTTTGGGCTGAACAAGTTAAATCGTTCCCCTTCACCTTTGCGGAATGAGAAAAAAAATTATCACAGTGAATTGTCGCGTACAACAATCGAAACAGTCAGAATAAGATCCGTGAAAGGGAGCGAAGATACACTTGCTAATGATGGAAGGGTGGGACCCTGGTGCTTTCAATCGTTTATATATTATTATCTCTGCGAGGTGTTTAGAATCAACACCTGTTGTCGCCAGGACAATTCAATGCCTAAATGAATTTGAATATTGATTAACTGTCGGGTAGTCGACTGAACCACACCCACAATAGACGAATGATATCATTGTTGTGCTTCAAGCTGAAGTTTGACGGCTTTTCCGCGACGGTCAACGAGGTTCGAAGAATGCTTCCATTGTTCAAACGATACCATACATCATCACTGCCTGGAAAACACAAAAGTCTAAACCCTCCCGATGCGATGTGGCCCCGCGGAGCTCGTCCATTGAAAACGGTCTCGATTCGAGTTTATCGATCAGACGCACTCCAGCCGATTCTTTGACCGGAATACGAGCAGCATGACCTGGTTAGAAATATGGCTTACAGATAGCTCCGGACCCGTCTACACGTAGAACACACAACCAAGGTATGTTTTCGAACCAATAAATCGTTGCTTCGTCGATGGCGCGTGGCAGCCATTGTTTTCTTATGTACTTCGGCCTATAATGAGCCCAGGGAGAAAATACACGGTGTGGAAATGAAGATTGCCACGAAATGGAGGCCCTTTTATCCATAGGTAACTGTGATCATTTTACTATCGAGGTGTATCGACTAATCTCGATTAACTCGCCGCGGGAGAGATTGAGTTACTTGAAAATGTATATGTAATACATATTCAGGAGAACCTCCGGCTTGGTATGTATACAGAAATTACCTGAAGCCTGCAAACGAACCCCCGCGGTATCTATCAGAGAGCTTATATTAAACTCGATGACTACCTCAAAGCACGATGGTCTCGTGTACATAACCGAATGAAGTAGATAAGTATGAGGGAAAAAGAAAGAGATGGGTAGGCATAGCCGGTGGAAGGGAGACAGAGTCTTCGGATGTCTTCGAGTCGGTATCAGCGTTATGAAATTCCCTAAATTTCACCCGAGATTTAGCCGAAGGACGGAGGGAGGATGGATTTCACCCTCGGTCCCCGTTAATCAATCAATAAACATCCCACGATTCCTCCGAATATTTGTCAAAACGTTCATTACCGTCGAGGATATCTTCGATCTGGTTCAACGATGAATGTAGAAGGAGAGTGCCTTCATTTTTTCCAGGGAGGATTGTTTTTCAATTTTTCCTCGATACTCCCGAGGCACGTTTTACAATTGGACCGCTCGGAAATTCACAATTCTCGTGAACTTTGATCAATTCCGTTTATTTTGTTTTATTTTTGTAACTCTTTTTTTCAATTTCAGTATTTTTATTACCTACTCTCGAGGCGAGCGTGTATATATATATTAATTAAAAATCACAATCCGCAGACCTTCTTCCACCTATTTTACCTGAATACTCGTGTCAAGCTCAGCGAGACTTGCCCATAAATCCTTGACCGATAATGGCTCATAGATTTAACCGAGAGGAAACGGATGCTCGTATCGAAGCCGAGATACGCGGTGCTGGAACGTTGGAACTTTAGAGTTTGCAGAGTTTAACGATCAGCAGAGTGTTATAACAAAATTAAAAAAAATTAACTTACTTTGAAACATATGATAAAAAAACTTGTGTGTCTACAGAGGTGAAAAAATTGACAGAACGCAGAACACAATGAAGTCACTCGAGTAAATTTCTACGTCGTTTGCCGAATCGATGAGACCTTTATTAAAAGAGGAGGTAGGTGTATTCGAATATTGTATACCTCGTCTTTCTCGAGGCTACACGGCTTACGCGTCGGTGAATTCAATTTATTTGCGATATACATGATTTATTTTTTCAACAGTAACGGGGGTAACTTTGCATTTTTATACCTAATATCGATACGAGGAAAGCAAAAGTCTGTTATGAAGGGTCGAGTTACAGTTTCACAACGTCTTATGAACAACCCTCCCGTTATCCGGGGATTTAGGCTCCATCGATTTTGGATGCAGCACCGGTTAGCAATATTAACGGAGTATCATCAAGAAGAGAGGTCGGGAATTTCTACCGACCCACTATCTCGCCGCCTAGGCGAGCCCTTTTCATGGAAAGATACACCCTCAAAGAACACGACCCGGGGTTCGCGGGTGGAGAAAAGATTACATGGACCTTTTCAACCGTCTCTAACGTTCCAGGGGGGGTCGTCGCAGGCCGGAGATTATCCACAGTTTTTAGCATCCTGACCAGCGAAAGAGAAAGGCGTGAATCCTTTTGGCAACCGCTTTGGTGCTTGGCAAACAGCAACAACACCGGCAATAACGTGGCGGAGGCTAACCGCCCGACCTTGCTATAAAGTTATAGTCGTTATCGCCTAGGCTATGTTGACCTAACGGTAGCTAGCGCAGGGAATTCGGCGAACCCTTCAGCGTTCGCCCGGCCAAAAGCTTTCGCATAACGCTGAAAGCGGTCCGCATAGTGCAGAGAAATTTGCTTTGCAGATTAACCAGTTCTTTGGATGACGGATAACTTCCGGTGTCCACTTTAAAGACTAACGGTTCGGTACCTCGAGGAATATAATGGTTTTTCGATTGAATTCGTCGACTCTGAATTCAGAGCTTCCCGGTTCCCGAGCAAATATTTTAGAAGCGATTGAATTTAACCGTGTTTGTCGCGGGAATTTGTACTGGAAAGTGAAGGAAGCTGCATCCGAAATCGGCCAGGTTAGAGAATATAATTTTGCGGCTACCGGGTAGATAAATGCAAATAATAGAGAATAAAGAAGTGGCTCTGATCGTATCAATTTGTTATGGTAGGTATGAGTGTAACATTGAATCTAAATCACTGAAGCGCCGTTGGAAGAAGTCAGTCTCAGTATCCGGGCGAGAATCAACAGTTTGCTCTATCGATTGGCCGTCCACCGTGTACGAAACCCATAGGCACATGTGTGTGTGCGTAAATCCTGCCTTGTACTGATTCGCTTATTGGTATAGAAATGGTAGGCATGTACACCCCCATGATTTATTCGCTTTCATTTTTCACACCAGAGTCAAAAGAAAAATTGAAGCAAACATTTTCAAGTGCTTTGAGCGTCTCGACAAGCGGCACGGCATGTAAAACCAGCTTGGATGAAGAAAGATCGCCACGAAATCGGATTCTCATGCAATCAATTCTCATCGGAATTCTCGAACCACCCTCGGGGCTAGATTCCCGGATACGTGGTGGCCGGAAAAATAACAATTTCCTAAAGCTAGCTAACGGATAATTAACCGTAAAGGATAGGTCGATACTGACTAACCGAATCACCGCCATTGCGGAACCGCCCTTCGCACCACTCTTCAGCAATCATAAAGCTTCGTTAAAGGCTCAGCCACACCGCAGCTAACGTAGGTGTAATTAATGGTCGGGATTACTCTCGCCTCTTTTTCGAATACTGAGCTTGAAGAATGCGAAATACTTAATGACACGATCATTCATATAGTGTAATGTTCTTGAAACTGAAGTTCAGACACTATTAGTACCGAACTGTTGATTAAAATATGCCAGAATTGCGCACCTGTCCAAATACCGTTGTTACCACGGCTACGTCTCATCCATCTTGAAGGTAATTCATTCGGACTAAGCCATAAGTCGTGTCGTATAAATCGATAATGAGTTCTAATTTTAACTCCAACACCAAAATAACCTCTCCAGCAGAGGCTCGGTTGCGTGGAACCCCTGGATGAAGAATAGCCGCTGAAACTAGTGCATGAAACCCATAATCTACGTGCAACATCGATGTTCACAGGTGGATTAACATAGTGCGACAATATTGACCTCGTGCTTGTTAGAAAAATATTTGTAAACATCAGCTACAAGTTATGAAACAACGAGATGTTATCCTCAGAAGTACGTGGAATTTTTCTGGGACACGACTCAGCCAAAGCTTTGGTACGCGGTATCCGTGTCCTCAAAGCGCGCTGTCGTAACCAATCGTACCTATGCCGATTGGATCGGATCCTCCGGTTGGAATAACTTTTCCAATAACCTGCAATCAGCCCAAGTATTCCGCTCCGTGAAAAATAAGTAAAGTCGAGGTATAAGATTCGTGCACAGGATGGAAGAGACATTGCGATCTCCCTGTCTGTGTCCTACCCTCATCCCCCGACAAGATGACACTGCAAAATTCTTTCTTGGCATTATAGGTATAACCGAGTTCTTCCATCGATACTTCGCGATCGGACGTATGAATGCAATTTTTCCTGTCGCATGTCGCAATAACCAATCGTCGTTTAATTATCGGGAGATTAGCGGTGATTCGTTGCGAAAATTCTGTTTCAAGTTTCCAGACTGCTAACGGTCGCAGTATTCGTTCGAACCGAGAGTAAGATAATTTCATCCCTCAAGACCGAGACCATTGTGCTTAGGAATGGAGAAGCGTAATTAACAGATTCCAATCTACAAACGGTGGCAGGAGGGAAAAAGGTCATCTTCTGATGCGCTATAAAACATAGAAGCTCTGCAATTTGAGAAGAGATTAAATGCACGGTCGTTAAGTAGATAATACCTGACGAGATACGTCAGAAAAATAATCAGGCTACCATTGGACAGAACAAGCAGCACAAATCGACTGAAAATTGTTTCAGCACCGTGAATCTTGTACAGTATGTGATTTTACTACATACTGTATGTAATTTTTAAAATTTGCAAGACGAAGAAGAGGGACGTTTTACAGCTGGGTGAGTCACGGTCTACTTGAATGACTCGTCTTCGCTGTATGAACTTGAGAACTTGATCCGGATTTCAGTAGCATGAGTGAAAATTTGAAAAAACAGTTTGAAAACTTTTCGCACCTCGCGATATTCGAAGCAATCGAAGAAAGCCTGTTCGAAACTCAACGTAGGTAGTAACTCAATTCGCTCGTGAGAAAGACCGGAGGGAGAGTTAAAAAATTGGCAACCTAAAAGCTTTGTGTCGTATGTATTAGAGCTCTCGCTTTCCTAACGCTGCCGATACGAAAATCGTGAGAATTGCTTTCGAGTTTGCTGTTGAAATATTACCAATTTAGAATATTTATTGCCGATAAAAATTCCGAGTAAAATCTGATAAAGAGTCATAACAGCCGGCACCACCCCCCTGCCCTGAATTCAGTATCCGACATGATTGAGAAAACCTACCTGAGACGAACACGAATTTTTATTCAACGATGATTAAAATCGAATTCGTTGCTTTCGATTTATTATATTTCTCGAGGAAATAATTCACCGCTCTCTTCTACCATGAGCTTTTAATCACCCCGAGCAAGGTATAAGCAGCCACCGAGAATGACATACCTTCCTGAAACCAGGTTCCAACGTGGACCGACCTCAATTACTCGTTTAAGCCCTGGAATATAGATCCACAAAGTGCGAGCTATGTTTCATTTATTTTCGTGATTTTTTCCTCCGTTCTCTGCTTCTTCTTTTTTTTTTTTTTTTTGACCCAACTTCAGCCGTTCATTTTTCCTTCGTTTCGCTCAACCCAACATGCCTTCCTCCTATCACCCCCCGAGGCGACCCGTGGTATCCGACGTTAAATTAAAAAGTTGTACGACCTGTGCCAGACGAATGAACAAAAACACAAGAAAAAGGCGATGAAAGAGCGATTCTTGAAGTAACATACGTCATGAGAACAAGCAAACGAAAAATGAGAAAGGAAAAATAGCACATAGGTATACCTATTCGTGTTTTTCTGATTTTTCATCATTTTCTTCAGATTTTTTTGGGTCACAGGGTAGGACCGGTGCCAAATAAAAATTGGTATGTTACAATTTTTCGGGTATCATGATTTCGAATTTGATATCAGAATTGCAAAATTCAAAATGGCGGTGAGAATGGCAACGATCACATGTACCCCAAAAATTATATTTGATTCGACTCAGAATTCATATTTTTATTGTCTCAATCCATGAATGCTAAACGAGAATTAGGCATCCTACTGAGCCGGCAGCGATTAAGTTAGCAAAGAAATTACTATAATCGATAATCGTCGATAGGTATGACAAACAACGTCCAATTAATCACAGACACAGGTTCGGTCCTCATCGATCAGCGACTGGTCCGGCTTCAGAATCAGGTCCTGTAATATATCGCAGCTAATAAATATTACTTGCAATTTCCGTTCAGCCGGCTAGAGATGGAATTCTCATCGCGTATACCGCCGCATAGACAGGGCCTATGAGTTATCTAGGTACTGAAAATCGCCAGAACGTTTGTAGCAAGGTCTGAACTCTGATGCCATAACTCGGCTCACTTCTCTCTTTGAATCCCATCAAAATCAATCAATAAACAAGAAAAGTAATGCCAATTACACAAAAATTACATATCCCATTTCGCAGATAATTTACATCTGAAAATTGTTGAATGATACAATTTCATTTTAATATTTGACAAATGTTATTCCAGTTAAACACACTTTTCCTGTCATATTCAACGTGTGACAGGCAATTTACAATTCACAAGCCCTGGACAGTTACTTGACAGACTTGTTCTGTTAAAACTACATTCCAACCTCATTATTTTTGACTGGAAAAGCAGTCACAGCTAGGACAGAAAAGTCTACAGGAACACAGATTGTTTTCAACCCTGTAGATCTGATGGTCGTGTGAAAAGTCAGAGTATAATGTCTCGCGTCACAGTCTCGAAATTGGAATTGATGTAATTAGCAAATAGGTAAGAACTAGCTAAGAGCATATGAAAAAAATCTAACCCACGATCATTTGATAGAGGCGTAGACCGGCTGCGAGTGAAAAAATAGCTAATGATCAAAGTCAAAAACGTCGTATCAGACATACTTTTGTTCTGTGAAATTTAGTTTGTACGAAAGTAGATTGTACTACATGAGTATTCAGAGCCGTTCATCAACACAACCTTTTAAAAATCTACCTGGGTATAAAAAGAAGGTAAAGATAAAGTCAGATGGAGTACGTGAATCTAGCTGGAAATTTGGACTTGTTGCATTTTCGACGACAAGTAGGTCATCCCCAATCCTCAACAAGAAGGGGTGGGAGATTTGACGGAAGGAGGGAGGGCTTTGATAAAAGAAAGTATATCATTTCAGTTCTAAAATCAACAGAATACAACTGATCCTCACAAAAGCTGGACTGCATTTGAATTTTGCACCAAATAATCCTACGGAGTTACGAGATGAGTTGAGAGCGAGAGGCGTTCATTTTCATTTCAAACTTCCGGGCGATAGACTCGCACAGTTTGGTTTCATTCATTTGTTTCATTATTATGTTCATCCAACTGCAAACATTTCAGAAAAGCAACTAACTCCGTTTCAACTGAGTCTATTTTCTGTTTTCTTTCATCCCCTATTTACACTGAAAATGGAGGAATGGAACGAGGCGAATGGAACGGATCGGAATTGAACCGACTGCGATTACGATAAAAGTTTATGAAACCGTAAACCGTGTTGCGTATGAACGTGGATCTCGACGTTCGAGCTTGCGGTGATCGTATCGGTGAACGAAAAAGAGCCTCGTTGTTTTTAGATTTTTTTCTTCCTTTCAATAAAAACGATCTCTATGTATACCTTACACTTCACGGGATTTTAATTAACCGACGACGTCCTATATATCGGGGTTCACGAGGTCAATATTTCAGTTTGACTGAACGTGGGCGATCACACTCGAGTGTAACGAATTCCCCGAGCTTTTTTCTTCCAGCTTGCACGAGATGATATTGTCGAAAACGAGGTTATTCCCCCCTCGCATTGGTAACGTAACGAACCCGCAAAACCTGTCATCGACCGAACGCCCTCATCCATTTTCCCAAAATCTCGCATCCCCTCCCCTTCCTCCCTTTGATACATAATTTTCATTAGTTCACTCGGGTATTATTTAGCCCGGGGTTTTGGGGGAAGACAAGATGACGTCTCTGGGATCGAAGACGGAAGTGCGGGTGGGGTTGAAACCGGTGTAAGTAAAACCAGGAGATGATGCCGAGGGGCGCAGGATGCTCGGTGGTGGGAGCTGGCTTGACCCAGTTTCACGGGTCGGTTGACCCACTTCCCTCGCTGGGGGGTTGCTCGACCCAGGTGCATGTACCTAACGCCAACAACAGGTAGTCTTGCTCAACCCCTGCTCAACTGGCTATAAATAGACCGCGACCTCCACGAACCAGTAGATAGTTTATGGACCAGTTCAAGTACGAATACGCACAATGTACGTGTACCAACATCGGTATAACACCGTCACACCAGAATAGAGAGCGTCAGACGATTTTTTTTACCAAAGCTCCACCCCTACTCTCATACGAGGTGCGAGCTTAATCGATTTTTCGAGCACATTCTGCTTCTAACTGGATTTTTCCGAGGCTTCGAGGTAAACCATACTGAGAGTTGTTGAGTTACTTATAGGTCATTCAAGGTATCATGTAGAAGACCCTTCGACGTATTGGTTACCGTGAAAAAAAAAAATCGTTCTTCAGTCAAAATTGACGTCGGAGATATTGTGGTCACTGGTCAAAGAAGAAGGGAAGTCGGGGTAGAGTTGCAGGATTCATAAAATGGTCAGGGAAGTCAGGGAAAAGTCAGTGGATACTTTGGACTGTTTCTGGGGAACACCATTTCAGACAATGTCCAAATATTTAGTGGTATATTTAGAATACGTGAATACATCAAAGTAAGTATCGATTATGGAGGTCATAATGGGAAACTAATTCATTTTCATTCTGGTGGGGCAAAAGAGTGACCAGTGTGTTTGACTTCAGTGTGTAACTGATGTTTTACAGAATTCATATCGAATAATGTACTTCATGATTTTCAAGCGTCAAAATGTGAAAACAACGGCCACTCATGATCTCTATCGCGCTTTATCCAATCCTTATTTACGCAGTTGCAGGGTTTTCCGTGACAAAAACAAAATTTGGACATTGTAAAATGAAAATTATAGTCCAAGAACGATCTTGATGGTAAAAAAAAATCCTTTTTTGATGAAAAAGAGATGAAACAAAAATACTGGAGAATATTTGAGCCCACAATTTTTCCCCTACTTTCCAACAGTAACCAGTACCTGGAAGAGTTGCCTAGTGATACCTTGGATAATGTCGGATTCAGAATATTCCATGTCAGTTTGAAATGAAGAAACTCGGTTCTAATGACGCACATTGAAACTAAACCTGCGCAGATTCAGATTCATATCGGATGCTCTTCTGATTGATTACAATCTACCTTTCTATGGGTTGTTCTATTTGCGGCTCATCTGGAATCGACCCCCGTCCTCTGAGAAGAAATAATGAACCGGACGTATGTAGCTGACGCAAAGCGTAAGTGACGCGTTGAATCTAGCTTGTGAGTAAGCCGGCGGTAGGTTGAAACTACGACCACTATCACATCATTTCTTCGTTTATAAAAAATAGATTAGCTGGTCTCTGCCACGCGTACGTCGTAATAAACGCCGGGATTTTCGACCAGTGGGTCCGACATCCGGTCTGCCTCCAGTTTTCCCTCGTCTCGCATATGTTTTCCGGAAGCTCCGAAGGTGGCTCGTTATCTGTACGGCTAGTCCATCGACTCAAAGGTCGAGGGGACGGGCATCTAGGGTCAGACATAAACCCGAATGCGCCATGAACGAGGAGGCGCTTCCTTCCTGGGGGTGAATCGGTCCTTCGACACTTTCAGAGACCATATAGACTCGCGATATCGCATTTACGAGTTTTAGAGGACTTCTTCTTTCCCTGAGGCCTGACCACGGTTGGGACGGAGGACGGTAGTGAAATCACTGGATTTAACCCAACACCCATATCATCCGACCCAGGTTAATGCGACGATTCGATTGTGGTAAATTCCATTACAGTAAGCGATTCTTCTGGTACTCAGCCCGAGAGCTGAGGTATCCAACTGAGAACCTCGGCCCTCTACCCACGCTACTAATGCACGTGGCTAGAAAGAGGAAATAAAATCGGTATGCCGTCAAAAGAGAGGCAAGAAAAAAAAAACAACAGAAAATTCAGCATCGCTGTTCCTTTCGTTTTATAAAGGAAAACTGATTTACATTCTATTCTTGTTGCGAATCACGGAGACAGGGCGAACGCGACGGGAATAAAATTACCTCTGTTGTACGGGTGAAAGATGCTCGATGAGAAAGATTCGAGCCAAGTTTTTACAATATTCATTCACACAGTCTTATTGATACGAATTCGATTCAGAATTCAGAACTATACTGTAGATTGTACGTTTGTCGAAGGGACAAACTTCGCAGATATCTTCGTGTCAAAGCTCTGAAGGCTTGTCCGCTGGATGCTCCCTGAGACTTAATTCACAAGTCTCACGTAATTGACGAGACTGTGTATAAAGCATATAAGGTAACAAAAAATTATGAGGACGAAATTATACTCAAAGGACTAAAATCGCAGAAATCTATTTTCATTACTCGATAGGTTTTTCATGCTGAATTTTAAAGAACCATCAAGACCCGAGCTCTCGGGCAATAAAGTCTTCAATTTGAAAGGGATCCCGTCTGGTCAGAGGGGACGTCAGATAGAAATGTGTCCAATGGACCGAAGGACCAAAGAGCCACGAAATATGACCGCGAATCGATTACAATTTTTATTTATTTTTTCTTCATTTTATCTTATAGAAGGTCCTTTCCCATTGCGCCCTTGCCTCTTACGACCCCTACAGAACGCGAGGATGACAGAAAGAGGGTAGAAGCGCGCTTCGCTACGCTATCCCCGGGGAATCCCCAGGGCCACGGGGCCAACGTGTCTCTTTTATCCCAGTTTTCAGTCCCCTTGGCAACGCTGACCTAACACACACGCTTCTACATCTGTCTTCATATACCCTAAATGTATTCTATACTATAGGTGTATATACGTGTATAGTTATATGGGGGATAACTAACTGCCGTATCCCCAGAGCATGTTGCTAGAAGTTTGCTCTGGGTCGTAATTGCGGAGCTCAAAGCGGATTTGGGACCCCCGTGTCACCCGGTTTGTTATTATCATTAAATAATTGCGATAAAGGATGCTAAGGGAAGGAAGGAAAACTTCGGCGCAACTAAACCACCCAGGATAGAAAGGAAAACGTATTTGTTCCGGAGTCTTGCCCAGAGCCAAGAGTGCAATGGAAGAGTTTCTCGCAACAGGTGGCACCGACAGAACTGCTCGAGGAGTTTGCTGAACGTGAGGGATGCAATGGTCGTGGTTATGCCTCTGATAGAAACTAGAGCTGGAGGCTCTCGGTTAACCTTGGCGCGTACCCTATCTGCGATGTTATCGGATTTCACCACTCATTTCCTGAGCTTAATTCCGGGAGCTAGTAAAGCGGAAACCTTATCTATACTGCTACTATCTTTTGCGGAAAATTATAAGCATCGTTCGCTCATACTTTCACCGAAAATTCAGTCTGACATCCGAAAATAAAAATCCTTTCACCTTCTTTGGCTTCCCTCTTCTCATCCATTTAGAAAAATTCTAATTGACAGCCAAATACTAACAAAGACAAGTTTTTAAAGAAGAGGACAGTCACGCCAATGAATCCAAAAATTGCTGGTGAATTACCGTCAGGAATATGTATAAGATGGACCAGAATCTACCCCGTATTTCTGTCCCTGTCTCCCATAGTTGGTCCTCTGGGAGGAGAGCAATTAGTTTTCCCTCCCCTGTCGAGAGTCGGGCTGAATTAGATCATTCATATGCACAGCTATTACGTTGGGTCTTTAAGGTATATTCCATGAAAGGTGGGTGCAGTCTGGTAGAAAAATGGTAGCACAAATGAAAATCTCGAATAATATATCGCGGAGTAAAATTGTCCTGCGGTATAAAGTATTATATATAGAATTCACTAGTGTGAAGAACATTCGAATTGACATGCGAGCTGGTCCATTGGTCACCTCGAAAATGAAATTACGTCCGTTCGCCGGATCGGATCCGATGCTCAAAGCGTCAAAGGACCTGAATCGTTTCCCGAAGCGTGGAAAAACGGGACAATTTTTTCGTGTTCAAATTTGAAAAAATAAAATAAAATACAGATGGGTGGAGATTCTACAACCTCGTTCCGTCTATTTGGAAAATTTGAATATTTTTAACCGCAGCCGAAGGCGCGCTTCGTAATTCCTCGACAAATATACATGTGGGGCATAACCCCCTGTATTTATGTGTATAAAATATCAAATCCCGCCCCCGTTTTATTGAGTGCAAAGTAGAAAGAATGGGGAAAGAAAAAATATTGATTATGGAAAATGGAATTCTAAGCTCGCGTTCTCATATCATTTGGCGTCGATGTATACACAGAATGTACCTTGCCTCTTTTCGGATAATACGGGGATGAAAATTTTCAATCGTGAATATCGGGGGGTGACCTCCTCCGGCCTCGGCTTAGCAGCGCGTTTGGTACGCTTCGCCGAGGGAGAGGCAACACTTTCCGATATCGTATCAATTCAATTCAGCCATCGATTAGATAGTTGCTATTGACAAAACTATACCCAAACCATACAAACGCACTTTTAAATCTCCCCCTCGCGCCACATAGTTTCACGCGGATTAATCGGAAAAATAATTTCACACTCGGTGGGAGATGACCATTAATTTTTTGACGAATATACATACACCTCGATTCAATAATCTACGAATAACAGTCACTGGTCCAGGGGTGAAAAATTTCCAGGTAACCACCTAGACCTTGTCGATGTAAGATTTGAGAAGAATCTAAATTATACAGACAATGGGATTATTTTTCTCTGACATGACGTTGGATGCATTCCAAAATTGAAAAAACAAAAATTATATCAATGAGTCCATCTTTCATTTCTATTTTCAATAATTTTCTCTGAGTTTTTCGTAATTTAACCAAGGAGTGGGTCAACCTGAAATTTCGATAGGGCAAAATTATTCAGTTTCTTTTAATTTTTCCATCGATTAATAATCAAACGAACCCAAAGATTTGGTAGAAAAATTGAAGCTATTATCAAAAAACCAACATTACAATTCTTTATCCGGAGCTTGACCCAAGACTAAGAAGTTCGAGAAACATGGAGTTATCACATATCACTGTAAAATCGAGAAGGTGTTAAGAGATTTTTATACTCGCCCTCATTTTCATTCAATGAATGTCTAAAGTAAAAATGTTATTTTCAGCTACTGGAAGATCGGCTGCCCCGTAAATTACATCTGAAGATCGATCGACTATATTGAGTGACAAATACGGTAGCTTCAGGTGCACCGTCTTGCCTGGTTGGTCCGACCATATCTCGGAGCACTCTACTGGTGAGTTACCTTATAATACATGAAACGCGTCGCTAAAACTTTTCTTGGTCGTGGCTTACTCCAACTCCACTTTATGCGTGTAAATTATGCATTCTTACCCCAAGAAAACGGATTTACAAAGTTAAAAGCATCTGTAGCACGAGAAAAAATTTCGTCCTTATTCCTTCATCCAGATGGTAAGAAAAAGCAAAAAAACAAATGCAATAAAAAGCTCCATAGTTATCGTTATTATTATGGGAGCTTTTCCACCCCATGGTTAACCATGTAATTTGTGGTGAGGAAAATTTATACCTTCAGGACTATAACCCCGGCATCCGGTTACTCTGGACGCGATGGAGAAGCCGTGAGTCACGTTTAATTTGACAAAAAACTAAAAAGCTACATGGGGTTGTTCTTATCGTTACACAAATTCGTTAATATTATACATATATACCTTCAGAATCCCAACGGCACCCGCTACTCGAGAAATCTACTGTATTGAGTACTGTACCTAAAACGATTCTCGGTTATGATATTCCGGGAGCTGGTTGATATGATTACGACGAGAAGCGTGAACCCCCGTCATACGAGATTAGGGGTGACACTTTTAGTTAATCAGCCAAGCCCTCCGGACTCTTTGCCCGCTTATTACCTCACTTTCGTACTCAAAGACACTTTTTTATAATATATATTATCTCCTACCCGACGAGACGCGGTTCTGTATGACGTCAAAGAGACTGAACTCGTTAATATTTCGGCGTTAATTTGTCGAACGCGTCGATGAGCCACGCGAACTAGCCGCGAATTGGAATAATTTGAATTATCGAACCAATCAATCGCACACACCGGAGCAAATGGCCTGTGAAAGTGAAACAAGTTGCACTACGGGTGTCCGACTGTGACGATGAGACAAAAAAATTCTAGGGACAACGTCGACGTGTTCAATGGACGAGGAGACACGCACAAATGAACTAAGAGTATAAAATTAAATGAACATTGATAACCGTATCGAGATTTATATTACCAAAGCTTTTGAATCTTGGTCACCAGGTCCGGAACGGGAGACACTTCCATCTACGATCTCGCAGACGATTTTGTCATTTAAAAATCAGCAGGCGTATGATGAAAGGGAATTTTAAATGTACAAATTATATTTCTTTCAATCAGAATGTTAATTTACTCACAATAATGACTGTCGCGGATTGGTGTTGCGGCCCTACTGTCGCTGTGCTCCGCTTCTCACTTCTACATCACGTCTCGACCGCCACCACCGGTAACTGGTCCTGGTTCTGAACGCGCAGGCGCCCCTACCGCGGAGTCTTGCAAATCCACGGGGTGGTTTTTGCTAATAAAAAAGCCATGTTAAATGAAGAAAATTGAAAAATAAAAACAGAATGGAGACGAGAATGGAGAGAGGGGGAATAAAAAAGCTCATGATGTACCCAACGAGGTGGTTTGAGACATCGGAGACGTCGTTAAAGCTCCCCTCCCCCAAAGATTTCAACCTGTGGCCCACCAGTCGCTCAAGAATGGCCGTGGCCTCGGATGACGTGGGTCTTATCAAGCTGGTTCTAATGACCTCGACCCCACAGCGTGGGTTTGCGTTACTGTCTGGCTGCCAGGGTTATTTTCCTTACCGAGCTGAAATCTCGCTTGTCGAATAATGGCGAATCAGGTCTTCCAATTGGACGGGTTTTTTTTAATTTCGTAGATAAACTCCAAGACTCGGCATATAAAGGAACTTGAAATAGAATTTGCGAGTGGTGGCTGCGACCAAGTTTGAAAACGTTCGACCGGGAGGATGTTCCAAAGGTTGTGATTTACATCTTGAACACGCCCCAAGTCCTTTGGCTGATTTAATATAAAATTGGGGATGTGCGCTTTCGACGAGAAGAAAAAGACCACTAATCGACGTCCAAAACTTGGTAATTTGTTCTTGGAAGCAACTAAAAAATCGGCCAAACTGTCGACAAGAATTTGTTTCACTCAAATGATAAACGAGCTTCGAAATTGAACGGAAAAATTAACTCCAAACACTTCGGACTCGAGTTAATTCGACCCTATGAAGACGGTCCGTTCTAATATAACGAACAAATATCACTATCAACTTTGCATTAAAACTTTACTCATCAACTCTCATCGCGCCCCATAGCGTCTACATTTTCCATGAAAAGTTAGGGGGGCGATTTCTCGCAGCCTTTTCCTGTCTACAAACGCGATGTGTAAATCAAGTTTAAAATAATCGGGGTTTGGGGGTGCGGTGCCCGATATAAACCCAGCCTAAAACCCACCCGCCCAAAACCAGACAGTTTCAAGCTCACAAGGCGCATGCGATCGCTTGTTGCTTCTGTCGATGGCTGGGGTAGGTTTTCGCCGGGCGGGGCACGACCTCGACTCTTCATACTCGCTTTTCCAATTGTTCGGTTGTGATCCGTCAGGGCAAACAACCCTCTGGCTAAGCGCTCTGACGTGGTACCGGCACAGATAAGCCAAAGGCTAATCCAGACGCCCCGTTGCACCCGGTTGAAGCTACGCCTAGAGGATGACGGGGATCATTCCAAAGGGCCTCGTTATTATCTCAACGAGCAACACCGGCAGAGCTTTTCCTCGCTAAACGTCACCGAGGTATAATACATTAGCGTGGAATGGTGGAAACACCCGTCGAGGGGCAAATGAAAATGGATCGTTTGCAGAATTGATGATTTCACGCCTTCCAAAACAATCACTATACTCGGAAATCGAAAGGGAGGAACAAAACGATCGGAATGTATGGGGTGGTCTCGCCGATACAAAGCGGTATAGACTCATCGAGATGTCAGACACGGAGGAAGCACACCCACGCAGAGGCGTGTGACCCGTCAGACGGCGAGACTGCGAGACTGGGTGACTGGGTGACTCTGAGAGATCAAACAGCCACATCGTATCATATCGGTACGAATTTCAAGGTCACATTATGCCGAGATTAGAACATTTTGGCGACCACGGGCGAGCGTTCACTCCTTTGCCAATTTTTTTTTCTCATTAATAATTAAAAAGTGATTTGTAACAACGAGGCGAGTTACCTTTTCACCGGAAAAGGTCACCGTCGGAAATGATTGCAGAGGGATTTGTTGAAGAAAAAATGAAAATACCTAGCGCGTGTCCATGGATTTGTCGATGCGAGTAATCGATTCGATTTGAAAAAAAGGAACCATCGAGCCGCGTGTATCGTTAGGGCAAATGTTTATCCACTTGATACGATTTTTTGCTGTCATCGTTTTTGCGAAATTCAATCGTATTGCTCTCTGCGGTGTGTATAAATAAATCTAGGGAATATCTGAAGCATATCGAGAGATATTTGAGGGAAAAGCGGAGAAACGGTACGCGGAGATCCATTCCTTCTGAATAGCAATAAGAAACATTTTCCTCAAACTTCGAAAGATTGCGAAGTCTTCAGAAGTGTTTCTGGTTACAAAGTTACCCCCAGAACCTCGGAATTCATAAACCCCGACAGAGAAAGGCTACAGACATAAATATTCAGTGAAAAAAGTGCCGGCATATTTACCCCTGAATTTTTCAGAAGCAAATCAAAAAAATCCTGCAGGTAAAATCGCGGAATATCAGCTATAGCTACATAGGTATCATCGAAAGGGTGGTACCACAGTCCCGCAGCAGTTTGTTTTCTCTTGATTGACTCAGGTTCGAGTAAACTGTAGCCGACATCGGGATAGATTTCGCCCCGCGGCACAACTGCCGGGGATCCGGTGAGCAGCGGTGAACGCAACATTCCTCTCGTACCTTTGTTTACTCATGCTTTTTCGTTACAGTACTGAACTTATTGTTTTATGAATAAATCCTGGAGAGCGCGCGGTCCCACCCCCCCGAGGGAGGAGGATAGCGCGGTTAATTTCACGGATACTCCGTAGACACCGTAGCTCTTGGTCAAGGAATGAATAACCAACGGTAAATGAGAAGCTGCGTATCAACTCTACCGCATCATAATTAACGAATGTAATTAAAACACAACTTCGTACGATATAATTTAATCCGCCTAACTGACGCTAACCAATTCCCTCCACACACACGGTACGTGGTTCCATAAATTATCGATACGCTGTGCTCTGAGCTTTCGGAAGTAACATAGCTGGTTACCCCGCCGGAAATGGATGGAAACGGAATGAATTTTGAAGAGGGAAGAATCATTTTCAGATGAATGATCATTTTTACCTCTACCATAAAAACTTCGTAGGAAACTAATTGCTTGATAACTTTAAACTTGTCGAGAAGCTTTTTGTTGTCTGATTCCCGCTGTTTACCCAATTTATTATTTTTTTTTCTACTTCTTTCACGGGATATTTTGTGCTTTGAATGGCTGAAATTTTGCATTACCAGTGTGGCCGAGCAGACCGCAGCTTTATCGAGTTTCCTGACGAAGTTTTTAATGACCAAAACGGAACGATGTTCATATACTTCGCGTACGAAATGGGGCGCATGGCGCTTGCGCCAGAGAGCCACCTGTAGCCCAGCTTCCAATCAATACATCATGACACCCTGTACCCCACCTAGTGATGGCTAAGAACTATATCGTACTCGGTTTGCAAGAACAAATTTCTATCGTGGGGCATGCGGAAACTTTTCCGTGGTTTTCCGACGAAGTAGAAACAATCTGAAAATGTTACGTAATAACGAGACTCTCCAAGGGATCTGGAACTCATTGTCGCGAAAAAATTAATATCACTAATTAAATGAGACGATATTTCAGGCCCTTGTACCCTTCAAAGAGAGTTTCGTCGTATCTTCGATAAACATGACAATAAGGTATCACGATTTCGGGCAGGGCTGTAATATTGGGCCAAAATTTGATTGTTAATTTCACGAGGGTGAACGAGCTCATCAACGTCGTGCTTCGTTCATTAATATCGCAGAAAAAAAAATTGAAATTATACTGGATTCGCGAGCTTAAAATTTTAAGAACAAAGCGACGCAATTCTTGAACTGAGCAAAAGAATTTCATCGGAAATGTTGTAACGATGCGGTAGCTCGACCAGTTTTCTCCGATGCAGCGACTTTTTAAATCTCTGCGAGGATTATTTCACCCTACAGACTGTGGTAAACCCGATCCGCACTCTCATTTACGAGTGTATAAACCTGAATAAAACGGTATTTCCGTATCGTCGACATGCAGGTGCTGACCAATTCTGGAGAATATCATCTCGCCGCTTCATGCGTTGAACTCTTGCCTATAATGTGTGCCTTTGAACTACGACATTCCGCTATCAACGAGAATCGGTGCTTTTGAAGCCTGAAAAAATACGCGCATCGAAACTGTTTCGCAGGGGATAGAAGCGAATCGGAATCTCCTTGATCTTCCGATCTTGTGTACATGCAGAACTACGTGGACGAATTGTTTCAAGAAAACATCGATACGACAGAAGTGAAAAAAGCAAAAAAAAGGTGTGGCTAAATTTGGAGCTTAATCTCGGAATGAATTAAAAAAGTAATTATTCGACGTCTTTTTAAGATGCGTACAACTCGGAATGAATTTAAAGTTTAAAAAAATCTGAGGGGTTGCCTCGTTTCGTTATTCGTATAATTTTTAAGCAAAAGTTTCAAATTGCCATCGCATATTATATTAATCTCCGGTTCATTCAGGCGGAAGTATTTGAATCAAAACTTTATTTCATTCAAAAAAGTTCGAACACCGGCTCGAAGATTGACGGAATTTGAAAAATGAAAAACGCAATCAGACTCGAAACACTCGAAAGACACGTCGGAATGGGATCAGGTGTGGCTCATGGCGATGGTCCATCCGGACCCGAGCCTCCGTCGCAGTTCCAATTCCGAACTAATACATTTATCAATGTTAGCGATCATCGAACACCGGTGTCCCCAACGAAACCGGACACAGATAGATCCTCGAGATTCTTCGACGTGTTTAACCCTCAGCTAAGTAAACCGAAAATGCAAAACAGCTGGAAGTTCCTTCTTCTATATGCAAATCCAGCAACTTTTTAGGGTGGATGAAATATTCACTCAAAATTACTTCACACCCTAAGTTCTGCCCATGATGGCGCTGCGTCTTTCTCTCCATTTGATTGGTGTACCATCGTAGAATTGGAAAATGGAAGCAAAAACTCTTCATAAACGACCAAGTGGTGATAATTCCATGGTTGAAATATCATTTTTTATTTCATTAAGACAACTTGATTCTTTGAACCAGGATATTTTTGAAGAGCTTGTCCCAGGACTCAAAATTGATTCTCAAAATCACCGTCACGGAGTGAGTAATCGAGTGCTTTATGAGACTCGACGAATCCATTTGTCCCACTTTCTCATACAACAAATGGAAACATATTATCTCTGATAACGATTAGTTATAATCTCATCCCCGTACTCGTCGATCGTCGTGACGTCTCGACACTTTTGGCGTCAATATACGTCCCAGTGACGTTGATATTCAAATCAATAGGTACATCAACAGCAGAGTCCTGCGTCTTCGGCAATAAATCCAGCGTTCACTGCCCTCTATGTATCCAAGTGTCAGTGGCAATAGCCGTGATGACACGTGTCCCAACTAATTGCGTGATGATCGATGGGCTCAAAATATAAATTTCAAATTACGTCACTCTTTCGGCTGATACAACAAGCACACATCGCTACAGATGTATCAAACCTTCGATTCAAATTACATCGTCGAAACGTTACTTTGATTCATGAATTATTGCACGAGATCTTCGTAGGATTGAATGACCGGTGCTCACAATGCCTATGCCTATGCCTGAGCCAATATCTGTGGGCCTTTTTCACTGAAACGAAGCCATTACTCTTCTCGGGAAATCCTATGTGGAAATAAAGAGCTTTCTGAACAGTGGAAACTCGGACCGTTGTCCGGGTAATAAGAAAGCCTTTTCGGATGGTACCGAGTCAACACTAAATCACCCGATTATGTGAGTCAACTCTCGATGCTCGAAGACTTATTAAGACGTATATGATCGTGCTAATTGCAGCCAAGTACTGTGAAATTGTAAATCCCAATTATCCCCAAGGACCCAATTTTCTTGGCGACAGCAGCTGTCCGCGGTAGATTGTCAGTCACCAATTATTTGAGGATGAGAGAACACCTGGTGCTCACGTCTGACAAGCACAGCTTTGTAGAATTACCGGTAAATCCTCTAATCCAAAATTCCAGTGGAGTTGATGTTTGAACAAATTTATCCACGCCCGGATATAGTGGGTGGAGTTTTTGCGTTCGTCCAC
Organism: Euura lappo; assembly: GCA_018257835.1. Classification (NCBI taxonomy): domain Eukaryota; kingdom Metazoa; phylum Arthropoda; class Insecta; order Hymenoptera; family Tenthredinidae; genus Euura; species Euura lappo. Next base: position 346,442 of record JAEUYN010001751.1, read on the forward strand.
TCTGAAAACTTTAAATCTACTACAAAGCTGAATGTACAATGGTATTTTATTTAGAATGAAAAAAGTCAATTACTCTTGGTCTGGTTTCGCTCGCTCGGGTAACACGATGGAAAAAAAATGAGTATTCCGTTTCCATGCGAATTGAAATTGACAGCCAGAACTTGAGGAATAAAGTTACGTATGGGACCGTAGAGTCGTAATACTTGGAATTTTGCTCCAAGTCAGGACCACGATATCGCGCCACGTGTCTCACATCAAGACAGCAATTCCCACCGCATGACGCTTTATTACTACTTAAATTACGTTTTACAGCCGAATATGAAACTTCTCGAAGTCTGTAAACCGTGAGATTAAAAAATGAGTCTTTCATTGGAGTCCCGCATTGCTCGTTAAGTTTATAAGATTCAGACGTCAACATCGGACCTCGGACCTCGGAAAGCCAAACGAAAAACTGCCAAGTGGACGAGAACGTCGTCGTCAAACGGAAATTCGAAACTTCTTAATGAGGGCGCATTTGAATAAAACAAAAACTTGCCACTGGGTCACGTTGATTGCGCGTGATAAATGTTCCTAAGACAATCTAACACTGCAATGACCGTAATTCAATTTCACTTAAAACTTCGAAAGCTGATTGAAAGCGCGGTGAAAGGCGTAACTGTAATTATCATTGACATCTCAGCTTGCATGGTACTTCTTTATCCAAAACAGAGAAAAACGCAGTGGCGAAATGGCTTCGTGTGAAATTGTTGACGACGAACACAAGGGTGCCAAATTGGGGACGAATTTATCTATTGTTTGCTAAATAAGCTGCGCGTCGTTACCTCTAATGAGATCCCACTAACAACAATGATCTGGCGAATGATCGTACTTGTTGTAGATTCAACGCAGTCTGAAGTCTGGAGTTCCTATCGTTATCCTGATATCTCTGCTGGAGATGGATTGCTCTATCTAGTAGTTCATTATTCAGTGCTCGCCTATTTACCCTAATTGCAAACTACTCTATAGGTATCTATACCCACAAAGAGTTTAGGATCGCTTTTGTACGAACAAATTACTTCAAAGCTCGGGCCCTAATTTTGGTCAGAACTTTGTGTCTTTTATCCGGACATTTTAAGCCTGTTCGTTGACAACGATGATATCAAAGCATGCAATACTCGGGAGAGAGAAAGAGATATCCACGCGTCACTAGCGGCAGATAATTAGCGTATAATTAACAACAAAGACGTCCGTATCCAAGGCTACTGAAGCCGGAAATTTGGTTCGTCAAACTCGATGCGAAACCTCTTGTCAAAGGATTTCTCGATAATGAATTAAGCGCGGTGACAAGGAGATTTGTTTCCCAGTTTCTAAGTCCCGCACAGATTCGGTCAATTATATCAAGCTTACTCATTCACTCAATTATATGGGTCGGTCAGAAGCTCAAGAAAGCCTCAATGGGTTCCAACGGAACGTTTTTTGGGGTGAAAACTGGTTTGTATCCGCTTTTGAGAGAATTGTTCCCATTCCGACGTCAACGGAATGGACGCTACATTTTTTTTTTTAACGAGAAAGGTTAGAAAAAGTTCAATCATGTCCCGTTTAAACCACATTTAGTAACCAATTTCGCTGACTCTGTGGACGTTTATGAATTCCGTTACCATAGTCTAGGGTTAACTCATGTAATTGAACTATTGTACGGTTATTGCCCACGTGGCTGTACTAGGCATCGCCAATTTCACGTCTCCATAACCTTTTCCATCTGGTAGTCTGGGTCTGTAAAGCCATACAAAGCACAGCAATATCTACCGGAAGCAAGTACCTACTGAAAGCTGCAAGCAATCATTCTTCGTTTATCCAAAAGATCCTGTCTCTTGAGCTGTAGTCCGGTGGTTATGTGATGTGTGGCTGATTATGTGGTGAAGGTAAATGTATAATAATATTGAAAATTTGTTCATAAATTCAAAGAACGTGCATAGCATGCATTCACTTTGCTATACTGAATTTGTATTTTACAATTCTATCGTGTAGTTAATGTGTAGTGAATTCACAATCATTTTTTACAGTGTATGTTCTTTGAGTGGTAAGAAACATTCATGCGTGTAGATGTACTGTGTCGGGTGGAAAAAGTCAATGCGAAACAAAAGCACATGAGTCTTTAAAGGGAGATTTTGAGGACCTCGTTTCGCACGTGTAACGATGCCAGAATACGAAACTCTAGGAAAGTAGGTTGGGTCGAATGTTTGTCATAAATTGGAGGTAAGAGGACATTTTTCCCATTTCCCAATATGTTATAGGCAAAAAACTGGTCTCAACTGGTCCCTTCGAGTCCAAGGACACAAAAATTGATAGCTTAGACTATGATCATTGAAAAAAGCTCTTTTCCACTCGTGTATCGGTTCTACGATGTCGACTATTTTTCAGGAGTCGACGATTATGCCGACAAAAGTGACGGTTCACTGAATCTCGTAGTTGGATAAGTTTCATGAGTTTGATCAGTCGAGGGTTGTGTGACGCTCTGGGGTTGCTGGGGCTTCGGTAAGGATCTTGAGCCTCACGCACCTCGGAGGCGATGGACCACGTTGCGCAGCGTGAAGTGAAGGTCCATCTAAATATAACGTTGCCGTGAGCTCGCCCACGTTTGCCTGGCTAAAATCGATTTTCCCTGGCAGACAAGCCCCTCTGTTTCTTTTGACGAACTGTGACATCATCGATCGTCGGTAAGTTCGAGCTTTTTTACCAGATTTCGAAATTATTTCTCACCAACATATCAACGATACCCGTTGTCTAGATTTTTCACTTCCGATATTAAAACAATCTTTTATGTCGTAAAGACAGATTTTTTTCATGAGAATATAGACGACGAAATCAGAGTGTAAATTTTTGAAGGTGATGATCTGGGTGGTGGAATGAAGAGACGTAGTACGTTGCTTTTTTTTAAAACACATAAACATTTTATTTTTCGAACATGAGGTCGTCAAACGTACTTATTACGTAGTTATATTTGCATTTGAAAATGTTTTTTTTTTCTTTCTTATTCATCTTCTTCTTCATCTTTTCATAATTTTATGTACATAAGATTACAAACATTCAAATATTCTTTTATGTCTCTTAAATGTTAAGAAAATAATAATTATTAATCGATATTCATATTGCTAGGGTTTTTTTTCCGCCCCATTAGTCTAATTTTAAACACTGCGTTGTAACAAATAAGTTTTCCGTTATATTACTCTCTATAACTTTCCTTTTCCGTTACCGAAACATTTTCCCAATAATGTGGGGATATTAACACATCGACAGGATCGGGTTCGACAGTAGAATTATTCATTATTCAAAATACATTCAAAGAGAAATGAAAAATACGTTCGGCTTCAATGTTCTAGGACCAACGATCATAATACACCTCGAATCTCCGGTTGTCCGCGTTGCACGTTCCTATGGCTACAAAAATATATCAATCTACAATCAATTTCGACGTCCTTCTACACAAATCCTTGTTTTTCTCCCATTTGATAAAAAAAAATCCAAAAATCGTTGAATCTCTTCCAGTAAATTTTCCAGAACTGACATAAGATTCGAGGCTGATCGAGTGAACAGTGCGATTCCTCCAGATTCAGAGTCACTAATTACCCTCGGCACCGCACGTCGATTAAGAGGTACTTGAGCAATCGGCCCTATTACGTAACGATTCAAGTACACTATAGTCATAGAATAATTTACGTTAATCTAATCTAAAAAAAGAAATCGTATGGTACAATAGCTACATTCTTGTTTTCTTGTTTTCCTTCAATCTCGTTATTTTATACTACGAGAAAAAAAAATACACTCGATCGTAGAGCAACGATATATTTTATTCAAGTCTCGCAACGCGACTACATTTCCGGGATTAGATCAATTCCAACACGCACCTTGGGAACTTGATGAATTTTTGTGAGCCACAGTGAGTCGTTTCAAATCGCTGATTACATTGTTAATTTTTCTACAAATATTCAATTCTCTGCAAATTCGATTTTCTGCATGATAACAATAATTTTTTGTCGAATATTTTCATCCCTAGTTTTGCGACTCACTCTGTTAGCAGCAAACAGACTAGAATTATTTTATAATATTTTAACTATACATTTAACTATTTCTTTTTGCTTTGTTTGTTTCCTTTTTTTGTTTTGTCATTTGAACACAGTACAGTTTTTCGTATATAAAATACGTCTAGAAGAATGACTATGAGAAATGAAGAAAAAAGAAAACAAAAACTTTTAGTTTTGAGCAGAAAAAATATCAATTATCTATTTCTTTTATCATACTTACGAATGATTTGAGTTTGATTAGAAATGTTATATTATATTTGCTAACATGTATATGCAATGTTTTAATAATATTTATCTCCTTGTATATCGGTTATAATCATGTAACATTAGGTAGTGAGGATGCATTGCGTATTTTATACGACAAGAATACGATAAATATGTGATTTATTTCGACATTGAGGTTCGCGACACGAGGATATTCCCGTATTTATCTATATAATGTTTAGCTGAATATTTATGATTTTCGTTTATTTTTATTTTTTCATTTATTTATTATTACTGTTACGTAGTGTCGCGTCGCGTTCGGGTTACACGATCACTTTAAGGCGTTAATCAGCGTGTTGATCTTGAAGACACGATGTCCGCGGAATTGGTCCTATCTTAGATTACAAAAATCATAATCCTATAGTCCGGAACAGAGTAAAGCGTAGAAAGTACAAAATACACTAGATATTATACTAAAAAGTTTGAAAAAATTAAGTATGCAAGATAGAAAATAGGAAATCGAAAAACGGATATTAAAACGCCGACTTTTCACCGCAATTCACATATCATGCCAGATAAACTCTCCAAGTTCATGGACTGAATAAAAACAGCTACCATGGAGCGAAATTTCCATCGCCTGGACTGAAGAAGTGACTTCATTATACGATTTTATCCCGAGATTCGTTAATTGTTTTTAATGTTCGTTTATTATTTTTTATTCTTTATTTATTCATTCATTTAGCACTTTTACAACAAGTGTATCATCTAGTCCGATTCAACCTTCGTGTCACCTACGCCGATCACAAGAATCGTATTCGAATCTGGCAGAAGATATGGTCAAGTCAAGTGACTTTTCGGTACAGATCAAAGTCGAATGCATTTTAGTCGAGAGCCACGTCTTACTGGTGCGCTTCTTCACCCTCTTCTTGCGAAACGATACTGGATCGATTAGACCTGACGTCCAGATCCATCCCGAAGGGTTTCGTCGAGCCGAGGAGAGCCTGAACACCAGGCTCTTCGATACTCAGGCTGTATTCTAGCGAACTATCACTGGAAATACAGAAACAGACTTCTACTGATCAACATAGTCTTCAACGTCACTCTGAAACTATTGCTTTTATAAAACCCGAAGTCAATCGTACCCTAATGCGTTTACCTGACGATGCTGCCCCGGTCACCAGAGGCCGTTGTCGGCGCTGTGCAGTTTTCCCCGTTGCAAGGTCGCTCGCCATTGCTGGTACAGGTGTTGGATTCCTTGAGGGAAGCCCTCCTCGACTCCTCGTGACACTCGCATCTGCATTCTTCCGGCTGAACGTAGCTGTAACCGCCCTTGGCTTCGTCGTCTGGTCTCGGAATGGTCTGGATCCTTTTTGGAGCCTTGCGTTTTTCGGGGATCTCCTCGAAGTTTATCCAGTTTGTCGGTCTCGCCGCAGGTGCTCGAGGTGGGAGCGGCGGTGGACTAGGCGACTTCCCAGCATTCCTCGGCACTCGACCAGCAAATTCTGTGAAAGTGTTCGTCATCTGCTTCCTCGGGCTCTTCAACTTGAAACTATCCTCTCTAGGTAGGGATATCTTCATCTTCTCTACCCTCCGTTCGTCCAGGGATGTTTGCATCACGAACTCGTCCAATAGGGTTGGGTTTATGGGGGTAGTCGACCTCGGTCTCTCGATGGGAATCGTTCTGCAAACGAATTCAACGTCAAGAATATTCGGAAGTTATATTGCTACTATTTTACAACCATTTCATTTCACAACTCTTCCATTTACAGGGTATCGAGCGATTTGTCATTTCATAATTCCCTGAAAATTCCAGGTTTTCGAGACCAATATTTGTCATTTTTCGAGAGCAACAACTTACATTTTCGTCAATAATGCATTTTTTATTTTACTACGATGTCTAGCTACTCAAGTTAGGATCTCTAATTCAGGACTTTCAGGTTTTTCAAGAAGGGAGACACCGTGTGGTGAATAGCGAGAGACATCCTTTCATTTCTAATGATTTATCTACGCTGTCCAGGTGGATGTAACTTTTTGGCTATTCAATATTCTCTCAGAATTCCAACGAGGGCTTGAAAATTAGCCGACATGCCACAAATTCAGACTATAGCCATCACATAAAGCCAATTGTAATGACAGAACAGGGTGTGCAAAATTTGGAAGTTTTAGAGGTTTATTCGTCGATGGACGACTGCCCGAACTATTTCACAAGTGGCTTCTCCTTCATACCAATCGCCATTTTTACGAATCTGGGCTTACCTGACTTCCTGGAGCCTCTGTTTGACGGGTAGCATCGGGACAGCTGCGCTTTTTTCAAGAGGCAAAGTGGTCGGGACGTAGGGAAGGTCTTCCTCGAAGCTCTCCTCGTAGCAGAGTCCTTTCCTCTCATCCGGCAGCTCCTCGGCCACCTTTTCAGCCTTGTTCCGAATGAACTCTATCTCCGAGTCTCTTTCAGACTCGGAACTATTGTGATCCAGGTCCGAAACAACGCTTGGAGTTTTAACTAGGCCATCGGTAACCTTCAGACCAGCGTCTAGCGAGTCGGATTCCCTCGAGCCGTGGGGGGCTGGCGTCCTGACTGGTTCGTTGCCGTTTATTTCAGTCTTTGGTGAGGTGTCGTCTATCCTCTCCGGGGGCTCGATCTTCTGCAGTTCTTTACTCTTCCGTTTAGGCTTCACTATTTCGGGCTTCTTAACGACGGCTTCCTTCGGACCACCATTTGCCAGCTGTGAGTCGTTTGATCCAAGCTTCGAAGCGACAGAATCGATCTTCGTGTCCCTCAGCAGTGACTTCGTCGTTTGTACGCTGATCCTCGACTCCTTCGACGAGCTCTTTGACATCTGAGACTCCCTCGAGATACTCTGCGGTATTTGGCTCTCCTTGGAAGACGACCTGTGCACCGAAGCCTCGATGCTCGCCTCCGTTTTCACCTGGTTAGACACGTGGTGCTCTATGGAAGCCTCGGTCACTATGTTTCCGGACCGCGGTTCCGACTCGTACTCGTCGAATAGTTTCGTCGGAGTTTCGAGCGGGATCGAAACACTTTCCGACGGAAGAGCGACTTCGTAGTTTCTATCATCAGCGTGGAGACTGATGAATATGGAATCGTCCCTCGACTGGTTCCCCCTTTCGGAATTGAACGTGAATTCGACATTGCCGATGCTCTCCATCGAGGGATTGTCACCGTCCATCGGAGTCGTGGGATCACCGCAGCTTTTCTTGCGTTCCCTCTTCTTGAACAGACTCAAAGTCGACGAAAATACGCCCTTGTTCTTCGGGTCCTTCTTCAGCGTGGAGCCCTTGTCGACCGACACCCGCTCCCTGGACTTTGATCTGCTCCTGATGCTCTCCGTCGTGTCTCTGATCTTCGAGGTCAGACTCCTCCTCGACTTACCCCCGGGGGTCGGAGACTCGGGGCTCAGAACACTTCCGTCGGTCCTCGCCTTGAAGAGCGAGGTGAAACTGCTCTTCCGTGAAACCGATGAAGGACTCGGGGTCCTCGAACCCTCCAACTCTCTGACCTTTTGATGTCTCGGTAATTTCGGACTACCCTGGATCCCACTCGTCGTTGGTGTCGTCTGCACGATTTCTTTGAAATTCTGAGGAGTCTTACGCTTGTCCGACAGGTCGAGGGACGCCGGCTTCTGCACTTCGCTAGTCTTTGATACTTGATCTTCGTGTTTTTTGATTATCGGAACCTGGAGCAGAGGGGAATCAGGCAAAATGTGATCCTCAAGGAGATGACATTTTTTTAAATTGAGGAAACTCACGTCGATGTTGACTCTCTCGAGGACTCGTTTGGTGATTTCAACTTCCCTTTTGAATATCTCCTTCCTGTCTTCGCGCCCTCTTCGTCTCGGTTTGTCCAGGGGATCAGGTTTCAGATTTCCCGCAACGACCGGCACCTTTATACTGTCTGGAATCAGAGCCCGCGTCGTGTCCGCTTCTCTCTGCAGAAGAACTTTTTCTAGGTCATCCGTTTCCGGTTTTGACGGTTCTATCAGGTTGTCAGCCAACGTCGGTTTACTTCCGCAAAACGACGTTTCCAAAAGGCATTTGTGCGGGCTGGGGGACCTGTGACAACCAACATTAAAATCCTGTTGCAATTAACTCTTAACGATTGAAATTCATCCGTTTCCCATGCATTTTCGTACCTTGAAGAGGTGCCTGACATAACCGAAAGCTTTCCGGATACTCCAGATCCCTGGCTCCCGACGGAAGACAGCCTCGAAGTTCTTCCGCTGATGTTGAGCAGGATGATTTCCGAACAATTGCTGTCTTTCCGTTCTCGATCGAGAACCCTCGAGGCTCCATATTCCGACTGAGTTCCATCCTCTTTGAGCCTCCGTCTGGCCAACTTTTTCGAATGGCTTTTCAGGTCCTGCTCGTGGATGGGATCCTGCAGGTCCAGTTCTTCGGTAGACGATCTCAAATCCGTAACATCCTCTTTGTATCCAAGAGTGAGTTTGTTACCCGGCGGAGGCTCTGCGCCTGTAAAGTCAAGATTTAAGCCAATATAGACAACGAAGCCTAACAACATGAACTTTCTTACGCTCGAACTAATCCGAACACGACGAGGAATGAATGAACCCAAAAACCCGGGTACATACCTGCGAGAAGTTCCCTCTCAGGCGATGATTCCCGAGAATTATTGCTGTCCTCGTGGTGCGAGGAGCTGCTGGCCCGGCTGATGTCAATCCTCGGGGTGCTGGGCGTCTTCAAAGAACTGCCCGGCGTCACCGGGGTCGTTACTTCGACAATTCCAGGCATTCTTGTTGCTACCTCTCCCTGAAATTTGAAGAGGAAAGTTTGTCTTGTGAGTTGGGTGAAGTTGACTTCTCCAAATTGGACCTCGACCTAGTTCAAATCTATCGTCTACAACTCACGTTCTCTAACTCGTCCGACAGATCTTCAAAAGAAGCGATCGGAGCAGGTCCCAGCTTCCGTTGATGGATACTCGGGAATCCCGATGCCATTTTCTATAATATCGCTGCAGGCTTTCTCTGCAACGTAAACGAACCAGCTCATTATTGACGAAATGAGGGACTGCAGAGAGGATGAAAGACCGAGCGGCTAAGCGAACGGTTCTTTATGCCTGAGCTTATTAGCGGAGTATTAGACCGATTAGGCCAAGGACGAATTATTTACCAAGTCTCTTTGCACGGTGATAAACGTCACGAAGTGCCTGTCAAAGGCAGAAAATCACGGGAAAAATATAACCTGAGTAAAGCTGTGCTAAATCGATTGTTTGATAGCGTTATTCAAGGGAATTGGAACGCCGCTCTTCTACTCGTGCCTCTTCGAGCTGGAGCTCATTGTTTACTCAAAGGGATTATCGAGTTATTCGAGAAGCTGATTGATTCAGGTCATCGCATTCAACCTCTCCAAAAGTCGTCCATCCTCCAAGTGTAATTTCATCCTCATCTGTCCGGCGCAAAAAATAAGAGAGAATATATTTTCCAAGTGAGAAACACGAGATTCTTGCGCATCAACACAACCGCCGTGCTTTCAACGGTATATTTTTTGCTTCCGAATTTTTTTGGGTTTTAACGACGGAATACTGTACCAGGATTCACGGGTCCCGTGCCAACAATGAAAACCTTCACTCCTTACAAAAGTATACGATCGATCCTTCTCTCTCCATGGGTATATTATATGTATAGTCACACTGTACCAGCAACCGGCTAACACAGACTCTACGACAGGCCAACGTCGACGGTCGTCGATCGCCCTCGTGGGTTCCGAGAGACGACCTAAATTGCCACCGTTCGACGCCCACCACGCGGCCTAATTAACGATAAGCTCGATCAATCCGTGAACCGTTATCAGCGAATTAGTTACAGACTTCAGAGCTCGAACGTGATTCCAAGGACGTGTGGATCCGTACCCTATTCCGGAAGTCAGTGGATATTCGGTTTTGGAGCATGTCGATGATGTCAAACAAATTAATTCTCTTTCGTTGCCCTTTAGGAGCCAGGAGGGTCAGCTTGGGAGTGGCCAATAGCTTTTTACCATGACATGGAAAGGTGCCAAAAGTATCCAGAGCATCGTCCACCCACGGAGCGCGAGACGAGATGGACATTTGGCCTGTCAGCCAGTCCGCTGCTTTCTTTCATATTGAGTCCACGTTTCGCCAGGCGAGTTTGCTTCGCGGTGGGCATATCGGTCTATAAATACTAGCTATTTCTGAACTGTTATGTTTTCGCTGTATAAATTGAACTTTTTCGAAACCACGAATTTAACAGACTCCGTGACTCGACTCGGGTAAACAAACTAGTGATCCAGTTCTATGTGGAACCATGCCATCGCGATCATCTCCACCACAGACAGAGTTACCATAGGAGCTATAGTGGATCGTTGATGAGATATTAAAAACGAAAACGTGAATTTCGATTGCCCAGCATGAGTGTAATGGTCGGATATAAATTCCAGCCTCTTCGACGAATCAGGGACTGGATAATTTATGTGGGACAAGGAACCACATGACCGATATCAGTCCGATTACAGAAAATTGAGTAAAAACGTTGATAGTCTGTGTACTAGGTATTCGATTGACTTACCCCAGTTGCGGCGGCTCCGTTCCATTAAGGGAGAATCGATTGTCTGTTACACCATGCTCCAGTCCCCTGTTACAAAAGCCACCCGGTCCTTGTGCGATCCTGGACAGACTCACATGTTGCCAGAGTCCTCGTTGAGAAAAGAGAAACACGTTTCTTCTCTCGCCTATCACTCCTGAGGGTTCATCGCTTCATGGCTCTACCGCTTTACGAGACTCGAGGAGGAGGCGTCGTAGAGGAGCGTCGCGACGTCCGCTCCTCCGGACTCTCGCGGCGTCGCGTTTGAGTTTGTTACCGTAGCGGCGCCAGCCGTACCACCCGATCGATGAATCCCCCAATCCGCCCCCCGCGCGTGCCCCCAATTCCAAACCCAACCGCTGCTCACTATTACCAACTGTCAGGCGTCAAAAACCACCCCTGGAATTCGATTCAGGATACAAAAAAAAAAAAAAAAATCACTTTTTTCCAGTTACAGCATCGAACCCAAAACCTGTACTATCATGATCGTTGCGAAGTCTCCCGGAAATAGAGAAAAGCAACAAGTCTCATGTAGCACAGTTTAATCGAGGTGGTCATCTTACAGTTGGATATGATGATAAATAATTGGTTTATAAATTGTTTTATTTTGTTAGTACGTACATTTGTGCGAGCACAAAAAAAAAGAAAAATAAAGAGAGAAGGATGGTTCGTTTATTTGAATTTTTTTTATTATTTTATTATTTTCATATGAAATAAGAACGGTGAATAATTCTTCGCTAGACTAGACACATCACAAAAGGTTTTGACGCTAATGTACCGCGTTTGTCCTTGGTCAAACAAGATTAACAACCTATAAAATTGAAGAATTTTTCATCCTTATCTTCTTTCTTCAAATATGAAATTTTGAACAATTATTTGTAGTTTTTTTTTCGTCGATTAATCAACTAATTGTTTCCCTTTTTTTTTTTGGTTTCAATAACTTTTTTTCATTTATTCGCATATCAAGTTTAAACTTTCGGTTTTCGTGGCTGTGAACAATGCCGATAATTCGTCAAATTTGCAATATGTACAGAGCCTTAGTCAAGCCAAACAATTTCTATTTACAGGGCAGTGTTAGAATTATTGAAATTATACTAATTAGGCACTAATTGTAAGTGACTCTTCTAGGCTTCTTCATTTTTCGAATCATTATTTTTATTTTCTGTCCCGATTATCTAATCAATAACGAAACACATAATCGATCACAGGGTGATCTCTAAAATAATACTTTAATGAAAAATGCGTCAAAAGCTGCTTTTAAAAATCTCCTACAATTATTTCCTAACTAATGAATAACAAATAGGGACCCTTAGGGAACCAAAGCTAAATGTAAAACGGTCAGGTTTATCAAATACGTTGCTTAATTTGCAAGGCAGAACTTGGCACGTTCGTCGATATGACGATATACCGACGACATCAACCGAGGAATAACTACCATGCGATTGCAGCCGGCTAGGTCCCTTCGATAATTTAATATACATATCGTACTAATATCTTCGTCTAGCCTATTATGGCATGATTGGAGTGATACCTGATTCTTTAATTGCCAAAACTTATCGTAACAACAGCTATCCGATAGTATATCAATGTAATGTCGTTAGTATTGGATAAAGTTTAATAATAAATTAGTAATTAACATCATCTATCAACGAGGAATTGCTACATATCGTTTGGTTTAGTCTTTAGGGGGGAACCCGCCAGTCTAATCTCCACTTTTTTTCACACCGTGTCATGCAACGCACCTTGAATCCTAAAGAATCAATAAATACAGCCACTAACTTAATCTTTAGAATGTATATATCAAAAGTGTCGGACCGATCTTGAACGAGTAATTTTCCAACATTGGTGAATAATGATCGCTGCCTGAGTCGAGCAGCCCGAGTCAATCCGAAATTGGAGCCGAACTGCGCCCTCGAACTCGGTGGTGAATCTTCGAATCGAATCTATTTTCTTGGGTGACCTTTTCCAGGGACCTCTTCAAGACCGGATCGAAGACGTGCTGGACGATGTTGAAACGAAACGGTTAAGCTTACTGTCGATTATTATCTCGTCTCCGTTTCTTATGTTGTAACGATAGAGCTGCTTGTTCGGGTACAGCATCTCTTCGGGTCCGTACATCGTCTTCATTTCCTACAAAATAAAAGGATAAACTTTTCAGACACAAATGTTCGGTACCGAGATGGCTTACCTTGGCCGGACTAAGGGATTATGGGATATTTTTTGCGGGACTAACATGGAGGGAAATTAACCTATACCGCGATCTCGGGGCTCGTAAAACGACGCTCGAGAAACCAACAATTCTGAAAAATATTTATTCGATATTAATTGTGAATATTTTAGGCTACCTGATCCACGTAGAACAGCCGCATTCGATTGGCTGGTATTTTGACCATGGATTCAAGCTTTGTTTTCAGCTCAAAAACTGTCCTGTACACATCCACACATCGTACCTGGAATTAAACGAATATCGTTATACAAATAGGAATCAGAAACCACGAATTTACACAGAGGCTTTGCAATACGAGCTGATTAACTCACCTCGACAAGATCTCCGTATGTGAACGTGACCTTGACACGTTTTTCGGGTGTTAAATCCACGTGAACTAGCGGGTCTAGTTTTCCGTGAATTCCTACCAGCTCTGAGTACCTGGAAAAGCAAACAAAATTATAGATCAAGTAAAAAAAAAAGGAGAACAAGGATCGTAAGGACGGATAACAGCAGACGAAACAATGGGTACCTTTCTGGACGATCGGCCTCTGGCTTGTCCATGTAGTATCGGATGAAGGCGCGCTCAGCGTCTTCGCGTTCCTGCGCCGAAATGGATCCACCACCATTTAGCGTCTCTACGTTCGGGAGTCTGGCGATAAGAAGCTGCCGCCTTTCATGCTCCGTGTATTCCTGCGGACTCTGCAATTGAATGAGAATAAAAATGTAGCAATTGCGGGTGCAGCTGTCCGTCTCCCAGTGAACTCTGAACATTGATTCTTGCGAACCGTTCAGAAGCCTCATTCACCTCGAACAAAGGACAGCCTTGAATCCTCAAGGACTTCAGGGCCGGGAACCTGGCGAGTCGTTCCACGTCGTCCCATGCTGACAAAAGGGTTCCGTTCACGTTCAGGAATCTTAGCATTCGGAAGGGATCGTGTGCAGATCTGACTTTGGTGCTGCTCGACTCGCACTCGGACTCGGTTCTGTTGTAGGCTTTTTCATCGGCGAATATCCGGTTCTCGGAGCACTTGTCCGATGGCTCCGAGTCCGGTAGATTCTTGTTCTCGTTTTCGTCACTTTTGACCGGTAGTTTATCCTGGGAAACTGATCGCGGTAAGGTGTTCCGGTTTTCCTCAAGGCTCAAAGAGCGGATCGGACACTCGGCCAACACCAGACTTTCCAAATTTGGGAAGACGTAACCGAGCTTCGATATTTCTGACCATAACTCTATCGGATTGCCGGTGAAGTGCAACTTCTTCACGCTCCCGTTGTCGGTACCGGACTTCTCGTACTCGAGATCGACGGTCTTGTACTCGTTCAATGAGAGGTGAAGCTCTTCGAGATTTTTTAGGAGCTTTATCAGACCCTGAACCGTCGACCATGACGTGTGGGTTCCATTGAGGACCAAATTTTTCAAATAATCGTACTTGCCGTCTTTGATTTCGAGCCCTTCGCCTAGACTGTTGAAACTCAAGTTGACGAATTTTACTTTGGGCATGTGCTGAAGGATACCAAAAATTTCTGTCCATTGCGTGAGCTTGTTTTGCGCCAAGTCAAGCTCCTCGACGTTCTTGCATTTGTTCTTCAATTTCTCGTCATCGTTTCCGGCAGACTCGATGTCGCAGTCTTGAAGCACGAGCAACGCTGGAACCGTGTGACGAGGGGACTTCTTCGGTACGAAAATGCTCACTGACAACGCCGTCTTAGGAGAACCTGACTCCGTCTCTTCGTCTGTTAGAGAACAATCGGTTGTTGAACTGCCGTATTTCAGCTCCAAGGCTTCCAGTAAAGACGGCATCTTACAGCATTCTATAACAGACAATGAAGACGAAGATTGTTAATGATAAATCACTGTGATCTCTTGATCGAGGATGAAGACGCGCCAAGTTGATTCCGAGAATGCAAATCGTGGCTACGGAAACCATAAAACAATTCTTAAACGACTGAAAAGGTCCTGAAACAATGTCTGGATTACGATCGTCTTTGGTGAGGCCATAAATTCATCATACGAGTTTGAATGGAACAGTTAATTATCATTCGATGACGAGATAACGATTTTCCTGGTAGATTTATTCATCTAATTGCCGATACAGCGGCGTAATTTTCCTTCAAGGTTAATTCGATGAAATTGAAGTTTATTATAGACCAATGCACTAAACGATTAATGGGTAAAAATGGAGGAATCAAAAGCCACGGATATAAATCGAAGGAGCAAATTCCGTAAAGTTGATCTAAAAAAAAGTGGTGGTCAGTTTTAATCCCCGCCGTTGAAGGAACGCGGCTTGCATATATGTATATCCAAGCAGAACCTCGTCTCTCCATATCTGTTAAGGTCAACCATTGTCTTTTTGCGCCGCAGCTGGGAACCGGTCCGAGTATCTCGATATGGGAAAACGGCTCTCCTACGCGAAAAATAACTCTAGATGGCGGTTAAAATTCGAACGTGCAAGCTAAACGAAGATCAAGCGGTGAGGAAATTTGAAATGGTCACTACACAAGTCATCAACTAGTATAATAGCTATAGAAATTTGTGTGTAAAAACCTTCGGGCACGGAGAATTACGACCAATACTAATCGTCGTATTACAGCTTATTACACTTGCGAAAGCAAAACTTTCAAGGCAATGATTGTTGTCTTTGTCTGTATCGTTCGATCCACTAGTGTTGTCAATTTCAACGACACCGTGCCACGATTCCGGGAAAGATAAGAATTATTTTACGTGCATAACCGGTCATAAGCGCTTCGGATATGTTTTCATTTCGAGGCAACCCGTTCGCGCAGCGTGAATTTGTGCGCCTTGCGGATTTCTATTTCCGCTCAAAGTTACTGAACTGCGTTCTGAAGAGCATCCAACAATTACGTCAGTGAAAAACTGGGTTAAAAAATGATCGTTTTTGGAAACGGGCCAGGGCCACCGACGCGGACTTTAAACATTCTGAACTCACATCTGCCTCTGCTACTTCTGTGCACAATACGATCAGTGAATTTATCAGCAAGCTGGAAAGGCTGCAGCTGATCGAACCACCGAGGAATGCTTCGATAAAGAAATGTCCAATTACAGCTGATAATATTGTGAATGAAGTTGGAATTTTTCCAATTGCCTAAAACCGATCGATTACATTGGATGAAAGAACCTCGACATTTAGCAACTATTTTTCTTCGAATTGGAAGGAAAAAAGGGGGAAAGTCTTTAGGACAAATCACAATTCTCTCTGGTTGCTTATTAACTAGTTATTGCGATATATAACTCATATATTTTGCAACCAACGTGCCGCCAACTGCTCTACGTAATCGTAGATCGGTTCAACGGCCATGCGAAATGAACTTTCTCTATAACCTAGGCTTCTCTTTCTCTATCGCTCTATTCCATCATTATTTTCTCTCTCTCTCTCTCTCTCGACTGAAACAAGCAGCACGTGTATCACTACGACGTTACGGTCAAGCACCGTTGGCGAATCGAGCGAATGGCTAATGCGTCTTGTCGCGCAAAACCAAAGTCTTTTACTACTCGTAAATGATAATTAGTTCGGGATTGATTTACTCACAGATCTTCAAACGACACGAATATTTCAAACGGAATATACCAACCGAAGAATCACAGCTGAAGGTAAAATTTCCAAGAAGAGAACAGCCAGATGACTCACAGCTGGCTACCTGTTGCAGGATATATGTTATAGTCCCGTCCCGCCAAAACCTCTGGATCTCAAGATCCGAGGATCTGGAGAACCACGACTGATTCTAAGAATGGAATACTTACGCCGCAGACAGGTGCAAATTAACCGAAGGCCTCTCAATTCATACTCGAAAATATTTGCTTTTTAACGTATGCACAATTGTCAAAATTGAATTTATCCACGAGCTGAAAAGCACGTTGGGAATTGATAGCGATATCGTTTATCAGGTGACGCTGTAGACTATAATTTTATCGCAAATTTTTACTCATCGATTGACAGAGCGATCTTCTATTGACACTGGTGCTCATTATGACTGAAATGATAATTGAATTACGATATTTGTTCAAGTTTGTTGCAATCTTTGATTCCTAAGAAAAATATACAAATCGGACATCGAGATAATGCATTGAGGCGCTTCTCCTGATAATATTTCGATCCGCATGTTCCATAAAGCTGCTCGTGGCAGATGGCTGGCTCGAATTATTTATACGCATCACGCAACCTTCGTATCCCGATTTGTAAGACTTTGATGTTATGATGAAAACTGAAGAATTTCTTTCCTCGAAAACAAGAAGGGAGAACAAAAAATAGCCTTTTTCACTTAACGACTCACGGCCAAGCGGCAGAAGACAAGAAACAACCAACAGGAGGTTAAACGTCGGAGATCTGTGGCTCCGCAAGCCGCGAGCCAAGTACCACCACGGTTAATTACACGACACACGGTGATTTATGAAGCGAGCTGTTCTGACCTAGCTTGTCTTTACAAAATGATAGAAAACTGAGGGGGTATCCACTCGTGAAATACTTATGAAATTCCATGAAACGCCTATGAAATGATTGGGACACCACATTTTGAAGTGGTTGCCCCTCGTAGAAAACGCTATGGGGTACGATGCGATGTTCCGATGACTATAGACCTGCGTTGTACTTTGGAACCGATGTTGTATCCTTTAATTTTTTCGTCCCCATAATGAGTTTTAACGATTTTATCGATCAGCAGGTGTGCCTTGGGCGATTGCGTCTAATTCCGTGTATACTTGAATTTCCAAAACCGTCACGCATGAAGGCTGATGGTGGAGCCACGCGCTCGAAGATGACGTCGAGTGCATTCGAGCGTAGTTCTATACCGTTGGGTGAAATGTCAGTGTAAGTTACCGTTGCAATTTAACGATTGAACGGATGAAGGCAATTTTAAAACCGAGACAACTGAATATGAAATTAGAACAGTCACTGGGACATTTCAACGACATGAACCGGGGTCAGGTCAGTAATTCGATTTGGCCTCACCGAGACACAGATTGGAGAAACTGACAATGAGACAAAGGAACATATGTGTAAATTAGGATCATCACAGGACGAGGAATTTTGCACGAGACTGTGACGATGTACGAGCAAAAATAAAACGTCGCAAAAGCCTCCGTCATTGAGAAGCGACCGTAGCACGTGCTCAGATGCGAAGCGGGTATAGAAATTTTAATTGACGTTACGTCACGATATTTTTCCTACATTCATGCAGATGTTGAAAATTCTCTCGATTCACCCAGTTTAAACGAGGTAGTCGGAGAAAGGCGAAACAGGATCTCGATGCATCGGTTTCCAGGTGACTTCCACGCGTGCCGACGTACCCTGGGAAAGAACCCTAATTCTTATACCTAAGAGTGGAGCTCGGCTAACGCCGGTGTGTTCTACATTGCTAAATATACGGCGGTAGAGACGGTTACGAAATGTCAGACACAGGCATTCGCGCAGTGGGTCACTCCCTGCTCGAGTTAAGCTCAGTTTCCACCACTTGCGAACCCTCGGTTATTATAACGGAGAGACACGAGTAAACAATTTGCTTGAGAAAGTGCAACTTTCGAGACATAACGCATTATTCAACTTCCGCGAATAACGCGATATTCGCAGAAAATGCTACAGGGCTCGATCGGTGTTTGTTGCATTTCTTCTTAGAGCTCCAATAAAGCCTCATTAGAGCCAATAGAACAGTCCGAAGAGTGGATTAAAAAAACGTCAGTTGCGAAATTTCGTGAATTCACACCGCAATCTGACTCCAAATGAATCACATGGGCGGTTATCTCGATATCAATCTACGTTTCGTAACTTTTTGCGCAGTGTATTATATTGCACATCGAAAATAAAAGTTGTGTAGGCCTCGCGTTTAACCGCGTCTTTCAGACGTTCTCAAAGTCAAATTTTGAAATTCGTTTGATGCCTGATTAATTTGGGCGATAATTACCGACTCGAAACTGTACTCGGCTGCGGACTAGAAGCGCTCATATCGAAATAGAAACGGGCTGCATCTACTGCGCAGAATTATTATTGCACCGTTTACTCAGTGCCTCAAGGTTACACCGCGTCCAAGAATCGTCTTTTACTCTTTGTTCCTGATGCGGCTCGGAACGTCTTCCGTGCAAATTACGTATCACGTGCGCCGAGTATCTCATGGAGAAACAGTCGAGATGCCTCGGGTTTCTTCGCGGTAGTCATTGGCGTTTTTTGTTATTTGTTATCGCTAGATACCGAGAATCAAACAAAACACCGTCGCTCCAGTCTCGCGAATGTTTACAATGCTGGCGATGTTACGCTGAGCATTATTATACGCTTTACAAGACCAACAATAATCAACGTCTCACGTGCCATACGAACCGAAACTAATTTCAATAATTTCATGAAATTTATTCTATTCCCGTATAACATTACATCGTTACGAAATGAGAGACGTTCCAACTGACATTCTCTTACGCGTACATATTATGCAGCTTGATAATGAAATGTAATTATTGGAAAACTCCACGAAAAAAATGATCAAGTCATCATTAAAATCTTTCAATCTGAAACAGTCAATAAATTCCAAGTCCTATCGCAGATATTTTTCATTCTTTTCAAATGAATCCAATGCACAAACAATTCTTTGCGAACGTAGCAGTGAGTCTGCGCGGTTCAACGACGTGGTTATAGACCGTCTGATATTGTGCAGCATCAAGATAATAGCCAACGATTCGTATGAACAAACTGAACAAGACTTTGCTCCGTTTAATCAATTTGCGAAGGAGTTGAAGCCGTTTATCTTGATGAAGCGTTGACCCGAAAAACCGAGTGGTTACTCGGGGTCAAATCATCCCATCGCATTCAGGGGTGACTTCCGGTCTGAGGGGAAGAATTTTTTTTCGACTGATGGAGAATCGACGATCTCTGACCGCTATTAAGGGTCGAAGATCTTAGGAGGCGGTAAAAGTGCGCTTTTTACTCACTGTTTGTGAACCTATGACCGAAGAATCTTCCCTCAGGAGTCTCTAGCGTTTTTATACCGCGGATCCAGGGCAGGGCCGCGATTGTACTTTAGAGCTAGCCGCTGGGGGCCGTTGATTAAAAAACGGCAATTTACCGACCGACGACGAACGGTCCTGCTCGCCGTCCGGATTTATACTGACGAAAGTAACTCCTTTGTTTAGTAAACAGAAACAGCTGAGCGAATATGCTCGTTGCGTGGGTGCCCTCCGATTAAAAACGAACTTTCACGAACTCTTACGAACCTCTGCGATCGTCACCGGAAATGCACGAACCGAGTCTTTGATCTCCAACCACTGCGCGTCGATACGACTTTCTTTTTCTATTACCACCTATATGTATAGCGGAACGTTTTATTACCTATGCAGGTTTACGATTGTTGGGAGATTTTAACTATGTACCGACGCCAGGACGACTCACACTACCTGACTCTATGTTGAGTAGTATCACAGATCAGAGACTCAATTTTCAAACTCGATATCAGTCCATGAATCGAGCAGAAGAATCGTCAGAGTTTGTTCATAACTGAAGAACAATATTCTGGACACTGCAATTGATTCGAGAAAAATTTGCACTGTTGTTTAATATTATGATTATGAGACAATCAGAGAACTAAGTACCTCGAAATGATATTATGGCAGGAATAGTTGATGCAATATTAAACCCGTGTACGAATTTTTGTCCACCGATTATGAGATCGTATGAGTATGTGCAGACGAGAGTCCCCGAGCGCTCGATCAGGTACTTAGATTAATTAGCCGCGACGTCTGGCCTAAAGTTCATGGACACCAGCTGATTGACGGACAGTGCAGAGCGCATGTTGGATTCTCCGAGGTTTTTGCCCTGGATTTGTAGAGCAGAAAAAGCAGCTAAGGCGCAGCTTTCGAGAAACCTAACGCGATGACCCCAATGATTACAGTCGTATTGCGGTGGAGGTTCAAGTATTTGTAGAGCACTGAAATATTGTAATAGGTTGACGCGTGAGGCTGAGACCCTTTCTATAACCAGTCCTATGACCTATTCTCGCTGAAGAAATCCGGAAGTTATCTTTGGAACAACCTTGGGTAGACCAAACGCACATGTGCCTCATCAAAGCGAATAGATTGCTTGCTCTATATTGTTTACTACGGTTCGAAGATAAGATAAATTGTCAATGTTAATCAGAATAAAATAGACCTAATTGTAGAGACTGCGCAATATCGCAGCAACGCGTTTCTCGTCCAGCATAGCGATGATTGATGAGCAATTACACGGCATCAAAGACGTTCAACTAGGACAATATTATATCAACAAAGTTAATTGTTTCACTTCAAATAATTTGATATTGTTGCTACCGAGAGAAAGAATTCAAGGCTTCTGGTCAAAAGGTGAAAACTTATTCATATGATAAGAAACAATATTGGATCGAAAAAAACCTCATTTCAATGTGTACTACCAAAGTGGACCACACGACGCTTTCAAGGTGCCGGTTTGACGCAAAGCTCATTATGTTGATAGCCGTCAGTCTTTAGTACTTCCAGTATAAGCACAAGACGCAATCAAGGAATCGTACAGACGTCGAATGACAACGACGTGTGACGTATCATCATTGTCATTTTTTTCTTTTCTTGTCTGTGCAGTCTGCCAAACAACGTTATTAATTCTTCCCTCTCATCGTTACACTGGCTTCTAAGTTTTGCCAGGATTTAAATAACGTGAATTTTTCTATGTCTTTATACTTGGGACTTCAGGTCGCAAGCTTTTGCAGGTAATTGAGGTATCGAGTATGTGACAATTGCTCGTAATACAAATAGTGTCGCGAATCCTTACAACTCTACCTAGATAGACGAGTAATTTTAATCTGATAAAGCTCGGGGTTCATTCGCCAGCTGTTCAGACTATAAAAGTCACATAAAAAGCGTGATTCAGTACTTTTCAGCGTACCTATACGCCTGTTTTCACATGAAAGTAACGCAGTAACGAATTTTTACGTTCTTATTTTCACAACGTAGATCATGGTAATGAGTCTAACGACGTATTTTGACCTCGGAGAAACTTGTCCAAGAAAAACAATTCTCAAGTCAGGAGTTTAGTGGTCAATGAATGAGCCGTTGTCGACGGTGGAACATACTCTGTTCCTAATTTCAGTAATTTGACAACGATTCAGCAAGATGTTGTTTTCGTCGATTCTTTTCGGGGGGATGAGTTTGAATAGTACTTACAGGATCCAGCGTGACAAGTTTCAGAACCGAAGATAAATTTCTTTGCTGACAGTTAAGGACCGGTTGTAATAAAATATTTCAAATATACTCTAAAAGATGGTGAGTGAAAGAAATTTTGAAGACAAAGAAATTTGGCACTTTGAAAAAAAGCCACAAGATACGAAAATACTTATGGCGTCCGTTCCCGGGCCAACGTAGCTTTCAAATTGTTCAACGACAAACGTCACTACGTCGACATTTTTTCACCTATAGAGTGTCGATTAAACTATGATCGTGATGTACACATAATATGCCACAAATATCGTCGCTTAAACAATTTCATATCATTTATTGATACATAGAATTTATTGATCGTACGTTTAGCTAACATATTATTATTATTATTATTATATTTTTTTGTTTGTCGCAAATTATGTTACATGTACGTAGAGTATTTTTGATACAGTTATACATTATACTTATGAATGATGATATAATAATAATCATAATCGTAACCGTCATGATAGATATATATGCATTTATATATTTATTTCATAATATATATGTTTTGTTTTTAAATGTAATTCTTTAAATATAGGTATCATGTATATATATTATGCATGTTTATAGCAGATACATTTTTTTGGAATGTTTCGGTCATTTTTGGAGCCGCCATTTAATATCTTTCGATTTTTATTCTTCAAGCAGATCACTCCGAATGCTTAAATGAATTTGAAAAATTCTAAATCAAAGTTTATACTCTTTACCTCATCCTACATGTGGATAATAAATAACATCAATTTGTTCAATTTATTTATAATACATTCACACACAAAGCTATTTATCCCTAATGCAGCACGTTTCAAACGTACTTGACTTAGATTTCTGTTAAATATGACAAACCTTGCCGTAAATGCTTAACTCACTATTCGTTTACACTTTCATCTATCATTCTTTCGTTTCCTTTTCATTATTCTCTCGCTTTCTTCCTTTCTGTATTACTGTATGTTCATAATACTATCAATTACGTATTATACGTGTTATACTTATTACTTTATATGCCAGTAATTCGATTTGAAAAACACCACAGATAGGATCCGAGATTGTTTTCAAACGCGAAATCTCTGTTCAACGATTCTACGTTATACATTATAATATATTATATATATATTAAATTTTATTGGCTACTCGTATATATGTCATATTATAACTATTTATATTAAGGTACACATCTTTCTTTTTTTTTTACTTTGCCCACACATGCGAGTATATTTTGAGATCACCAGCTGGAATTATTATTCGGTCAAAGTTTCGAAAAACTTTTTCCAAAAGTTCGATTAACGTTTTAAAAGAAGCATAACTTTACCCTGTGGCTCAGATACTTCAGGTTTCAAGTGTTTCAAAGACTAGAGAAAAATCCGTTCCAGATTTTAGTTTCATAGATAATCACACCATTCGTCAAATTTTTAGAAATCCATCGTCTGTTTGAAAATATAGGAACAAATAGAAACAATTATACAATAAAAATGCTGAACGATAAATAATACGTCATCGTTATTATAATTTCGCCTAATTACCTGACATTTTGTCTCCGTGAGTAACGTGGTTCTATGGATTACACAAGATTAATATAATACTTTGATTACTTATCGATTAATAATATAATGTATTACGTAATTTTTTATATTATATCCTTACAACTAGTGACTAGAGTTTACACTCTTTGAATCCTTTGCAGGATTATAAAATGCATAAAATAAATTAAAAATGAAACTTACGTCTATTTTTACTGACCGTATGATTATAATCGCGGAGCAATTATACCTTAATCCTAATATTTGGTGTAGCTGTCTTTCGCTGAATTGGGCAATTTCTTACCAACGAAAAAATAATCAAATGAAACTTATGTGATAGAACCTATCTATAACACTAGAGTTAATTATAGTATCGGTTAAATAGACTTACGTGTAACTGGACTTAATTCGTAATATTCATTATTAATATTATGCACACATATTTTAAGTTTTTGTTTTTTTCATTTTAATATTTTTTTGTTCGTTTTAGAATTGTCGATACCTGTTCCTTTTTTTATTTTTTATATTCATATAATATCTAGTACTGCGTAAATTATTTCTATAATATATGCATATATATTCGTATGATAATTTAACTATTTTTTCTTTCCTACAATTTAATAGAGTGACTAGATAACGTTAATTAGATCATCTGCAAGCCGGAAACAATAAGATATGCATTTTTTTTTAATTGTCAAGTATACTTATACATCTAATAAAAAACAATTTTCACTACCACGTATTTGATAACAACGAACAATTATCGTTTAATTTTGAATGGATTTCTTTTTTTCTAATCGAATTCTGTAAACATACGTATATCGATTTATTGCAAATTCGTAAACCTAATAAACTTTTAACCACTAAAATATTCATAAATATAAAATGCCTGAGACAATGAGAAATTGAAACTTTGCACTTATAGTTTCCGATTTATCCAATTTTCGTCCTGCATATTTTAAAATAGCCTTTGAAACTTTGAAACTCAGTAATTTCTGAACCACTGGAATTCTACAATATTATCTATGTTAACAAAAGAGCAGTATTGTCCTTGCTTACAAATTATTACCTTCATTATTATTATTTTTTTGCATCCTTGCATCGTTGCTTTCGGAATACAACATATATACTATATGATTTCTTATATTTCATCCAAGCACTAATCGTAAGAATAGAGTAAGCAATGTTATTTTAATATCCCGTTGTTATCTAGCTCTCCCTTTCTTCGTTCTTTTTCAATAACGACGCGCTCGTCTTTAACTTATTTTAATCTAGTTATAATTTCATTTTCATTGAATTACAATTATATGGGTAACTAAAAACCCTAAACAATCCCTAATAGTACCAACCTAACTTACCCAAAAAGAAATAAAATCCTCATTAATCCGAAGAATCAGAGTCAGACTCTGCCGGAGGTTCCGGAAATTCGTTATGCACTTCCGGCGTAGCTTCCGGAATCTTCTTACTCAACGTCGCCGTGACGTAGGCGCCTGGTCCCTCACCTTGAGTGTGCTCGATTCCGACCCTGAAGGAGATTATTTTAATCAGAACGTCAATCAATGAAATCGAGTGTGCTAATGACTGCCAATAAAAAATATACCGACCTGTACTCGTGTCGCGACAAATTCCTCACGTATTTCTCCGGCGGATTGTCGCTGTCACTGTTCTGAAGACTCACGCTACGAGCCGTAGTGTGGGACACCTGAGTAGCCGGCATTGTAAATTCGACGTAACAATATTCCGTCAACTGTTCAGGGATCTGATCATACGAGGTCAAAGCCATTCTGCAGACGAGTTGATGAGTCGTGTAAGCTCCTGTGACAAAAACGACATTTCGGGTGTCGTGGATTCAAATACTTCTGATGAACTTATCAATTCGCTGTTTCTACCTTAGCACAATCGCGACTGAAACGGACAATAGGCTGCACCGAGTGAGTAAAGAGGGAATAGAATCGCGAAGGCGACGCCAAGACTCGTTTGATTGTAATTAATCGAATAGCAAACAGTACCTTGGCCTTCTTTGGGCAGTCTTGGCATTCTCCACACTATGGCACGATGCTGATGTTCGTATTTGGCCTGGCCGGAGGTCACCTCCATCAGTTGTGGTTCCAGGGTGTCAACGGCGCCCAGGAACCGCTCGATACCCTTGATCTTGCCGGTCCTTCGATGTGCAGACTTCACGGAACCGTATCTGAAGTGCTTTTCCACCCTGAAGAGGTAGATCCAACATTCAGGAATCGGAAAACGGACCATCACGTCCTCGCAAGGCACCTGGCCAAGCTTCCTCGAGGCGAATCCGGGAACCAAAATGTCCGCCCTCAACTCGACCTACGGAAAAAGTAGCAATCGTCAAGTCTCTCCGCATCTTAATAATGTTGAAACTCGAGTTATGGGGAAACACAAAAACGGTGAAATTCATCTACACAACTTTGAGCCCACCTTGTTTCCGGTGACGCACATAACGGCTTTCAGCTGTAGGGGTAACTCCCTGTTCTTGGGGGGCCTTACCCTGAATCTCATCAATTCGATGTAGCAGGCGTCAGGTGGTTTGAACCTTGGGAAATTGTTAGTGTGTCAGTCATGGGATTAAAAAGCTGTAGACAGTTATTGTGCTTTGTTACGTTGATTAAATACAAGCACCTTTTCGGAAGCCTGATCAAACTCTTCACACTTTCGACATGGCTCTTAGAAACTTACTTTATGATCCTGGATCTCTCGTACTCGTCCTGCTGAACGCAGGAATGAAACTCGACGTTTTCTAATCTTATCCATTCTTCTGTGACCACGGGGATGATATCGTGCCTTCCAACGACCTCTTTACCCTGCCTCCACATGTCGTTTATTCCCAGTTCAACATCAGGCATACCTAAAGGAGACAATCTCCGTTAACGACCGTTTTTTTTTTTTTGGATCTTGAAGATAAGAGAACTCGAATATATCCAACCTGTCAGGAATCCTAAGAAGAAAAGCCGGACCCTAGCTATCTGCTTGTCGACATGCCCCTCGGCGTTCTGTTCGACGTAGAGCTCGTCCACGACGGTTATCTGCACCTCTTCCATCTTGTAGTTCAAAGCTCGGTCTCTGTGAGCCGGCAATCGGAAGAGCGCCTCTTCGACAGCGTTAGAGAATTGTTTCATGTCTTCGAAAGTTTGAGAACCGATTTTGAATAGTTGTGAGATCTGCAAGAATATTCATGAAAATCGACGAAGCCGGATGACCGTATGGAAGTGACAGAAATCAACGTACCTGTGGTGCGTGCTCAACGGGAAGTCCTAGCTTTTTCAGATCGCTTCCAAACTCCTTGACTCCCTGATAATCTCCTTGGATAGCGTAGGCAGCGAACTGGCTGAGCTTGTTAGTGATTCTTTCGGCTTTCGTTACTTGCCCTGGCCTGACCCCAGGCCTCTCCTTGTAGAAGATGTACTGCAACTTGACCGTGAAGATTTTTCCATACTGATCGAACTGCTGAGCACCAATGTCGGACACGGAATAACAAGCCTGCAGAGGCAGTTCCTGGAAAGGATCCTTGTCGTCCTTTCCGTTGAAGAGTTGAAGCACCGGATTATCTCCCTGATAAACCAACTTTACGAAGATTTTCTTCCAGAACCGCTGACCGGTGATCTTCTTCTTATTTGGCTGACGCAGTTGCATCTCCCATCCATCACCGGTGTACGTAACTCGAGGAAAGTCTTCCAACGGTTGACTCATATCTTCGTCGAATAACGGAGTAGGTGGAGTTTCCTGAAGAATCACAAAAAAAAAACGATCAATCATCTGCTTCTCTTGCTCCAAGGAACGAGCAATGATTACAACATTACCTGAGAGTCAGTCCTGGTCATTTCAGCGGTCTGAGCAGTTTCGAGTGGAAGAGTGGCTTCCTGAGCAAATCCTGCAGATTTATCGAAGGGATTGAAGCGGGGTGAGGAGTCGGCGTAGGCAGAATTTTGAGGGCTTCTTGGTGGTGGTGCGATGACCGGCACGGGACCGCCTTCGGCAGCTGCTAGCTGATCGCCTTCTTTCGGTCTAAGAAAATATTTGGGTTTAGTAGGGTCCAGGGGCTTCTTCTCTCGATTACCTACACCATTCGACGAGAGTATCAAAGCACAAAAAAAAGCACGGCAGTTGACTTACTTGATGAATATACTGAAATCTGGTGCTTCGTCCGAGTCCAAGGAGTCCGATCTTTTTGGCTTGTTTTCTTGGGGAGGTGCTGTCATGCTAAGGAAAGAATCGAAGCCTTCGTTTTCGCCGAAACCTGTTGCAGTCTCGGACCCAGCGACCGATGAGTCTCCCCAAACTAGGTTGAGAAATTAATACAGCGTGTCAGATTTAATGATGATTGAATTCAGGCAGCAAAGCACTCTTACCATCGCTGGAAGTGTCCATCGCGGTTTGCCCAGCGCCGAATGCATCGAAGAACGCATCCCCGGGTGGTTCGGGTTCGGCTGCCTTGTCAAACTTGGAAGCAAATGCGTCGAATGCATCCCCAGTGGATTCTATGGCGTTTGCAGTGGTGGCGAAGTCGTCAAGGTGTTCCGTTTGGTAAACCCCACTTGCAGGAAATTCTGAGGCTGGCTCAGGGCTGGTGGAAATCAGAGAAGGCTCCTGTTCCGACTGACCGAAGTCGCCTAAAAGATCAGATGCAAGCGCTGGAGCTTGCTGCTCCATGGAGAAAGGAGACGAGGTCGACACCATTTCTGGTACCGACGTAGTGTACAGAGGTTCGGCTATGCCGAAGGTGTCCACTGCCGACGAGAGGAAGGCTTCGGTGGAAGGTTCTGAGACCTCAGGCTCGACAGCGGAGAACATCGCCGGGCTTTGTCCGAGCGTAGAAAAGGTTGAGCTAGGTAATTGAGCGCCAATGGTGTCCGAAAACGTGGTCTCGGATGTTGCGGAGAAGCCTGTCATCGTGGTGACTCGGGTAAGGTCAGGAGCTGTGAAGGGACTGTTCACGGAGAAGGGCGTCTCCGAAGTGGTCGATAGTCGTTTTTCGACGACGGTGGCGGCCCCCTCTGTTGGATAATCGGACGCGTGAATCGCGTCACCCTGAGGAACCTCGGTCTCAAGCTCTGCGAACGGATTTTCCTGGGTGCAGGTGGCCCCAGTGAAGAAAGACGTCTCAGTGCTGGCGAATAACGTGGTCTCTGTCTTCGGTGATGAGAATATCATGTCCGAAGTGGAGCAGGGAACGGTTTCACCGCTCGGTGCGTCGAAGAGGTTCATTATGTCGCTGTTCTTCATGGTCTCATGCGGTCTGCCGTCGTCTTGGACGAGCTCTGGTACGCTGCCGTCGACGTCCAGCAGGTCGGCGTAACTGTGTTCGGGAGTTGGCGACGGTGAATGCATCAGAGTAGGGCTCGGAGTCCTGGTGGCTTGAAGACGATCCAGCAGATGGTTAGAGGTCGCGTCCATCGCGCCAGTCACCGAGAGGATCAAGTCCTTCGTATTCTTCGCAGGATGAGGCTTCGGTGGAGGGGGTCTCATCGGGGGAGGCTTCACGCCCTTCTGATCAAACCCTTGGTTCGAGATGTCCGGCTCTGCAAAAGAGACCATTTCCGGAAGCGGTTTACTCGTTTCTTCCGGACTGCCGAAGAGGTTTGTTTCCTGAGCTTGTTGCTGCTGCGGTTGCTGATTTTGTTGGGCGGGTTCAGGATCGCCAAACAGATTCGTGTTCTCAGAACTGTACATGGCGTCAGGCTGCATGCTCATGGGAAATGTAGACGTTGAAGTTTCAACGCCGAAGAGAGAGCTTTGGGCTGTGGTTTCGACCCCAAATGAAGCGAAGGGGTTGGTAGAGTCTATGGTCGATGGTGGCTGGTAGCCTGCATCAGCACCGAAATTTAGGAATGGATTTTCACCACCGCCACCCGATGATGGTGCACATCCGAAGTCTTGGAGGAAAGGATTTGAAGCTTGCTGACCAGCGGTGTCAGCTTGATCCGCGTAGTCGTCCATGAGGAACGGGTTTCCACCCTTTGAGTCCATATTGAAAGTTTCTTAAATTCTTTAACAACTAACAGCAATAAACGGAGAGAGTATTTATTCGTTCACCCTTTTATAACGTCAAGTGGGTGAACGATAATCAACGAATATATGCAAAGGGACAACAACTTTATAATATTGTAACTATTATTTTTCTATTAACTCTGATTCTAGCAGTTTTAATTCCGTCTTGCCAGGACCAATCGTGGCAAAACTTGTGTCGAAAGGATCGATGTCCTCTTCCTGGAGGAATTCTTTTTGCTGAAACGGCGTGAGAACCTTTATGCCAGTGTCTTGGCCTCCCAAACTTAGAAAGTCCTGCGGTTTCTCAGGTTCACCGGCGCGCGGGTCAAAGTCGTCCTCGCCGGATAGTCGCGGGTCGAAATTCTGCCCACTGTAAAGTTCCTTCGAAGAAGTTTGTTCCGGTATTTGACGAAGTTCGCTCTCTAGTATTTTGAGCTCTGCTTTTCCTGGAAGAATGTTAACCGCGATCGAAGTATCGAAGGGATCAACGTACGAAATGTCTTCTTCTACGATAGCAGTATTCTGCTCGATTCTTGGCGTCAAGGGCTTAGCATCTACCTCGAATTCGGCGTCCAACAGACTCTCTTGTCTCTTAGGCGCGGCCTGTTTGTTGTGTGCTTCGATGTTAACTTCGAAGACAGATTTTTGCTGATCTTCAGATTCCTCGACCAACGAGTCAGTCACGCTAACGATCTTCAGACTCTTGGGCCTGACGGTGGTAGCAGAAAAATCCGAGAATCTTCTGCCCTGATTGACCTCAGCTCGCGGATTAAAATCGTGATCACTCAAACTGTGAGAAAGCTGAGAGTCTCGCTTCAACAGCTCCGACTCAATCAATTTCAGCTCCTTCTTCCCAGGCGCAACTTTTGACACAAAGCTAGTATCGAAAGGATCGACGTTAACGTCGTCTTCGATATCGTCGTCAGGTGCAACTTCCTCGAATGACCTCTGCGAGTACGGCGTCAACGGCTTCGAGGGGATAGATTTCTCCTCTTCCGAGGTCTTGAGCAAATCTGGTCGTTGAGACGGAGTCGGTAGATCGAATGCAACGGTTTTCGTCGGCGCAGCTAGCCCGAGTTCCTCGGGTCTCGACGGCTTGCGACCTTGTCTGGGGACTACGACATCGTCCTCATCCCCAAAGGCAACTTGAAAAGCGGCAGGAGTCGGGTTGGCAACGTTTGGAGGTCCTTGTGGCCGAGGTGGAACGACCTTGACCGGGGGTTCGCTCCCTCTTGGATCAAAATCGTCGTCAGAGAGCGAATCAGCGTTTTCGGTTTCCCCGAGAAGTTCCTTTTCGAGAAATTTCAGCTCAGTTTTACCGGGAGGGAGTTCCTCGACACCCGAAGTATCGAAGGGATCAACGTAGGTGATCTCCTCAACCGGTGCGATTGGCTGGTCGACTAATTGGCTCAAATCTGTAACAGAACCACCGAGGAGGTCTTTCGTGAAGGTCGAGTCGGTCTCGAATATGTCACCGTTCTCGTAGTCGCTGGCTGTGATTCTCCCAGTTTCGTAATCACGGCTTAGCCCGGCAGGATCAGTGAGAGAGATAGCAACTTCAGAAACCGGAAAGTCCTCGAGCTCCTTCTCGATGAACTTCAGTTCAGCCTTTCCGGGTACAAGATTTTCGGCGAAAGTAGTATCGAAAGGATCTTCCTCGTCGACGAATGTAGCAGCTTCGAAGCTCGCCTCGATTATTTCACTATGAAAATCGTTCTGCTCTGGTTCCTTCGCGCTGAAAGGATCCTCGGCCTCTTCGAGTTTCAAAGGTTCCGAAGTGGCGCTTAGGTCGAACTCTGCGTCGTCCAAGTCCGGTATTTCTTCGAGGACAGTCTTCTCCCTCAGTACTTCGAACTCTGAAACGTCAAGCGGCTCAGGATCGACCTTGGCACCGTTTGGCTCCGGAGTAACCGGCTTCGGTAAAACGGGAGGTAGCTTGGTCAGGTCAACCGGAATGTCAGGAAGATCTGAATCATCGTCGAGTAGTGTTTTCTCTACGACAACCGGCTCAGTGACTCCGGCAGTTGATAAAGCGTCGAGCTGCTGATCGGATTCGTCGAAATCACCAAGTAGCAAATCCCCCTGAGTCTTAGCCTTCCGTGGCCTAGATATCTTGCATGTGCTGACGTGGTCTATCCGCCCGGACAAAACCTCGACGGCGTTTCCTAGACTGACGAGTTTGTTCCCTCGTTTGTCAACGGTCTTGAGCACCTTGTCAGCGCTGGTTGTGTCGAATGGATCGTCGCCGAGTTCTTCTTGCGTCGGACTTTCGGGAATGTAAGCGAGCTGAACGTCGATGTTCTGGAGAACGTCTACGTAAGTTGTGTCGAAGATGTCTTCTTCGGCCGAGTCTTCCTGGTCATCTTCGTCCTCGGGTATATCTACGAAGCCGTCGGAGACGTCCTTAACGATTTTCTTCTCTTCTTCTTCGGGGGTTTTCTCGCCTATCGGATTCCCACTCTCGTCGAAGCCGACCCACCTCTTGGTCTTCTTCGAGTCACTCTCAGCTTTGGCCTTCGCTGCTACCCTCGGATCCTCCGCAGGCGCCTTGCGCTGGAAAAACGAAGTCGACTTTATGCGGTCGAGGTCGCCTTGACTCTTTTTTAAGATCGAGTCAACCCCTGCGGTCAGAGCCTCGAACTTCTTCCACTCGTCTGATCCAGCGGCTGCTGGAGCTGCGTCAGACTCGGCTGCACCCGGGTCGCCACTCTCGGCGGCTCTTTGCTGGGCCTCGGCCCGCTCTCTTCGGTAACGCTCAAGCTCTTCGGGGTCAAACTCTTCGTCCTCCGCCCCCTTCTTTCCCTTCTTCTGCTTTTTCTTCTTCTTCAGACCCTTGGCTAGCTTGTGCATCCTCTAAGAGCTACCACGGTGTGACGGAGGCCTCTGAAATCATTTCAACACAGTTTCCAATTCAACGATTATCTAATTCAAGATCAAAAAGTTATTTCAAAGGAGACGAACAGTCACTCAAAGCTTCAATCAAGACTTCAGAAGTGTATATTCCTACAGAACTCGGTTGGCACTGTTTAATATTCAGAGCTACAGCTATACCGAGTCGCGGGCAGCTGCAGTCTCGACTAAAAACTCAGGTTCGGTGTTCGCCGGAATGACTTTTATTTTCCCAACTCAGGAGCAGAGTGCGTGTAAAATCGTGTCGGTCGAAGCTATTATAAGACTCGTACTGTGGGAAGGGAGTAAAAAATAATAGAGCAAGAACCGTATTGCGCGAAAGTCATAAGTTTTTATGTTTGAAAGATTTTCACACTTTGTAGATGAACGGGACGTTTGCCAAGCCTCGGCCAGATCGATGTAGATACCTACGTACGACTTTCTTCCGCATCGGAAACTTTTCTCTCTATATATTCCTACGCTATATACGTATGATAAATAAGCTTATACATTCATACCGCATGCAGAATTTACATTTTAATTAAATTCTCAGCGTGCCAACGGCTTCTTAACGTTTTTGTAAACACGTAAGTGATTTAAAATTATACAATTTCAACCCATTATCAAACTTTAAGACATTTTTATTCTCTGCCAAGGATCATTTTTCCAAAAATTCACCAAAATATTGTCACTACTCTTTACTTGTGTGCTTTCGTATCGGTAATGGAAATCACAGTTCCCGTCAGCTCGCTGACAATCAATCAGCCCGTCACGAGCCATGAGATATAATTTTCAATTCTCATTTAATTAACGCTAGTCCTATAGAATCGATCTGCCCCAATCAAGAGTCACACAGGTTTCCGAATATGAAGCGAGAATTGAATCGTCCGACTGAGCTTTAAAAGTTTCAACGATTCCCTAACGAAGACCGCAGTGGTGTCACCTACGTGCGAGCCGGAAGTCAATCGGGATGCCATCGAAAAATCTGTACGACTCATCAATAGTACCTACTCAAATCAGTGGTCAATATTTTTCTCTTAACGTTAACTTAAATTTGACCCAGTTGAACGCAGTGGAATTGACGAGCTAGTTATTTCGAGATTATCGATTCGCGGTACTGTGGGGTAAGCACCCGGTGCTGGTAAGAGAAAGAAGGCAGATCCGAAGCTCGAGCTTGTGCGAGTGAAATGGCTAGCGACGCCGCCGAATGCGAGGTGAAGCACTTATATTTAGAAATCAGTGCTTTTGTCCCGTTACTATGTTCAGGCAAAAAGTATAATTGGTCATGCACAAAGAACGATGTCCCAGAACCCCAATCGCTTTTTTCGTGTTTCTGTTACCCCGCATTGACATTCAAAATGGTGAATTCGGTCGAGAATTCAAACGCACATCCGCACCGGAAACTATTTTCATGTTCAATCACCTCGATGAAAGTAGAGCTTCCCGATGAACAGCATGTAGTACTTTACGATCTCTTAAAATCGCGTATAAACTTAATTGCTCTTCCGAGGAAAGGTCAATGTCGTAATGATTTTTCACGGTAAATTCGTTCTGATTGAGATTGGTAAGTGTACGCTTTTCTTATCGTGATTAAGAGTCGCATAAAGGAGTGGCTCTTTCCGTCCTCGCCCCTGCAGTGACAAACATAATTTTCTTCCGAAGTAAAGAAACTGAATGAAACTGGGTGGATTTGTACATTTTACACAATCTCGAATGAATTGAGTCTCGAAAATTGTATCGTGTCGTCGGAAATCCTATTGACTATTCGGCACACGGATAATCCAGCCTAATTCGTTCTTGATATGACCTTTGGTCATTTTACCAAACGGCCAAATTCGTTTGCGGCTGGTTTTATCGACCAAATTTCGAGCAAGGGCTCATACCGTTCGATATACTAGCCTCATCCCACTTCCACATAATTATTATATAATGATCGAATAGGAATCCTCACGGAAGCAAAAATCTCAAGTATTATAGTCAGGAATAAATGACCGAGCTCAATTAATCGATTCACTCCACGAATTTGTAATCCAAGCAGGGATCAATGGATTTTAACAAACTGTCACCGGCTGAGAAACTCAGCTACCTACGTCGAAATCCAGAACAAATCTTCGCAGGATAATCAATTTTTTGACCGAATTGATTCCAAAGTTCCTTCTGCGATAAATGAAGCGTTTTTCGAGACGAATTCAAGATTCAAAAGTCTTTATCATCTGACTTCGCGAAAAACATTTAATTATTGAACCGAATAAAGAAAAGTTGAGGTAACAAAGGAAAATGCAATCGCGAGATGGTACGCAGAACGCTCTAGCACATATTCTAGTATGGAAGGTAGGGTATCAGTCAATACTCACAATTTGAGCCTCATCAGCCCCGTCGACGATGGATAGCACATTTTTTACGCGTCATTCCGCGTCTACGGACCCGAAATAAATGAATAATAACGGAATTACGTTACAATCACAGCACTGGCTGACGACACTTGGTCGTTTCTGGTGAAAAAAAAAAAAATACTTTGCAGCTGCAAGTTCCAATTTTTCCGAAGCCCGCCGAGAGCCTGAGGCTCTGATGAAAGCACCGGCTCTGCTGACTCGCTCGCGCAAGCTATTTTCAACATCGATCCATTCTCTGAGAGTGCGCGAATGCGCGCACCCCCGACTACGCCGACGTGGGCGAATATATCCCCCCACATGCGCGTACGTGATATCTATGTCTCTAAACCCTACGTAGACCCTCTGTCTCCCCATGGGGGGATGAAATAGGTGGGTTTTAGCTGCAAGAACTTCATCCTGACTCACATTTTTTTTTACCATTTTCCCACACGTGGTTGATTCGTGACATTTTGACGTTGATTGACAAAGATATTTTGAGGGGTCTCTGAGAGGATTATTACGCAAGTTTGAATTTTTATCATTATCTCGCTTCACTTTTGTTCATTTCAAACCTGCCGTGGTTTGTAGGTATAGAATATACAGGGTGATTCGGAATTTGTGACGAATATTTTACCAGGGTCTCAGGTTCCTTATTTATGGATTAAGAAAAATTACTTATATTTTATATTTTATGAATCGATTTTCAGATAAAAAATTGAAGACTGAACAAAGACACGCGGGAAAAAAATTATTCTGATAATTGAGGAAGAAGCTATGAAAATTGCGACTCCAATTTTACGGAAACAGAATGAGATGAGATACTATAAAATACAAAATTAAATTTACTAATATAAAACGTGACACAGAAGTTATGAATCATCATGTCTTTCGTTCATTACTTTTGTTCCTCGAAATCCAAAATATTTTCAGAAATATTTCACCTGTGATGATGCTTTTCGTAGTTTTCGTTGTATTTATTTATTTTTTCTCCAACTTCTTTTACAAACTATGTTCGATACATATTTCAACAATATTTATTACAGATTTATAATTTAAAAAAATTGTAGACTGTATAGTATAACGAAATAAAAACGATTCTTCAGTTTATACATCGTCGCTGGCCATTCACACAGAGAGAGACTGCAATGATCAGATACACTACCCTACGGGCTTTATCTTTTAATTAATATTTCCGCCTCCTCGGATCCCGAATCGATGATAATCTTCGATCGTAATTGATAACAGTACGTATGAACACCGTTGGGTTCCAATACATTTTATCATCTGAAAAGTACCTAACCAGTAACCAGTACGTGTGTTTGGGTGTCTCATCAGTGCACGAAGGGTCTCTCGAAATTTTGAAACACGATTCTGATCTCAGATAGTACACGATTCGATATTTCTCTGAGGATCATTCATACCGTGTGATTTCGTGGATGTCCTGTGGACTCCTGCGTATATGCAACCGAGATGACATTAATTGTTCCCGGACAAAAATTAGAATGCGTCATTGGTCACCAATAATCAGTGTCATCCGAGTTGCATATAGCCAGGAGTCCACATGGAAACCATCCACGAAAGCACACGGTATAATTTTGACCGTTGGTCATTTGTTTATCGAAAATTCATCTATCAAATATTCAAATGTGCTGAAGATCAGTTCTTTCTCGGAATACATTTTCATCGAAGAGCGATGCAAAAAATCTTCATGAAACTTTAATCAGTAACTCATCATAAAGGAATCATTGACAGACGATCGTCAAACGATTATTGTTATAAATCTAATCGAGACGCATGAGGCATGAGGGTCGAGGGGCTAAAGTTGTTGAGTAAAATCAATCGTTCGAAAAGGTAGACGTACGTGAGGTTCACGATTCACCGTACAGATGGCGCCACGAGATTTCTGTTTTCGTAATCCGTCGCCGGTAGCCGCACGCATGTCGTTCTGTCTTTGCGCATACCTGTGCGCAAGCTCTGTGTTGATCGTGTGTGCGATATGTAATATCTTTAATTCACGGCATGGTAATATTCCACATTATATTATAACAATAAATAAATACCGTTAACATAATAGCGGATAACAATCTGACGGTCGAACAGGTTTGATCCCAAAGGTAATTCACGATGAAATCTAGACAGGGAAAAGATTGTAGAGAATTTAGGAATATCAGCGAAGCCATGATGGCCGCATTCTAGGCAGTGCAGTGAAAAAT
The DNA here is from genome assembly GCA_018257835.1 of Euura lappo. NCBI lineage: Eukaryota > Metazoa > Arthropoda > Insecta > Hymenoptera > Tenthredinidae > Euura > Euura lappo. Next base: position 383,684 of record JAEUYN010001751.1, read on the forward strand.
CGAATTATCGGTAACGTAAATCAACGACCAAACTCGAGTCTCTACATAACCAAAAAATTCTCATTCTTCTTTTCATGGGACTTCGGAAATAATATTTCAGACAATTCGACTGTAGGAAAAAAAAAGTAGAATCTCTTTCATCCACCTATTGAGGCAACAATGCGCCGAAACAAGTGTCAGACACTGTCAAGTCGCCCAAATCTACGCGGAATGTTGTTAAGCTCGTTTTTTGCAACGTTGCAGATTCGTTCGAAGAAAACTTCAAAAAATTCGTCTAGTATGGACCAGGAATCCAGACGCAAAGGACCGAGGAGTCCGAGTCCGGAATCTGACGACTCTCACAGAAGACGATCCAGGAAGTATGACCGATCTCCTTCCCCGAGGCGGTCCAGATATCGCAGGTCCAGGTCCAGGGACAGGAGGTCTAGATCCAGCTCAAGAGACAGGAGACGCAAGGAGACGAGCAGGAATCAGGACTGGAAACAACCCACGGCGCAAACCACGCCTCAGGGTCCGCCGCCGACTTCTGGAAACTATCAGGCGCCTGTTCACAACCAGTATCAGGTATAAACACGGAATATTATGAACAATGAGAGAATTATGTACAATTCTCGTTGATTTCATTCAACAAATGTAATAATAATTAGTAACGTCGCAAGATTCACCTTTTTCATTGGTTTGAATGAGTCGCGGTACTTGAGAGATCGTTTTGAGATCTAATTCTAGAAGATAATGAATAATATATCGGAAGAAGTATGACTTGTTGGTCCCAATGTGAGACGATTCCCAATTTTTCGACTCAATTTCAGGGTATATTGCCCCAAGGATTGGTCGATTTTTATGAGGAAATCGAGAATCACGTCCATCCTCACGATTTTGCACGTTGATGCCAGAGTTCATACTTCGAGTTTGTGCATAGACGTGACCATATACTTCGCCGAATCGATTCGTATTGCCTAATGCCTTTTTTGCATGAATTTAACAGTCCTAGAACTTGAGTTGACAAACTACAGATACTGCTAACTGGGGACAGGCTCAAAATTCCAAACGACTATGCGCCGAAAGGCCGTGATTCCGAATTTTAAAGCATGGAATGGCATAATTCTGAATTTAAAAGTGCCGAAATAAGAGTTCTGCACGGTTTTGTCGAATGCTTGCTGAAAAAAACCGTGCAAAACATTATTTTGGTACTTTTTATGTCTTTCGGTTACTTTGAAATTCGGAATTGTGCCCTTTCGGCGCATAGTCGTTCGGAATTTTGATCCCGTCCCGCAAACTGAACTTGAATTGGAAATTCTATTGATGAATGTGTTCAAGAAATCTAATTTTCATTAACAGATATTCTGCTGTCATAATTATTATCTCACAAAATTTTCATGCTGTTGATCAAATTCTACGATCAGTGGTCAATATCATCGATCCTGATTCGGTCCATTTAGCCCTAATTCACGGAAATATCTCGAGACCATATACTTCGCCGAATCGATTCGTATTGCCTAATGCCTTTTTTGCATGAATTTAACAGTCCTAGAACTTGAGTTGACAAACTACAGATATTGCTAACTGGGGACAGGCTCAAAATTCCAAACGACTATGCGCCGAGAGGCCATGATTCCGAATTTTAAAGCACGGAATGGCATAATTCTGAATTTAAAAGTGCCGAAATAAGAGTTCTGCACGGTTTTGTCGAATGCTTGCTGAAAAAAACCGTGCAAAACATTATTTTGGTACTTTTTATGTCTTTCGGTTACTTTGAAATTCGGAATTGTGCCCTTTCGGCGCATAGTCGTTCGGAATTTTGATCCCGTCCCGCAAACTGAACTTGAATTGGAAATTCTATTGATGAATGTGTTCAAGAAATCTAATTTTCATTAACAGATATTCTGCTGTCATAATTATTATCTCACAAAATTTTCATGCTGTTGATCAAATTCTACGATCATTGGTCAATATCATCGACCCTGATTCGCTCCATTTAGCCCTAATTCACGGAAATATCTCGAAAATTAGTCGATCCTCTGTATGAGTCGAGTATTAATTCAGACCAATACAGTAATTTATGATCAGCCAGTGTTCGAAATAACGTGAAAAATTCCACTTGTTCAAGGATATTCAAACTAGCTGACCATTGGGACGTAGAAATCGAGACACTTGGCTTTGACCTACTTCATCTCGGTGTAGTGTAAAACTTGTTTAGAATGAGGCCTTAACTTCAAACCTAAAGATTTTTTGCGTTCAAACGCTTCGCTATTTTTCTTCACTGACGATGAAATACAGAAAGTCGAAGCCAGGGGTATCGATTTTACGTACCGATAATAGACAGTATGATGTTAATTGTTGTCAATGCGTACACAGGGACCACCGCCGACGAACACTGGCCAACCCCCGCCAACCATGGCTCCGTACAACCCAGGGTACAACTATAACTACAACTACAACCAGAACTATGATTACAGTTATCAACAGCAACCAGCGAGCTACCGCAGTGTGAGTATAAAATAAATGGCGGTTCTTAGAGCGAGAGATTCTGAAATTGCAATCCATGCATAGAATTTCACAGTAGTGGATCAGCTGATGAACTGAAATGAGATAAGTTTTGTTATCACGTCACGGATGAGATATTGCAGAATTTTATGCATCGATTGACACTTTTAGTTCGTAAACTTAGCATACTGTAAAGATATACTGGTAATAGTATATTCTCGACTGGATAATTTTACTCGTCGATGAATATTTATCGTTGATTTTTACGACACGATAAACGTAATGACTCTCCCCCTCGAAAAAAAAACGATTTCGAACAGTAAGTATAGTGCTTCGAATATTATTCTTTTCATTTGAACCAACATATGTTGTTGCTAAAACGAGCAAAAACAAAAAAACGGCCAAAGGTTCGCATCGAAGATTCTTCAATAGTACCTTCGATATCCTGTCTCAATTATTTGGAGTCTAAAAGGTAAGGAATTTGTGTGAATTTTTTTCCATGAACTCGTTATCGAAAACGGATATGAAATTCTTTAGGATTATCCACCGCCCGGATGGCAGGGAAGTCAAGTAGCGTACAACAGCCAACAGCCACCACCACCACCTAATTTGAACACACAAACGGAACCACCCAGACCTGTCGAACCCGCACCTCCTGGATTAGCTCCGGCTAATACCAGGCCTGAGGATGCTAAGAAAGAAGGTATGCGATCGATCGATTGGACATGGCTGACGCTACCCACTGTGTATATATTCTAATGCAATTTCTTTTTTCACTCTTTCCCTCGTCACTTCCTGTTCGTTATCCGATATCCTTTGTGTTTGCAATGTTTTCTTGAAATGATAATTGATAACTTTTTTTTTATAACGTTGAATTAACTGTAAATTATTGACAATCCCTGAATGATTTTTCATATAAATCCATTCCTAATTCTGAGAATACCTTTAAATTACACAATCAGCAGCAATCGCAGCTGAAGTAAAGCAGCAAAAAGCTACGTTGGGAAAACAGCGGGAGGAATACATAAAGAAATCAACTACCCTGCAACGTGAATTGGAGATTTTGAGACAACAGTGCGACGAAATAAGCAAGGACGGCGGCAGAGACAACAACCGGATTTTGAAGGAAAATCAAAAGCTTCAGGTAAATTGAATCTGGAAATTAACTCGATTCTTTCATTCAATTGGCAATAAATGATTTTAATTATCTAAAACAAGAAAATACCTTTCAGATTGAGATCCAGAATAAAATGAAGTCGATACACAACGTGATCGACATGCTGACGGGGATCATCGGTGATAAAGCGACGGTTGACGATCTGAAGACAAAATTCAAGGCGGATGCTAATAAAAGCTTGAAAAGTCCTAAGGACGATTTTCCCAAAGGAAAATCCGAATCTCCGGACAGAGGATCGGTCTCTGACTCCGACAAAGAATCTAAAGCTGACAGAGAGAGGGAGAGGGACAAGAAATCCCCCGAAGATATGAAACCGATGTACAACTTTGTACATTACGATCCAGAAATGCATTGGTGCAAAGTCTGCGACCTCTTTCCTAAAACCGCTAAGGAGTATTTAAATCATCTCCATAGCAATGAGCACAAAGAAACTTGCTTGGTGAGTTTGATCATCTATCTTTACGTCGTTCACCGTTTCTGTATTAGATTACCTAGAGGCATACAAACTTGAATGGATTATTAGTAAAGTTCAATAAATGGACAAACTTCATGCGTACAAACGATTAATCGGTGTAATCACTTTTTGTTAATTTGGATTTAATTTTGTTTACCGTACGTCTGTTGAATTTTTTTTATTAATTTTTTAATTCCCCCTTGGCAGGAACGCAAGATAGTCGACATGCCGTGGCATAAGGCTAACGGCGAGGGAACAGAAAAAGAAGTACCATATTATTCCGGACTTCCAACGAAAAGAACACCGATTAAGGGTATGATTATTTTTTAACGGATCTTTACTAATAGAATACAAATTCCGTAGCTGAAAACTGAATGTGTTTCTACGGTATGTATTGAAGAGGCCACCCCATGTCGTAAATAAATATGAAAAATGATACCAGCCACAGCCATGGATTTTCGACGACTTACATATTTCAGAAAATTCTAATCTTCATTTCTTGAAACAGTTTCACCAACTTTATCTTTTCATTTTGGTTCAAATCTTATCGCAGCTTTCTCCCCCTTCTTGGCTTAAATCAGACTAGGAGCACATTTAGCTGCGGATATTACTACATTTATTCGAATTGAACAGTCAGCTTATATGTGTAAAACTTGTTTATCATGCATCATGTACTCTTCACCGATATTTATGTATTGAACTGAGCGATTTTGAAACCGAGCCATTCTATCCGAATCGAATATTCTCTTGTAATCATCGAACATCAAGAAAGAAGACGGATCCAACGAATAAAGCCGCAATACTCTGCAATTACTTTGAATAAAATGAAAATGTGTAAAAATTCACATACTGTACGCATATACCTACGAATTGTACGGATTGTGGTGAAAATCGAGCATGCTTCTCATTTCTCTGACATAATGCTCGACTCTTGTCACTCCAAGAAAATACGAAGCAGTTGATGATATCGAACTGTTGACGGAATGTAAATGATTTATTATTGCCTATATTTCACTCAAATACTTGATTATATACGTAATTTGTATAGATGATGAGTTGTAAAATCATTGTAATGAATAAAATGAAACAAATCCCTTCCCTACTTTTCACACAGAGTCAAGAATGACGAAGAACAGACGTAGAGGATCATCTTCAATGATTAATAATATAAAAGCAAATTTTTTAATTGTATTTATTTATCTTTTCAGCCACTTGAGTATATCGTGGAAAATCATAAGGTCATTCTTTATAAACTTACCACCTTTGCTGAATTTATACGTAAATTTCATTACCTTAATGTCAACTGTATTTTGATTCCAGGTCTACAATTCTTCATCTCTGCCACCGCCTGGTATTGCAAACTCTGCGACTCGTGGATCGGTGATCTACATTGCGCCAGCCTACACTTGAAGTCCAAAAGACATTCGGAGAATTTCTCTGTAAGTATATTCCCGATCGGTCGATCTTCTAGGTTTTTGAATCTCCGAATCTTGCTAATGGAAATGTTGTCTCTATGTTCCATGCGATAAACAGCGATTCGTGGAGCAAAATCCTCACTGGGAAACCGACTGGATGGCAGATCGTGAAAAAGCATTTTCCGAGGAGAAGCACAAGCAGATGCAAATCGAGTTGTTGAAGCAAAAGGAAGACGAGCCGATAGTGAAACCGAAAAAATCAAAGAAGAACAAGAAGAAGAGTAAAAAGTCTAAGAAACGTAAAAACAAGAGCAGCGGTACGGACACATCGACGGATTCCGACGAATCGTTTTCTGACTCTGACCAGGATAAATCCAGGAGTATAAGAGTAGCTATGAGGAATAAAATGAAAGCGGCTACCCAGGCGATATTGAACGAAGAAATTGACTATCATGGGATTAAGCTAAAGGGTAGCTGGGCTCAAGTCGCCCAACAAACGAAGCAGCCGACTCCCGAGGTGCACCAGGAATCGGACGATCGACAGTTGCTCAACTCTATAAGGGACAAACTGAAAGCCAAACAAGAGGAAGAAATGAAAGGCAGCCGACGTTTGAGCCAGGAGAAATTATCGTACGAAGAAATTCACAGTCAGAATCCACCGTTTCCGAAAAAGGCAGAAGAAGATCTCGAGGCCTGGGGCCCCAAGGAACCGCCGAAACCGTTTTGGATAAAGAAGGAAGAGGATAAACCGCAGTCGACGACCCCTACTAAAACAACGGATCCTCCTAAAAATGAAGACATGCCAAAGCCCCACATGGGATTCTGGACCAAGCAGCAAGTCAACATGGCTGTTAAACCGACGGAGAATAAACTGTCCGAGAACAAGGAAGAGGACAGAGACCGCGACAGGGATAATAGATACAAGGAGGATCGTGAACGAAAGTACGATAGGAGAGATGACAAGTACGAAAGGCACGATAGATACGACAGAAACGACAGGAGAAGGGGAAGGGACAGGGACTACTACGACGATCGTAGAAAGAGAGACGCTTCTCCGAGGAGAGACAGGAACTATCGAGACAGCCCAAAAGGCAGTTACGACAGGTACGAGAAGGACAGGAGGGAAGAAAATTCATCCAACGACGAATCTAAGTTCGAGAAGAAGACAAACGAGTTTGCGTCAAAATTTAAAAAAATTGGTCCTCCGCCAAAGAAGCCAATGCCGCCCGTGACTAAGGGAAAATTACCGTTCATCGGGAGATTACCGTTGTTCAAAAAGAAGACCGAGGAGAATAAACTGCCGGAAAAAGACATAGCACCTCTGCCCTATCTGCAGAGCAAGTTCGAAGACACCCCGAGGGTTCCGAGCGAGATAATAAATCCACCCGGCGTCGTTCATATCACGAAACTGGCCACCCCGTTGAATATAAAAAACGGTAATCCGGGGCTGATGAGTAAGTTTCAGCCGATGAAGATCCTCGTCGCACCTCCGCCTCCGATGCTACACGAGAGCAAAGTCCCCACTCCGCAAGTAGTGGATATGGAAATAGAGGATCAGTCGGAAGGAGTTATCATAGAACAACCCATTATCGAGCAACAAAAACAGGCCACCAATGTACCCAAGCTGCCGCTAGCTCCGAGTCATCCTCCTCCGCCCCTGGGACGCCCCCCTTTCATACCTACTCCTCACGTTTCAAACAGGCCACCTTTCACTGGTAATAGACCTGCGTTTCTGTCGACGCAACCACCGTTCGTCACGCATCCTCCAGTTCGAAAACCCCAGATACAGAGCCATCCTCCCTTCATTCCACAGCAGCCACCGCCCCAGCTGCACAGCGGAACATCGTTTGTTCCGAGTCACGCGAACCCGCCGCCTCCTCTGCCTTCGGTAGAATCCATGGTGCACAATGTTTCCGATATACCAGAGCCGGCAGAGAAACGTTCGGATTCTTCCAAGGCTCTACCTGAAGATTTTCAGGAAGCTTTGAACATCATTTTTCCCAAGGAAGAGAAGGAGATGAAACAGACGCAACAACAGGAGAGCGTCATGTACGCCACCATGTACAGCATGCTGGGGTGCATCGGGTACGGACCGGAATACATGGATCAACCACCGCCGGAAATAACTCAGGCGGAACCGGAACCGGACACGCAACCCGGACCGGATGACTTGAAAATGTTGGGCATTGACGAAGGCGATACTATATTTTAAGCCGATATTTTGATACGCGCCGGTGATTATTCCAGGGATCCCTTTCTCTCGTAAATGTATAAAGTACGCGTATTCAATTTGGCAGACATTAAAAATCTATTTGAAATTGATTTATTAATTGCAATTACTTTTGTCAAGTAATAACGGTCCGTTGCTGTCTCGGTAGATTTTGTGGTTTTCGTTACATTTATTATCTACGACATCGTTTCTTCAAATGTCTATGACTTGATTCCCGACAGAATCTTTGGGTTTCAATTAGAGAAAGTATATGTTGATTAATTGCAGGCCACGTTAACTACGAAGGTCGTTAAAATGTCATTATATTGGTTTATGTAGGCTTAGGATTTACACTGCGGTGAAGAGCGGGTAAAATTCACCTGATGCAATTCCGAGATAATTCGTCAATTATTCCAAACTAGGATAATTGAGTGAACCATAGAGATGCGTGTGAGTGAATTGAGCACGATTTGACACACTGCACATTTATAAGAATTTTTACTTGCCGATTGACTGTGCACATTTATCATTCTATTTCCGTTATTAGCTTTTTTCCTTTCTTTCCCATTCGCAATTGTAATAAGTTAATTTAGTTACGTATCCTCACTTGAAAATAAACATAGAATTATTGGACGAGTGAATTTTTCATAATTAAAGAATATTGTATCATTTTCAACCAAGTCATTTACATCAGTGATCAGAGCACAGTATAAGGAATGAATAAAATTATATACTTGAATGAAAAATAAATAAACAAAATCAAAAATAATTGAGTACTTTGTTTCATTTCGCATTCGTTAAACCACCTCATCTTCTACAAAGAGGAGAAAAAAGTGTTGATTCAATACATATATACGTGTATATGAACATTTATTCAGTCTTAAAGTATATGTATTACAGTTTTGAATAATTCATCGCTACGAGCTCAAAATTACGGATGGCTCGATAACATTCGCCGAATAGATAGTATAAATGCAATATCTAACGTGTGGTATCGATATTTAACGCACGTAGTAAAATAATTTACATACATCATATGTAATAACACCAACATTCGTATAAAATGTATAAAATCAAATTGGTGGAATGTTCGATAAACTCATATCAAATAAACCAAATTATCTCAAATTTGTTTCCATTAGGCTCAACACATTAGAGCGAACAAGGTGCTGTAAATAAAAAGTGCACAAAAATTGTTCTGTTGATTATAAATCCAGGGAATGACTAGTAACTCTTGATTTTCGTTGCTGTAGTAGGCAAGTCCTAAAACTTGACAGATTCAGTCATACACGTTAAGTTGATTGATTCAAACTTGACGAAAAAAAAACAAAACAATTACAATAAAATACACAATGCAACAATTAGAGAATTACATTGTCAGTTTATAAAATCCATATTCCTTCTAAGCATAAAAAAAAAAAAAAAAAAAAACATACCTAACAATAAAACTATTAACATAAACACGTAAAATTAATATTTTGATTTGGGCCATTTAGTGGAATGATTAGATTAATCAATTTGCTCTCAATTACACATAGTGCTGTGTGTCATTCTCGAAAATTGGGCATTAATTAATAAAACAATAAACTCTGAATCGTAACTTTTAACGCTCCAATCGCATGTCATTCGTATAAAATTATCAAATTTGTGGCACCAGTCCAGCACTAGAAATGTTATCACCGCCACCAGCGGTTTGACTAGCCTGAGTGCAGACTAGGACCGGGGCAACGCATACTTCTACCGATATATCGTCTTTATCGATTTTCAAAACCTCGTCCCAACAGGAAACCGGCTTTTCAATGTCTAGAGGAATTCTTTTACCGGCTTTAATTGACGTAGAAAAACTCTCGTCCATTATAAGCATCGCCTTCTGTACATCAACCTGCAATCAAACAATTCCAATCAGCAAAATCGTCAAATAGAAAGCCGGAAAATGTACTCGAAACATTTCACACCCACATCATTAGATCCGCACACGTGTCGGTTCGCAGTTAACGAAGCCTTCGCGGCAGCGGCCATCGCGTTCTTCCAAACGGAATTTTTGACGTTCAAAATAGCCTGATAAGCCAGAGTGTGAACGTGGATTCTCGTCAATTCTCTTGCGTCAGAAATCGACTGTCCGTTTCTTCTAATCAGCTTGAACAACGTCCTCATTTGATCCAAGACCGTAGCCACTCTCGGGTTCGAGTCTGATACCAATGAAATATTCCCATAGTACATTGAGTTGTACAAATTCGTTATCTCCTGCTCGTTCATCCCCAAACTATCGGCAAAGGGCAGAACTAGCTCCGTCAATTCCAGCAGCAAACTTTCTTCCGCGAATGAAGCCATCTCAAAATGTACCTTGGTCGATTTTGGCTGGGATATCATCTGCTGTTTCACTTTCATCAAACGACTAGTACGGACTCCTGAAATAGATTAATTGATTTGTGAAAATGTGTAGATTCGATGCTTGGGGAGGAAATCGATCAAGTAGAGTTACTAGATAGATTTTTTCGGTCAACGAGTGATAAATTCTACAACGACGAATTGAACACCGATTCCGCTGCTTCTGATCATTCAAATAATGTCAGTAATTTTTCATTGTTTTCAATTATTGTATAAATTCTTACTCTAAGAAGTTAAAGAGAGACTTTTTGATGAGCCTTGAAACCAGTACGTCTAGAATAGTCAATTCAATCATTAAGAATTCAACAGTGAAAAAAAAAACGGATTAGGCTGATTATACCTTCGGGAAAAGGATAATTATCCATCATCTGGAGTCCCGAAACTACGAACAAGTCCGGCGCGAACTTGGGCAGCAATTTATCAAATTCTTCCAAAGAACTGACGGTGGGATTATTCACGTCGTTGTGGACGATGTACCTGATGGAGAAGGGAACATCGATTCTATGAATATCTATAAAACGAGTTACGTCACGTCTTTAAAAAAGAGAAACGCAACTTGATACTCAATTTATCACAAAATGTGAAATCCTACGAATCTCACAAGCATCGATATCAGATATGAATGAATAAAATTGATGAAAAATTCAGAATTTAAGGATTACCTATTAGCCCGGGAGCTTGTGAAGGGTCCCCACGTCTCGCCGCGCTTGTACTCCAGCACTAAATGTATGTCGTCTTGGTAAACGTCGCCCCCGACGACTTTCACGTTCTCAGGAATCATTTGTTGAAGAGATTTTGTCATTTTTGCTGCGAGCAGCACGTCGCATCCTTCTTTGGCAAACCTGAACGCCATAACAGGCGCGTTTCCTCCGATAGTCGAGTACGAAGATGGCAGTGAGCGAGCGTCGGCAACGAGCTTGTCGAACAACGAACTATTGGGCATGAACCGTCTACAAAATGGGAAAAAAAATCAATCAAAAATTGTAAAAATTTGGCGGAACTTTGAATGATGAGTAGAACTTATTTCTCACTCTGCGGCGGCTCCGTGACGGAAGTAATAGGCGAAACTCTTGAGTAATTCATCCTCATTTTTTATTTCGTCGAAGTGTTCGGGGTTTGAAATATCGCTTGAGTATTTTAGGAGATGTTTAGCGTCGATGTAAACATCGGTGCATATTCCATAACCTATAGCGACCTTCGGTCTCGCTGGTCCTTCGTGTTTAGTTTCGACTCTTTCGAGACCTTCGAGTACGGCTGTCAGTCTTTTTTCCAATGGGTTCACGGTTTTTCTGTAATAAGTGGCTATCAGAACCACTAGAATAGTCAATAAACTGCCGAATTTTAATCCTTTGTAACCCATATCGAAGATTCCAAACCCCACAACGAAAACACGTCACGTCACGAGGGACTATGGAACACACATGACACAACACGATGGGTGTGGGAATATCAGTGGTATGGGCACTGATCTCTATAGATAAGGTGGGTAGGTCCGTGGGACCCGGCGTGCAGCACCAGCACTACGACTGGTAGAATATTGTACTACTAAATAGTGATGGCGATATTTTCCAATTGTATCGATATTTCGTATCGATACGTATTGATGGTCAAAGTATCGATACACACAAAATATCGGTAGCAAAGTATCGATACCGATAATATCGATACTCGTTATACAAATAAAAACAACCAATGAAAATGAACTTTTTATTTGAATCAGACTTTTATAACAAAGTTATATAATATTATTATCTAAATATTTTTCTTTTTAAGGTGAAATGAAAGTCACGTGACCTCGATATGATTTACACTTGGAATTTTCAAACGCTATTTTCTCAGCCAAAACACATTCGATTGATGTGAAATTGATATCAGTGACGTAGAAAAACTGAATGAAGGGCCTGCCAATCGTGGATTTTCGAATATCGAAAGACATAATCAGAATTTTGTGTAACAATATTGTTCCGTAACCCAAGGAGGTGCTGCCCCTCGTGTGGAGAGGCAGCACTTCCTTGGATTACAGAACAATACTGTGAAAAATCTGTTATTACGTCTCGATTTTCGAAAATCCACGATTATCAAGCCCTTCATTAAGTTTTTCTACGTCACTGATATCAATTTCACATCAATCGAATGTGTTTTGGCTGAGAAAATAGCGTTTGAAAATTCCAAGTGTAAAGCATAGGGGCCGTCCATTTATTACGTAAGACGTTTTAGGGGGGGGGGAGGGGTTCAACATTTCTTACTTAGTCTTACTTGGGGGAGAGGGGGACTCTGAAGACATCTTACGTAAGATTTTTCTTTTCTTTTTAATCGGAAATCAGCTCGACATTGCGCCAAAATTTCCCTAGGCCCCACGTCTGTCACGATTTTTGTAATCACTTTGAATATTTCAGGTACTTATTCAATCTTACGTAAGATTTCTGGGGGAGGGGGGGGACTTTGCAATTCTTACGATTTCTTACTGAGGGGGGAGGGGGGGTCAAAAATGGGCGAAAGTTGTCTTACGTAATAAATGGACGGCCGCATATCAAGGTCATGTTACTTTTCTTTTCCCTTAATATGGCGGTTGCTGAAATTCCGATCTGTTTTCCCGCCCGAAATATCGGACCTCGATATCAGTAGGTTTAGTATCGATACATGCAAATATCGTTACGTGAAGTATCGATACAATATATCGATATATCGATAGAAAAGTATCGATATTCAAAAATATCGATACTGTATCGCCATCACTACTACTAAAGAGCCGTAGGTAAATATCATCGCAGGTTTTGAAGCATGGGGATCGGTCTCCTTCCCTCTTACTTCCTGAATTATACCTATGTCACGGCACTTTGCGCATGCGCAGTTGAGGATTTAAGTCGGTAGCTGATTCAGATTTTATGCTTCTGGTCGATTGAGATTTTTGTAGCATTTATACCTTCAAAAATATAGAGAAAATTCATCTTTCAAAGGATATAATGTAGACTTTCGAGTCGACATTTATATAGTCCCAGCTTGCATTAAAGCATTCAAACCCCTTTCCCGCGGGAAAAAATATTTGTATTTGATTGAACAAAATTTTGTCAAATTGAATCTGCTCCTTTCCAAAAAATACTGTGGCATTGTACTATTTCAATCTAATCATGTTATATTTCACATTTTATACGAACTTATAGAATTTTGCGAACCAATGTAAACCTAGAAAACATGACCAATAATATTATTTAAAACACAATCAGTTCGGGAAAAAATTCAACCGAAATTTCAATCACAGTTTTATGGCAAAAAATATTCGTCACGGATTCAGAAACACCCTGTTGATTGACACCCGGGATTTTTTTCAATACCTTCAGATAAAATTGTATGAAATAACATGCGTACAATTTCATATCATTTTAATTCATTAAATAGAATGATGCATACTTCTATATAATCTTGTTAAATTTTATCTCACACTAAGTGTAAAAAACCTTAAACAATTTTTGTATGATTTTTCCAAATTATACCAATATAACTTTATACGATATATTATAATCGAATTGAGAAAAAATCCGAGGATATTCAAATAATGATATTAATTTTTCGCATCTGGTCATGTGCCGGTGTTCATAAAAAAATACCAACCTGCATTTCTATCTAAGTTTCGAAAAGTTAAACGTCGTCATGGTGTCCGTCCGATTGTTATCTGGGATATAGTAAAGAGTTACTGAATATTTTTCTCAATTTTATTTATATTATTTCAGTTGAATAGGCGAAGACGAGGGGGAAACAACTCGTTGGAATAACGTGCAAATAGCTTGTAAAATATTGAGAAATGACCGAGGAAATGACTGAAATAATGAAAAATAATTGAAATAATGTGAAATGAAATGAACAATTGTTTTTAAATAAAAAAATTGATTTGAAATGAAAAAAATGATTTGAAATGAAAAAAAGAGGAGTTATTTCCCCCTCGGATGAAGAAATGAAGGTGTAGTACTTATAGATACAAAAGGTGAAAAATGACTCGCTTTAGACTCAATTACTATATGTATACTACAAATCAACAGTAGTTCAATAATTTAGAACGGTACAGTCGTGTTGAGATGCACTTTTTTGTGTTTATTCAAAGAAGTGTTATGCTTGAAAGATTTTCTGCATAGATCACACTCGAATCTTTTTTCACCAGTGTGAACAGTCGTGTGAATGTCCAGAGTCAATTTCGTCTTGAAAGATTCGCCGCATTTGTCGCAATCGTAAGATCTGGTACAAAATCTAACGTGCCTCTTCAGCATGTGTCTCATTTCGAATGATTGACCGCATACGTGACACTGCAACGGTTTTTCCCCTGTGTGAATCCTCATGTGCTCGACCAAGTAGTCTTTGTTCGCAAACGACTTGTCGCAGAACTCGCACTTCTGCAATCTGTAACAACAATGATGAAAATATATCATCACAGGATATGAGAAAACTACCCACCCAGACAGCACAGAATCAAATGTCCTACTTTTTCACGTCTAAATCATGTCTAAACTCTCAAAGACGTCTATAAGAGTTAAGACAGTATTTAGACGTCAGAAAGTGGGACATTTGACGTCTATACGACGATTTCTAGACAAATTCGAGTTCCGTGCTGTCTGGGCAACGGAATCTCACCTATCGTCGGTATGGGTGGTCGAATGTTTATTGAGTCTTCCCTGGGTGACGAACGTCTTTCCGCAGATGCTGCATTGGTACGGTTTAACGCCTGTATGACTGCTCGTGTGAACTGCGAGATGAGACTTTTTAGAGAACGATTTATCGCAGAACGGACACCTGTGGGGTCTCTGCACCTCGTGTGTGTACGAGTGATAAGTGAGCTCAGTTTTCCTTGAAAATTTTCTCCCGCACACAGAGCATTCGAATGGTTTTTCCGTATGATCTCGCGCGGTGTGTACGGAGAGATCTTCTCTGTTAGGAAACGCGGCGCCGCACGCCTGACACTTGTGCCGTTTCTCTTTGGTGTGCAATTGCATGTGAACGGTCAGGTGTCCCTTCTGGATGAAACTTTTCTCGCAAATTTCACATCTGAACGGTTTCTCGCCGTTGTGTAAAGGCATGTGTCTACCGAGACCTGACTTCTGCGTGAACGATTTCTCGCAGAGCGGACACGCTATACGTTCGTTATTGTGAACAGTTTGGACGTGCGTTTTCAGAGACGATTTCTTGGTGAATATTTTGTGGCAAATATCACATTTTGCTGGCTTTCTAGTCGACGTGATCGAATCGTCGCTCGAAGCTCGAACGTTTATCCTCATCTTGTCCCGTTGTATGAAAATTTGTTATTCTTAGGTTATGTGTCAAACCGGAAAGACGTGGATTTGCAGCAGGTTGCTTACCGAATCCCCTGTATTCACTGGCCAAAGTCAATACATTTCGATGATGATAAATAATTCGGTTCATGTGATCCATAGTTTTTGATAATTGATTGTTGTCAAGCTCACTATCGACATGTTCAAACTGTTTTTGTTTATTATTTGTTTTCTGTCATTCCGTGTAATTTCGGCGGACGGTGGAGACATCTACCCGAAACAAGCTGCCGATGACGGAGTTTTATGGAAATAAAACAAGGCGCGGGAATTCAAATTTGCCGAAAAAGCGGTGGAACTAGTTTGAATTCCGCGCCATTTAAAACGTAACTTAACGTGATTAACAATTTATAAATGTGATTATAAATTACACCATCGAAACGGAAAAAGAAATCGAGAAAACTCACCAATTCCTACAACTGTAAAACCTCGTGGCGGCGAACGGACGATACTCATCGTCTCGTAAAAATGCCATCCTAACGCCTAAATTGATTTCAACAGAATAATTGAATATCTAAAATGACGAATGAGCCGGAAATCTCAAACGTACGGGTCATCGATAGAGAATTTGAAGCTAAAAATTCCATTGATTGACATCTCTGAGGACACGAGGGATTCTTCGACGACCATCTTCGATCCTTCGACGTCTCGACTCTACAAATCTACGAAAACCAAGTACTGGTTTAATCAAAGGTGAATTGACAAATTAATTCCGACTCTTTTAACTGAAACGTGATTTCGTTTTTGTTAAAGACCACATCGTCTAAGAAGTAAGAACACACACTCAACCACACCTTTTTTTCCTGATACCACCCTATTTCCGGCAGATAGCTATAAAGTTTTGATCGTAGTTGAAAATTGAGCTCGGCTTTGACTAAATTTTGTCGTGATGTCTAGGCGATCACCATGGGTATTCTTCATTGTTTAGACAACATTGTATTTAGCTTTTTTTATCCCGAGAACAGGGTGTCTACATCCTTGAAAAACCTGAAATATCCTGGAATTCTCAGGGAATATTGAGGTCACTCAGCGAATTTTTCTGAAAGTGATCAATTGGAAAAAAAAATTCTGTAAATATATACAAATTTACTGTGTTATTTACATTTATTTGTCTATTTATTATTTCATTTTGAAACCGAAATCGATACAAATTGTATCATCGCTATTATTCTATTATTCTATCGCAATAAACTGTGCCTAACATTAACAATCTGTGCTATTTTATTTATAAAACCTCAATACATCCGTATTTTATGTTTCAACATACCGGGCATCAACTTTTCCGAAAAGGGAACCCTACATTACCGACAGTAAAAGTTACCATCAGTAAGTAGTTACCTACAACGAAATAATCAATAAGTGGCTATTTACAACAAAACATGTACCGACCGAAGATCCACCACAAAAACAAAAACGATAAGTTAACCAATTATCATCATCATTAATTAGCAGAAGATATAAAACAACCAATACATAAGCATCAACCTATTGGTACCGGTTAAATACGACGATCTAGATTTTACAAAAAGCGAAGTCCACCCCCGTCAAATAGGAGCTAAAAAGATCAGCTGCGTCATGCGTGTGATACATTCGTCCTTTAT
Organism: Euura lappo; assembly: GCA_018257835.1. Lineage (NCBI taxonomy): Eukaryota > Metazoa > Arthropoda > Insecta > Hymenoptera > Tenthredinidae > Euura > Euura lappo. Next base: position 400,724 of record JAEUYN010001751.1, read on the forward strand.
AAGTTTTTGGAAACCTTCCCCATTCACAGATGCTCTGCCAAGAACCATACAGTGAGTTGTTCGCCGGCAGGTGGGTGCGCCTGAAGTTGGCAACCGTACGTACGGTACGTGCTAATTCTTATGGTACGTACGTACGGTTGCCTGCTTCAGGCGCACAGACCTGCCCGCATAGCGAGAAACTCACTGTAGAATAACTTAATAATATGTTGAAATTGTGTTAATTTTTCAACCATTTCGATGTGTTAACGTTTGCCGTTAACGACTCGTGTCAGATTGACATGTTTTTTATGGGGGACCCATTGAGACACGCAAAAAATTTTCAATCTAACACTTTTTTTCTAACCGTTGTAAGAGAATATCAAAACATGGATGTTCATCAAAGTAAAACAAAACTTAAAAATTATTTTCAGTGCGAAGACCTCAATGTTGTTTACAGTAAACGTGAACTTGAAAATTATTCAGACGTTATGCAGATATCAACATTAATGATGCAGTAATACGAGACAAAAATCGCATTTTTCGGTGGAAATGCCTCGGTATTTTTTATCGCTACGATCGGTTTTGGATGCGGGCTATAGTTTCAATTTGTGGCGAATTTGCTGCTCTTTGAAATGGCGTTGGAATTTCCAATAAATATTGATTAGGAAAAAAGTTGATTACGTATCAGACTGGTCAAAAATCGATAAAAAATCGCATTTTTCGGAGAATTTGCCTCGGTATTTTTTATCGCTACGATCGGTTTTGGATGCGGGCTATAGTTTCAATTTATGGTCGATTTTCTGCTCCTGAAAATGGTGTTGGAATATCCGAAAAATATTAATTAGCAAAAAATGTGATTAGATACGAGACTGCAGTCAAAAATGGATGTAAAATCGCATTTTTCGGAGGATTCGCGTCGCTATAGTCTCAATCAATAAAATACGTGATTTAGGTTGTGTGTGATATTTTCAGAAAACTCATATCTAGCTTCAATATTACCCCATCCAGCTAAATATGAGTAGTGAAAATCCAGACAGCATATCGGTAACACCCGAATATGAACTTCTGCAGTGAGATATTTGAGCTCGGAGAGAGTTAGATCCGTGCATTGTTGATGGTATCCACACAAAGGATAGTTTTGCCGTTAATGGTAGCCGCTGGTGTTCCATTCATTGTCATGCAGTACATACGGGATATGATTTCAGGCTATAAAACGGACCGTACAAAGCACGTACTGAGAAGTGAGAGGCTATCCATCGACAGAGGCGCCATGCATCCACGTGTGACATTCGGACTGTAACATCATATCCAACGCAGTGCGGAAACGTGAAGCACGCTGCTTTATGGCCAGTAATTTTCTTCGAGAACCAATGCAGACATAAAGTGTAATAAATTTCATATTCATGGCAAGACGGGAAATTCTTTCCTACAGTTTGGGTGGTTTTATCACGAGCTTATTTATCGCCCAGGTGTGCGGAAAGCCGTCTGCTCCCTTATCAGGATCTAGCTATTCTCTTTTTTAACTAGAAACTGCACCCTGCACTGTGTAGAATATATATGGAGCTCGACTCGTATCTTAGTCCCACCTGGCTGTTTATTCTCACCGATCTTATCCGCAGCGATGAAATTACCCTAGATTACTATTGCGCTTTGTCTGACAATACGCGTACACCCATCACTCCTGAAACCTTGTCGTGTGATCAAAACAGTTACGTATCACGGTTGCATAGCCCGGTAATACATCAGAAATTGTAATTAACACAATTCGGAACATATATTCCGGCCCTTGGGAGACCTAATTAATATCGAAACCTACGTCCACTTGACATGGGTCTACACCTCACCTCAAATTGGACCCTCAAACTTCGCGAGGTTGAAGGTGTCGTTGAAATTTGAAATCAAATTTCACCTTCCCAAATACATGGTGGCCACTATAAAGACTGAAACAAAAATCCCTGACTCTTCCTGACCAAATTATAATTTTTCCTTGACTAAAATTCGGACGAATCAGTGATTATTCAAGTATGTGACGAATAATGCTCTGAATCAATGGTGAAAGGTAGTGATTTTTGATAATACTTTTTCATTCATAATTTATACAAGTTTTGCTAATGTTTCCATTAATCAAGATTCCCGCGCGAGATTCATTAACTTTTCCCTTACCATTTTACCGGATTTACTGACTTTTTCCTGACTTCCCTCGCCATTAATGTTGTGTGTGGTGACAATTTTTACCGAATCCTCGATTTGGCTCCCAAGTATCCGACGTATTCGTGAGTTTGAATGGGGGTTTCACTCTCGTCGTGGGTATCACTTCGCCTGCTCGGTTGACCATGATCGAAACTGAAAATAAATTCTATACAAAGAACTCACGAATTTCGAAGAGTGTTTACGTCCTATTTTCCGCCGCGTCAACACCAGTTACTGGAGAACTCGAAGCCATTCCCGTTCATAGCTTTTCCAATTCAATCTCTTACTTTGAAGCTTCGTCGTCTTCTCGATGGGTCTTTCATTGCGAATTCTTCGAACCAGCCGAATATAAAGGAGAATCAAGGTTTTGAACAGAAAAAAATCTAGTTTCTATTACCGCAAAAATTTTGCAGTATCTGAATTAGACAGGAGACGAATCAATTTTTCAGGCTTCACCACTTCTTATGAATCATGAGTTTCTCCGTAAATCGTTCGTTTATTTTAACTTTCTTCATTAAAAATCTTCTGGAATATATTTACGATGTATGTATAGCCTGGATATCTGCCCTCACCCGCCAACGTAGTTTTAATGAGGTGCTCTGAACTTTCCAGAAAAAAACGATCTACTCCGGACAAAGTGCCTACCATAGTGTGCGATGGATGCGAATGCTGATTCAAGCGTCCACTTAAAAATTCAAAGAGAACTTGGAGGGATGCAGATCTGCTGCTGCAATATTGTAACATTTGCATCCGCTTACCTCTATTCAGGTAACCAATGTACAAATAATCATTTGGATAACGAGATTCAAGTTTTCGGCGATATTTATTATTTGTTACATTTTATTTCGTTTTGTTTCGAAAGGCGTTCATACAGAATAGACTCTTGGATCCAGGAGGCAATCAGGGGTTGAGATCCTTCAAGCTGTCAGTATTGTGTTTCATGGCTTTGTTGCGTTTCGTTATCTTGCTTCGAATCAGTTTCTTCAAGAGTATCACCATCAGAACGAGGTCGCAGCATCTGAAAGAAAGATCCTCGTTTAACAAGGGGAAACGAATACTCGACGCTATATTTCAGCGCTTTTTATTTCCTCGTTCAATGCTATCGCCATGGGCATAAATCCCGATAAGCAAGGACAAGGAAGATAAAATTGGACGCTGTTTTTTCCGAGCTTTTTCAATCTGTACAGAGTATTTACAAAGTCTTGTCTAATTCCGGGTCAGGAATAGATGACCAGGTCATTCTCAGGATACCGTATTTTACGTAGTGGGTAAAATGTTTTTCCGTGATCGGAAACCGAGTAAAGCTCTTCTGCTAAAGAAACAGCTTAAAGGAGGAAATAAAGTAAACCGGCAAAACAGCGAGTAGTGGACAGAGCCGACACAGAACTGCAAAGTGCATTCTGTCCGGGTCTTGTTTCCTCGTTTATCTCGCGTCCGCATGTTCGTCCTGATTTTTCCAATCACCGAACTATTTCCCTCAGTCCTGGACATACCATTTCTACTTTTATTGGTCGAAACGAGGCTGCAGCGACGGTAAAACGAAATACATAGTACGAGTTTCTTGTTTGCTCATTTCAATACAAATGCCACATGGGAACGAAATTTATCAGAGCCAACTGAAAGCTCTGCAACACGACCTCGCACAGTCCCGGGACGTTCAAGCTGCACGTCGTTGCAGATGCGACCCGTCGTCCCCCCGTCTCACATAAGATGTATTACCCGCTTTCTCCACAATTTCGACTAGACGGATGACCCAGCTTTGACAGATAGTGAAAAATCTTTATATAATATCATCGCGAGGTCATGAAAATCTATCTAAAAAAAAGTAGTCATTTTTTTGTGGTAAAAAATATTCAATGTGACTCGATGTAATGACCCTTTGAAATTTTCAGAAAAAACTCATTTTCAATTCATTTGAGTGAAACAATAATTTTCCACTGCAAGGTCACGTGTTTCTTCGAAGGAAAATAAAGCCTGTAATTGATGTAACGTCTGAGTGTATAACGTAGAAAGCTTTCGAAGGATGATGGGCCGCAAGGGTCCCGAAGTGCCTATATTGTTATATCGCTCCCGCGAGGAAACGGGCGGAACAAGGTAAGATCGATATCCTCTGGTCTCTGGGCATAGTGATTTATGCATGAACCTTCCATTGCACTCTGGACCACCGGTACGATCGAGGAAACGGACGCTGACCGTACTTCGTACGTGTGTTGGTATAGCTTGCATCGCACCATCCTATATATATTCCAACGAAGTAAATTTACCTGTTCAAATTTACTCCGGTCCGGTGAACCGATTCGGAGCTTTAACGTCGGGCGTGGTTTTCACTTCGTTGTTGATGGATGTTCGATATCGAATTATTAATCATTTCGCCGATTTTTCTTGGGACCAGATAATCAGCCCTTGAATACGAAATTGAGGCACGATTAAATAATTTTCATCCACCTTTTTCACAGCTTAAAATATCAATCGTGATGTTGAAAATTCTCAAATTGCTCTTTGTAATTACCTGGTGGGCACGTTGATAGACAAATATGGAAATCCCGACGACGATCAAGACTAACGTCACGAAATTCCATTCCTTCCAGGCGTAGAAAGCCGCCCCGGAAATATCACCTCTTGCGCAAACCCCCATTTCACCAAGGGACCGAAAATCAATCAATGGATTCGAGAATAACACTTTTAATTTGGATTCTTTAATTTTGAAGGTTTTTTTCCCAGGTTTGTGTCAACAGCTGCTCACCGATTTCCCAAACCTCATTTTTTTTTGCAATGTCATCAAATCCTGTAATTCTGAATTGCTTGAAGTTGCACCGTGTCTGCCACGGGTGCATTCATGAGTGCCTCGGTCAACTTTTCAAAAACCACTATTCGTCTCACGATTCTTGACGAAATGCTATTCAGCACCAATATAGACAACGTTAACGCGGACCTCGCAGAATTAGCATAGCTTCCATAGGATCCAGCTTTGAGCAAAATTGACGTCTGTTGACGTTTGCAACAAAGCTCATGTTCTGACAAACGGAATAACGACCCTGAGCCTCGTAGGATCAGCCGTGCAGTGGAGTGAATAACGTGAATTCATTTTTGAATCTCATACAATGGAATTCGAGTGGAGGTAATAAAACCATCGTAGTCCCGCTCGACCGAAAGAACAGTGAAATACAAAAAAAAAAAGGAAAACACTTTGATACAATTTTCTACCAATTCATGACAATGTTCTTCCTCTATCTGCGTATCTTTTTTTTCAAATTGATATTCAAGTGCTCGGACCCCGGACTCAAAAGGGAGTCGACGTCGGAAAGAGACTTTCAACATTTGATGGGTTTGATTCATTTTTTCTTACACCCAGTAACAATTCGATTTTTGAATGCCTGAAGGTGGAAGCAGCTCGACTTTGGTACTTATAAGGGTAGGGTAGACTGGGGACGGTTGTAACATTTTTCGGTTTTGCCCTCACTGAGCTCAAACTACAGTGAACACATCAATGTTCCAAATACCATAGCAAAGAGCATTCAATTGCTGACAAAATGGCGCTAAGTAGGACTCTTTAGCATAAATAGAAAAAAAGTATGAGCCTGTCAAAAAAAATCGGAAAAGTGTTACAACTTACCCCAACCCCAGGGTCAGTTGTTACACAAGATTTTTTCACAAAATTAGATTATTTATCAGGATTTTGATGATTAGTATCAGACATTCCCATAAGGAATACGTGTTTCAGGAACTAAAAAATATAAAAATAACTTTTCATCACCTCTTGATGGCCGAATATTTTCGTTTGGATAAAATCTTATAAATATAATGTTTTTTTATATTATTATTATTATTTCATAACGTAAACTACGATAATGCTTGAATAAAAGAAGGAGAAGGAATGTTGTTAGCTGTAATCATCCGCCATCAAATGGTTGCAATGTCCCCGGACCAACTGTTACAACTGACCCCAGACGAGTTTTTTTACTTCAAGTCAAAATTTCATTTATTCTGTCGAATCTATCAACTCAAAATACTGTGAATACTGACACAGAATTGGCCAAGGAAACATATGAACAAAAGAAAAATTGAAGATTTATCATAGAAGTCTAATTATCGATGTTTAACTAAGATTGTAAGAACTTACTTTAGGCCCGAAAATAACAATGGGCCCCGCTACCCACTTCCGCTTTGCACGGAGGACCGCCACCTACTAATGTGCTAGTTCGGACTACTTGCACGGATTATCAGGCGGCGGTATATAAATGTCCTACCCTTAGTTTTAGAGATATTAACAATGTTACAACCGTACCCTGTTACAACCAGGTCTCCCACATCCACCCTATTATTCTCTTCTAATGAAAATTATGTTGATAAGAGCCGTTCTCGTTGCATCTGGGTAAGACGTTGGGTTGGGCTTCAGCAGAATGGTCAGGCTGTAGAGTCCTCCTTCCAAAGAACCAAAGTTTATATGATCTGACAACCAAATTGAATTTAGCAGATCGTTATTATCCGGTCCCCCAGGAGTTATTTATCCATTTCGTACTGCGTGTGTGAGTTCGAAACTAACTGACCGTCGAGAAACGGTTACCGTCCCCAAAACTACAATCGACAAAGGCGTGAACCATCCCGTGTGGAAATTTCTTCGGGATGCCCGAAGTAACATTAGGGCCCCAATGGGTATAAATTGTGGCTTCCATAATAAGATTTCCCTACCATCACCCGATCAGAACCTGATGAGGTATTGACGAATCGTCCCTAAAAACGCACTGCTGAGATTCTGATAAAACAAATGGATCAGGTCCAGATCGGGAATCAATCGTCTGTCCTGAAAATCTGATCTTGAGGTCTGCCCAAGGGCTTGCAGATCGAGTCCTGATCAGGCATTGATCGAGTATCCTCGAAAACGAACCTGAAGATTCCGATGTGGTCCAGAGATCAGGTCCAGGTCAGGAATCGATCGTCCGTCCTGAAAATCTGATCTTGAGGTCGGCCCAAGGGCTTGCAGATCGAGTCCTCATCAGGCATTGATCGAGTATCCTCGAAAACAAATCTGAAGATTTCTATGTGGTCCAGAGATCAGGTCCAGGTCAGGAATCGATCGTCCGTCCTGAAAATCTGATCTTGAGGTCTGCCCAAGGGCTTGCAGATCGAGTCCTGATCAGGCATTGATCGAGTATCCTCGAAAACAAATCTGAAGATTTCGATGTGGTCCAGAGATCAGGTCCAGGTCAGGAATCGATCGTCCGTCCTGAAAATCGGATCTTGAGGTCTGCCCAAGGGCTTGCAGATGGAGTCCTGATCAGGCATTAATCGAGTATCCTCGAAAACAAATCTGAAGATTTTGATGTGGTCCAGAGATCAGGTCCAGGTCAGGAATCGATTATCGGTCGTGAAAATTTGCCCTTGAGGTCTTGATAACGGCCGGTAGATCGGGTCCTGCTCAGGCATTAATCGAGTATCCTCGAAAATAAATCTGAAGATTCTAATGGGATCCAGTAGTCAGGTCCTGTTCAGGAATCGATCATCGGTCCTGAAAATTTGCCCTTGAGGTCTTGATAACGGCCGGTAGATCAGATCCTGTTCGGGCAACCATCCCGCGGTATGCTTAAAAATAAATTTCGAGATTCCGATGGGATCTAGAGGATCAGATCCCGCTCAAGTAGTATTCGCTGACCTCGAAAATAAATCGCGCAATTTCAATAGGATCAAGTAGATCAGGTCCTGCTCAGATATCGATAATTCCACCCGTAAATTGAATCTTGGACAGGGATAGATCATATGTAGCTACAAAGATAAATTTTTAGATTTACTATAAATTGAGGTTCATAAAATGTGAGGACCTGCTCAGGTAATAAATGTACACATATCGTGTGATGTATAAAAGTTTCAGTATTTCTGAAATGTTCCGGATATATGACTACGACCCAAATTGTAATCAAACTGTCAATCCTTCTGAATCCGTACGTATTAGTGTGCACACTTGCCGCTAGAGGCAAGAGCGGCGCTGCATGCTCCCGCAAGACTCTCGCGAGTGAAAACGCGCCAGTCATAATACACCTACCGGCGTGAGAGCCATGATATTACGCTCGTTGGACGTGTCCGTTTCGGAGTGCGACTTATGCAGCATTTTTTATTCATGCTTCTACCGTTACTGCGGTATTAGCGCTATTCAAAAAACAAATTGATACGAAGAATATAAATACGGCGGAACTATTTCAGAAATATACCAACAATATTCCAGAAATATGTCTACCTGTGTTGAAATTTCTTCGGGATGCCCGATGGGTATAAATGAGATTCTGATGAAGCAAACGGGGATCAGGTCCAGATCGGGAATCGATCATCGGTCCTGAAAATTTGGCCTTGAAGTCTTGATAACAGCCGATAGATCGGGTCCTGCTCAGGCGTTGCTCCAGCGTCCTCAAAAATAAATCTGAAGATTTTGATGGGATCCGGGAGTCAGGTCCTGTTCAGGAATCGATGATCGGGCCTGAAAATCAGGGCCTGTCATGCAACGTACTACGCGCCTTATCAGGCTGTCGTAGATTTTCCTGATCAGGGCACGAAATGTTGGCCCAATCAGGGCCAGTAGTTCGAAGCGTTACATTTCTAATCAAATCCTGATGATTTTGCCCGATCGGGGCCTTAATTCAAATCGGGCGAAATATTAAGGCCCTCATCACAGCCCGAATTGAATTTCTACACGGGTAGGTGTGCATTTCGGCTTACTGTAAAAATATGTCGCATCCACGTATATTAAACGTGAGGATCAAGAAAATTTATACGTCGTTAATGTCACAATGCGATACGTATGCGAAACATACCTTTCGTGTCGCCTACGATGTTATCAATACGAAGATCTCACTTTTACTCGACATATATCGTACGTAAATCGAAGGTGTCTTGAAGATCTTATTCGGCAACCTAAGTGATACATCTTCCGTATGTACAGTAAACATTTAAAAAGCGTTGTTTTGCGTGACGTGAAAGATACGTACATAATACGTATAGGCTGGGTTTTTCAAAACATCCAAATAATCACCAATTATATACGTTGATGGTACATATAATAAAAGTTTTATGATTGTCATAATACTATACGCAATATGAATGTAATTTATACGTACATGCAGTACGTAAAAAACGGCTTTGGCATTGACGCGAATAATACAATTGTTATACGTATATACTTCGTATAGAAAATACGTCTTGATTGTATACATCGCGTACACATATAGTATACGTATCATTTTAGCTGTATACGTAGACAGACGTTGAAACGTATTTCATACGTTAAATCAACTAAGTGTTCCGTGTGGGGAGTGCACGCGGCGAGTGAAAACGTAAGGAAAAACAGCGAACTTCAAAGTTCAATAACTCGAAAGTTATTTAAGCGATTTCGATTTTTCAAAATGGATTCTACTCCTGGAGGTATGTAGAAAATATTTCTGTATGAGTTAAATTGAAAAGTCACGTTCATCTGCTTGAAATACGACCATGTTTGGTACCCTGTGAAAACGATATAATTTTCGAGACTTATACTTTCAAATGGACAAAAAGTAGGGAACTCCAGGAGACTCCGCTTTGATTCAAGTCTTAGGTTCTAGATCAGTCTTTCAACTATCGAAAACGTTTTAGATCATCTGCCATTTTTGGCCCATTAGCGTAGTTTTTTAGTTAGCGTGAGCGAGTACGCAGCCTTCTACCACGCGCGAGGCCCCGGCTGGCGCGGCGGCCGGCTGACGAGCGTCCGGGTCTGCCAGGTGTTCAATACGTACAATAGGGAACTTATACCGGTTTTTAACGTGTATAGGGTGTCCGTAACAAAGTAGTACCTACGGTTATTCTAGAGTCACACTGTTCATGATGATTTTTATTTGTGATTTGGTTGAGGGAAAAAATTAATTTCAGAAAGAATTCAGTTTGTCCAATGAGTTTGATCGTACTTTATTAATTATAGTTTACGTTGAATATTGTCACTTTTTAATTTTCTGTGGCTTTATTACAGGGTCTAGTACCGACGACAATTTACTGTACACCCGGAAGGAGGTCTTCGTTATGGTGAAAGGGAATTTCAATAAAACATGCAACGATTTGGTGGAACACCTTTTAGCCGAAATTTCGAAGAAGAGTAGAATTGTAGAATTGTTGATCCCACCTACAATAACGAGTCAATCTATAGTAGAAACGGATTCTGAATTTGACGACGATGATTCGGACGAGGAAATTGTATTCCACTAATTTTATAAGCCTTCACATTTCATGACATTAATACTTAAAAATAAAAAGTCTTTATTCCTGTATATGCATATGACTAAACATTTCCCACCACTTTGTTTTTGAGATTTTTGACTTTCGATTCGTAATCAGCGACCCCAAGAACCCCCGAGTACCGACTTTCACTCGAATCCATTAGGTTTTTGAAGAAATTCGTTACCGTTTTTGGTCCGCCATTTTGTTTTTGAGATTTTTTACTTCGGATTCGTAATCAGCGACCCCAAAAACCCACGAGTACCGACTTTCACCCGAATTCATTGGGTTTTTGAATTATGGGTACAAATTCGGGGTTTCGTCCCACTGTGTGCCGATGCGACGAGTTTAGTTTTCCGGATGCGGCACCTTATCCGAGATTCTGGGCTTGAGCACGTCGATTCGCGAAATCGCGGCAGTGTGCGTAAGACGAGCATCGTCCAGGAGACCGATCAGGGCGAGAAACAGCTGATTTTGATTCGTCAAAAGTTTATCCACCTTGATAGATATTTGCTCGAGCCTGGCAGCGACCTGACTCTCAGCCGGCAGCTGCTCCGGAGTTGTGATTCGTTCTTTATCCAGCACAGCCTTGCAATCGACGCCTTCGACGGAGTGACGAGTTAAAATTCTCGTCGGACGAGACCCGTCTTTCGGCGAGTCAAGTTCGTTTACTGTTCTCATCGCAGTTCCATTCTTGTACACCTTCCAGATCGTTTCCTTTTCCGAGAAGGCTGCAGTCCAATACACCGCCGTGTCATCCACCGCCAGACGAATCGGCACGGCTAAGTTGTTATCGCTAATGTTCCCTACGACCCTTCTGTCCGTCCCGTCCAAATTGCTTTCCTCGATTTTCAACGTATTATCGTCCGAGGATACGAAATATAATTTTCCACCATAGTGGTCGACAGTCAAGCCACTCAAGCGAACCGGCGGATCAATTGTGAGTATTACTTTTCTATCGGTGCCGTCGAGTCTCGATCTCTCTATACTGCATCTCCAGTCGTTCGTCCAGTATATAAATCTGAAGAAAATAGAGTTCGACTCGAATAGTATCACACGTTTTGAAATTTGTTTTATTACTTCGTTTCTACCTCGAATAATTGTGGATAAACGCAACGGCATACCTGTGACAAATATCCAGCGTGAGATCTAATGAGCCTGACGAATCAAGTAATTTTGCTATCTTTGGCGAAGAATCGATTCCATAAGACGCAACTTCCATCTTCATTAAAGATTCCCTCTGGGACCAGACCAGAGTCCTCGTCACTGGATCGAAAACCATTGACCAAATGAAATCGTCACCAGCTGTATCCGAAATAAGCAAATGAGTTGTCGGTCAATTTATTGATACAAAACGGTCACGTCAGAGCAGTTCAACGCAAATAGTATATTGTGCAACTCGTGCGGGAAGTTGGCGATTCTCGATGAGTGAGAGTATGGCGCACGAGTCGCAGGCGAGTTGTCACGAGCCGCAGGCGAGTGTCACGAGCCGTAGACGAGTGTCACGAGCCGTAGACGAGTGTCGACATGCTCGCACGATTCGGGGATCGACAACCCGCACGCGTTGCATACTATGCTTTTTGTAACCCCTTGCAATGGGTAGTTCGATTTCGCCGCCGCGGCACTCGGCACTCTAACCTGAGCGTGGCGTAGAGCAGCACACGCGATCGTAGTTACCAAGTGTCCCGTCTGATGGCGCTAGCTAACAGAGTCTCGCTGAGACTAGCGTGAAATAATATTCATTATTTCACGCTAAAACATATTATTTCACGCTAAAACTGTCGTCTGCTATATTATTTCACGCTCTCCGCCCAGCGCAGTAATCGACCGCTTCGCGCACTTTCCGCGGTGCGCGAAGCGGTCGATTACTGCGCTGGGCGGAGAGCGTGAAATAATATAGCACACGACGGTTTTAGCGTGAAATAATAGTCTCAGCGAGACTCTGTTAGCTAGCGCCATCAGACGGGACACTTGGTAACTACGATCGCGTGTGCTGCTCTACGCCACGCTCAGGTTAGAGTGCCGAGTGCCGCGGCGGTGAAATCGAACTACCCATTGCAAGGGGTTACAAAAAGTATGGTGTGCAACGCGTGCGGGTTGTCGATCCCGAATCGTGCGGAGCATCGCCACTCGTCTACGGCTCGTGACAACTCGCCTGCGACTGTGCGCCATACTCACTCATCGAGAATCGCCAACTTCCCGCACGCGTTGCACACACAATATTATACTATTTTTTTCTTTCAATTTCACTTCTTCTCGGCCCATTTCGCAACAACAGAAAATTGGGCGCACTATATTGTCTGATCTTTTCAGTGTATCGTTTATCTTACTTATGCTAATTCATACGATCGAACGTGAGTTCTTGAATCCAGGTTTTCTCAACAGCACCATGCGACGGATATCAGATACATTGCTTAGCTACAGTACGATTTACACTCGTCGTGCTTTATAATTCAGTTATGTCATAGCTGCCCGCCACTGTGGATTTTCGTATTCTGTATCATTCCTGAAGAAATGAATTTCATCATTATAGGCCACAATCATATCTGTAACAAAATAGTATATTATGCACCTAGGGCGGTATTCGCCTCGGAATACAACCTCGCACTCGTCGAAAACAACGTTTGCCCTGTGGTGCATACGATATTTTATACACCAAAGGGAAATAAAGCGGTTTTTTCGGCTGGAACAGGGCAATAAACCGCCGTTTATATCCCTGAGGGGTATAAAGATTATTATTTCACAATTTCGCTCCACACCCATCTTCGAATTTCAACTTGCGCCGTGTGTGCAGGCAGGGCAAAGGGACTCGCAACGATTTTTTTTCAAATTCAACCAACTCTTTCTTATCTATCCAATTAAAAGTAATTTCAAGAACAAAATAAATTCTCAATCATTCGTATAACATTCGACGGAATATTATTGGGAATTTCGCCCAAAGTATTCGAGCTGATCGACCTGAATTTGTTTTTCATTCTGGAAATACATATGGATATCCCGTTACCCAACTAATCCATACATGGACATTCTATGAAATAAAATTTTTCTTGTTTATTACGGTGGAAGTAGCATAGAAATATATTCATTCCGTTTTTCTTATTCGATAATTTGGTGATTGCGATTGACAAAAGTGTATCGCGCCTGATTGGTAATCGTTGGTTTTCGCGTGAATGAAGGCTTTAAATGCAGCATCAGAACCAATCATTTTCAATTGCTGTTTGTAATGGACCAAAGTTGTTTTTATCACTTTTATAGTATCTTCAAGTCTTCTTCTTCATCTCAACACGCGCCGTCTTCTCGTGGAACTTTGTTGCTTATCAATCCGACGCAATTTATTCCCATCATTAGGTTTTTAATTAATGATATCTACCGAATGCGATAACGTTTATTTTGCCAAAATGACCGTTAAAATATGATGAAACCAGGGCAAGATAAGGAATCGCCACGTCGAGTAATAACTGGACACACGTATTGCGTAAGACGTATGATTTCGTACAAAATATATTCCGATTGATGTTATACGCTTTTGTGGTCCATAGCCAAGCTCAAAAATATGATATCACACGTATAAAAAAAATTACGAAATCCGAAAAGTTGGGAAATGCCGCTGTTTCTTTCTTCTTGTTATTTTCTAGTCTTATCCGCAGAATTCTGTGCATTTGTTACGTCCGGACTGATAAAACTCTGAGGATAAAATTAATTTTTCTTATGATCAAAATGAATAATTTATGAATAGAGATTTCTTGCGAACGTTCACCATATACATGAAGTAGAACCGCGATTATCCGAACCAATTGGGACCGGGCCTAATTCGGATAATCGAAAATTCGGATACTTGAACGGTAATGTTGGTCCTGGGAAATATTGAAGAAACATGTAACACACATAGATACTACTTTACGGAAGAACGTCGACTATGCAATCAACCGAGTTTTCCTGGAGTTAAAGAAAGACTACCAGTAAAATTTTCGCCCCGTCGTTAGAATAGATACGTACTATGTGTGTAATGAAACAGAAAAAGAAGATGTATACGGGGCATTCCACGTCAAACCGACCCCTCATGAGCGTGACCCCCTGGAATTTTGATGCCCAATGGATTTTTTGGTTCATTTTGGTAAAAAATGATGCCTCTAATTTTTTAAATTTTTTCCGCCATTTTTGAAGGTCGCATGGTGACCTCAAATATCATCATCAAGATGGACATTTTTTAAATCGCTGTTTTTTTTTAGCGTAAAATCAGGGCCTCGAAAACACATCGTTTGGTCATAGTCTTATCGTGGGATGGAAATGCTACCATTTTTTTTTTCATCGATCGCAGTTCGGACAACGGAGGGTTCGGATGATAGAGGTTTGGATTAATCGAGGTTCTACTGTATAGCTAAATTCTCCAGAGACGAAATGATGAATTTACAAAATGAAATTGAAAGGACAAGCCACGACAGTGTCTGATTTTGCGGAAATTATTTAACATGTTCGGATTCATTCGTAAAAGTTGACGAATGAGCACAATTTTTCATGAAATTTAATAGTGTCTCAGAAAAATTTAACACAATTAATATGAACTTTGATAGGTTTTCTGAGATAGACATCGTTGTGGGACGTTGGCTTTTTTTTATCAAGATCATCAAGGTTTCACGAAAATCGACGATGCTGAAAATTTCCGCGCAATGCGTATAGTAAAACGTAGCAGATAATTCCGCGGATCGTATTGATTTGGACCAACGAGGAGCAGTTTATCAAAAACTGTGAAAAAAAAGCGAATCATTGTCTTCGATGAATTGGGGTTTCTCCGGTTTTCGTGTCTAATGACGTAACGACGTAAGCGCCATTATACGACTTTTTGTTTTTCGTAACGGCAAAAGGTCGTATGTATTTTGTGTATTGTCTTTGGGATGAAAACCCGAAGATCCGTTTATAAACGTTGAAATATAATATTCGGTCAATTAAAAGTAGAAGTTCGTAACCGCCAAAGAAAAATTGAAAAATTGGCGCTTACCCCATGAATCCGCGTCAAATGCAGTTTCAGTTGCACCCGTGGTGGAGAGAAATGGAAAAGCGGACGCTATCGCCAGTGCCAATAAGACCATCTCGCGAGATCCCATGCTGTTTCCAATAAAGTAAGCGTATATAATAAAGCGTATTACGCAAGGATCGATGTGTGAAACGGAATGAGACCGAAGTCGATATTCTCCGACTGCGGTCAGCGGTGCGACGGCTACGGCTTCGGCGGTTATAGATCGACTGAGACCGCATTTCCATGCAGTAGCAAAGATTATACATAGAGCCGAGCAGATTCAAATCTGGACCTCATTTATGGTTACGCTGTGGTCTGCAATCATGGACCGAAGGAAGATTCGACTTAACTTAACGGTAGCGGCACCCCGATAGGTATACATCACGAAATCATGAAATAGTCCCAATGATATGAAGTGGAATAGATCATCTCAGGAAGCGAATGAACGTCATCAAAGAATTCAAACAAAGCAACGATGTTGTCATTTTCATACTACAAGGTGACAAAGGAGTTTTCTTTCCAAGTTAGTAAATAAAACGATTCTTTTCATACGAAACTGGGACGAACAGATTGGATTTGCCTCTTCCAACTGACTTTTCAACGCCTGCTGTTTCCGAACCGTGATGTGGGCGTGGCACTTGACGCAACTCGCTTCGGAACTACCGTGAAAACACTTTTCGCAGCAGTTGTGACGCGCATGCGATGGTCGAAATGCGAAAATTTCTTATCAGGACAATTATTTTATATGACAATGTGAATAATTGCATGCAGTGCGATATCAACTCATACTTTCACCTCCCCGTCGAGTTTAGTAATCGCGCGAGATCAAATAAATGTGATTCCATTCAATATCATGTACAGACCGCAGAACCTCAATTTTGGAGCAGCGCTGTTGGAAATCATTTGTCGGTGGGCAGCGGAGGGCCACACAACGTTACTTTCTGTGCGTGTGTAGGTATGATGTCCAAGAAGCCTATATTCGTATACGTTTCATTACCATTATCAGTACAGCAATCATCGATGCAGGTATTGGGTCAAACATCCCAATAGGTCAGACTCAAATGAAGACGATCTGCTCGTCGATGGATTTCCCTAGCGTCTCAGCAATCTTGCTCAAGAGACACGAAAGAATCGTGGGTCGTGTGGCCACGGAATGCTGCAAAGATGGACGAACAGGTATTCCGGGGATTAGAAGTTACGCTACGCTCAAAGAAATCTGGAACCGCAGTAGGACTTGCGATACTTCAAGTATTTACATGATGGCCACTGGTCAGGGAAAACCGGGGAGTCAGGAAAAAGTCAGGGAATTCGGGAAATGGACAGTGAAAAGTTTTGGAATTAATCTTCGTCGCGCGGAAATCTTGATCAATAGAAATCGTAGTAAAACTTGTATAAACTATAAATAAAAAATCATGTTCTTTTACCATTGATTCGGAGCATTGTTCATCACGCACTTGAATAACCGCTAATACGTCCGAATTTCAGTCAGGGAAAAATTATAATTTGGTCCGTCAAAGTCGGAGATTTTTTTCTGCTCTTCTTATTGCGAACAATTCGGGAAATGAAGTATGTAATTAGTAACGATAATGTTCTACGTAATACGTATGGTCCAAGAAACTGTGAGTCATCTGTATCAGATCGATGTATTTTTTATTCAATATACGTAGGTACAATAATGGAATTTATAAAAAGAATTACACCTCCCGCTACGAACATCACAATACCAAATCTTGTGGCACGTATGTATACCGAAGGTATGTCGGAATGACTTGCCGGATACCATCAACAAATTAACATCCTCGTCTCGTTTGGAATCCTGATGTCGCATCTACAAAAACGAACTTAAGCACGCTGTAGCTTTCAAAGGTTGACTCTGAGAGCAAAGTTGCACTTGAATTTTTTCTTCCATTTTCAATCATCTAATGGCGTTATATTTATTTTTTTTTTTAAACCTCCACAGAATCTATTTTTCACAATTTGTTGGGGAATCGCGTTCCGCGGAACGTTCCTCGGATAAATCTTTGAGTACGATTCGATCCTTATCATATCCGCAAACATCGGGCAAGAATCGAGTCGTATGACCGTTCCGTGTGACCTTTATTTCCGAATATTCCACGTAAGCGTCGTCCTTGCCGTCGTTGTCGTCGTCCGACCCCTCTCTTCAAGCAATGTGGTTGTTTTTTCGGTGTCGTCAATTTTCTTCCCCTAGCAGAGTCCGTCACACATTGTAAAACGTTGATGTCCCCCGATCGGTTGAGGGTCAACGTTCCAAACGTGTTTATCATGCCATGGTCCGAGCTGCAGGTCCTGAAGGCAAGAAAAGCATTACAGAAAAATACAGTTTTATAACATGGAAGCAAGCTTACCCACGTCGATGGCATTCCGGGCGCTGGTTGTTGGTCACTGAGTTCCGGTTAAAAGGACGAAATCACTCTCGGAACGAATGATGATGGGCTCGGACGCTGAGTTGCGCTGGACATGTACGGACCCATTTTTCACCCAGACAAAATTAAAACCGAGTTTCCTAGCAAGATCCCGAGTCTTCCCCAACAATCTACAGATAGTAAGCGGAAGATGTTCCATGATGAACACCGGGCTGTGAGGATGGTCCCCCGGGAGTCCAAGTTCGTCGGCATAGATATGGTCTCTGGCTCTCGTGGCTGCGAGAATGCGGTTTCGGCAGTCCGTCGAGCTCAAACGAACCAGAATTGACGGTAGTTTACCATCGGTTCTTGTAGTTTTGATACGAACAACTTCGAGAACTTCGGCATCCCAAACGGTGACCGGAAGCAGACCCAAAACCATACGGAAGATGGTTTGCAAATTCTCGCCAAGCAGCTGGGGCACACCGACAATCCAAAGGTTTCGGCGCACCTCATTGCACTCGAGTACTTTCACCCTATCTGCAAGCTCAGCGAGCCTAGCCTCTCGCTCTATGGCCTGGGCCCCCATTTGATCAACCCGTGCAGTAAGGGCTTCGACTTTGCCTGCCAGTTCCGCCACGAGATCTGTGCCTGATTGCGATATCGCTTCAACCTTGGTAGAGAGAACGTCGATTATATGCTTGATCTTGTTGCGAGTCCTTTTGTACATCCACTGAACTGCTGCAAGGACGGCGGACTGCTTCTAACGATAAGGGCTGAGTACTGATAGACGATGAAGACGAGCCGGTACAAAGCGCTGGGTCAGTGGACAAAGCAGGGTCGCTGAATAAGAAATTTACCGGCTCTGAGACAGTATCCGCAGCAATCCTAGGAGCAGAAGGACCAGCAGCCTCCGGCGAATGCACAGAGGCCTCCCACGACGACATGATAGAAGACGAATTTGAAACGGCTAGTCGGTACAAATTCGGCGGTTCATTTTCATTTTCCTCCGAGGGCGATGATGATGGTGCCGGTGGTCCAGGAACGCTGTGCAAATGCGCAAATAAAAATTAGTATCGGTGAGTTGAGATTTTTGCGCGTTGGAATTTACCACGCAAATTCTATTCCACACGGTACTTGCATTTTCTGAGGGACTTCGTAGCGAAGCATTCAATACTGTTTATTTACGAATATACACGGTGGAAGCGTAATTTTCGATCAGAAAAACTGAAATCGGTCCACCGGTAGATTTTATAAATAAATATAAATTTTATAAAATCATGTGAAAACCATTCTAAAATGTGAAAAAACAATTACTCCAGTTTTGACTTTTTGTTTTATTGAACTTTTAAGGTGTTTGTACCCCCTTAATTCAGATTTTAGAGCTGCGTCTACATACCTTTTCGTGAATTTGCGGGATTTTTATCCAAGTTGAAAATTATATGAATTCGACAAACGTCACGTCAAACTGAGAAGTGAGAGTGGACTGTGCGCCAAATTCCGAATCCGCCGCCCCACACGGCAGGTTGCACCGGATGCGCATCTTTTTATTCCTGCATTCATACCCTAGACCGGAAAACATTCGGCTTTTGATTCACGGTACCTTGGAATATTCTTAATTATATTTCACGATCGCTGGGTCGAGATACGAATCTGAGTACAATGAAGGAACCACTATGTGTTAATTCAGGACGTGAGTCATTCCACGTCTAGCGGAACAAAAACAGGTGAAAACTGACCTCAGATTCTCTGATTTGGGAATCAATTCTTTTTACAAGTTCTTTGTCACGAATGAATGGATCAAGAATTTTCATTTTATTTTTATCACGAAGTTCCGTGGGGTTGAAATTTTGGGAAAACGACATATGTAAAATCGAATACACGCTATCATTCAACTGGTTGTGTATCCGGTTCTAATAATCCTACAGACTTTGTCCAGAACGCATTTTGAAGCTCTCGCAGGACACTTTCATTGTGTATTTATTCGATTTCATGATAATCGACGATTGCATTTGTTTACAGACAATTGTATTATTGAAACGTGGTTTTCAAGGCTTTCGTACGATTTGAAAAATCGTTAAATAATATGAGTGTATTCCTTGATCAATTCTCTGTGAAAACCTAGAATGATAGAATGGTGAACAAATGGAATCTGTGTCAAAACGCGTTTTGGAAAAAGTCTCTAGGATTACCAGTTGGAGGAGAGCGTCTATTCGATTTTTTTTTGTTGCGTTTTTTCGATACTGCGACCCTGCGTAACTTCTAAACTAGGAGCGATAATAATAAAATGAAAATTGTTCGGCTCATTCATTTGTTACAAAGAACCTGTAATAAAATTGATTCCCAAATCAGAGAACTAGTGGTCGGTCAGAAAGCTGTCCCGCTGAAGATGCGGAACCTGGGCAACTTCACGGTTGGCTTGCGTCCGGCCGGAACGGCGTCAATCAAGATAACTGACAAAGTTGCACGGCACGCTCCCGTAGCAAATGAAAAAAATTCAATCGTTAATATCAAACTCTCCTCTCTCGGTTAGTATACCGAAATCAACGCGCATCGTGTCTGGATAATTACTTCGAAGGTTTACCGCATCCCGGGAGCGCAATTTGTTAATTTGGTAATGAGTTGTTACTCATTTACATAAAAATTCGTTCCGCACGTTATAACGGTTAGTCGGAGTCCTCACTATAATCCGTCATGGTCACTATCACCATCGTTTACTCCGATTAAGCAGATATTTTTGCGATTATTCATGGTATCACTAATATCTTGAACAGTTCTGGATGATAAAGACCGTAGTCTGAAATATGGAAGACCAGTGAAAATTTTCTAAGTTTTTAATTCAAGCTAAATTCGTATTCTGCAGAGTGGTCCTGCAGATACGTACCAAATCGTCCAAAGGGACTGACCGGAGTTAAGGTGAAATGAAAGTAACGTGACCTCTATATGATTTACACTTGGAATTTTCAAACGCTATTTTCTCAGCCAAAACACATTCGATTGATGTGAAATTCATATCAGTGACGTAGAAAAACTTAATGAAGGGCCTGCCAATCGTGGATTTTCGAATATCGAAAGACATAATCAGAATTTTGTGTAACAATATTGTTCTGTAACCCAAGGAGGTGCTGCCCCTCGTGGAGAGAGGCAGCACTTCCTTGGATTACAGAACAATATTGTTAAAAAACTGTTATTACGTCTCGATTTTCGAAAATCCACGATTGGCAGGCCCTTCATTGAGTTTTTCTACGTCACTGATATCAATTTCACATCAATCGAATGTGTTTTGGCTGAGAAAATAGCGTTTGAAAATTCCAAGTGTAAATCATATCGAAGTCACGTGACTTTCATTTCACCTTAATCCCCGTTTATTGTATAAGTGTTTGTCTGTGTAATATGTACAACTATGTTCGTCTTTCTGACAGGAAATTTTCCTTGTTTTATAATGTTTTTAAGTGAAGTTACGTTTCAAGGTGGCGTTTAAATTAGTTGAGGTGGTGAACTTAAATGTGTGTGGGTTCAGGGGTTCTCTGTTCTAGTTCTTAAATGTCGGTGCCTACACGTCATGCATGACATGTAGGCACCGGTGATTTCCGATATTTGAATTTTAATAGGTTTGACTCTATTAATTTCAATGATTCTGATTTACTGGAACTCTTTCTCAACGAATTGTTGAATACGTTACAACGTCTAACCACAGCTAGGTCATCTCCAAGGTTACAATTACCGGTGCACATTTTCAATGCAGTCCCGTATGAACGCACATTTTGCGATCCTGCGTCTTTCATACAAGAATGATTGAAAATTGAAAATTCAAAAATTCAAAAAATCTCGACGAGAAAAAATAGACCCCTTTCCGTTCATCGTCTGTCTCCCGATACGTGTCCTCGTAAAATTCATTCCATCGAGATCCGAGATTCAAATTCGTGACCATTTGAAAGCACGCGAGTAGCGGTGGCGCGCCGACCACGTGTAGTGCGCTGACTTTCCGGACGGTTCCTTTTCGCGCCACCGTGGCGTACGAAATCTGTACGAAATTTGTTGTGACCTCGCGCGCCCGATAATTCGGTTGATAAACCTGCAAGACTTTACCGCCGCGCCGGTGCACGTCCGGTCGGTAAAGTAGGTGTTCCATTTTCGAAAAATCGCATGGAAATCTGTGAATCTGCTTACCATCGCGCTCTGCCGTACCGCCGGGGTACTCATGGATACGATTTTTGTTTGAATGCGCCACGCGAAGAATGCTTGTTTGTCTGTAAAATAGGAATTCTCAAAATCAACAGTAATTCGTTTAAATAATGAATAATAAAAAGTTCACATTTACCTGGGATACGTTAAAAATCGCCCCAAAAATGACTTTTTGAAAGGACGCCTCTCGCTCTTTTCTGCCACCATAATCAGCAGTTTTATGTAATAGGTATAGTCTCAATTTGTGGCATCGTGGCTGCTCCTGAGACTGGCGTTGGAATTTCCAAAAAATAATAATTAGCAAAAAAGTTGATTACACATGAGACTGGTCAAGAATCGATAAAAAAAAGTTGCATTTTTCCGAGGATCTGCCCTCCTATTTTCTATCGCTACGATCGGTTTCAGATACTGCAGGCTATAGTCCCAATTCGTCGCATATGTTCTACTTTTTAAACTACATTGAAAAACCTGGAATTTTCACACTCTGTCCCATGTCATTCAGGAATCTGTGTGGTCGTTACCAAAGCAACGAGTAACACATGCATGTAACGGAAGATTATTTCTGTCAATCGTAAACTATTCGACCATTGGCACTAACTTGACACGCAACGTTGAAAAGAACAATTTCGAAAACTTTTTGAAACAATAAACAATATAAATTATTGATATAAAAATGTCAAAATCTTCAAAAACTTCACTCAGAAATTATGGAAAATATGGAACAAGGTAGGAATCGATACGCACATACCTTATATACAATACGCCATGATTGCATTCGTTATCGCATAGGTTACCGAACAAATTTACTTCCAAGCTGAATAATTCCAATCTGTCAATGGTCACAATGGTAATACCGATAATCGTCATATATTTACAAAAAATGCCTCTTTTAAAATTCTTTCTATTTTTGCATGATTTTTACTCTGTTTGCACAGATCTCTTTGATTGTTATTCTGCTTTCTCTATACATCTTTAATTAATTCAATTAATTTCCAACAAAACCTGACTTGATTTTGAAAAACAGAAAAAGAAGGCAAGCGTATAAGAGCATGCTGAAGCCCTACGATTTTTGTTGCGACATAAACGACCGCGACGATGAGACGCGTTATGACAAGCGCAAGCCTCCTTTCACGTCTTCGTTAGTTGTGCTATCACCAATCCAAGAATCCCCTACTCTCCACTTTCGTCTTCAATCCATCGAACCAGCCGTCAATAGCAAGCGAAAAGGTCTCAAAAATAAATCGAAACCTGAAGTTTGGGATCTGAACGGGAATCCATGCGTCAAAACTCGCGGACCACTCCAGTGGTACCAGGAGGATGAGATCGAGATAGCAAAAGATCAGCTTTGGTCAGAGAGACAGAGAATATATAACGAAGAAGCGGACAAAAACGCTGTGATCGGAGAGAAAAAGGGTGCGATTAGTAAAAATGCGACGAATTAAAAATTGGCGCCATGGTATAATTCTCACAGCTATGATAATCATTCATTCCAGTCAAAAAGAAAATGCTTCAGGCAGGAGACGCAGCTGGACCCCGGTGGTACCAAGATCTTTCTATTTCGCAGGTAAAGTTGATCCCTGGAGTAAAATGATCCAGTTTATGATGGCTAAAGTATTATTTTCATTTGTCTGAACTGTAAGATGAAACAAGTACTGTCACTCGGAGAGACTATGTCCGCCGATTACGAAGAGGTGACAACTCTCAGGACTCAGAAAGCTCTTGCAGTGATCGGAGTGACCTCGACGTTCGTCAAAATCGCTCCACAAGTGATAAGAAAGTTGCATCACAGCAGTCGACTTGAGCCGGTAGAATTTCTGCGGGAGATTTATAGGAGAGTGAACGGGCAGCACTTTGAGGAAGAAGAATACAGTTCGTTTTTACGTCACAATTCTTCATAATCCACACATTCTCCTGTCGTATTGTGATAATCGATAGGATTTACATTCTAGAAAAGAGCTATGACTGTAACGAGCGAATTATCCTGTCAGCCATCGCGTTTTTGGGACTACCTGACGCTGTGATAGAACTGAACAACAGATTACCACAGATTTCTAAACCAGTATTTCCCCCAAAACGTGAGATAATCGAGTCTACTTCAGTTTGAGAAGTTATTGTGTTGATATCCAACAGCCAAACCACCACGAACGCCAGCCATACGTCATGGCCTTTGCAAATGGCCGTATGAAGAGCCACTTCCCCTACCCCCGGACTGGATGGCTTATAGAAAAAGCTTGGATAAGTGGCGCGAAAAGTGCAAACTGGTACCAAGACCCAGGATAATTCTACCAGACTGGAAAGGATACAGCCGGAACTTTGGAGAGAAGAGAGGAGAGACGCCTGGTGAAGGAACTGCAGCCCAGAACAAGTCGACTCTTTCAGGTATCGAAGAATTGAAAAGTGGAAGACATGACGATGATGACTCGCAGAAGGTCGGAACACCATTTGACCTCTCTATTCCAACTCTACCCGGCGGAGATAAGCAGACCTTTGACTTCACAATATCAGGACTTGGCGAGAAGCCTGGCCCCGTGAATTATAAAATCTGTGGTATGATCGCATCTCACAAGATAGATGTCTCGAAGTTTCGAAGTTAGCTGTATGGTCGATTAACGAGCGGTGAACCCCTGGGGTGAATTTAAATTAATCGAACTATTATCATAATAGGCACTTTGAAACCTCCTTTTGAGAAGCGGAAGTCATGGCTTGGCGAGAAAGAGGCTCATTACATAGTGTCAGGTATATCGGACCACGAGGATCCCCCCCAATGTCCAGTGACCTACGTGATGACCGGGATCTCTTGCGTAACACCGGACGATAGCGACGAACAATTCTTAACAGAATTGAAGTTTGGAGATGGTCCCAAACGGGTCTACCCAGCCGGTAGAAAGAACTTGTCCAAGAAATGGCAGGAGTGGCTCCAAGATGCGGACGAGGAGTTCTTAGAGGTGGAAAGAGAGGCGAATAAGCTGATAAAAAGCGTTGAAGCCACAATGCGACTCGTCGTACCCGGAAATCGCTGCGACGCCTGTTGTTCTTGCAGACAGACGAGGAAAACTAATCTGAAGGAACACGCGACCAAGACACCTCACATGGTGATCGATAGCATCGCCGAGGGTGATAATCGGGAGAGATACATCGTTGGCTCTTTGGCTATGCAGTCGCCGGCTCCAAGCCCGGCGGAATCCACGGTCAATTTGTTGGAAGTTGTCGCGTCGAGTGAGACGGTCGAGAAAAAGCTTGTGATAAACGGGGTAACTGACGATAGTGGAGAAACGACCTACTACATCTCTGGAGTTACGGAGGAGATCGAGTACTCCCCGAAGACGACGATCCTGAAGGAAAATCCGCCGAAGCCGCTGCGAAACGTTCCCCCATGCGCTTGTACAATCGAGCAAGTCATCAACGAGGGAAAAGCTCCGACGGTCAGCAGTGACGACATACCGCAGACCAAGAAGAAGGGAATGTGTTACGGGCGGAAATACAGGCCCCACGAATCGCCACCTTTCACGTGCAGAGAGTATCCCGATGATAAGTCTTGCAGGAGGAATCCTTTCGATAACAAACTTAAGAGAGTTGGGGGGTTCCCCAAAACCGATGGTGAAGTCGACGGCCAGCCCGAGGAGAAGAGAATGTTCACGTTGCCAGCCTTCAAGTGCTGCGGTGACGATGATGGCATGGCGGTTTGCGGGGGACCTTGGGGCGCGAAGAATGTTTCCAGCCCAGAAGTTGTTGCTGCTAGAGAGGCACAAGCGAAGCAGATACTGAGAGCACCGCCCTGTGGAAGCACACCGGGTAGATCTGTCTGCGGAGGTCCTTGGGGCGCCACAAATCCTTTGCTGAAAACTCGTAAAATCGAGGAAGAGGAAGACGAAGATGAGGTCGACGAGGAAGAGGAAGAAGGAGAGGGGGAAAAGTTGAGCCCAAGAGAATTGGAAAGAATAGCTAAGGGGAATGACGCTGAGGAGGAGAAGCGGAGAAGACAACAGCTGAAACGCGACAAACTTTGTTCAGAAAGGTTCGACGACGGAGCAACTCCTGCTGACGAAACCATGACTATGGAAGGACAGCCAGTGTACTGCGACTTCGACAATCCCTGGGATAAAATTAGGACCGCGCCCACAGTGAATCCATGGGAAAATGAATACGAGAAGTCTTTGGGACTCACGCAGCCGACCCGGTGCATGATCAATCACAGCAAGGCAAGATCTGCGAAACACGAGAAGAAGAAGAGTGGTGCAAGTGGTGGAGGAAAAAATCGCGACTTGAACGAGGATGGAGATACGTCCAGCAACGATAAAGAAAAAAGCAGCAAAACAGCGAAGGATAATGTTCGTGTCATTTATAGTGGTAAACAACAGATGGACAGAGCTCTTCCTGGTCCGGCTAACCCCGACATGGTCGTTAGTCAACAGTCGGATGCCAAGGCTCGAGGACTGACGAAAAGAAATATGAAGAAAAGCTCATTTGCTCCAGAAAAAAAATCGAAAAACTCTGGCATTCAAGGGACGAAAAACAAAGATGGGAAATTGGAAAACAGTAAAAAATCCGATAAAAAGATGAAGCCTGTTAAAACAGTTGAGAAAAGAAACGGCAGACGGAATAAATCGTCGGTTAAAAGCCCATGCGGGGATAATAGAGTTGATAGTCGGTCAAAGAAAGAGACGAGGTTCCAGAAGAAACCACGGAACAAGTCTCCCAATTCCCAAAATGCCGTACAACGCAGTGGCGTTGAGTATAAAGTAATGCCTGCGGTGATTCCAGATACGCCACGTGTGCCTTGCCAGAGGGAGAACACGCAGACTGCTAACGAACCCGATAACTGCGAGTGTTCCGCAGACGAGGAAGAACCCGGCGTTGCCGATGGCAACAGAAAGGAGGGTCCTTTTGGATGGAGGACTAAATCGCAGCAGGAATTACCGCGGGAGAATACTTTGGTTTACCTCGTGGAGCCGAATGATCCTGTGGAAATGGTGAAAGTGAGGGAAGGCGGGAGACCATGCAAGTGTAGGGAGAACAGGAACAATAAAAAGATCCTACTCTACAACATTGGAGGCGCAGTCGACGTCTCGAAAGGGAAGAGAGGGAGCGAACGACCTCAGCTTATAGAAGGAGTGACCTACGTCACTCCTCCTCAAAGCCCAAGAAATAGCAGCGAGTATATTCCGGAATACGACCTCTATGATTCCCCGTATAAAATGTGCGTTAGAAAAAGGTCCGACAAGGACCTCAAACGAATCAACGAG
Organism: Euura lappo; assembly: GCA_018257835.1. Taxonomy (NCBI): domain Eukaryota; kingdom Metazoa; phylum Arthropoda; class Insecta; order Hymenoptera; family Tenthredinidae; genus Euura; species Euura lappo. The sequence continues at coordinate 427,924 of JAEUYN010001751.1, forward strand.
CTTTCAACCATCCGCAGTCTCTCACCTAGAAAAGAAAATAACGCAGAATCATGTCCTTGTGGCTACGAACCCGAAGAAGGTATCAACGATTCACCACCAACGAAGCCGGAAGAGTCTTCGTCAAAGGAGAACAGGTGGTCCTCAGCACTGAAGGACGAAGGGCTGATAGACTACTTCGTTAGTTGCCAGGATGATGTGCCTTGCTGGTTGAGATGTGCAAAGTTTTCGAAGGCTGGTTGCTGCGAGAAGCCCAAGCTACTGCAAGTGAAGAAACCCGTCTGTGAATGCAGATACGAAAGAAGGGTGGTCAAGAGGGAAGAGGAGAAGCAGAAGTGGGTGGATCGTCAGCGGCGGTTGAAAGCAGCTAAAAAACAGCCGTGTTTGGAAGTGGCCGGAACCTCAAGGCCGATGGGGCAGGATACGAAACTAATAATTTCGTCGGTCAAGAAGGTTTTACGGGACGGCGACTTCATCCCAGACACGCAATATTGCGTTAGCGGAATCGCAGAGAACTACGCCATGGGACCACCGCAGCAGATCGTTCCTGGTATCAGCATGCAAAGTCCTGTGGTTACTCCGGAACCCAGTAAACCAGATATCCTCTGCATGTGTGGACACAGACATTGGTCTCCGACGGATGTCACAGGAAGCTCTTCCACTAGACGAGGGGAAGATTATCCGTGCAGGGGAAGAGAGCAGAAGAACGAAATTGCTGGAAGAATTCCCGCAAATGAGGAACAAGTGATGAGTGATGGAAACCGTGACCCTTACGTGGCTTTCCAGAGCTGTGCTGAATCCAGCAGGGATTGTAACGCGAGTTTTAAGGGGCAGGAAAAGCTTGTGGGTAACAAAAAGCGCAAGATGATCAGCGGTGGTCAGAATTCAGCTAGAAACGGAATCCATGATACGAAGAAGAAGTTAAAGTTTCATGGTGTCAAAGAAGACCAAAGTTCTAATGGAACAGGGAAAGCTCGAAATCTCCGTACAGTGGCTGCAGGGAATAAAGTCAGCGAACCGAGGCAACGAATTGAGAGAGTAAATGAAGAGCTCAAAAGCTCTGGAAAAGAGGAACAGAATTCTGCACATGAAACTAAAATATCCCCTGGAAGTAAGACATGGGAAGATGAACATGAAAACTCTACGTCTAGCACGACAAACAAACCGACGGATTTATCTGAACTGATGAAGGTGATCGTATTGAACAAACTGTAATTCATTCCATTAACATTTCTTTGATATTCCTAAATACATTTTTTTAGATTGAATTGAAAAAAATGGCGAGTGAAGATTTCATTTTGGCTAAATTGCCCAATTGTTGGTTGATGCCTCAGTTACAATCGTGGATAGAATATCGAGAAGGATTCATTTACACGGATTCCATGAAGAGTACGTTTTTTTTTTCATTGCTCCTGAATTATTAGTAACCTACCTTAATTTCTTTCACCTAAACCAGAAGAGTTGGCTGATCTCTCTAAACAACGGTGGGGCATAATGCAAGAAACTAAAAAACCCATTATTCCACTACCCTCGTTGAACTTGACACCGGCAGAAGCCGATAAGATGACTTTTGACAGAGCTAGCGAGATGAAAAGAAAGGTATAACATTTTATTTGGTGACAAGTGATACTTACCTATTCCAATATCACGAGGATAGTGACACGAGCCTGGATCCTGAAACGCGGAGATTTTATTTGAAACAAGAGGCGTAATTCTGCCAATATTGAGCGAAGTAAAAAATCATCCGAATGAATTTTTGCTCCAGATTCCGGTTGCAAGGGCAAAGTACTTTAGTCAAGTGCGCAAAATGCGTGTTTCTGAAGCTCGTTCGTATTGGCCTACGATGAGGTTTGGAAAATTCCCCAACCTGAGCTTCAAGGAAGCGTACTTCACTTATTTGCCTGGGAAAGAAGCTGATGGTCACATATTCAGGCCTTGGCAACTCTCCGACACTAAATGAGGCCTGACACTAAATGATCAGTGAAGAAATACTCATCTATTCGCGTTTTATGGTTGTGAATTAGATGTACTAATGTGCAATACAAGTCACTATGATACGTTCGCATGTGAAAAACTGTCATTTTGTGACAACCCAATTATTCCCCATGGACAAAAATCTTTCATCTTTCTTGTTTTAAAAAAATATTCCGTTAATTAGGTTAACAATTTGAATCGACGTTGCGTGTGAAGTGCCCTGCAAAATTTATTGTAAACTATATAATAACATAAGTATCCACCCAAGTGTGACAAACTTCTTTTTGAATAAATTGATGTCTGAATAACCGAGTAGAATAACAATAATGTGATAATTTTCAGTTGATCATGAATTTCCATCGATAATAAGCAACGTCTACGTTCCAAGAAAGCTGCAATATTCGCAAGTAGGTATGTTATTCTGTTATTATTTCTTACCTTTCCGAAGTCACAGTGCTGTACGAGGATGAGAAGTCTGCACTGATTGTGAGCCAATTCCACACTTGAAGCTCACGATCAGTGTCCTTTCACTGAAGGTAATTCTACTATATTCTACGTGGAGGTTTTTTTTTTCAAATAAAAGACAGAATGAAAGTGGTTATGTTTAAATGCAAGAAATGTTTATTATAAAATTATTATATGATTACATAATTCTCTACAAATTAAAATGTTCCAATTTGAAAATGAATTAATGAGAATTGTAAACGAGAACCTCTGCCTAAGATTTTAACAAACTGACTCATGACTGAATTCCCAGGAGTTTACAGCCAGGTAATGTAATGGAGGAATTCTGTGATATAAGGTGAAATGATTTTACAAGCAAGATGATTAATAAGCTCCAGGCGAGCAGCTACAAACTCCTGAGAGATTTAAAGAGTTGAGACTGAAATACAAAACTGAATGAACAAGCAAAGAATGATTATTAGCGTCTCAAACTTTGATTAATACTAAACTTATTCTAAACGTATTCTAACAGTGGAATGCGAAATATATACGATTACTTAACTATTCAATAATGAAGTTGATACATAAAAATATACAGAGCGACTGTATGATACAAAAATGTTTTTCAATGAGAGATGTGAATGTCTACTGATTCTAAAGCATAAGTTACTAAAGAAGTATTCTATGATTATACTATAGTGACCGGTACAGCTAGTTCAAAAAGAGATATAAATCAATTAAAATTTTAACCACAGCTTTTGAACTTTTGAAATCAATTTTCTTGAGAAAACTACTCCCCGTCATATGAATGATCAAATATTCCAATTTCAAAAGCTTTTTATTTACTCATTTGCACATATAAGTTGGCCGAAACGATTTTTTTTTCACAATTCTTTCCTTCACACACGACGAGTAGTTTTTTTTTCTTTTTTTTTTTTTTTTGGAAATGAGCCTTAGCTAACTGCAAGTCGAATCAGAATACCGGCACGCCTGAAGACTTGCAACACGTGTTTTAAAAAATAGTGTCTTTTTTATCGGACCCCCAGAATCGAAGTGTAACATCTAAAAAAAAAACAACTAATTTTCGTGAATATGCTTTCAAATGAAAGTAAATTGAGTTTTTGAGTGAGTTTTGAAGAATCGAGATTTTTTAAGTTGTTACACTTTGATTCTGAGGGTTCGTAATGTGTAGGTGACTATTGTCTATTCATACTACAAACGTACGTAAAATAATCGAAAAATAGGTACACTGGTTGTGGTTACGATCGCAAATAAGGACAGGGGCTTAAAGTTAACGTACTTCTTCTTCGTATTCCTGGATTTCTTCACGTGGTCTGATGTATTAGTGCTAGTTAGTCCAGATTGTTCCTCGTAGCTACACGCCTTCACCAAATGCCAGATGTAGTCCTGCATTACTGTATCCATCACATAGTTAACCACTGAGATTATCACTCATCATGAACTGCTTCCATCCAAAGGTTCCAAATGTAAGGAGGTCGTCGCAGTCTTTTACTGTCGAATCAGCAATTTGGTTCGATGTATCCGGCTCGAGGAGATTGAACACCCAGATACAATTTTCGTCGACTGGGTGTTCGTCTGCTCAATGAGCTACGTTATCGAGTAGATGTTGTTCTTCGTCAGCGAACACGAACCGCTAGTGGTACTCGTCCCATTGCTTCCTTTCATAGATTCCGTTTTTCGCGAAAAATTCCGTGTTGATGTGTTCCCAAGATAACATCATAGGTTTTTGATAACCTTGGGTGCAGGTCATATTTCAGCGAGTCTCAGATCGATGCTGCACCAGGTGTCATCTAGTTGTATGAATCAGGTAAGCTCGTATTGCATTTTCTTCTGTTGTTCGTAGTAATCAATATACCCTCGAGTTCGGTGGTAGGAACATCGAATGGTTCCGGAAACTCACAGGTAGTTCGTTGAGTTCGCTGCTTCATTGGATGAAAGCTTGACTTCTAGAACCGGAACACGTTAAATGACGTGTGACCAAATGACATCGCCTGATGTTATGGCCATATAACACAAAGCTTCCTCCACTGCATGTACGAGTTCCTAGACATTCAGTCGATCAAGAGTTGAAGCATCGCAGAGAATCTGTTCTTCCATTCAGCATCCTTGTGTGATAACGTTATGCGGTACGAATCCCATTTGTGTTCTAGTTTGCTCCTGATCGATGATAAAAAAGTTCAAATTTACAGTCACGGAGAGGTCCAAGTTCTCCACCATGATTTTAGATTTGGTTTTGAACGTATAGTATCCTCTTTCGTTGTCTCCATTACGAAGAGTTTCAGGTGTACTGGTCGTGATAGGGTGTCACCGTCTATTGATGTCTTTCAACGCTTACAAATGTGATGTCTTTCATCGCTGAGGTATAGATCGTATATGTTAGGATGCTGGATTTCTCGTTTATGACGATGATGATGATGATCTTTCATTCTTCGCCTTTGTATACGATTGAATTTTCAGTTGTTGGTGCCAAATTCGTCGCAACAATACGTCAAGTGTGATGGATACGTGTGAATGCATGTCGTAATGATGAACTGGTTCTGCTTATTTCCATTCGGTGTCTCGGGAATCGGATAACTGGAGTAGTTGTATATAGGCGGGACCGGGGCCAAGTCGGGGCACCTCAGGTGACAAAAAGATCTATTTTCTAAATTGGCTCAAAAAATTCATTCAATTTGCGATGGAAAAAGTTTTTTAAGGAAAAAAAAGAGGAATTTGTTTCTCTACTTGTAGCTGGGTCGCCTACTTTGCCCCGGTGCCCCCTACTCGTCTTGTACGTTGAGTTTAATCAGAGATACTAATTCTGGAATCTCCACTATCGTAACCCACCAGTGTTCATAGTAAGACAAGACTAAGTAAGACTAAAAATGAAGCTGAAGTTAGCAGCCATAGTCAACAGTCAAAAGTGCTGGATTCAATTAAAATGGAACAATGCCATAGAATTTGAATGTTGTGAAATATTGTGTAAAAAGAATACTTTCATAGAATCATAGACCTAAATCTTTACTGCGTGATTTTATTCAGGAGAACTCTGAAATGTTTGGCTGCTAACTATGGCTGCTATCTTCAGCTTCATTCAACAAATGTTTGTTCTTCTTTCTATCTAATAACACCCTCTTTTCTCGAAGCGTTTTAATACATATGTCATGTTTCTTAAATTATATTCAAATGATTAATTGAGATTTTTCTATATTATGGTTAGCAATCCAAATACAAATTTTATTCAAACTTGTGTCTGGATCTTTTTCATGTTTGGTAGGGTATAATTCCGAACCTACCAAGTGCCTGCCGCGAGTGCGTTCAATTCACGCAGATTATTGTATTGGTGATGCCAATACTAATCAATAGTTTATATGTGAACGAAAGAATTTTCTCAAATTTGTTCTTAATGAGCAAATGGTTTAGGGTAGGCAGTTTTTTTTCAGGATTTGGAGATGGATCGAGTGTGTAAAACTTGGCCAACTTGTATTTTTTTCTGTTAACTTTTCGAGATCGTCGACTTCCTGAGTCTTCAGAGGCGACGAATCTCACTCAGTGAAGCTTTACGGCGTAAAGTTTACGCATTCATAGTGGCACAAAAGTTGCCTTCACCTTAAGATAATTGCACTCGGAAGGAAGTGATGTCAAAATGAATCTTAAAAAAAAGGGGGATTGTGCTTTCGGGAATCGGAATGTTAGACTGGTACCAGGACGTGGCTGCTCCGAAGGTGTCCTGAAGCTACAGATGGACCCCGAAATGCCAGAAATAACTCATATTTTCCAGGGTTTGGGTTGGATTCATGCTGCATCGTGCAGTTCTCACTCTGTAATCGTAATTTTTCGTTTTTCCATCGAGAAAGTCACATCGCAGTAGGTATACAGTACAGTGACAATGGCTAAAAAATTTGAAGAGAAAATCAAACTCTGATAGCGATATAGAAAAGGGCAATATCTGGACAATAACAGTTGAAACGGATGACCAGGAAGCTGAAAAAGACGATAACATTAATCAGCTGAAAGACAAAAACACAGTTAGTCATCCCTATGTTCATTGGCATAATTATTAGTCTACTATGGGATATCTGCGTGTAGAGCAGATTATATTTTCATACAGTATTCACCCTTTTCAAGAGTAAAAGACTCTGGCAGCAATGTGTGTTGACACTAGAACGGTTTCGAAATGGCGAGATTGGAACAAATGTACTATCGACTCATCGTCTTAGCGATTGTTATCTCTAGGCTTGTCAGCAGAGTCGAGATCCATGAACTTGGCTCATCGGTATCAACGTCTCGTACAAAAAACCCAACCTGGCCGTAGAACCAGTTACTTTCCGCACGAGCCACGACTTCTTGAGCGTCGAGTAAGGGTCGTGGGCAACTTCGCAATCTCTCTTACTACTTTCGTAAATATTTCATCGTGACTTGTACTGATTGCCATTATCGTATTCATTTTTTATTTTACAGTACATTTTATATGTTGCGACGCATGATAATTGAGCTAAGTGTGCCTACATTTTTCCTGGCAAACATCAGTCTTTACGCGCACTTCATACAATCCACACGTTCTTTTCATTTCGAGTCATTTTTCACATTTCACTTTCAACCTAAGCATTACTTTTATTCTGTACCGCATGTCATCCGTAAGAGAGAACGGCTTTCCGCAGATGTGACAATTTTTTGGACGCATGTAACGATAACGCTGCGCCTGATCAAGCGGTTTCATCGGGACTATATTCTTAAAGCGCGACTCTAATTTAATTGCTAATTCACGAAGCTGATTAACAAACCAATCGATGCAATTGGGACCACGAGCGTTTACGGATTTTCACGATAAACAATTTCAAACGTGAAATCGCGTTTTCGACTTGACGCTTCTTGCCCACACACTTGAGTTTCGGATCCGTGAGACTTCGGCTGAAAAACCCTGCTCGATCAACTCAACGTGTTCGATATAAATGTTATCCATGACTTGGAACGGTTTTTGAGAATTCACGTTGAATTACTAGGATTGTTAAGATGAGAATGAGCAGCAGGTGAATGCGCCTTTATATATATATATATATATATGTGTGTGTAAGACTCCCACCTCCTATCCCGTGGGGGGGCGTGGTGTGTGTATATCCCAACTTTGTGACGTTACCCTAAAAAAAATAGCTGGCGAAAATGGTCAGAAATGACCTCTCAGAAAATTCCTGGATGGAGCCTGATGTGAAAGACGTCACAAAGGTAGTGGAACTTTCGTAACATCTTGCAGCATCAGTCACGGTTGCTTTGACAATTGAAAAAAATTTCTAAAGCCATCCAGCGTTCTCGGTGAGGGTAGTGGCGACGGTCATCGTAAAACATATTGCCTTGCAGCGGATCGGTTACAGGCGGACCTTTTCTCTGTGGTGGGAGGACCGGAACAATGATGGCTTATTAGTATAAATATCGGAATTTCTCCAGCAGCAAGCATCAATCTCTGATGAAAAATTCTGCGACACCAAGCCAAGTACAAGTGAAGTGACAGTTTTGTAGTTAAAGCCAGACTCGAAAATTTTTGTTATAGAAAATATTCGTTAAAGTGAACTCTCAGGGGGAATTGGAGAAAAGTGTAACATTCCTCATTTTCCGAAAAGCGAATACATTTGATCAAAAATCACCTTTTCTTTTGACGTGGATAGAAAAACATCAAAACGCGAATGCATTAAACAAAAGCAAAGGCCTGATTATCCGGAAAATCGCCTCTGGAATACGATTTTTGGGGCAGAGAGACCTGAGCGTGGAGGCTATAGCGGACCTGGTGTTGAAGAGATTTGATAGTGTAACGGAGACGCTCAAAACCCAGGTGAAGCCTTCATTCGGGAGGTCTTTCTACCAGATAGCCTTGTTGGAATTGAAAACATTGTTTGTCAACGAGCTAGCTGTAGAGATTAGGAATATTTTGCAAAATTTTGTAAAATAGAGATTGAATATTTTGTCGCCGTCGCCACCGCCATCACCAGCTATTAGTCATAGCGATGATGAGCTGGAGCTGGATCGTTTGCGGCGGCTTGAGGAACTCATGGATACCTTCACGGTATCTAATGCAAGGATCGACTGCTGCTGCTGTTGGGGCTCCTGACGCCGAAGCTGATGAGGTTGCTGCTGCTGGGGCTCTTGTAGCTGCAGACATCGAGGTCGTCATTGTTGAGGAGGAGGAGGAGAACGCGATCGTGCTCGCCCCCGAAATGATTAATTTGACTGAGGACGAGCCTGAGATGATCGATCTCACGGTGGAGGAGGGAGAGGATTTGGGTGTGGAGCATGAAATCATTTTACTTCTCGTTATGAGCAGGGATGAATATTTGCGCAATCATCACAGTAGGATACACAGCTACCGAGGATATATTGACGAGTGGGATTGCACTTTCGCTTATACCAAACTGTGACAGAGAAGAATATTGCAGATCAGCTCTTCCCATACATTAAGCATCAATCTATGACTATGGGTGAAGAGAAACTGATTAGGACAATCTTGAGAATGAATGCACCCACTGTAGACAACCCGGATGATTACGTGTTCATAGTGCTGGATTTCTCGTCTTGGTGTACCAACTTTCGGCTGGAGAGTGTGACCAAGCTGTTCAAGGAGCTAAATAGGGTTTTTTGACTAAGGAATGTGCATGAGTTCTCCCAATGGTATCCTTTTCCCTTGACTGTGCATGGTGTGGAGAAATTTGAAAAACTTAATAATATTAACATAAATGTATACTATCCCGTATAGTGCGAGGCTTTTCGCGATAGTGTAGGGGGGCATAACTGTACCTTTGTATTTGAGTAAAAATTTGGCAAATCCAGATGGTGACACAATTCATCTCCTGATGGTCGAGTGTGGCGATGATGAGGAGATGGATATCGGTGATATTGATTTAAACAATTACACTCCACGATTCCAGTTTTCTTGGATCAAAAATCTGCCACGTTTAGTGAGCAGCCAACTGACGCGTTATGATCATCAACAATTTCTGTGGGACAGATGCTTGCGCTACTTCACGATACAGATCAGCTATGGAAGTCATAGAGTCGATTGCATGCGTTTGAACAAGGTGCGAATGCTTTTCTCGGATAAAAAAAAGAACTTGGAGTTTAAAAATTTTCGAAATAAGGGGCGGGTGCCGTTCGTTGTCTATGCGGATCATGTTCGTATGAAAAAAGAACTCGAGCTCCTTAAAAATACACCAGCGCGAAAAGAGATCACACCTAGAGTTCTCAGATTCAGTGGTCCATCTGATCGGCCTTTCTCGCTCAAGGACGCATTGAGCACAATACCGAAGTACGACGGTAAAAATTTGACAGTAACCCAGTTCTCGCGTGCATGCAGACACGCCCGAGACATGATAGCGCCGTCCGCCGAACCACATCTCGTTGGACTAAGTAACAGCAAATTATTCGGTCGAGCTTACGCCGCTATGGAGGACGAAGAGTTTTCAGATCTAGAATCATACCCAGATCGACTCGCTGAAACTTTCGACCCACCAAAATCAATCAACCATTACCGCGGTGCTTTAGCAAATACATATAAACAGCCGTCGGAGCACATCATTGACTACATTAGCCGTACAAAGGACTTGAGAACGGCTATACTAGAAGGCGAGCGCCGCCTACACGGGAGCATAAGCGCCCAAATCCGCGCGACAACAGATAAAGAAGCGCTCGATAGCTTTATCGACGGTCTTCCAATTAGCCTCAGAAATGCTCTGCAACTAACAGAGCACAGCTCCCTTTAGGAAGCTTTTACAAAGGCTATCGATTTAGGTAAGAAATAAGAACGAGATCGCGAACGATACGGAAAAACGCAAAATAATAATCAAAAATCGGAAATATCCAACGCGCGCGTAACCGAAAACCTAAAGTGTGACATCTGCAAACGGACAAACCACGCGACAGAAAACTGCTATTTCAAAGACAAGCAAACGTCGATGCACAAAAGCGAACCTAGGGAAAACCGGAAGGTCAAAATCGCGCACACCGCCGCAACAACGAGGAGTGCGTAAGCACTCGAGTCACAAACGTGACGCTCAAAGAGCAATCTATAGTCCCGTCGGTTAGGCTATTGTCGGAGGACCGAATCGGTGCGGCAGAAATGATGGTTGATACGGGATCCGAACCCAATCTCATGAAAATTAAATTCTTAAAAAATTCAGACAACTCAAATCCAAAAGAAAGACTAAGCTTGTTTGGAATCACAAACGAATACGTAACTACCCTAGGGTCAGCCTACATGAAAATCGCAGAAATATCAGTTTTGTTTCATCTAGTAGACAATGACTTCCCGATTTCCCAAGCAGGAATCTTAGGATCTGATATTTTCCACGGTCAACAAGCTAAAATCGATTACGCACTAGAATACGTCGAAATCAATCATTTTCAATATCCATTCATAACTCGCGAAACAGTAAATTTGCGAGCTCGCACGACAACGAATGTCTCGATAAAACTGAAAGAAACTAATCTAACAGAAGGATATGTCCCCAGACTTGTATCGGAAAAAGGCATATTCATGGGCGAAGCCCTAGTAAAAAATTACGCCGGAAGAGCGTATATCAAAATAATTAACACAAAGGACACGAAGGCATCAGCCCCAGAAGAAATCGCTCTACACGAAATATCTCCATCCAATCAATCACCCACACCAGTGTGTACTATAGAAGACTTACAACAAAGATTGAAATTACGCCAAATGCCAGATAGCGTCTGACATTTTCTCAAAAGGGGGGAGGTGTTATATCCCCGGGACCTGAGGTGGTATAAACCCTTACACCTACCAATTTATAACGACAGCGCTTTGAATATGGATTAGATTAAACTATTAATTATTAGATTTTATTATAATAGTTCTAGGATTGAGCAACTGAATGTGTAACCGTATCAACGGATGCAGGGCTACGCCTTCCATCGAACCACTGGGCGGCTAAAACCGCATCCTGGTATTAATGAGCATTAGAAAAAACGGGTCGCGGCCAGTCAAGAGTTGTGACATTTTCCCAAGAAAATGTGCTAGATAAGAAAAAGTCACGTAGGCTTGTGGGCAGCATACGCCCCTTGCCTAGGTGGAAGGGGCAGACCCTACGCATGCATGAATACAACCCCGAAGGGTTTTTACTTCACTTGAATCATAACCGCTACTTTGAACAAGAACTCTCTTGACCGGCTACATAACGCAATTCAGTTTCTCACTCAATTTAAAACTTAGAAAAATTTAGCTTCTATTTTATAAAACAATACTTCAGAATCTATCATTTAAATTCTAGTTACTCATAAAAGTTAACAATTTACTTTCTTTAACTAAATAAATCAGTGTTCTATCTATTCGACCCTAATTCACTTTCTCGCCTTCGTACATCTACACTCGTCTTCTTACTCGCCTACGACTCCTTCGCTAAACAACTATACTACAAGTAAGTACAATCTTCACTGTTGCGTGTCACCACGCAAATTCTTAATATTAATATAGATTAGATTCGTTCTATTTTCAATTTATATTATATTAATTCTAGAATACAAAGACGAACTGGTAAAAACCCAGAGACGAGACGAAAACACGGAACAATAGACAGGACATCGACCATAAAACCCTCGAACTTTCTACTAATTTTCTCTATTTCTGACCAGCACATTTGGCGACCAAATGTGCGGCCATAAACTCAAAATAACAGTTCTTTTTTACAACCCTCTCTACGTGACTTTCTTCAAATTTCTACTCTATTGTTTCCAACATTTCTTGGACTCCACTATAACCTATGTATCCACATACCTCTTCCAAGAAACTCCATTTACCTAACTCCAACCCTAAGTACCTCCTACTTCGGATGAACATCCCTTCATCAAAATTGATCTACCAATCAAAGAAATTATCCAAATTTCCCACTCCACTATCTTAACCAACCCTAATCTTCGTTACAAACTCTTACACCCTCTACTTTTCCAAAATCTTCCACTTTCTTCCTTCTACCAACTCCAAACGACAGTACACATCAAATCTTCAGACCAACAACAACTAACTGGACAGTCAGTGCTCAAATCGACAAACTATCAAATACCTAACAGATCAACAACCTATCGAATATCCAACAAACAGTCAAATCTTACTGAAATATCAATAAAACAACTTAGAAATATTTCGTCATATCAACTAAACAAAATAATTCAACAAGTTCAAGAACATTTAACAACCATAACTAATTCTGTAAACCTTGTAAATAATCGAACATTCAACAATTTGTAAATATACAGTTATTCGACCAAATTCCATTCTAACAATTTTTATTTAACAAAAATAACCTCACCACATCTAAAGTGTAGTGTGGGACACAACATTCACTAACATTTACATAATACAAACAAGCCTTCTAGTCTATCCAGCCCTCCTCGAACCCATTCACGCTACTAAGAGGAGGTTTTAAACGATTCAAAATAAATTGACATCCGGGGTTAGATTATAGAATATCTGAATTTACTCTCAGTTTAAAGACACACCCCGTGGGTCATAATACATAATCAAGCAAATTGTTGCCCGATCAAACCTCATTCTCACAGTCAAAACTCCAAAATCTTATTGTTCCCCAATTCCGGACGGAGGGGTTCAAGTGATCGTTCCTACTGAACGGGACGCTTGGACTTCAACCGACCCTGAAGACCAAATCCCCATTTCTTATCCAAATCCGTTTGAATTCATCAACCCCATTCGACCCGCTACGCCCGTTCGAGCTGCGAAGGAAGATTTAGAACATCCATTCCAAAATGGGAGTCGTTACCCGGTTTTAGATTAGTCAACTTGGATCAATGATGGCGCATAACAGAGACGGACTGCAACTCGCAGGGAGATTATCAGAGTTGTCTCACACAAATGCTTACTCAGATGGTATAGCCAGAGTCCCTGTACGGAGGATGAAGAGAGAAGTTGTATCAATATATCACCTACAGGGCGCAGATGATTGAAGTTAGACTTAAACAATTGCTAGGTTAACTCTTGATCGCGACGTAACGATTTCGTACAAGGATGCGAAGACGCAAAAGAAATGCTACCGCCGGAAATCGAACGTAACCTCACGAGGATAATTAGTAACATTAAACTCTAGGGAATATTGTCTGGGGTATTTTGTGAACGCCGGTTGGGACGTTACAGGCCGATTGTTGAGAGAGGTAATTGAGAGTACGCGATCGTCCGCGATTTGATGCAGGATTATCGCGAACGAGCTGCGGTAAGTACAAAGTTCTCATTGTGGAGCAGTGTATGTGGAGTGAAAACGGTGACTTGTGGAGTAATCGTATGGTTTTTAGGATCGCGCGTTAGGTCTGATCGCCATGCTGGACGGCAACGAGGGCGAAAATGTTGTGTCTATCTATTTTTTTTTCTCAATCATCTATAAAAAATGGCTGCACATGCTGCTCCTGCTGTGTACGGAGGTGCTTTTGTGATTTACGACTGGGTGACACCAATCGAGTGGAGTGCCGGACCTGGGCGGGCGGGCTGCGCTAGACGAGATCCTTGATGGCATGATCCAACCCTATACCAACCGACCACAGGGGGTGGAAGGAGCAGAGATCACGTTTGCAGGTGTCAGAACGCGAATAGCTGTAAACAACCAGTATTATTTCTGGTGGTTCAAGCGAATCTTATAACATGTGTCAAAATGATCTCACCACTCGAGGCGCTCAGGTGTGAGGATGCCAACAATGAATGGTATGTAGTGGTAATTTTTGTAGTAGCAATTAGCTAAGAGTAAAAATTCAAATACTGCACTCCCGCTACTATATACACATAGTTAATTTTCTCAATTCAGCATAACCCACATGTACGTTGTTGAATCAAGTTTTGTTTTTGTAACTATTCCAATTTATTCAAATAAACATTATTAAACTTTAAACAAAAGTCAAGTAAATAACTCTGACAAAGAACCTTTTATTCATCCATCACCAACTCTGCCGAGAACCAGAGTCTACCAGCCGCAGCCCTTGTCTACATTGATCGACTTACATCACCGATCATGCAACTTCCATCGAAGATAAGGTAACATATATACTTCATCCTTACACAGTAATAATCCTTCCTACCCTAGGAACGATAATTCGACAGACTGTCTTACTTCTCAGACGATAACGGAGAAGTCGACACCCTTCAGTGTATTTCAATAATTTATCGGTAGGTACTTGAGCACCCTGAACTACTGATCTGTGAGTGGAGCCACTAGTAACATTAAACTCTAGGGAGTATTCTCTGGGATTTTTTGTAAACGCCGGTTGGGACGTTACAGTGGAGTCAAAACGGTGACTTGTGGAGTAATCGTATGGTTTTTAGGATCGCACGTTAGTTCTGATCGCCATGCTGGACGGGGGCGAAGAAGAGGACGAAATGCTGTGCCAAGCCGCAGCCCGTGGCGAGGCCAGCGACCAGGAGCAATTCGTTGACGACTCCAGCAGCGAAGAGTTGAGTTTTTTTTGGGAATAGTGGGTTCGCTAGTAGTAGTGTGAGCTCGGTGTATCCAAACGGTGGTGGATCGGGGAGTGGATTTCCCGACGGTCCAGAAAGCGATACCGCGATTTGCGATGCCGAACTGGAGGAAAGTTGTTATATCCCCGGGACCAGAAGTGGTCCCAGGTAATCATTAATTAATAGATTTTATTATAATAGTTTCTAGGATTGAGTAACCGAATGTATAATCGAATAACGGATGCGGGGCTGCGCCTCGCGTCGACACACTGGGCGGCTAAAACCGCATCCTGGTAATAATGAGAATCGAAAAAACGGGCGACAAACGCCCCCTTGCCTAGGTGGAAGGGGCAGACCCTACACATGCATATATACAACCCCAAAGGGTTTTTTTACTTCACTTCTATCATAACCAACACCTTCAAACATTACTCTCTTCACTGGTTCTGAACAGTTCAGTTTCTCAACCTTGAAATATCTCGATTTCACAACTTAGAATAATAATTTAGCTTAAACCTTATAAGAACTTATACTTTCAAAGTCTATAATTTCAATTCTAGTTATAATTTTATTCTCATAAAAGTTAACAATTCACTCTCTTTAACTGAATAAAATCAGTAGTCTATCTACCAAACCTTCAATCCGCCTTCTTGTCTTTATACACCTTTGATTCTTAATTCACCCTCAAATTCTTCAATAATCAGCGGATTGAACAAGTAAGTACAATCTTCACGAACAACTATACAACGCATTCAAGCCTTCTAGTCTATCCAACCCTCCTCGAATCCATTCACGTTACCAAAAGGAGGTTTTTAACAATCAAATCTAAATTCACATCTGGGGTTAGATCATAAATATCTGGATTTACTCTTAGTTTAGAGTCACTCCAACCCCGGTTATAACAGAGTATCATTTCGCATTCTATTGAGTAAATGGGCAGTGCAAATGAACAATGCTTTTTCTCCAGCTTTTTTCTCCACCCCTGTGCAGCTCAGGATGGCTCCGGGAAAGTATAAAACCAAACTTCGGATCGCTCAGAGACGTGGGATCCCAAGAACTAGCATTTATTGTTGGTTCATAAAAATTTACGTGACCGATTGTTTTCAAATCGCTATCAATTTTGTTCTCATTCTATTTATCCAGTGCTACCACGACCTCAAGAATACTTCAAAAATAAGGCTGCAAGTATCGCGTCACACAGGCGTCAAACCGAAGGCGGCCCGATTAGCAATGAAAAGTTAGCACTACCGGATGAAGCGGTGTTATTACAAATACCCAAGAGCCAAGTGCACGGGCACAAAGTTGAAGATGTGAGGAGATCAAAGGGCATATTGTATTTTCCATGAAAAAATCGATGCATTTTGATTACCAGATCGACAGTTCATCGAATTGTTCGATCGATTTGGTGGATGGACATATTCCTGACCCCACATGCCCATCTGCATTACACACAAGTGCAATGGTAATACTTGAATTTTTTTCATTTCAATGTATTGTTTTTTTTTCTGAGTGTTAGTTAACATTTGGTATCATGCGTTACAGGTCTTAACAGATTGAAAATACTTCGCAGGTGGTAGCTATCATTCGGATGTTGACCATAACGAATATACATATAGCTGTGAGACAGTCATCTGTAAGCAGATGTATCAATCGTGTGAGCGAAATTTTAAACAAGCAAGAGATTATGTGTGTACTTGTGCTTTTATTCTAACTTCCACCCATAATCCAACATTTTGCATGTAAGCGTTGCCATTTCCGTGGGCCCTTATGTCCCGTAAAACCAGACGCGCGTACGACTCCGTCATGCAATACGTAACAACGAAGTTGGCACTCGAATTGAGCCCTACGTCATTTATGACGGATTACGAGAAGGCATTGCAAGACTTGCTGTGCGCAGTCTATGCAGGAGCGACTCCGCATGGCTGTTTTTTCCACTATTGCAGGCTCCATACCGGAAGGCGAGATCGCTTCGTGTAACGCAAGATATTGTGGACGGTGAAGAGGGACACAAGATCTTGCGCAAAGTTATGGGGTTAACTTTGCTACCCGCGCACGAAGTACATGTAGCGTTCACTACTTTAGTGAATTCTACTAATAACGGGCATGCTTGCATTTTTGCTACCTTTTTCCGATACTATGAACGGCAGTGGCTTGGCAGGGTGACGCCGCGATTATTTTCGGTTTACGGGCTCATCAGGAGGACCAACAACTGTGTCGAGTCGTACCACAGGGTACAGCTGATTGTAAAGTCGATTAAATTGGCAAAGGAGCAATGTAAGCAGACCTTGGGGTCTGTCGTGGCTGATCATGTCTGAAAGGTTAAGGTCAAGGGTTGTTCAATGGAACTGCCGTAGTTTACCGAGCAAATGGATTGAAGAGAAGTCATCCCGATTACGATGAGGTAGACATGTTCTACTTGAGTATGGCCAAATCCGTCTGTAGCGAACGATCGTTGGCCAGGTTATACTCTCGAGGGGTGTTTCGCACCTCTTGGGAGCTGGTTGCTTGTGGTTTTTCCGAAGGTTAGTTGGTGTGCCTTCTGTGGTCGTTGTTTCAATATGTGTAATGTATCGAATGTTTAGTAAGGATGTTGGCGGGGGGACCTCTGTTGGCCACCGTTCCAGGAGTCGCTCGCCCGAAGGAGGATGTTGTTGTTGCTCATGGAGAAGGATGGGTTGAATAATTTCTCGTATTGTTTCGAATGCATCGCGGCAAACAGCTTTATAGCTTCAATCGTTTTCCGTTCTTTCGAACAGAGTCACCGTCCGGTGAAATTCCAAATAAAATTCAAGGATCGAAGAAAAACTGGGAAAAGTGGAGGAAAGTGAGTATCATTTCGCATTTTATTAAGTAAACGGGCACCGCAAATGGACAATGCTAGCATTTATTGTTGGTTCATAAAAATGTACGTGACCCATTGTTTTCAAATCGCAATCAATTTTGTTCTCATTCTATTTATTCAGTGTTCCCACGACCTCAAGAATACTTCAAAAAATAAGGCTGCAAGTATCGCTTCACACAGGCGTCAAACCGGAGGCGGCCCGATTAGCAATGAAAAGTTAACACTAACACTACTGGATGGATGAAGCGGTGTTATTACAAATACCCAAGAGCCAAGTGTTTGTCATCTATATTTAAGTAAGAATTTGGTAAATTCATATAGTGACACGATTCACCTCCTCATGATCGAGAGTATCGCTGATGAGGATATGAAGAAACTTCAAGAAGTTGATGAACAACGCGGTGTTCGGTAAAACCATGGATAATGTTCGGAAACATGAAGAATTTTCGTAAAAATTGCTTTTGCATTCTGTTTTCGTTCTGTCACAAATTGGCTTCATGGATTGACAATGACTCCGAGTATGGAGTCCCTAAGTGTTAATAAGCTGAAGAATTTCTCTACCTTTTTGTAGAGAAGCATAGTACATTGAATGCGTGATTATTCCGAATGTAAAGGAGAACCCTTCAAGGGAGTCACTGTAGCACGTGAGTGTGGAGACAATGTGTGAGACATGAACATTGGAAAGCCATAAAAAAGACCCACCCAGAAGTATCTTTCTCAGTCTGTTCATTATATCGATTGCGTACGCTTCGTATAGTGACAGAGTTTGTTTCTTCTTTCGAAATTATCAAAGAAACTAAAAAAAAAAAAAAAAAAATAGCCACTATAAATACAGCAGACGTCTATCGCGTTTTAATCTTCGCTGCGGTGTGTTGTATACGAAATCAAGTATTAATCAACTGTTGAGATCCCCATACACATGTGTGTACGAAACGGTCCGTTCAATCACATGAAAATCTACCGTATATGGGATTGTGCATTATGACGACCTAAAAAACCGAAGTTTGAGATAAGCAGCTGCGGTTAGCCAGTTACCAAGAATAGAGTGAGTCAAATGATAAGAAAGACGAGGCCTCGGAACTTTACAGCTCGTCTTCCATCGTTGACGTTATCGCGGCAATGGCAACCAATCGCGTTCGTCTACTCCCACTTGTAGCACCTAAAAAGGGCTTATATAAACCGTCAGAAAGCAGGAGCAGTATCTCAAGTATCTCATAACTTTTCGGAACTTTCTCGGTAAACTTCACGTCACGTCGAGCATAGCTCATATACGTTGTCCAAACCAAGTATTGTGCACCTAAAGGGCTTATATAAACCGTCAGAAAGCAGGAGCAGTATCTCAAGTATCTCATAACTTTTCGGAACTTTCTCCGTAAACTTCACGGCACGTCGAGCATAGCTCATATACGTTGTCCAAACCAAGTATTGTGCACCTAAAGGGCTTATATAAACCGTCAGAAAGCAGGAGCAGTATCTCAAGTATCTCATAACTTTTCGGAACTTTCTCCGTAAATTTCACGGCACGTCGAGCATAGCTCATATACGTTGTCCAAACCAAGTATTGTGCACCTAAAGGGCTTATATAAACCGTCAGAAAGCAGGAGCAGTATCTCAAGTATCTCATAACTTTTCGGAACTTTCTCGGTAAACTTCACGTCACGTCGAGCATAGCTCATATACGTTGTCCAAACCAAGTATTGTGCACCTAAAGGGCTTATATAAACTGTCAGAAAGCAGGAGCAGTATCTCAAATATCTCATAACTTTTCGGAACTTTCTCGGTAAACTTCACGTCACGTCGAGCATAGCTCATATACGTTGTCCAAACCAAGTATTGCGCACCTCAAGGGCTTATATAAACCATCAGAAAGCAGGAGCAGTATCTCAAGTATCTCATAACTTTTCGGAACTTTCTCGGTAAACTTCACGTCACGTCGAGCATAGCTCATATACGTTGTCCAAACCAAGTATTGTGCACCTCAAGGGCTTATATAAACCGTCAGAAAGCAGGAGCAGTATCTCAAGTATCTCATAATTTTTCGGAACTTTCTCGGTAAACTTCACGTCACGACGAGCATAGCTCATATACGTTGTCCAAACCAGGTATTGTGCACCTAAAGGGCTTATATAAACCGTCAGAAAGCAGGAGCAGTATCTCAAGTATCTCATAACTTTTCGGAACTTTCTCGGTAAACTTCACGTCACGTCGAGCATAGCTCATATATGTTGTCCAAACCAAGATTGTCTTTATAATAATTGTCGACTTATTTCAAATAAACGTTATTAAAACTTTAACAAAAGTCAGTTAAATTACTCCGAGAAAGAATTATTTTTTTTCAAAACCCTTGCTGAGATCCGGACCCTACCTGCAGCCGTAGCCGCTATACCAGCCCCGTCAACACAAGTCATCGGTACAAGAACAAGGTAACACACATTCATTAATCCTCTAATAATCCTTCCTGTCCTACTACACAGACTGTAACACATTCAGTGTATTTCAATACTTTATCGGTACTTGAGCACCCTGAACTACTGATCTGTGAGACTAGCCACTAGTAACATTAAACTCTAGGGAATATTCTCTGGGGTATTTTGTGAACGCCGGTTGGGACGTTACAGATAATATTTTGGTGCATCGGAATCCGGGACTATGAAACGTTAAAAATCACGAATAACTTATTCGTGACGCGATGACGACCGAATTATGAACGGGGAAGATTATACATCAAGTCCGTAGTAAATTTCAAATTTCAACTTACGCCGCTGAATGTAACGAAATTCCAAGAAAAATCAACGATGTAATCGTATTTCCGTAACTTAAATGCAGACTTCACAAAGCGTTCAACCTACGAACTGCACTTCATGGCGAGATAAGTCAACAAATCTTTGGTACGACGTTCGAGTCCATTACACAACGAGACGAAGCTGTGTTAAGCGCATCATTAAGAGCAAGTTCTTTGGCTTCAATTGCGGTTACTACATTTGAAAGAGGACATAGATCAATTAGTGCTGACTTTATACGCGCTTGGATTAATGGAGTTATTGACTTTAGAGATAGGGAACAGATGATGAATGCAGACTGCCTGCTCTGTGTTGCACAGAAGGACCCTACCTTTACGTGCATCACTAAGTTGGGACACAATTTCTTCAGAGTTAACGCGTACATGCCACCTGATAATACGCATATCACCGGACTTCGATCTTTGTTGGAAGCGGAAACAAAGTATTCTGGAAAAGTTCTCGATTTTGGACATCTAGTTACATACGATTCCGAAGATGCCATCGTCGTTTCCGAGTTATTAATCGTCAGGTGTTTACGAGCCATTCATCGTGCAGTGCGAAATCGATTATTAAACTTAACTCCGGAACAAATGCTTCATCATAAGAAAATCTTCGATTACATAGTGCTAGGTACACCCTTCGATGATGTCGAAACCTACGTTGTTTACAAGATACTAAACTCCAGATATATGGTAGATACAGTGACTATACCGCCAGAGGATAGCAGACATAGTTTCGATGTTTATTATCGATGGGTTCATGAACCGACGTATCTAGTAGGACCAATGCGCGGGTATTTGCAAGAATTAACGAGGAGATCGATGATAATGTTAAATTTCCAAAAGTGAGCATGTCTCTCTACTGGGCTTTCGTCAGAGACATCTGGTAATCATTTGAGTGATACTCCTGGAAGCTCCTTCATAAATCTCGTATCGTCTGATAATCAGACTTCACAATTCGGTCAAGTTAACGGGGCTGATCCAGTAGACATTCGTATAACTCTAGCCAACGATCCTAGCGTAGCTACAACACGCGAATTGACACAAAATTTACATTTGAAACTCAATTATTTGAAGGAACTTCAGAGGACGTAAGAGTATTACAAAAAATTCAACGACAACAAAAAAAAAAAAAAGGAGCAAGAAGCCGCTAATTCCCCAATGTTCGACGGAACACGGCGGAACATCCTCTCAGGTTAGAGACTTCGTACAAGGATGCGAAGACGCGAAAGAAATGCTACCGCCGGAAATCGAACGTAACCTCACGAGGATAATTAGTAACATTAAACTCTAGGGCCATGGGGGCCAACCCGTGCACCCAGTGCACATTTTGCACAGGCCAGGTATACTCGTGCACCCAATCCTATTACCTAGCCAATAAAAAGGG
This sequence comes from Euura lappo, assembly GCA_018257835.1. Taxonomy (NCBI): domain Eukaryota; kingdom Metazoa; phylum Arthropoda; class Insecta; order Hymenoptera; family Tenthredinidae; genus Euura; species Euura lappo. Next base: position 449,795 of record JAEUYN010001751.1, read on the forward strand.
ATTAGGACTCGGCAGCCCGGGAATACTTGAAGCGCACCTGGGTCGCTTAGAACAGTAGGTTCTTGGAATTCGTTACCTGCTTACAAATATTTTCATTCATTGGATAACTTCACTAGCTTCCGATTCTAATTGAAGCTATGAAAATACTTCTTAGTTGTGCAGGTCTAGTGTCTAGTGTCGATTCAACGGACTCGACTATCAAGTCAACAGTCAAGCGCTTCAGTGTGCCATCATCCTCAGGCAAATAACGTGTACCTGGTGACATCATGCCACCACAAGCGGTGAAATAGGAAATCCTGAGGATTGAGCCTGTGAAAATTTATTATTCCTTCCTTCATAAGTTCAGAAAAATCGTACGTAATACGAATTTTAGTATTCTCAAGTTACATCAGGCTAAGCTTTTTCCATAAACGAATAAAATATATGCTTGTCAAATGTATACACATTACACTGTGGTTAGAACCTCATCCACATATCCTCCTATAATATTTACGATCATATAAAGTTGACTAAGAACAAGCTCCACTTACTCCTGAAACAAAACAGAGAACAGTGGAAATCCAATCGAATTTTCATCTTGTTCTTGTGTTGAAATGATGAGTGATGAAGCGAACACATAAGGTTCCAGTAGATTTTCGTGGACACTTCTTCGATTGGATTCTTTTCTGTCTACAAAAGAACTGGATGTTCACGAGATAATGCTAGCCATGATCCAATTTCTGCTGTATAATATGAAATTGAATCACTTTTCTATGGAATTCGAGAGGCCCCATCGAAATGTAAACAACCGGGTTGTAAAAAGCGTTGACCTGTTATTAATTATTCACACCACAATCCACTGCTTGGTAGTCAGTTATTATCGTTTCTACGATCAGTGTTGTTTTTTTGCAACCAACTTTGCCAAAAAAAACTTCAATAATCAAACCGCAACATAGGTTTAAGTTCAAGTTAACAAGAGTACGGCAGATATTCGGTGTGAGTTGATGAACGACGAACAGAAATTTACAAACACAATATCAAAGCTTGAACAGTTTGATCAGTTCGTACTCATCGCACAGGGCTAAAAAGTATTTTCAATTGTGTCTGTCTCCGAAACAATTGACTTCCTACTCTTAGTTGTGACCCTGCTACTCACTTAATGGATACATGAACTCATCTCTAAAAATGGCTGCAAATGCTGCTCCTGCAGTGTACAGGGGTGCTTGTGTGATTTACGACTGGGTGACACCAATCGAGTGGAGTGCCGGACCTGGGCGGGCTGCGCTAGACGAGATCCTTGATGGCATGATCCAACCCTATACCAACCGAAGTAGATAGGATAGGCCGGTTCTGGATCAAGATCCCTGTTACCGACATGTTACCGACCGAGGGTTCGCATCCGTGCTAATTACCGACAGTGGGTAAGTTACCGACAGGCCGCCTGCCTGTTTTACCCTAGGAGTTTACCTGCCGCACACCTGTTTACCGACAGGGTCGGTCGCCTGCCTGTTTTACCCCAGGAGTTTACCTGTCATTCTGTTGAATCTACTTCAAGAACAAGTCATTCTGTTGAATTCGAGAACATCACTAAAAGGTGATTGAAAAAATATTTTATATATACCTACAATTATTATTTCTGCGATGGAGATTTTAAGCAAATTTTTCATTTCTTGCAGCAAGCAATGGACTTCGCCATGGATCTCACGTTCATCAACAAAGTTAGCCGCGCCTTGGATTTCTTGCCCACCAAGAAGATGTCCGAGCTTGAAATTGGCAAGGCATATGCTGTGACGGAGCTGAAACTCGTGACCTCCAAGTTCGGGCAAGGTGTTGTTGCGACGATTGACGAGGAATTCACGATTTTCCTGCCCAAGAGAGTGATCAAAGTAACCCAGGATGCCTATCAATGGGAGAGCATTACTACTGCAGCGAAAAATAAACTGCTGTATTTAACTTATAGTACGAGAGCCAGTTACCAAAACCATGTATCATAGCAAAAAGGATGAAACCATATAGAATTACTAGTTTAGATGGCCCCGAACCCGTCTAGTGAGTAGTAGACTCCAGAACCCTTGCACAGCTGCGGGGGGTGATTTCTGCTGTGCAAAAAAAAAAAGCCACACTGTATCATCGCAAAATGTCTGATTTCGAAAATGTGAGTAGTTTTGGTTATTCGATTACTAAAAACCCAATTTTCAGACATTTTGCGCCTTGCGTTTAGCCTGAGCGAATTTTCAAAAATGCAAGAAAAAAAAGCCACCCTGTATCATAGCAAAACGGCCCAAATTGGTTTCAAATCTTTCGTATGAGTACCGAGATTACGAAAATACCGTTTTCAGACATTTTGTGCCTTGCGTATAACGTTGAAAACGAGTAGAACTTCTCGGGGCGCCTGGCAAATGCCCCTCCGCTTGGTACGCTCGTATGCCTACGTGCCTGTCTCTCGCTTGACTACGGCGCAATCGGGCGCATGCGCAACCAGCTGTCTCACCGCGACCGTTATTTCGGAGCGTTATATTCCGACACTTGTCCGAAATGGCGGACTTAACGTGCGTGTTTTGTAAACAAAAACCTGATGGGAAAGAGAAGAAGTTTAGTACCGATACTTTAAAGAGGTGTGAAGAAGTCTTGAACTACAGGAGACAAAAGCCGGCCCGGAGAAAATCAATATACTCGGAAATCGAGTTGCCCACCAACATTGAATCCACGGACAAGGGATACCATTCGCACTGCTATAAAAATTTCACGGCGGTGAAATTACTGAAAGAAACGACTGTTCCTGAGCAAAATGTGGCTGACAGTTCAACGTCCGCTGACACGATCAATGAAATGGACAATTTTCTTCGTGAAGGTTCATCTACATCAGGAGCGAGGTGAGTAAAAAAATAATAGCTTGTATTTCACGTCGGTCGGTCGAGCCCCATAGCGGGTATCGCTGAGCCGGGTACAGCGCTCCGGTGTGTGTGTGTGTGTGTGTGTGGATTCGAATTAAAAAATTGCTGAACCTGCAAAACGTAGTAAAATAAATGAAATAAGTAATAGTTTTGAATTTGTGGTATTACAGTGAACAAGTTGAAGAGAAGCCAGAAGTCGGTGGTAGTACCAGAGCAGAAGCCGGGGATAGTACCAAAGCAGAAGCCGGTGATAGTACCGGAGCAGAAGCCGATGACAGTACCGGAGCAGAAGATTATGAAGATACATCGGCCTGTATCATTTGCGATAAGTTTCGCATAACTGTTAAAGGCCGTACGATACGTTTGACGAAGGCAACCGAGGCTTTTGCGAATTATATGGAGAGTATTGCCATTCAGTATAGCAACGTAGAGATGCTTGAGAAAATGCGTTATCAAAAAGAGGTAGGCGACCTTTACTATCACACTTGCTGCAGAACGAAATTTACATGGAGTTGTGAGAAACAAATAGAGGAGAGAAAAGCAAGTGCTTGGCACAAACAACGGAAATGTCATACGGACGCGTATGATCAAATCTGCTGTTTCGTTCGGAAACATATTGTCGAGAACAACCAATGCCTATTCTTTTCTTTTGTTTCGGAGAGATACGTTCAATACTTACGCGAAGAGTATGAGAAGACTAACACAACGACAAAGCCAGATTCTTTTTCCACACGTAATCTGGAAAAGAGATTAGTAGCAACGTTTCACGAAGAAATAAAGATAATTTATTCGAATAATAAAAAATACATTGCTCCGTACGCGGGACAAATTATCACTAATCAGGAATTCTTCGAGAATATGGAGACAAGGCAAGCGATCTATAGTATCGGGAAAATTATCAGGAAAGAGATTTTAAACATGGACAAGACTAAATTACCGGAAGATATAACCGTCCAGGATCTGATCCGAGGAGAATGCGATTCCGTACCGCAATTATTATTGTATCTTCTGGAGTGCATTGTGTGCGGCGACAGTAAAAGTATAAGTCGTACTCGTCATGATGACAGAAAAGCTGCGCGAGAATTAAAACTCTTCTCCCTCGGACAGGACATTATTTATGCGGCTTCAAGTGGGACTGTTAAAACGTCGAAGCATCTTACTCTAGGCATGGCCTTGAAAAGTCTCTCAAGCAGCAGAAAAATTGTCGACCTCATAAACAGATACGGCCATTGTTGCAGTTACCATGTTGTTGAAGAACTCGAAACGGAATTAACGTTCTCATCAACGAAGCAAAACCTATTATGTCCTGAAGATATAATACGTACCGGTGATTTGTGTACTGGAATTGCGTTCGACAATTTCGACAGGTTCGTCGATACCCTCACTGGAAAAGACACGCTCCACGACACCGTCGGGATAATTTATCAAAATGTATCCACTGATACAACTAATTCTGGTAGAACCGCAGAAGCTTCGTCCCAAACCGGTGATAACGTAACGGGCACAGGTGATACAGTTGCTTCGAACAATGAAACGCGACGAGGTCACAAAAGAAGAAGATGTTTCGACCCAATTCTACACGAAATCGAGCCCTACAAGAAAAAACCAAAGATCGAATCTAGTTTCGCAGTTCCTAGCACTACTGAACTTTCCGTGAAACCCGAAGTTTTTGAAAAGTGGAGAAATGTGGACTTAGCCTGGCTACTATCGCACAAGTTGGAAGTTTCGAACACCCCTATGTGGACTGGATATAACAGCCTTATCACCGAAGATAACTCACCGTTGCAGAAAGTATCGTACCTGACACCGATCAACGCGTCACCCACCGATAATTCTGTGGTATACGTTACCCTGAAAATGGCTCAACAAATTGCCGAAGAATGCAACTCACAGTACATGCAAGTGACCTATGATTTAGCAATCGCAAGGATCGCCTTCGGAATTCAAAGCCAGGAAGCACCGCGATTTGACAATATTTTCATCCATCTAGGAGGATTCCATATTATGTTGTCATATTTCAAAAGTGTTGGCACTTTCATCGAGGATTGCGGTCTTACCAACGTCATGGTCGACAGCGAAATTTTGGCTAATGGATCGTTGAGGGGTTTCATTACTGGTACGAATTTTAACAGATGTAAAAGATTGCATCCTCTGCTGTCGCTTGCGTTACAAAAACTGCACTTCGATGCTTTCCTCGACCACGAACAAATAGTTATTGGATAATCCGTTGCCGATTTCTTGCTCCAATTTAAAAATAATCAGTCAGCCGTGCCGGAAATAGATCACGAAGAGACTCTTCAGTTAATCGCAAACTATGATAATTATACCGAACAAACTTTGCAAGGACAGCATGGCAAAACAGCCCAGTTTTATGCCATTTACGTAAAATTGGTGAGTTACTATCAAACACTCAACAAAAGTATCCGAACGGGTGATCTAAAAATGTATATTTACATTCTCGCAAAGATTGCGAGTTTATTTTTCGCGTTCAATCACCAAAACTATTCTCGTTGGCTGGTTTACTACATCTGCAAGCTTTCGAGCATAGATGAAACTCATCCAGGACTCCGTATTGCACTGGAACAAGGATCGTTCGGTGTCCGCAGAACAGAGAAACCTTTTTCAAGAATACCGGTGGATTTGACGTTAGAACAAACCATCAACGGCGAAGCAGCTAGAAGACTGATTGGGATTATCCACATGACAAATTCGATATCAGCGAGACAACGTTGGGCGATCAACCACAGTTCCCGCGCCCGAATAACTTCGCATGTGCTCCAGACCACCGGGCTCGCAAAAAATCAGGATATCAGCGCAGAACTGAAGGACCATCGAATTCGAAAAAGTGTTCAGCAAGTGGAGAGGTTCACACGAACTTTGCATGAGTACGTGAATCCGTTTGATAACACTTTGGATACGGAAAAGTTGTACAACATAACAACTGGAGAAGCAGTCCCAGCAAATGTTGCTGATTTCCAACTAAACGTTGAAGCCAGAGGGCAAATTTTGCGAGATCATTTCATTGACGAGATAAAGGAAAGTCCGGCACGGTTTCAAGCACCAATAAAAAAAAATCCTGTCGCGACTTTCAGCAGTATTAAAAAGAAGAAGACAGTTAAACTGGGTGGAAAAGTGACGGAACTGCGGCTTCAACGTGACCTATTCGGAAGGCTGTTAGCGTTGGCGTTGGAAAGAAAAATTAGCATTGAAAAAGCGCTCCGTTTTCCGATAACTCCAACACCGTTATCACTTTCTCACCCGGACGGCACACCAAATAAGACCGATAAAAGTGCCATGATGAGAGACCTCGAAAAACTTGTCGAAAGCAGGGAGCCCGAATTCACAGACGTGTTGATTATAGACGGCTTCTTTTTGTTGCACACTTTGAAAGACATTCCGAGAACGTTCGGAGATTTTTCGAAAAAACTTTTGCAGATTGTTTGCAATACGGACGCTGCAAGGGTCGATTTGGTATTCGACAGGTATTTTACCCCATCGATCAAGGACGCTGAGCATACATTGCGCGAAAACGTGAACTCGATGGATTTTCGAATCACCGGACCACAACAGGTTCGACCTGCAAACTTCGGCAAAGAATTAAAAAATATTCGTTTCAAAGAGGCGCTTGTCAAGTTTTTGATCGGCCACTGGTCGGAGTCAGAGATGGTCCGTATCATCGGTGATAAAACCGTCAATATCAACCACGACATGTGCTACCAGTATCGGGTCGAGGATGGTTCTGTGGAGCGAACTGTCAATGAAAGTTTGACTTGTCAAGACCACGAGGAGGCGGATACAAAAATTGTATACCACGTTTGTCAACTCACCGAACGAGGAAATTTGACGATCCGATGCTCTGACACCGACATTCTGATCATCATGCTGGGAAACGTTGAATTCCTAAAAGCCACCGTGAACATCTTCATGGATGTCGGAGTCGGCAGTTCCCGACGCTTCATTGACGTTTCGCGGCTGCATGAAGTTTTGGGATTGGCAGTAGCCAGATCTTTACCCAGCGTACACGCGATGACCGGCTGTGACTTCAACCCGGCATTCCATCGAAAGGGGAAAAAAAAGTCGCTAACGATGCTACGAAATAGTACACGTTACCAAGAGGCGTTTGCGAAATTGGGAGCGTCTTCTCCGGATACAAACGATGTATTCGACATCTTAGAAGAATTCACCTGCCGCCTGTATAATCAAAAGAAAATCAATGACGTCGATTCAGCGAGAATGGAAATCTTCACAAAGACCTACGAATTCAAAGGTGGGAATGAGTCGACGCTGACACTGAATTTATCCAACTACGACGCGTGTAATCTGCCGCCGTGCAAGTCCGAGCTTCGACAGCACTTCTTACGGACGCGGTATATTGCACAAATTTGGTGCAATGCCCATAAGAAGATCCCCACAACTCTAGAAGCCACAGATTTTGGATGGTCTATCGACGAGGGACGCTACGGGTTCACTTGGTTCACCGGGGCCCAGTTACCGGAATTGAGCGACATAGTGTTCGACGACGAGTCGACATCCACGCAAGGTATGATTGACAATTAAAGAATTTTTACATCTTTACAATTTCAATTAATATAATGATATTCATTTTTCAGGACAAGACGCAGACGAACCTGAGAGCGACCTCGATAGCGACGTTGATGACTGCGACGGAAATGAGTCTGATAGTGACTGAAACCTGAAATTGTTATTTTCAATAAATATTAAAACCAGTCCGACATCGACTGAATTTTCAATAAATATTTTTCACCCGTACTTCATTAGTGTTTTAACAGTGTTTTATTTTGTAAAATTTGATTACAAACCTCCTTCGAGTTCAGTCCCACGGGCTTGGATACTTTTTTTTCATAAATATAAACAAATTTGAGGGGGCAACTTATTGTTATAGAAGTCTATAAGGGGTTACAGATGAGTAGTCATTTTTCAAAATCTATTTTTTTTTTAAATTCCATACATAACGAAAAATTTGTCTTGAGATTTTGTTTTTAAGACGACTATTTTTTTTGTATTGAACAGAAAAGGGTAATTTTTGGGTAAAAATTGCTATGAAAATGTAAAAAAAAAGTTGCCATTTCGTGGACAAAAATTATTAGATAAAAAATCCTACGACAACTTTTGCGTTATACTCTATATTTTAAGAATCCATCGCTGTTTTTTTTCTCCGACTAACCCAGTGCTCGTAATCTTGGTATTTGTGAGCCGTGGCGGCGAGTATCACCGTTCACGCCTACCACGACAAAGGCGCTCGTAGTAGTTTGATGACAATGAAAAAAAATTAGGGATGTATTTGAATGTACACTCTTTCGAATGAGCCAAACTAGAATTGAATTGAGTAAATAGTTTTCGAGATAAAAAATCCCAAAGTTCACCTACTTTTTCGGCCGTCTACTCATATGCAACCGCTTACTACGGAAAAATACGATTTTTTTTTTCGAAAACTTGTCTGATAGAGCCCGTGCAAGACTTAATTTGTCTGATATCGGTTAATTCTACATCTGGGACATGGATTTTATCATGTCGAACCGTTTTCAGACGTTTTGCGATGATACCGATCGGCAAATTTTTTTTGCATTTTTGAAATTCTTCAAAAAATTTACGCAAGGAGATTTTTGTCTGAAAATCGATTTTCTAGCATCAATGGAACCCAAATTACGTATAAACATGATTTTCAGACATTTTGCTATGATACGGTTTTTGGTGTATCATTTTTTTGCTCTAAAAATGGTTTCCTAGGCAGGCGCAAGGGTATTTTTGTCTGAAAATCGTGTTTGCGGTATCTCAGGGCTATCATCTAACTACATTCCGTAGATCAGACGTTTTGCTATGATACCGGGTGGCTTTTTTTTTTTGCATTTTTGAAAATTCGCCCAGGGTAGACGCAAGGCACAAAATGTCTGAAAATCGGATTTTTGGGTTCGGAGTCATCCAAACTAGCTAATTTATATGGTTGCGGACTTTTTGCTATGACACAAAATTTTTGGTAACTGGCTCTCGTACTATTATCATGGAGGGGAATATAATGATTTCTCGTTCTCCCTTGAGCTGCCTCGTGTGTAAAATAATGAATTCGGCGTGAAATAAAGAAAAGTCTATTATATATTATGCACTATTATTTTTACCCTCTCTCTCTCTCTCTTCCTGAACAAAAAAAATTATATTTAAAAATAAGAGAACCCAATAAAACAAACATTATAATTCTAATTTTTCTTGTGTGCTGACTACCCTCCTTTTCTGTAAGTCCTGTTCTTGAGGTGTGTGAGTTAATTTTTTCCCTCGAAGTGGTGGGATGAAAATGCCTAAAGACCGACTATTTTTCGCTCACCGTGCTAAATACGGAAATTTTTATCTCGCTCGACCGGAGAAAAGAATAGCCGGCGGAAGTGCGTATAGCGTTATTGATATAATTCGAACATATTTTTCGGGTATGGTGACAGAGCCATGGTTACCACCGCTCTGTTTTACCGACCGCGGGTAGGTTACCGACCGCATACCTGTTTTACCCCAGGAGTTTACAGACCGCACACCTGTTTTACCCCATGAGTTTACCGGCCGCACACCTGTTTTACCTCGGGAGCTTATCGGCCGCACACCTGTTTTACCCCAGGAGTTTACCGGCCGCACACCTGTTTTATCCGGGTTCTCGCTGTGGTTATCAATACTTCCTGTGAAAAACAGGTAGTATCCAGTCTGGATTTCCCGTGAAAAACGGGTGGTATCCTGTCTCGATTTCCTGCACAGGATATGTGGTATCCGGTCTCGATTTCCTGCACAGGATATGTGGTATCCGGTCTCGATTTTCTGTAAAGCACAGGATATGTGGTATCCGGTCTGATGATAATCAGGTAAGATTACGTCCTGTGTGAGAATTTTTCCATACCCGATGAAAAATTCACCGTCATCCGGTTCCGCCCCTAAAATTCACCTCCCTCCAGCAGCCAAATGTATAAATCCAGAGCTACCGAGATGAAGCCACACAAGTGCTTCGACTTTACATCGAGTGTTAGTTTAACGAGGAGATATCTACACTGTTAGTTTACACAACGGAACATTTACGGTATGTTGGTCATAACACCATCCGAGTGCAAAACTCTAAAAAAGGTTAGGAAAGCTCGCGCATCCAAATTAAAGACGATGGACTCTATTCCTCTAATTCCGGTCAAACCGTATCCTCGATTCGATCAGCGAGTGAACTCTCGTCATGAATGGGAGCGAACCGAACATTTCATCAAGACATCTAAATTACAATATTCGCTGAAAAGAACCACCGAGGAGCTAAAAAACGAATTAAAAAGAATCGGTTATGATCGTGAAAATCATCACTCGTACACGTTCAAATTTAGAAAGAGTTCTCGGGGATATTCCGCCGACGTTCGTCATATTTACATCGTCGAGCTCGACAATTGGTTCTCATATATATAAATAGTCTATACTTCTGGACATCTCTCTCTCTCGCTCTATAAAAGGTGAAGATAATTTAAAAGAAATTATTTCACAATGATAATAACCGATGATTAATTATTGTTCTTCGCTTACAGGAAACATACAATGTCTAACTTCATCAGCCCCTCCCTCGCTGCTCCACCGGCCCCCTTCATGGAACTGATTTTAGACGTGCAGGGTTTCATGTATGGTGAAAATCAGTTCATAGTCAAGGAACTTGCATCAATACCCATTCGACGATGGGAATCTGGTGTGGAAAGCCTGAGGAGCTGCGTCTTCAAGCCACCCTGCGACTGAGCTGAATTACCGATCAAAAAACGGATTGCCTACGTCTGGATAATGCGACATCGTCATCGATTGCCATGGGATGGCGGTGAAATGAGTTATAATGAACTACTGATAGAGCTGAGGAAGACAGTTCAACCTGCAACGGCGCTGTACGTGTGGGGGCAGGCGAAAAAACAATGGCTTTCCAAAATCATCGGGCATTCGAAACCCATCATCGATCTGGCGGATTGGGGGTGTCCATCACCTCAAGTATTGCGTTCGGATATCCATCACTGCGAGATCCATGCGGAGCATCAGATTGAGCCGAAGCGATATCCTAAATATGATAATATCGCGCAATACCACTGTGCCGTCGAAAACGTTCAGCGGCTGAAGTCGTGGTTCTTCCAGCGCATGGATGAAAACCAGGCGAATTACAGCACATCCGAGGATGAGGGCAGTGAGGAGGAGGGCAGCAAAATTGAATGCAGCAAAACCATCGATGATGTCAAGTGTACAATTAAAAAAAAAAAAACTATGTGAACCCGTATCACATTCTTGTATAAAGAAAAAATTACGATTGAGCGATGAGTAAATGTTACCTAGATAGTAAATAATAACAGAGAGAGGGAGATTAATTTTGTATTCGTTTACAATAATAGTTATAGTTATTGAAAAAATAATGTGAATAATAATAATAATAAAGATTGATATTAATTTTTTCAATCAATTTTATTATAAAGAGTGATATTAATTGTCTTTTCCACGCATTTTATAAAATTTTTTCAATTACATTTTTTCAATTAATTTTCTTCATTAGCAATAATAGTTATAGTTATTGGAGGAAATATAATAATAATGATAATGTAATGAATAATATTAATAATCATAATAAAGATTGATATTAATTTTTTTCAACCAATTTTATTACAAAGAGTGATAGTTTTTTCCTCACATTTTATAAAAATTTTTCAATTAAATTTTTTTTCAATTCATTTTATTTATCAACAATAATAGTTATTGAAACAAGCGTAATAGTAATGATAATGTAATGAATAATAATAATAATAAAGATTGATATTAAATCATTTTAATAATAATTTTAACTAAATGTACTGAGTATGCTACTTTCTAAAATAATAATAACATTAATAAGTCATTCGATGGATCTGAAAAAAGATTGAAAAGTAGAGGAGTTCGACTATAGCGAGACTAAACAAACCCCCCTGTCCCCCCTCCCCCTGCCCTTGGTACTATAGCGAGACTAAACAAACCCCCCTCCCCCTCCCCTTGGCGCTATAGTCAGCGCGTGTCCGGGGCCCCTCCCCCTCCCCCGTCCCCCGGCTCTGACGTAGCTAGGGTGTGGGCCCTCCCCCTCCCCCTCCCGGTCCCCTGGACACCCTCCATGGATACGGGCATACGTGACCTTCCCCTGCCCCGCACCCCTTGGTCTAGTGACGTCAGGGGGTGACCTACCCCTTGTCCCGTGTCTAGACTGTGCTCGGGCCGTCCGACTCGGGTCTCTCCGGCGGGCTTCGGCTCTGGGTCCCCGGGTCCGTGTCGGCTGGTTCAAGGGTGTGGTCGCGCGTCTCGGGTCCCCTGGTTATGCAGCGGAGACCTACCCTTTGCTCTATGTTTGTACGGTTTTACGGTATGCCTTAGTATATGTTGGGTATATGTGATGAGGAAGCGGTAAGGGTGCGGTCAGAGACTGGTAGACGCAGACAATGTATACAAAACAGATTTTTGGGTTTATTCGGCGGTTTTCTTACAGGTGTACAATTATATGGTTATGAAACCTAATTACGCGCTATATTATTTCTATGATTCTATAAGGGTGAAATGAAAAATTGAGAATGAGTCAATTATTTCTATGATTACAATATTATCACTCTTGTACTACCATAGGCTGATTTTTTCTGCTCAAAATCAAAATTACCATCAGACACATTATGAGTATACCAAACAATAGACCGAGCAGCGTGAAGAGCATCGCAAGGACCCCTGTTTTAGGTTCCTCGTCGCCAGGCCCGATTATAGACAAGGGTCGATCCCCCGTACTGGTGGTATACGCCGTGTCGTGTACTCGTTCGTGAAGCGGGCCTTTCCCTGCATGTATCATGATTGAACAATCAGGTTTCATTCCCACGGCAATACAGATTTGTGAGGGTGTGGGCATCGTGGCGCTGTCGATGGTGCGCGTTTGGTTCTGCTGATGCATCAGATCCGTTCTTGCTCCACGAGCTGCTTGGTACCAGCGGCGATGTACGCAGGGAACAATCTGGTTAGCTCCAGAAGCACAATGTCGAGGTAATGCTTCGCGAAGACGGGGTCGGGATATGCGTTGGCGATGGTCTCTCTAGCAGCACCGTACACCTTAGATGCTGCTTGGGCGAGCCTGTGAAGAGAGTAGTCCTTCACCGGTGATCGTTTCACGGCAGCCGCGACGTGATTGAGGTACAGATCTTTGCAGCGGTTGACATCGGGGTTCAATCTCTCTAGCCTGCGCAGTCGTTCATCCACGCAGACGTATACCGTTTTCAAGCCCTCGAACGTGGTCTTCTGCATCACAATCAAGGGTTCGAACAGCTTGGCCTTCTTTGCTGGTGGTGGTTGAGCGTCTTCCTCCTGCTCTTGATTACCGTCGTCAGCATGCGATTCCTGACGCGCTGTGTCGGCCGGACCGTTGAGTACGTGGAATCTGATCGCTCGCTGGTTGTGTGCTGTCGTGAAGAAAACTCTGCAGTGTTCGTCAACATCGATGTTGTCAAGGGGCCACTGCGAACCGTCGTTGATATCGAAAGCGTAATAATCGTCGATGAGGTCAAATATGTCCGCAAGTTTAGACCACGTTGACGGTTTCAAACAGATCCCACCGCACGAGTTACTGATTAATCTGATCACCGGCTCAAACTTATCGTTGAGATGTAGACCGAGTCCGACTACTACTTTCTTCGTCAATGAGTTATTCAACCCGTATGTTGTCGAAAGAAGCAAGTGATTGTCGGATTTCTTCACTGCTCTGGCGAACGTTTTGAAACTGCGGCTCGGGTTACCCATCGGTTCCGAAGATTGGGAGGTGGCCATTTTACGACGTGATTACACTCTCGCGGTTGACGATAGACTGAGCTACGGATGATACAACGAGGACGCAGCAGCCACGCATATCCTGCTGTAATACAATAAAGGGTTTCTGATGGGGAGGGTGGTTGTAACCGTCATCGCCACCTGTCGTGGTATGTGATTCCTGGCAGTAGCTAGTGGGGTGGTTGGGTGTACACGATCCAGCTGTTCATCAGCCTAGGGGTCGTGATTGTTGATACCTCGAGATTACTGGTCGTGGTTATCCATAATAAACATTTCAAAGAAGCATCCTGTTCCGCGTAGATCCTTCTTCCTCTACCCGTGCATGGTGGGTTCCATCAAGTCGTGGTAAACAAATGACTTCGGTCGACTGGTAACCGGTGGTCTTGCCGTTTATTATAATTTATTACCGTTTATTATAATTGCTCCGGGGTAGCGATGTTTATTGCATTGTCTACTTGGTCCGCATATACCATGCGGTTATCGCCGTAGACTACCAGGCATAGTGGTTGGGTCCTGGGGCTAGTAGCAATAATAAACGGACGATACACCTCGGCTTTCTTGTAGTTGGGTTGACCGAAGACAAGCTAATATAGCGTGTTTATATAGGTCCGCGTATACCATGCGGTCATCGCCGTAGAGCGCCAGGTACGGTGCCTGACGGTCTTGGGACTAGTAGCAATAATCAACGGATGATGCAAATCGGCTGTCTTATAGTTAGGTTTACCGAAAACAAGCTAATGTAGCGTGTTTATAACCGCGTAGCCAGTACAGAATGTTTAATAAACATCCGGTTCATCACAGCCGTCAGGTGCAGCGATGAAACAGCTTATTCGGCGTTTATTATTATGCAGGAACAACCTTTACAACAATTAATGAATACTCTGCGTATGTAGCTATACGCTGGTATCTAAAACCCATGTCGTGATCCGTAGTTACCATCGCACATGATACACACACACATATCCTTTTTAGTTTTGATTGAGCCCTCTCTACCTAGTCACTCTTGTTATAGCAGGGGTTTGGTATTACGCTTTCACATTGCATGATAACTGGGAACAGCGCGATAAACAATACACGGTATTTGTTGTATCTCACTTACCTACATGAGGCGAGGAATCGATACGATGGTTATTCCTGAAAATATTTGATAATAATCAGACGTCCTCGACCTAGTATTCTTTCCGAGCCACCCCTGGTACAGTGAGCACCAATAACTGTGTGTCAGGAAACCGCGTTCCACCAGCGGAGGCCGCAGTGGCCCGGCTCATCTTCGGTCGATCATTATTGACGCGGTCTGTACACTCGTTTTTCGTAAAAATCTGAAATGGTCCGTGCGGAAACTGCTGTCTCCACCCACAAGCCTTACCCCCGAAACCCCACGACCATAGACCGTAGAGACAATGCCTGAGACGTAAACATTGCGAGGTCATAAAAGGACTTCCCCGGAAGGATGTTTCTCATTCTGTTCATTATATCGACCGCGTAAGCATCCTATACTGACAGAGTTTTCATAATGAATACATCAGAGGTTTACCGTTTAATAATCTTCGCGTTGGTAACGTACGCGCGGCAGCGAGGTCCGGCCGTTGATCGCGAGTGCGGTGTTTTGTGGAGGCGGCGAGTGCTGCGGTTTTCGAACGGGCGATTGCTACGAGAGGTGCGGCGCCTGGTCAGCGTTTGTAGCGAGCGATCGTTGGCCCGGTTGTACTCTCGAGGGGTGTTTCGCACCTCTTGGGAGTGCCTGGCAATCGTCGCGCACGAGTTGATCAGGCGTCGTGCTTCAGAGTACGCGATCGTCCGCGGTTTGATGCACGAGTATCGCGAACGAGCTGGTAAGTACAAAGTTCTCGTTGCGGAGCAGTGTATGTGGAGTGAAAACAGCGAGCTGTGGAGTAATCGTATGGTTTTTCGGGTCGCACGTTAGCTCTGATTGCCATGCTGGACGGTGACGAAGCGGAAAACCAGCAATTGTGCGAAGCCGCAGCTGGTGGCGAGGTGCGCGACGAGTCCGGCAGCGAGGAGTGGAGCTTCGGGGGATATCACGAGAGTGAAAGCGTGCGTTCGGTGTACCCGAACGGCGGTGGTGGATCGGCCTGTGGCTACCCCGACACCCCTGATACCGATACAGCTATTTGCGATGCCGAAGTGGCGGCGATCTTCGCCGGAGAGTACAGCCAGGCGGGGCCGTCGACTTCGGGCTACGCGTGTGATAACGCTGTAGAGGGTGAGTAATAATTATGTTTACAAGCGTTTCTAATTTGGGGGGGTTGACAAGTACGCACACCGCCCATATCCTCTAGATAAACTCTCTTCATTCTGAAATTTCGGTTGACAGAGATTTGGATCCACTCGGCCGATCCACCAAGCGCGTCACAAGAAATCGTGGTTATTTCCGACAGCGATGACGATTCCACCGCGTCAGCCGTCGTGAGAGCGTTCAACGAGCTTTTAGCAGGTTTTGTTCAAATGATTTCTCGGATTGTTTTGAATGCATCGCGTGAACAGCTTTATAGCTTTAATCGTTTTCCGTTCTTTCGAACAGAGTCGCCGTCCGGGTCATCCGAATTATCTTCGTCGCCAGAGTCCCCGGAATCTCCGGATCCGCCGTCGGTACATACGCCCAGTTCTGACGGCCGGATGTCCCCGTTCTCCCCCGAGAGTCTCTCGCCGGAGTACTCGGACGACACGGATTTTTCCTTACCGGTTTCCACCGATAGCGGTTTGTCGTCGCCGTTCACGCTATCACCGGAACGGGACCCTAACCCGGCACCCGAACAGGTGGAACCCGGATCGGAATCCGAACCGGAGATTCTGGAGGTGGTGCAGGGCTAGCGGATTATCGGGGGAGGCCCGCCGCTGATAAGGAATCAGCCGAGAGGGTGAGTGGTACGGGGGGTTTGCGTGCGCTTGTTGAAAAAGGATGCTAATAGACAGGCTATTTACTCGAGTGTTGATTAACCAATACTTGTTGTTTATCCGTTATGGGACAGATGACCACGTGCGGGCGGGGTCAGGCAGGGCGACGACCTTGCTTCAGCTAGGCAGAGGTCTGGGTATACCTGCGGTACAGACCGACGATTCGCGGCAACCTGTTTTCGCGATTAACGAAGGGGCTAGCACTTCGGGCGTGAGACCGGGTGCGTTAAGTCAAATCAGACGTAATTATAACAGCGACGATAACGACGACTACGACACAGACAGTGACACTGACAGTGACAACGACGTTACCGTGGACGAGTCGATTACCACCGAGAGGGTGAGCGAGAGTGACAGCGAGCCAGAAGCTTTACCGCCGGGGAATCGTTTTCAAATAGTTTCCGAGTCGAATCGGAAATATCTTCGCCGGTTTAAGCTTCACGGACGGGAAATAAGTTTGAAAATTAGGATCCCGGAAGCAGGCGTAAACATCGTGGCGTGGTTAGAGGGTGCATTTAAGGATCTGCATACCTACGTCACGAGAACCTGCAGCGCTACGGATTATATAGGTTTTATGGTCAACGCGGCCAGTTTTAACGAAGGGTCGGCGTGGTTGTCGTTTCGGCCGGTTCGGGATTCTAATTTCCGTGACCTCTGGCAGCTGGTAACCAGTGTGACGCAGAGTGCCTCTGCAATCGGAGTGGATCGCGAGTTTACGATTATTGTTACCACCGTTACCGTACCGCTGGGACGTGGGAGGGTTAATCCCATAACGCATTTGGGTGTCATGAAAAAGTCCACCGTCGACATTATCAACGATGACGGATTGTGTTTACCGCGCGCGATCGTCGTAGCCATAGCTCACGCGTTGAGAGGTCCCCGACGGGAAGGAGCTCTGCACGATCGGTACGAGAGTATCAGGAGGGCAGGTTCGAAACTTCAGCGCGAAGAAGCCCAAAGACTGGTGCGAGAGGCCGGTGTTGATATTCCCCGTGATGGCTGCGGTATTTACGAGCTTACCCGTTTCCAGGAGTATTTGGGGCGGGAGGGGATGGCGATAGTTGTATACACGGTGGGTCAACTCGGTAACGGAGAACCTCATTTCTACGATGGTTCCGCAACTCTGCTTGAGGACGGAGTTATGATACGTTGCCGTTTGAATATTCTCTACTACGGTAGAGAGCGTCATTATTCGACGATAACTAATATAACCGGGGCTGCAGCTGGTAAACTCTTTTGCGAACCCTGCAACAAGAAATATACCGGGAGACTTGAGCATCGTTGCTCCAATCAATGCCCGCAGTGTCTCGCAAAGCCACCATGCGCGCCAGGGTTGGCACAAGTGGTATGTGAAAGCTGCGGTCGCGTCTTCCGCGGAGAAGCGTGTCTGCGAAACCACCGCGAAATCGGTTCTTTTACCAAACAACGCAAGGTTTGCGATGTATTGCGTATATGTGATAATTGCACGCGTCTCGTAAACCTGTCGAAGGGTCCCCACAAATGTGGTGAGCGATATTGCTCGACCTGTTGTACCCATCGTGCCTACAATCATTTTTGTTTCATGCCGCCGCTAAAGGCTGACGACATGCCGAGTCGGTATATTTTTATATTTTACGATTTTGAGACGCAGCAGAACACGACGGTCGATGGAGATGAAACGACGAACATCCACGTGCCCAATCTGTGCATAGCACACCAGGTATGCACGGATTGCATCGATGATCTCGATATTGCGAACGGGTGTACTAGCTGCGGACTCAAACGCGAGTTTATATTCAAAAAAGATCCTGTTGGGGAACTTGTAGAGCTTGCGACTCGGCCTGTCCACGCCTTCAAACGGATCGTATGTATCGCTCATAATGCTAAGGGGTTCGACGCTCAGTTCATCTTGCGTCATTTGGTTGAGCGCAACGCTGAACCACCGAATGTTATTTTGAACGGAAGTAAGATCCTGATGCTGGAAACGGGACACACGCGGTTTTTGGATTCGTTGGCCTACTTGTCTATGCCCCTCTCCGCGTTGCCAAAAAGCTTCGACCTCCCGCCGAGTATCGCAAAGGGTTTTTTCCCGCATTTATTCAATATCCCGGAAAATGCCGATTACGTGGGTCCGCTTCCACCTGCAAACTTCTACTCGCCGGATACGATGAGTACAGCTGCGCGTACCGAATTCTATACTTGGTACAACGAGGCGGTCCGGGAGACTGGAGAGTTCAATTTTAGGGTTGCACTCGAGACATACTGCCGTTCGGATGTGGATATTTTGCGCCGGGCGTGTATCGCGTTCCGCAAAATATTCCTGACGTGCGGCGGAGTGTGTCCCTTCACGGAGGGTATAACTATAGCGTCGGCGTGCTCAGCTGTCTATCGTAAAGGCGATCTCAAAGCAGACACGATAGGAATCATACCGCCCAACGGTTACAGACTCGCGGACAAGCAATCGCGCAAGGCTCTTCAGTGGCTCGCGTGGAAGGAGCAAGAATTAGATATAGAAATCATACACGCGGGCCGGACGCGTGAATTTCGAATCCCTGAGACAGGGCGGCCTGTGGACGGTTATTACGTGGCGGACGATGGTACGCGTCACGTATTCGAATTTCACGGCTGTTTCTGGCACGGGTGTCGCGAGTGTTACAGCATAAACACCGACCGCCGCAACGTCGACGGCGAAACGTTGGATAAGCGGTATGAAGAGACGCGCGCCAAGACCGCTAAGATGACAGCGCTCGGTTACGCCGTTACCGAGATCTGGGAGTGCGCGTTTGACAGGCTTCTTAAAGAAAACTCCCAGATGCAGACTTGCTTGGAAGTCGAGGCATTGATAAACGCTGCTTCCACGACCGAGCCACTGAACCCGCGCGATGCGTTTTACGGTGGCCGCACGGGTAACACTTCGCGTTACCACGAGGTAGCTACAGACGTAGATGGTAACGCGCTAGAGGAGATCCGTTATGTGGATGTATGTTCGCTTTACCCGTACATTTGTAAAACCGGTCGTTACCCGGTCGGTCACCCCATTGTATACGTCGGCGAGAGCTGTAAACGATTGACAGGCGCGAGCGGTACAGATGTTTCCAAGATCGAGGGGGTGGTCAAGTGTACCGTGCTACCGCCGCAGGACCTCTATCACCCGGTCCTACCGTTACACATGCACCACAAACTCATGTTTGCGTTGTGTCGTACCTGCGCTGCGGAATTACGCCAGACCGAGTGTCCGCACGACTTGGCGGTACAGCGACAGTTCGAGGGGACCTGGATTTCATTGGAGGTCCAGGCAGCCGTGAAACGAGGCTACAAGATCGTCGACGTGAGTGAAATTTGGCACTATGAGAAGTTCACGCGTCTCGACCCCTCTACCGGGGAGGGTGGTCTTTTCCCGACCTACATCAACGCGTTCCTCAAAATTAAGGCAAGCGGTTGGCCCGCGGGCGTCGTCGATGCGGTCGGGCAAGACGAATACCTTTCTAGGTACGAGCGGGTCGAGGGTATACGACTGGACCGCACTAAAATAGCAAAAAACCCCGGACTACGGTTAGTCGCTAAGTTGTGTTTGAACACTCTTTGGGGTAAATTTGGTCAGCGGGACAATCTAACAAAAACAGAGGTTGTGCGAACGCGTCAGCGGCTTCTCGAGATACTGACCAATCCGGAGATCGAGGTAACAGGGCTTTTACCGGTGAATGAAGAAGTGCTCTACGTCCAGTGGCGGTACGCGGAACACAGCGTCAAGTCATCGCCCGTGGCTAACGTCGTGATAGCCGCGTACACCACGACTCAGGCGCGTCTCATGTTGCTCGGGTTTCTGGAGAAACTTGATCGACGTGTTCTGTATTACGACACAGACTCCATCATTTACCGGCGTAACGTCACGCAACCCAACGACGAATACGAACCACCGACGGGTGAATTTCTAGGAGATCTGACAGACGAGTTAGAGTCGTACGGCCGCGGAAGTTTTATCCGTGCTTTCGTCTCGGGCGGACCAAAGTTTTACGCGTACATAGTGCAGCGGCCGGACGGTTCTAGAGCAGAAGTTTGCAAGGTGAAAGGTGTCACGCTGAATTACGAGACTAGTCAGAGAGTCAATTTTGAGACGATTCGACGAATGGTGGTGGGGGAAGAACCGCCTATACGGCTTCAGTATCGTGCGATTCGTCGAACAGCGTTACATGAGGTCGTTACCCGGACCGAAACAAAAACTTGTCGACCCGTTTATTTGAAAAGACGGTGTTGCCCGGTTAGCTACGACACGCTTCCGTATGGTTACCGCAACCCTTGAAGACAACCGCCGCAGGCCATAAAACCTAACCGCGTCGTCTTATATTCGACACCATCGCTCTCGCTCTCTCTCTCTTTTGCCGCCAAACACAGGACCGAAGGGTTTATGATTTTACGACCACTTGAAAGTGGGTTATTTATTTATTTCACGAGGTTGACCGCGTATAGACAGACGTTGACGCATATATTAACGCTAACGTGACGAGACGACTACCCAGCACCTCTAACACCACCACCACCACCACCACCGCTTGTGCACGCCCACCGAATGGACAACAACGCTCGCTTATATGCAACATCTGATTCCTCGAAAAGGTTAGTTGAAAGAAAACTTTTTCTCTCCGTATTAGCTCGTTCATCGGCGGGGCACGCTTACCATTAGCTCATCATAAAGCGTGCGGGTGTGTACGTTCAAGCTCATTCCGTACACACCTCGAGAGGCATCAGCTTGTCGACCGCCGGACGCCGGTATGCTTGTAACACGAGCTCGTCATAAAGCGTGCCGGTGTGTACGTTCGAGCTCATTCCGTACACACCCCGCGAGACGTCAGCTCGTCCAGCAGGACGCCGGTAGGCTCATAACCGCGCGCGGGTGCGCTGCTAAAAGCTCGTAGTAAGCGCACCAGTCCGCCGCCGCCGCCGCCGCCGTGACACGAGCTAATCGCGCGGAATGGTCAGAGTTCTAATACTTTTGTTGTTCATTTCGTACAGATCACTTCGCTATTACCGGGAGGACGTTTCCTTGACGACTACGACGACGACGATGATGGACACACGCTGGAAACACCCGTTCTCCGCTATCGTAGCCGGGCCATCGGGATGCGGAAAATCTAACTTTGTCAAGAATTTCCTGAAGCACAGCAAGGAGATGTGCGATGCCGAGTTTACCCGTGTTATCTGGTACTACGACGAGTGGCAGCCGCTGTACGAGTCGGGCAAGGGTATAGAATACCGCCAGGGATTGCCGCAACACAGTGACTACGACGCCGACAAGACGCCCAAACTACTTGTCATCGATGATCTGATGCGTGAAGCGTCAAACAACGTCGTCGTCGATCTGTTCACAAAAGTCTGTCACCACAAGAACCTGAGCGTTTTCTACATCACGCAGAATCTGTTTCACCAGGGACACGGTCAGCGAGACATCTCCCTCAATGCGAACTACATCGTTTTCTTCAAAAATCCGCGCGATCGCGGTCAGATACAACATCTCGCGCGGCAGGTGTACCCGGAGGATCCGAGATTTCTGCAGGAAGCCTACCACGACGCCACCGCTGTGCCGCACGGTTATCTGCTACTCGATCTGAAACAGTCAACGCCGGAAAATTGTCGTTTTCGCACCAGCATCTTTCCGTCGGACGAACGACAGTACGTCTACGTGCCACGAAAGGATATAAAGACGAACACCGCCCACCGCGTGCCAGTCGTTCAGCTGTGATGCCGCGAATATCACGCAACCCGGCCGCTCGTCGAGGAGGTGCTAACTTCGGAAAGACGACCACCCTCGCGCTACACGCCCTGCACAAGCTCAACCCCGCGCAGAGACTAGCGTTACTGCGTACAGCCGACGATTCGTTGGTGAAATCAATTTGCGAGTGCGCTCTCAATACTCTCGAGGGTAACGTGACGTTATCGCGAGGACAAAAGAGTCGACTCGGCCGTCACAGGCAAACGCTTCGAAGGTTAGCCTGTAATCGCGGCAGTTGGAAAACTAAGAAGCGTATCATCGTTCAACGGGGAAACGGCTTCTTGACACTTCTACTCGCACCGATTCTCGGGACTCTTGTATCCAGTCTGATTTCCAAATAACGCGTGGGCAAAAAGCGATGGAGCGTGCGAAGAAGATGGTTTTGATACCGATGGATTCAATGGACCGATTTCAACGGCGAATCACCGATGGAGTAGCAGCCGCAATAGCACCGTCGTCATCGGAGACGACATCAACAACCCGTGGAGATCCCATTTCGAGACTAGAGACCGAATTAAATGACATCTTGAAATCATCAACAAAGGACAACGCTGAAAAGTGGAAACTTTACGGGCAATTGCTACAGCGTTATCTCTATTTTTCAAATGAATCACGGAAACCGGTCCAGCTAGAAATCCAGGAGGAGGGTGCGACGAGTGACAATAAAACTTCTCTCACATCGGGAGCGACCGCTAATACGGATGAAGCGGTTGCGAGTCCGAATGATAACCGGAAAAAGGAGACGGCGAGGATTGTGGGCGGTGTACCGAACAAATTCACAGCAAAGGCTAAGCTTTTCATGGGTCTGTTAAACGAGATGCCGACACGCTTCACTTGGAACAACGCCGGTTTAATCAACATTGACGGTGTATCTGTTCCGGGTACGAACATCGTTGACCTGGTCAATCACGCCATGCGTTCCAGAAAAACTGTCAGTACGCCCGCTGGCGGAGCCCAATTCGCACGGTTTCTACACGCGATCAACGTTCCCAAGGAATACGTGGGAAACGACGCTTTCTGGAGAGACATTCGCGCTTTCGATGACGACAAACTAGCGGACGCAGCTTCCACAGCGATCGTCCGGTCGACAGCAGCCGCAGGTAACAATAACACAATTCAAGCAGATAAAACCCGTTTGCAGCGCAAGAGATCACACCGTGACTCCTACGCGGCCGACGTCAGTGGGGCCACAGCCGAGGAAGGTGATACATCGTTCGATACACCTAAATCATCGGGGTCTCTCAAGAGCGCGCGGAAGAAAGCCAAAGGGGAGCCGACCGCCTGGAGACGGCTTCGTCTGCGGGAATGAACGCAACACTCGATGAGACCTACTACGACCCTGAACACCCAGCGGGTTACGCGGGGGCACGCAATTTGGAGCGAGCTGCACGTCGACGCGAATCTCGCACGGCGGTCAGACGATGGCTAGCTGCGCAAGATGCCTACACGCTGCACAAACCTGTACGAAGAAAATTTCCACGCGGACGATACGAGGTGTCCAACATCGACGACGTGTGGGAGGCCGATCTGGCTGACCTGAGCTCCGCGAAGGGGCGTAACAACGGGTATCGTTATCTACTCACCGTCATAGATGTCTTGAGCAAGTACGCGTGGGTAATACCGCTGAAACGCAAGACAGCTGACGCCGTTGCTGAGGGGTTCCAGAGTGTTCTCAATTCTACACCACGCAGACCCGCTCTTCTCCAGACAGACAAAGGTAAAGAATTTCTCGGTAACGTTTTTCAAAAATTACTAACCAAGAATGAGATACGTTACCGATACACGCGCAATCCCGATATCAAGGCAGCAATTGTCGAGAGATTCAATCGCACGCTAAAGGAACGACTGTGGCGTTACTTCACGCACAAGAACACGCGGCGGTACGTTGACGTTTTACCACAGATCGTAAAGGCGTACAACACCACGGTGCACTCCAGCATCGGGATGCCCCCCTTGGACGTGACGCTTGAGAACGCAGCGAGGGCGCGCGCTTACATGCTGAAACGTTATCCGCCTCGATCCGTGGGTAAACCACGTTATCACGAAGGAGACATTGTACGTATCAGCAGGACCAAAGGAACGTTCGAGAAAGGCTACGTGGCGAACTGGAGCGAAGAACTCTTCAAGATAACACGCGTACTCGCGCGCAGGCCTATTGTATACATACTGGAGGACGGGCAGGGCGAGGTCATTGACGGGGCCTTCTACGATGCTGAGCTTCAACGTGTCGAGGGAAAGGACTTCGCCGGTGACGTCTCGGATTGATAAAATCATCACACCTCGTGAAAGCGGCTTCAGTACGTTCGCGGACACCCGCACTGTGCGTTCATCACCCATTAACGCTGAGACACCATGACGACCGCGACGAGAGACCAGTTCTACATCACACTGCCGAGCAATAGCTCGATGCAATTTTTTCCGGATAACCGTACCTGCTGCTACATGACTCAATTACCACGCACGATCGAGCTAGCCGGCCATTGGGAGGTAGGACTTGCGGAGATTCACTATCCGCTCACATTTGGTCCGCTGCCCAGCTTGCACGATGCTCAACCACGAATCCCAACCTGTCAGATGTTCGTTTACTGCGACCTGGTGGAACCACGTATCGTCGGAGACGTTTACGCACCGCTGTTACGCGTCATTCAAGCCTGCCCGAAGAAGCAAGCCCTTCAGAGCGAGTCGGAAATCAAGATTCTTTCGCCACCTCACTACCTACCGCTGATGATCACAAGCTTCCGCACAATCGAAATCAATATAAGGGATCATACCGGTAACGTCGTACCATTCACGTCCGGGACGCTGACGGTTACGTTACACTTCAAGCGCGTCTCATAATTCCGCAAGTGATCAGGTATGGCGCAATACGTGGATCACTACGAGGCTCAACTCGGCGGTGGAATGGATACATTTTACCGCGGGGCGCAACACCAACGGGGACACGGAATCGGCAGCTTTCTCGGTGGATTGTTTCGCAGAATTCTACCCCTGCTGACCAGCGGTGCTCGCGCGGTTGGAAAAGAGGCCTTGCGCACGGGGATAAACGTCATGGGTGACATGCAGAATAACATGCCGTTCAAGCAGGCGCTAAAGACAAGAGCCAAGGAGTCAGGCCGTAATTTGCAGCAGAAGGCCGAAGAAAAAATCGCTAAACTCATGGAAGGGTCCGGTTATAAAGGGGTGTCGGGTGAGCCGGGACGTCAGTTAATGCTCGCCCGCGTGAACAGACTTACCTCGACGCGTGCCGCGCGTAAGCAGGGTGGAATACGCAAACGGAAGACAACGGCTAAGAGAAAGACAAAAAAGAAGAACAAGAAGAAGACGAAGAAGACTGCGAGGACGAGTCGAAAAACGGCAGGCAAGAGGAAGAAACGAGCTATAACCGACATATTTGGACCCAGCTAGACTAAACAATATGGCCTTTCTACACGCGCACTCGGGTGAGTGCATGAAGTCGGAGCTGGATTTGTTTACGCTGCCGCCGACGCAGACATCCATCGAGGGTGGTCAATGGATACACTACAAACCTGTTTCGTCGCTGACCGATGATTCGCCCATCGAATTCATCGTACCTGGACACGGTGACGAGTACATAGATTTGGCACACACGATGCTCAGTGTACGCGTACGCACACAGCCTCTCCTGACCAGTGTGAAACCACCGGCTACTCCCGCCTCTGATGGTGGAGCTACGGTCGAACACTTCGTTACACCTGTCAACAATCTTCTCCATTCGATGTTCAATCAAGTCGACATATTTTTCAACCAGAAACTCGTATCACCCACCAACAATTCTTACGCCTACCGAGCCTACATAGAGACACTGCTCAATTACGCTACACCGGCGAAGCGCTCGCATCTCTCGTGCGGGTTGTGGTACGATAGCGAAGAAACAATATCGGACGTCTACGATCCCAATTCTTCGGAAGCAGACGGTGGATTCACCGTACGAAGTCAGATTATGAAGAAGAACCGCGTCGTCGATCTGATCGGACATCTCCACTGCGACGTCTTCAATCAAGAAAAGTTTCTTCTCAACGGGGTCGAACTACGACTACGTCTCGTTAGATCAAGAGATAGCTTTTGCCTGATGGAAGCAACCCCCTACCACAGTCTGCACATAGTAGAAACTTCGCTATTGGTGCGTAGAGTGAAAATCAGTCCCGGTATCCTGCTGGCCCATGCACGGACACTCGCCAAGGGTACGGCCAAGTATCCCGTGACACGGGTCGAGGTGAAAGCCTTCACCATACACGCGGGCGTCCAAGCGGAGACTTTGGACAACGTGATACTCGGACAGCTCCCGAAACGTGTGATACTCGGATTCGTCAGCAACAAGGCGTTCAACGGAGACAGACAACGTAACCCCTTTAATTTCCAGAGCTTCATGCTGAACTTTCTATCGCTGTATGTGGACGGTACACAGCTCCCCACGAAACCGCTACAACTCAACTTTAATAAAGACAATCTTCACGTTGACGCATACCACACGCTATTCTCCGGCACAGGCATACATTTTCTCAACGAGGGTAACGCTATAAATCGTCTACAGTATGCAAAAGGAAACTGTCTAATGGCCTTTGATCTAACGCCTGATCTTTCGGCGAATTGTTCCTCGCATTGGTCACTCGTCAAGCATGGCACGCTCAGGATCGAAGTACGCTTCGATAATGCCCTGACGGAAACCGTAAACTGCATCGTCTACGCGGAATTTGATAATCTCATCGAGGTGGATGCTGCACGACAGGTCATTACAGATTTCGGTGGCTAATCGTTCGTCCTCGTTATACCACCTGCATCGTCGCCGGAAACAAGCTTCTCTAAACAACCACCGATCCGCCAGCTGCAGAGACACCGACCACCAGAGCTGTAGACTAAACAACGAGCCGCACCCTAACGCTAAGTGGGGATCGAGTAAACACGCGGTAAGCTATATATTCCACGATCAAATCTAAACCCTCACAGTTGAAATCAGTCGCTCGGGAATTAAACTCCGTTTCGTTTGTAACCTATATCGTTCGTTCTAGATTTCCAAAGAAAAATGGACTACGTGATTGATATCCAGGGCTTCCACGGGTTGTGCGGAACATTTTTACCGAAAGAAGTAGCCGTCGTCACACTGGGTCACAAATATTCAGCGCATTGGATCGTCGAACCACCGTACGCGTTTTCGGACCTCACCCCGAAGGACCGTACGGCTAATAATTACGTCACCTGCTTTCACCACGGAATAGAATGGTTCGAGGGTGATGTTACCCTCTTACGCCTGGAGTCTCATCTGCGGGCTGTCGCTCGCAATGCTCACCGTATTATAACAAGAGGAGCGGACAAGGCGAGCTATCTGGAGTCCGTTACATCGCGTCAGGTTATCAATCTGGAACGGGAAAGCTGCCCGACCTTCGGAAACATGGAGGCGGAGGAGGAATACTGCTTCTATCACGGTGTGACCAAGGAAGAGTCTTACATCTGTGCGGTGAACAACGCGATGAAATTAAAGAAATGGCTGAACGGGTGCCAACTTCTCGACAGTCCCAGGTATAGTTCCCAGTCTATACCGATTGCTCACAGTACCTCAGCGAACAGCCGGAGCAGTAGGTGGTCAGCGCGCCCTGTACATAAGAAATCATCGAACCAGCCCAAAGTAATATCGCTATCCGCCACACGGAAAAATCTTCCACCGGCGGATGCGACTGACATAGCAGACCGTGTTTTCGGACCACCGCTAGGATCTTCGACGCCGATCTTCGACAATTCAGGCGAGTACCTTTCCGCAACTGACTCGACAGAGGTGTGCTTATCAGATTCGTCAAATACGACACACCGCACGTTCGCGGACGGTGCGAGCTTAGTATCCGAAAGCGACGAGGCGGCTAAGGAGGACGAGAAGGCTACGGAAGATGAACAGTCTACAGATTCAGGCTGTGTTACCCCCGTTAAAGAACGGTCGATGCGGGGTTTTTGCAGCGGACCAGATCCCCCTCACCTGGACACGCCCGACAGCCTTTGTTGCAAACACCGATGATCACACGCGACCTGGCACACACTGGGTGGGCGTCTATCTCAGCAGCACCGGCGATGGTGTCTTCTTTGACAGTTTCGGAGCACCACCAATCGTCAACCACCATAAACGGACTTTACGAAGAAACTGCCGTCGATACAGTTGGAACAATAGGCAGCTCCAGAGTTTCTCTTCTAACGTATGCGGACAATTCTGTATTATGTTTGTTCATTTTATGGCTGCTGGCTTTACTCTGCGGGAGTTTGTCAATATATTTTCTGATAACTATGAGAAAAACGACCGCATTGCCGCCTCGTTTTATGATCGCTTAAAATCCAGTTGTTTCCGTAAGTGTAAGACCTCTGAATTTAGTCACGTTTACCCTTTGGAATGCCTACAGTGTTGCACGCGCAGAAAGATGTGATATTGAATCCCGTAAGCGTTTAAGATTATTTGATTTCATTTTTCATTCTAATCCCGAGTATAATCATAGAAATAAGATAGCGCGTAATTTAGTTTTAATCCCATTTCATTTTCAATTTCTTATTCCTGAGTATAATCGTACAAACAAGATAGTGTGTAATTTAGATGTTAAAACCATCTCATTATGTATAACCGTAGAATATTCGAATAAACCTAAAAATCTTTTTGTATATACAATGTATGTGTCAACAAGTCTCTGACCGCACCCTCACCGCTTCCCCAGCATGTAATATACCTCTAAGCATGCCGTAAAACCGTACACAGCCATAAATACATACATACATACACACATAGAGCAAAGGGTAGGTCTCCGCTGCATAACCAGGGGACCCGAGACGCGCGACCACACCCTTGAACCAGCCGACACGGACCCGGGGACCCAGAGCCGAAGCCCGCCGGAGAGACCCGAGTCGGACGGCCCGAGCACAGTCTAGACACGGGACAAGGGGTAGGTCACCCCCCTGACGTCACTAGACCAAGGGGTGCGGGGCAGGGGAAGGTCACGTATGCCCGTATCCATGGAGGGTGTCCAGGGGACCGGGAGGGGGAGGGGGAGGGCCCACACCCTAGCTACGTCAGAGCCGGGGGACGGGGGAGGGGGAGGGGCCCCGGACACGCGCTGACTATAGCGCCAAGGGGAGGGGGAGGGGGGTTTGTTTAGTCTCGCTATAGTACCAAGGGCAGGGGGAGGGGGGACAGGGGGGTTTGTTTAGTCTCGCTATAGTCGAACTCCTCTACTTTGAAACATCAATTATATTATAAACATCAAATATATATATAAAATATATATATATTTTTCAAGTTTTTTCAAGTTTTTTCAAGTTTTTTCAACTTTTTTCAACTTTTTTCAAGTTTTTTCAAGTTTTTCAACTTTTTCCAGAATTACCTATACCTTATACATGTAAATACGCATGCTACGATTCGTCTTTCAAAAGTTGAAAAAACTTGAAAAAAGTTGAAAAAACTTGAAACAAGTTGAAAAAACTTGAAAAAAGTTGAAAAAACTTGAAACAAGTTGAAAAAACTTGAAAAAAGTTGAAAAAAGTTGAAAAAACTTGAAAAACTTGAAATATATATATATATATATATATATGTACATACATATATATATATATATATATATGTATATTATCATTTTCATTACCATCCAATCAATTCCATTAATATTACTACACACCATTCTTCATCGACATCCTCACTCCTGAGCACCTCAAGCCATCTGAACACTCTCTCCCCCCATTCATCTTCAGCGATATTAAGATCCACCACCTGTGGCATTTCGATATCAGCATCGACTACCTCCTCAAGATCATCGTCATCCTCATCGCTAGAGCTGATAATTATAGTAGAGGCTGCTGGTGATAATGGTGGTGTGGGCGGGGCTGGCGGTGAAAGACGAGCCTTGAGGGCCTGACAGCAGTCGTACCGCATGGGATCAGGTAGCGGGTGCCAATCCCCGATGCGCTTAAACCACCAGAAATAATACTGGTTATTTACCACTATTCGGGTCCTGACACCCGCAAACGTAATGTCAGCCCCTTCAACCCCCTGCGGTCGGTCGGTGTAGGGTTGAATCAGGTCTTCCACAATCGCATCAAGCGCGACCCGCCCGGGTCCTGCACTCCACTCAATTGGTGTCACCCAATCATACATTACGCACGCACCTTGGAAAAAAAACTTAATTGTAATCAAATTCATTTTTATAATAGAAATTGATTGAAGAATTTTCAAATCATATTGCACTCACCTCCGTACACAGCAGCCATTTCTAATCAATGAATTAGACAATGTAAAAAAATTCACAACAAAGAAAAAACAGCTTATAAACTCTGCGATTTTTTAATACTTTTTCAGAGTTTTTCAATGGTTTTCGAATGTAGATTTATATCAACTATTCACTTTCGATTACAACTTTTTTTCTCTCTCTGGTTAATTTCGCGTTGAACTGTGTAGCTCCAACTTGGGTTTGTGAATGATGCTATTTTTTTTTTTTTTCAAAGCAGCCCTATTTATCTAAACTAGCATCGAGACCGGATATCACCCGTTTTTTCACAGGAAGTCCGGATACCGCCTGTTTTCACCGGAAGTCTTGATAATCACAGTGAGAGCCCGGATGAATCAGTGGGACTCTGGCTGCAGCCCGCGATAAGCGATATCACCGGGGTAGGAAAAATTGTCGCGCGTGTTAATCTTACCTGCTTATAATCAGACCGGATACCACCCGTTTTCCGCAGGAAGTCCTGACCGAATACCACCCGTTTTCCGCAGGAAGTCCAGACCGGATACTGCCTGTTTTTCGCAGGAAGTCTTGATAATCCCAGATAAGGTCGGTAAACTCCCATGGTAAAACAGGATACACCGACTATCGGTAAAACAGGTATGCGGTCGGTACACTCCTAGGGTAAAACAGGACACACCGACCGTCTGTAAAACAGGTGTGTGACACAGTCGGTAAACAGAGCTACTTGGTCGGTAAAACAGGGCGGTCAACTCCCATGGTCAAACAGGGCGGTCAATCCCTATGGTAAAACAGGTGCGCGAAACTCCTGGGGTAAAACAGGCGCGCGAAACTCCTGAGGTAAAACAGGACTGACCGACCGACGGTAAAACAGGTCGGATCACTGGTGAAACAGAGCGGTCGGTAGGTAAAACAGAGCTAATTGGCCAACAGGGCGAATCGCTGGTAAAACAGATCGACCAACAGGTATGCGGCAGGTAAACTCCTAGGGTAAAACAGGCAGGCGGCCAACCCTGTCGGTAAACAGGTGTGCGGCAGGTAAACTCCTGGGGTAAAACAGGCAGGCGGCCGACCCTGTCGGTAAACAGGTGTGCGGCAGGTAAACTCCTAGGGTAAAACAGGCAGGCGGCCTGTCGGTAACTTACCCACTGTCGGTAAGGCAGGCGGCCTGTTGGTAACTTATCCACTGTCGGTAATTAGCACGGCTGCGAACCCTCGGTCGGTAACATGTCGGTAACAGGGATCTATATCCAGAACCGGCTTATCCTATCTACTAGAATAGACGGACGCAGCGTATATGGGACGATGCATTAGGACTACCCAAAAAAAAAAAGCAGCACTTAGCCAGCCCCAGTTACGTAACAAACGAATGACTCAGAAAGCGAGACCTCGCTCGCACCAACGTGGATCAATCACGTTCGTCTACTCCCACTTTTTACGCCTAAAAATGGCCTATATAAACCCTCAAAAAGTCGGACTATCATCTCAGTTCTTCCATTATTTTTTGGAGTTCTCTCTGTACGTTTCACGTCGAGCATAACTCATATACGTTGTACAAACTAAGTATTGTCTTTGTAACATTTTCCAACATATCCAAATAAACATTATTAAGATTATAAACAAAAGTCAAAGTAAATTACTCAGAGAGAGAGAACCTTTTTTATCCATCACATACTCTGCCGAGATCCAGAGTCTACCAGGCGCAGCCCTAGTCCTCACCGAGCAAAGATAAGGTAATATAAAATATATATACATATTTAACCCTTACATAGTAATAATCCTTCCTACCCTACGGACGATAACTACACACACCGTCTTATTACCCAGACGATAAGACGTACGGACGACAACGTAGAAATCGACCCAATTCAGTGTATTTCAATCACTGAACTCTATAATATACTGGAAGGCCCTATGATTCGTGTAGCGAGCTGCGGAAGACAGAGATAGTTCTGGTTATTACCGGACCTCCTTGTCTAATCCATGGCGACTATCTTGCATGAAAACGTTGACCGTTAGCGCAGAAGCGGGCTTCGGGAAGCCTGTTGCCTTTGAAGCTGTTGCGGTATAATATTGTGGTTATGTAACCTGTTAATACAAATCAATTTTCAACCTAATTATTGGAATAACCGATCCTCTCAATTACCAAACAATGAGTGAGCGTGTACGAATATAAAAATGGTTGTCAAGTGCAGTATCGTTTCTTGTAACAGCGTATTTATTGTTGGGAATGGCATAACCTTTCACAAGTAAGTATAGATGTACTACGTATAACTACAAATTGATGATCATTTGGTAGTTCCTCGTCGTTTCGAAATTCAAATGCAGTGGAATATAATACAGTTAAGTGAGTTGTTTTCCGCAAGAACAATTTATTCCTGTAGATTTCCAAGTAAGGACGTAGAGCTGAGAAAGAAATGGACCGATGCAATACCGGCTGGTTCACTGAGACCCACGAAAAATATGTTTGTATGCAGCCTACATTTTCTCGCGGAAAATTATCACAACACCCTAAGTGGTAGAAGTTTTCTGAAAAAAGGTAGTACTCCAACAGTATTCGGAGTAATTCAAGAAAATAGTAGTGACACAACCAATGAAACCGTGGTACGTTCCTGTTTTTTTACCCTACGTCAAGTGATTTGTTTTCCTTATTGTGCAAAATATTGTTCTCGTGACACTTTGTTTCAGATCACCAGTTATGAAGAGAATATTGATCAAAGGGGCAAACGCAAGCAACGTGTAGAAGAGAACATGGTGGATTATATCACGAATCTCAGTGATCAAAATAAAGTACATTTTCCAAATTTATAGTGAAAATTATATAATTCTCTCGGTTGGATGAAGGTATTGATTCGTTTGTGATTTTAGGAGAACACAATACCTGAGGTATTGCACAACAAAGTTGACAGTTCGACACAGACATCCCCGAAACGATTGAAACTGGATTCAAAAGTGAAGTCACTGACAAAAAAAGTGGATGTTCTGCAGAAACGATTAAGTCGACGTGATGACAAGATCCGTACTTTGGAGACAGTTATACAAACCTTGGAGGACAACTCCACTAACTCTCAAGGTATAAGGGATATGTTAGAAAAACATTTCTCTGATGATAAATTACAATTATTATTGAATGAGGTCAACAATAACGACGTAGCCCCAAGAAAGAGACAGTACTCGGAGGAAATTAAGCAGTTTGCTTTGACAGTATATTTTTACTTCCGAAAAGCTTATGAGCTACTCAGAAAGTATTTGTGTTTGCCATGTCCTTCAACCCTACGAAGCTGGATGGCAACATACAGTTGTGAACCCGGCTTTTTAACTGAAGTCCTTAAATACCTAGAGGCTGAGACACAAAAGTCGAGTCATTTGAGAAACGTCTCTCTCGTATTCGATGCCATGGCAATTCATGCAGGGTCTTCATATGACGTAGCAAATGACAAACATAGTGGGTTTGTCGATTACGGCGGCCTTATCGAAAATGATTGTACTAAGTTTGCAACACAAGCCTTAGTTTTCGAAGTGGTGTCATTCACTCAAAAATTTAAGTGTCCCGTCGCCTACGTCCTTACGACAGGAGTAAATGCTTCTATACAAACTGAACTCCTCAGACAAATAATTGTCAAGTTGTATAATGTAGGAGTAACAGTCAGATCTCTAACGTGCGATGGAGCGGAGGCAAATTTTTGCACATTCAGAAACCTCGGGTGTAAATTTTCTTCGGACAACCTTGACGACCTGGAAACAAGCTTCCCTCATCCGTGCGGACAAACAGAAATTCACTGTATTTTAGATCCATGCCATATGATCAAGCTATGCCGAAATACTTTGGGCGAGAAAACCGGTATAAAATCAGACTTGAGAAGCATTTCTTTCGAATTTATAAAAGCTTTGCATGATGTTCAAGAGAAGGAAGATCTTACGCTAGCAAAGCGATTATCAGCGGCGCATATGTGTTTCAAGCGGAAAAAAAATGAAAGTCGGTCCTTGCAGTACAGACAATTAGCTCTGGAGTCGCCGATGCGATTGATTACTTGAGGGCCTGTCAACAATTCGGTTTCAAGAATAGTGAGGCGACTGTCGAATTTATCCGTATCTTTGATAGGCTGTTTGATATGATGAACGCGCGAAATCCTCTGGGTAAAGGGTTCAAATCACCAATGAGACCACAAAACTTACAATACTTCAAAGAGATTTTTGCTGAGAGCCGTGCCTACATAGCAGGTCTGAAAATTGAAGGTGTTCCGGTAGTAAAACATGAGAGAAAGACCTTTGCTTTGGGATTTGCTATAAACACCCACAGTTTTATCAATCTGGCCAAAGACTTGTTCAATTTAGCGGATGACCCGTTGAAATTCCTTCTTCCTTACAAGTGCTCGCAAGACCACATCGAACTGACTTTCTGCTGTATTCGATCGCGCGGTGGTTGGAATAACAACCCGAACAGTTTGCAATTCGAATGGGCTTTGCGCCAGTTGCTTTTTAGAAACAAAATCGAGCCAAGCGTTAATGCCAATTGTTTAGGTGACGCGACAGACTCAATACCGATCTTAGATTTCCGCAGTGCAAAAAGATCACTAACCGATACGACACTAAATACTGATTTCAATGATCAAGAATTACTTGAAAACTTGGTCGAAGCATTAGATAATGTTGAACTGTCAGCGCTCCAGAAGAATATATTGTATTATATTACTGGAAATATCATCCGTAACGTAATCAATCAAATTTCCTGCGAGGATTGTAAGAACATTTTGTTGGAAGAGAAAAACAAAGCAAGTGATCATCACTACACCGTTGATATGAATGAGCACTCTTCGTTTGTATCGTTTGTATCAAGGGGCGGTTTACTCTTTCCGTCAAATGCTGCATACAATGTCATCATGTACGCGGAGAGAGCTTTCCAAGCAGAATTGCATAGAAACTTACTGGGCAAGCCTAATTTTAAGAAAAACATTATTGCTTCAGTCATGCAGAAAATGATGACTACTCGTAATATGACTCTCGGTAAGGAACATCCTATCAATAACGTCTCAGAAGATGAAGATCTGCACGAAGTTCAGCTCGTCAAAACTTTAGTTTCCGCCTATGCTAATTTGCGAATCAAAAGCCATACAAAGAAGATGACCCAAAGATATTTGGGTAAAAAAATCAACGAAAGACAACATCTTCACAATACGATACTGTTTTATAACGTTTAATTTCCCCGTATCTACTACTTCGTTACCTGTAGAAAATAAGTCTTGTATATGTTATATTTTATATTTTGTAAATTAACATTATGAGCACAAGCTGCATTATTACGTTTAAGTTCAGTTCGCTAATCTTTGTTATGCTTATCGTACTTCTCTTATTTGGTTATGCATGTGTGTTTTTCCATAATATCTTGTTATGTTTCCATTATTGTTATGTTTCTTTGAGTTATATTTCTTTCAGTTTTCTTTCTGTAAGGTTATACTTTCTTGCCTGATCATTAAACAATCCACCAACTAACGGTCTACTCATTTCCTAATTCCATCATCCTCATTTTCATTTGATTCACCCTAGGTGATGCAGGTATGGTTTTCACATTTTAATAATGAAGTATACTACATTAATTATAACATATAATACGTTAATTTAATGTAGCAAATTTCATTGTTTATACATTTTTTGCTAACATTTGTTCATCTTCTTAGTTCCAGAAGAAAGTGCTGCAGTGGCAAGAAAATGACTGGAAAAATCGTAGCAAAATACCTTGGACCACGTTACTATACATCCAGTTCACTTTTGAGGACTACATCAGCCTATATTCTGTCAATATCCACAATAGATCTGGTGGAATGAATGAATGAGCTGAGATTGAAGCGAATAACGCATGAAAACATCAATTTGTACATAAATATTATAAACTGCACCATCGGTTTTTTTGAAGGTTGTGTATTCGAATAAATATTCTTTTTATCATAATTTGTATTCACTAAATTCTATTTATTGTTCTTCATTTACAATTGCTACAAACTATTCAAGATACTTTTTTATTATAGATTTGTGCTATATCTTATTAATTTTGTAAATAATTCTTCAGATTTTAATAAAGAAAATTCTACGCCGTTCCTGAGAACTTGATAAAATTCTAGAAATAATATTTTATTGTACCTATCCATTCAATCCTTTTTTCCCTTTGATTATAGTTTTGTAGTAGACAGGTGGGTATAGTATTACTGTATACATATCCCTGAATCAGTTCCGCACCCGCGATCTGTCAAAGCATAGGATCGATGTTTGTAGCTCAGAATGTACATATGCGTTCGACGAGTGCGTCCGGTAATAACCAGAACTATCTCTCTCTTGCAAATTCTCGACACCCCCACCACCTCAGACAGCCTTCCAGTATATTATAGAGTTCAGTGATTTCAATACTTAATCGGTACTTGAGCACCCTGAACTACTGATCTGTGAGACTAGCCACTAGTAACATTAAACTCTGGGGAGTATTCTCTAGGGTCTTTTGTGAACACGGGTTGGGACGTTACACCCCGGGTCGAATCCCAAAAGTCTAGTTCGAATTGCTAACAATTGCAGAAGAAAAAAAAAAAAATGAAATCTTTCAAAGAACGTAACGTTCTGATTGAAAAATGTAGTCTAAAAAGATTTATTGGAAGAGTTTAAACAGAAATCTGTTTGAATTTCTAAGTCGACTTGTAAATTTGTTTTGGCTATGCACAGCCTTATGGATTATTCTAAATATCTTCTTTTTTTTGCAATTATTTGTGACTCTTCCTAACCCCTCCATTCGAAACCGTTCGCAAATGCTTTAGGACATTGCGGCACACGATATGCATTGTTTACACCATAAATATCCCTTGTCTTGCTTTAGTGGTACAGGAATGTTATTGATTACTTTACCCTCAGAGTCGTACTTCACTGCCACCACGACCTCATTCACAGCTCAAGACCCAATGCCGTCTCGATCCTCCATGTCTCTGCGACGCTTCTCGAAAGTTCTTCGAATTCGAAAGTGTTCTTCAACGCTGCCGTCAAGATTATGACAATTCAGTTGTGCGTCTCTTTAGTCCTTAAGGTGAAATAAAAGTCCCGTGACCTCGATATGATTTACACTTGAAATTTTCAAACGCTATTTTCTCAGCCAAAACACATTCGATTGATGTGAAATTGATATCAGTGACGTAGAAAAACTTAATGAAGGGCCTACCAATCGTGGATTTTCGAATATCGAAAGACATAATCATAATTTTGTGTAACAATATTGTTCCGTAACCCAAGGAGGTGCTCCCCCTCGTGGAGAGAGGCAGCACTTCCTTGGATTACAGAACAATATTGTTAAAAAAAAAACTGTTATTACGTCTCGATTTTCGAAAATCCACGATTGGCAGGCCCTTCATTCAGTTTTTCTACGCCACTGATATCAATTTCACATCAATCGAATGTGTTTTGGATGAGAAAATAGCGTTTGAAAATTCCAAGTGTAAATCATATCGAAGTCACGTGACTTTCATTTCCCCTTAAGGTGTAACGCAAGCTGTTTCCGAGTGCGTCTCTCTCGCTCCCGCGGTGGGGCCTATGGCGCTATCTCTCTCGCACTCACGCACCTTTCATTTCCTCTTAACCCGGGTTATCGGTCTTCTGGTCGCCATATTCACGAGTTTGATATTTTTTTCGTACACTTATTACAAGTCTCGATATTGATTCGTTTGAACAAATATTTTCAACTGATATGAGACTCGTGGGGCGTATGCTTGTACTGTGCATCTCGCCATTGCACTTTTGTGCCATATTCGAGCTATTACTCTTCTTGAGCACTACAACACATGCTGTGCTATTAATTGAATGTTCTAGAACTCGTACACTGTCACATAAAGTTCAGCTCTCCGATCACGACACGAGAGGCACTATTTCACTTCTGAATTCTGATCTACAAACACAGGTTTTTTTTCTCTAGTGAAATATCTGATGGTTTATTACGTACACGGAAATAATTACCGTATAATAATATAGCAGAATTATTATTGGTCTTTTTTTTTTTTTTAACCAGCAGTTACAGGCTTTCCTCGGAATGTTCTCAAGTGATGTTAGTGTCCGATGTGATAATGAGAGGACAATCGTATACCTGAATTTGAAACGACTGCGCGTCCGAACTCGACGACGGTTAGACCACGAATGACATTGAGAGTGTCTACCGCTCCCCTGCACGCCCGTAGACTGGGCTGCCCCTCCCCGCGGCCAGCAATTGTGTGCGGCGCGCGTAGCAACGGGAAGTATCCCCTCCACAATTCTCAAACAGGAATTCAGTTATACCTACGACATGAAAGTTCCCAAGAAAGATTTGAACAAACACAATGAACCTCGACTCTAGCCTTCTGTTTGATATGATAGCACATAA
This sequence comes from Euura lappo, assembly GCA_018257835.1. NCBI lineage: Eukaryota > Metazoa > Arthropoda > Insecta > Hymenoptera > Tenthredinidae > Euura > Euura lappo. The sequence goes on from JAEUYN010001751.1 coordinate 488,738, forward strand.
TAGTACACGCTGACATTTGAGGATACATAGGCTGTACATCCTCATTCAAAAGTGACTTTCGTCGACGATATTGAATACTTTGAGATAAGATGAAATCGTAAAAAAAAACATATTCAAGATGATAAGAGTATCCGCGACGTCAGCCGCACTGGGCCCCCTACCTGCACTCTTTTACGCCTCTTGTGGCTTGCTTGCTGGTATTGTATGATGGCAGGCAAGAAAACAAGTAAGCGAATAGCAACTACACAAGCACCGTGTTCCGAGGGCCTTGAAGATTAGGTGTACGTTATGTTTTATGCACATAATTTCGAGGTTGTGACCTGGAAACGATTTATTGTTAGAACGTTCCAGCATCTTGACTGAATTCTTACACTTTACAAATCAATAAAGTTCCCATGAATGTACGGATTAACTGATCACGATCAAATCTTTTGGAACGAATGAAATTTAGGAGTGTAATAATCTGTCACATGCAACGGTTCCATACAATGATGATAATAGGACTAATTATCGAAGCCAATTTTCTTTCGGTAGATCGTTTTCATTTGGATGAACCAGGATCAATTGGATGACAAATTTTGGGAAAAGACAGATTTACAATCAAAGGAAATGAAAATTCGTTCGAATATGATTTTATATTGCATATATTACTGTATCCAACTTGCTATAAAATAAATATGCTGTTCAAATTTTCGTATATACAACACCTGAAAAATGAATGCATTCATAATTCCATGCAATAGTCAACTTTTCATCAATGTTTTTTTTTTCAATCACTTTAGTCGAAGCGATCACAATGATTGGTGAAAAATATAGGTGCGATGATTATGAGAATAAATTTAAAAAACGTCCTCCATTCACAATTCGTCGCGATGCAAACTTATCGTTTTCGCTTTGTTGAAAAGATAAGGACGACGGAACCTAATCCTAAACGTCTGTTGGAAAAAATGTCAAAAACTCAAAGAATGTTTATTTTGTGCGATAGAAAATTGTAGAAATGAAAAATCGGCGACCCATCCGGTGTGGGTTGGGCTCAAACCTTGAGTTCGTTTATTTAGGATGAAGATAAACCTCGAATTCTTTCCTCGACGAGCTCAGATAAGACCTTCTCGAGACTGGAAGTTTAAGCTATCTTAGGCACTGGTAGTAGGAGATAACGATTACATGAGTTTTCTACAAAAAATCTCCAGTTCTGTTAGACACGTTTCGATATTTTTCACAAATCGTTTGGTACTTCCATATTTCATCGTGACTCAGACATAATATGCAGCATATCCGATTGTCCATCAGGCTTTCCTTTGTCTTTTCCATTTCAATTTAATAATTGGTTTCAACCGGTTTATGAATTTTAAGGCTACACCTGCTTCAATTCTTACTACTTGAGCTCTGCACAATGGACAATGAGTAGTGACTGGTCTTTGTCAGCGTTCAATAGATTCTCTGCTAGTACCACATTTCAACCTGGGATTTGGGATTCCCGTCTGTCTGTTATTGCCTCGTTCTTCCGAGTATCGTACATAATAATAATAATAATAATAATAATAATAATACAATATACACGAATTATTCTCAGCGTGTGTTCTAATCTTTGTCGAACTTATTGGACGAATGCTTTTTGGGTTATGATTCTCTTGACTCCGAGTAACCACTATTTCATGTGGTAGAAGGAATTTATCACTCGACATCTTGACATAGTGTGGAGAAATCGATCAAGTCGAGTCAACGGATGAGGAAAAAACAATTAATCCAATCCAATGTGATTTTGTTCAACGTTTTATTTCGTAAACGTAAACAAAAGTATAATTCCAAGAAAAATTATCGGACCATCCTGACTCTGGGTTTTTCCGAAGGCCCGGCGAGTACCGAGGATATATTTATGCACACGGGACATAACAATAGACAGAAAAAGGACCTTGCCTGTTGGATACGTGCATGTCATAAAAGCGGGAGGAAGGAAAGGACGCCTAGACTGATTGGAGAAAGGTAGTAGATGGATCAGGTAGGAAAACACTCAGCGTTCGTCCTTCTTTTGTTTATTTTAATACCCTCGGGTTTCCCCATCTAGCCATTACCCAAAAAAGATAGGATAGGACATCTGTCGTTACTTTACTCATCTCAGAGATACTTGAGTATATATTCAGTATTGTTATAATAAAAATATCAACACTCAATAATCATCACATTGGGTTTTCCATTTTATCAATGTTTTTCTTGTCTAATTTTACAAACATACACGATATACTAATGTAAGTTGCTGAGCAATTATGAAGAATATCGTTCATTTGCTGACAATAATTATTTGTGGAATTCTCAACTGTATAATTCAAGATGGTGGAGACTGGTCAGGGAAACCCGGGAAGTCAGGGAATTCTGAAAATGGCCCCAGCGATTTTGTCATCTTCCTCGCGCGGAAATCTTGATCAATGGAAGTAGTAGCAAAACTTGTATAAATTATAATTAAAAGGTATTCTCAAAAATCATTTTCTTTCGCCACTGATTCAGAGCCTTATTTATCACTTACTTGAATAACTACTAATTCCTTCGAATTTCAGCCAGGAAAGAATTATAATTTGGTCAGGAAAAAGTCAAGGATTTTTTTTATAGTGGTCGGCATATTAAAAATCTTTTTTTTTTCAAATTGTAGGTGTAAAAATAGATCATGAAATACATAATGAGATGATGATTTAACGTTTATAGAGTATTTTTATTGTAATATATCGATGATAAAAAGATCTGGTTAACCTTCTAATGCTTTGGATCTGACCCCACAGTGCGATTCCGTCATAGGAAGTCTGTTTGAAAACGATGGCGAAATTGTCGAGCGCTTCTCTGCCAATTTCTTCGTAGACCGGACAAGCCTTGCAACCCTTTCTGCCCAGGCCGAAACATTTCTGTAATTCGTCAGAGGAAGCAGAAACTGCGGAAGTGATATGAACAAGTTGTAACAACTGCAGAATCTTATTGATAGTGCAAATTATTATCATAATCTTCACAATCATTTCATGAATGACTTTCGATGTTATTCGATTTTCTTTATTCTCAATAGTTCAAAAAATATAACTTTGAATCAAAAGTGAGTTCTAACGAAGTTCTAATCATCCTTGATACTCACTTCAATCAAGTCGATGGTCGCTATACCTAGAGGAAATGTCAGCAACAGTCAATCGATCTCCAGCGAGCCATTTTTCCCATCCAAAATTTCTTCCAAGGATTCGACACCATTAGCCAGAAATTGGAGTTTTTCCAGAGGGGTTATCTTCTCCGACCCCAAAAAAACGGGAAGCTGTAAATATCACAATTATTCGAAACGTTTACCCGAAGTTAATGAAATGTCTCGTGAAATGTATTTTCTCTAATGCGTACCTCGGTTGAATTTTTTTCATGACACTGAGAGACTTTTCATGCGAATAATTGGTAAAACTATGTCAAAGTTTGATATGCTACCGACGGAAGTAGTGAAGAGAACGGAAAAAATAGTAATTATTCATAGCGCCATATCGAAGTTTGACATCGCTGTAATAGTCTTTGACAAAATAATACGAAAACTTAGTATAGTGAATATGAAATAAGATTATACTGCATGTCAAAATGAACCGTAGTAAAAATTGATATTCTTCTTTCCAATTTGTATACCAAATTATGCCAGTCATTGGTAGGGTGTATGTCAATAACTGAGACAAATATTCAAAAAATTGACATGGTCTCTATATTAACTAGCCGTGAAACCGAAAAGAATAGTAAGAATTGCAACGAGGAGTGTCGATTATTCGTATGGTCCGTATTAAAGTGTCTCCCGAGTTTCCACGAGTGACTACGATCTTCGCCGAGAACGCACGAGGATACCGATGCTGCAGTGGCATACCGACTCTAATCCTATACGAGTGATGAACCTTTAAACAGGACGAAGCCACTAAAGGAAGAAGAAGAAGAACCTTTAAACTGTCAAATTATCGGTATTAATTTTGAACAAGAAAATATTTTATTCTGAATATTGCTTGAATTGGAATGCTTTTTTCTATTTTCGAATGTTTGAATAAAAAATCAATATAAAAGCATGATGAAGAAATTTTCAATTCGAATTAAAAAAAATTTCGGCTATCAAATCAACATTTCAAAATAAAGTCCACTTTGTTACGGCAGTTTGAAAAAAAAACCCAATGATTATTGATTTATTCAAGGAATAACCCGGAAACCTTTCTCACAGGCGGTGGATTATTCTACGCTCAGTATATATACAAGTTTCCGAAAATCTCCGGCATGTAATTGTATCGCATTGTATTGTATGTATATGTGTATGTGTAAATGTATCAGGTTTAAGTCCCGTTCTAATTTATGTGTGTATTGTGTGGTAGACTTGTGTGAAGCATATGTGTATCTACCCCGCTACGTGTAGCAATTTCTGTGTGTGTGAAGTCCCCGGCGTTCACTTCTTTTATTTTGCAGCGATGAGTCATAATTTTTCGTATGGTCCGTACGAAAAACTGATATTCTCGTGACGTCGCGTGAAACGATTATTCCAATCTTTCACATTCAGTGTATTAGTCGTGCTTGTCAGGTTGCTCTTATACAACATTGACATGGTGCGTTTCAAATACTACTCTGTTCTGGATCATATATTGACGTACCTTTTTCATTCATTGAAAGGAAAATATCAATTCTACTCATCAGTATGCACCATATGAATTTTTGACAAGCAACGCCGGGCTTCTCTACTTCCGTCGGTAGCATATCAAACTTTGACATAGTTTTACCAATTATTCGTATGAAAAGTCTCTCAGTGGACGTTTAAACGAAATTCAATGAAAAAATTTCAAAGATGTCTGATTTGTTCAAATTAACCCGTGATAATCAATTCCGCTCGGATTCATTTTTCAATCAAATAGTACGAGTGGTAAATAGCCAAAAACCGAAAAAAAAACTTTCATTCTTTTATGCTTTCAGCGCCAAATCATCAATTTCAACCTTCAAAATGAATATACTTTCCGAAAGTGATCGTACCAAACAATTTTTTCTATGAAAGTACTATAACTCGAGAGTATCATTCTAAATTTTCGCGAAAGAATATTGAAGATTGAAAAAGTTATGAATTTTTTAGTAGAAATCCGTGTGTATCCGAACACCTTTAGGTATTTCAGGAATTTTCTTCAGTACTTAAAAACCCAAAATTTAAAGTTTCTTCGATGAGAGCATATTTCAATGTTCAAATAACGTCTCTGAATTTTCGCACGATGAATATATCGCGTCGTCTTACTTCAGTAATCGCTCAAATTTGGCTCGCCTCAAATTGACCCGGTGTGACTACGGGTTGAAAAAAATTATTGTATCATGGAAGAAATTCTTTTCACTTTGTATTGATTCGATGAATTGTGAAACGCATGGGTATAATCGACGAATGCGTTCTAGTTTACGTCCTAAACGTTAAATATTGAGATTTCATGTGTATTGAAATATCCTGATTCATATACCGACCAATATCACCTTTATCCTCGCGAAAAGCGTTCCGTTTTCAAAATGCCATCTCGAGTCGATGATCCCTCGTTGCTTCGGATCAGTTGGATATTATCGTTCGAGGATATCTTTTGCCGCATAAACGGTCAATAAGCAATGATCGCATGGCTGAAAAAGCGCGTCCAGTTATTATAAATCTGATGTCAGTGAACATTGCATAGAAATAAATAGAGATATACAAATCAAATCACAATAATTGCGAGATCCATTGCATATCCGTCACAAAAATTCAAGTCCTGCAGTGATCAGCGGGATTTTTATATTCTTGGTGACTCACCCATCCACGAGGACATATCCGTGGTCATTTATGACTGGCACTTGATGACATGGCGTCAACTGATTTAACAAGTTAACACACTAATATTTATTGCAGATAATTCAAGAATGAACATTTTATGTCAATTTTTTTTTCCACTAGGAACTAATTAGTAGGTACTCGCTTCTAAAAACCATGGTTAGAGGTTTTCCTTCTTCATCAGATCAATGTCACAACGTTCCACATCGAGTTTCAATACTCTAATCACCGTCTCGACAGCCCTTGCTGGCGGATTTGCCCAACGAGTGGTATAAAAAATAATGGGCATCCTGCGAAAGTAGGATCAGAGAATATCGAGTCTGATGACAGCGGAAGTTAGCCAGTGTGTAACGTTAATCGAGGGGAACAAATGTCTACACTTGGAAGTTTACAGCGAAGTCATGCAAGAGCTGGTTATCGCTTATAGTCGACTGCTATCACGTTTACTGTAGCAGCTAGTCACTCGTGTAAGAATGTGAAAAAAAAAATCTGAAAAAATTCACAGTCGATCCTTTCAACGTGTACTTCGACTGTGTAAAAGGGCAAACAGATCAAAAGGGGTCAGGGAAATCGACCGTTTGATTCGACGTGGAATCCCCGATACGAATACTGCCATTATTATCATATATATTTATATTATAATAATTCTTATTCCATGTATCGAGAAGTTGCCACACCTGCGTCCGGTCTTAGTCCGTTAGACTTCGTCAGAACTTTCCTAATCAGTGGTTTCTGGGTATCCGGACTCACAATCAGCGTCCGATAGCGTGCAACTTCCGTCGTATGACCTATTTTATATAAAATCGCGTTTTTAGAAACGCGATATATTCTTGTCCGGTACCAGTTTATAACTTCTTCCACAGGACCAACTTTTTAAAACGTGAAACACATTTTGCACAGAGTTTGTCAACTTCGTCACTGGATCGAAAACCATTGACCAAATTATATCGTCACCTTTATCTGAAATGAGCAAAAGAGTTGTCGGTCAATTTATTGATACAAAACGGTCATGTTAGAGCAGTTCAACGCAGAATGTTTTTTTGTTCTTTCAATTTCACTTCTTTCTCGGCTCATTTAATAACCACAGACACTTCGACGTATCATATTGGCTGACTTTTCGGTGTATCATTTATCTACTTACGCAATATACGAAAAGGTAAGAAATAATACCAGAATATTATTAAAAACAGATTGCAAACGCTTTCTTAGATATTCTTCTCAATTAAACTCACCGTATCACGGTGCATGAAAGCATTAATTAAAGAGATATACTCAGTTATAGGCGAGTGAATTATAATATAAACTCATACTGACCCCGGCATGCAGGCATCCAACTACACAGAGGGTATCGGCAGGATGCTGCTCTCAGGCGCTCATTTCTAATGGCAGGGTGTCAGGCTAGACTCGTAATTGGACACAAACGATGATAGACAAAAAAAGAAAAGAGAAATGTCTGCTTTATTGCACACAAAATATTTCGGGCACATTCTGTATTGGACACGGTACAAAATGTATCCGAAATTTCATTTCATGGACGAGAAAGGTGAAAATAAGTTGAACCAGCCGCTGATTCAACACACGTCACCCAATATGCAACTCGGAAACGGTTGAAAGGACTCGGTTATCCAGTGTCCAAAACGGTCAGTGTCCCAAATATTTCGTGTCCAATGAAGCAAATAATTATTCTTCGGTGTCCATTGTTGGTTGTGCCTATTATTCTGACTAAAGTCAATCCAGAGGCGGATTTAGCTAGGCGGAGCTATTCTATCTTTATCTTGTACCGAATAAGATATTGAGTAATGTCACGCGGCACGATACTACATATTTGAGTTCCGTATGAAACAAGAATATCCACGTCCACATTCGAATATGACAAAAACTGCGAAGATAATGTGCAATATTTGTCTGCAAGACTCATTTTACAGATACGTAGGTCGAATCCGATCTGAAAAATGACTGGGTAGATTCAATTTCTAGTGATTCGTGGATTTACTTAGATCTCCGTAAATGTGAACTAAATTTTGGTAGATGTAATATCGCAGTATCAGAATGATAAACTCACAAAGAGCCGAGGGAATTTACTTAGATGTGACCAAATAAAACATGGAAGAATGTCAATACAAAACGATGAGGAGGATCACCAAAAACATGATTACGTTGGATCAGAAAAAAAATCGTTTCGTATGGAAATTTTCAACTCGGGTCTACAGATCTAACGAGCATATTGAGCATTAGATCGACCCAAATGTACGGTGATCCAGGAAGATCTACAATTTTACTGAATTCAAATCATTTTCCCGTTCAAATCTGATTTACGTATATCAAAAATGTTTTTTCTCGCACGATCGAGATATAGATAACATATATTCTGAATGATATACAATGTAGGGGAGACCGGGGCTAGTTGTCACACTTTTTACTCTCTGATTTTTAGAATTTTTCCAAAATTTTTTTTCGCAAATCTTGAGATGGGGTATTGTAGATGCATCCTTTGCGCACCTACAGAAAATTTTTGGTTATTCTAAAGCAAGTCTGAGTAGGTTTATTCGAATTTTCAAAAAAATTCGCGGAATGTGACAACTTGCCCCGAGGCGGGGTAAGTTGTCACAGACCCCGGGGTAAGTTGTCCCGAGTATTTTAAATGGCGAAAACGGGTTTCATTGTATTGTCTCCCGGAAACCACGAAACAGTCAACCTAGACTCCGAACACCCCACAAACCATGCGAAATCCCACCCAGACTCCGAGAATCTTAAGAAATTGACCTCAACTGAAAAAACCATGGTCAAGTCGAAATGGGGTGAGTTTTTACACGTGACAACTTGCCCCAATAATTTTGTGACAACCTGCCCCAACCCGCTATTTTGTTTAAAAATTTGCACATCTCGCTGACCCGCCATTCAAATATCAACAATATGTACATCAAATGAAAGCGTTAAGAATAACCTTTCCGAATATCGTGTAGCGAAATTTCTCAAGGCAGTCTAGAAAATGAGAAAAAATATATTAGAAGATGGAAAATAATTACTTTTCAGGTCCGATTTCAGTTTATCGATCACTGCGAGGCCGAATATGATGCGATATTCAATTTAGCGACATTAGTTTGTTTCATACATCGAACTACAACTTTGATCTATAGCACCGTTCGATCTGTTATCTAGCAGTGGAGATATGGACACTGTGACAACTAACCCGTGTGACAACTAGCCCCGGTCTCCCCTACTCGCTAAAGAAGTAGATTTTACAGCGCAAACACGAAAACGAACCTGTTAAAATCGTTACCTTTTCACGCATGTGCACAGGTGCGATATGACAGTGTGAACTGATATGAAAAAAAAAATCTTATTTGCATCGTCAACAACTGGTGACTTATTCTTCACCTGTATACACGCACCGCAAGAAGGTAACCAGATCGGTGTTTTGGGTAGAAATAGAGGAATCAGTCCCGATCACGCCAGTCGCACAAGTATTTCTTGCAAAGGACCACCAACTTCATTCGCCATGCAAAAAGTCGCCTTCCTGCTAGTCGTCGCCCTGGCCCTCTCCCAGGTCCAGTATGCTGCGGCCTACATTCCTTGCGGGAACTGCAAACACAAAAAAAAGTAAGCGTGTATACGAATCGGACGCAGGTATACGAGTGCATATAGAGTCTATTAGGATTCACTTACAAGGGATTAAAACCTGGCCGCCAGAGACCTTACCTGGGACCGCCCGACCGTCGCGTAGAACAATAGATTCTCTGAATCAATTCCCTATCTAGGTCCCAGATTCTAGGAAAATAAATATAAAAGTCTTCAATGCTCAAGGAATGACGCAGAGTGACCTTTCTTGGCCCCAGGGTAACATAAGCTTACCGTCGACCCAATTCCAGTGCGTCTATTGTTCAAAATATGTGCACTGCTAATTGGGTTCGTGCCGACCCCTGACATGGAGTAATATTTTATAATTAATGACTGTATAAAAATTCTGACGAAATATGATGTGTGACTCGGTTTGTTTGGAATCCTGACCTACCTATCCCCCATCCCTATACCTAATATACTACATATGTATATGCCTATAGCCTATTTTTCTATGGAGTGAGAGGTAATGCCAGGTATAATTGAACCTACACGTGTTTCGATTATCTGCAGGAAATTCCTACGTATTCGACGCTCACCCAAGACCCCCGCAGGTAACAGCCGACCGACGAAGTGCAGTGTGTATTATACAAATATTTCGAGGAAGTTTGTTTTCTGAAAACTATAATGCTACAGTGGTTTATATCGTACTCCGACCTATGTCGACATAACAATTTTTGAAATATCTTTTAAGATATAGTTATCTTTGACAGGGGGAATAAAAAAAAGAAAAGAATCGCTATTGAAACAGGTTTCCGGTAAAATAAAATAAAAATCTACTGCAAGAATTAAAGTTGGCAGATGCAGCCATTTCTTATTGATGATAAGGAAAAAAACAAAAACAAAAAAAAAAAATGATGCCAACGGCACGCGGTGTTCCCAAGCGGTCACCCATCCAAGTACTGACCGCGCCCAATGTTGCTTAACTTCGGTGATCGGACGAGAACCGGTGCGATTTTTTGCGATTTTAATAGAAGTTTATTTAAAGGCCAGATGTTACAAAAGAAAATACATGATATAAACATATAAAACTTCAAACATGTTCACAGAGAAAGTATTGATTCTAGTGCGTTATGGCTCACATGGCGGGCACTACACGACTGTTGTTTTAGCTTGGTTTATGTATTGTATTTTTGACAATCGAAAATGAAAGAAATTGTTGCAGCCTCGCTAGAGGGGTAACGATAGTAATGCGAGTAGATCAGAAAAAACGGCCTGCAAAAAACTGATCGATCTGTAATATAATTTTGCTTCCTTAACCTACTTACTAAGCCTATCTTAATAACTAGGACTAGAGGACACATAAATATACCTCATACCGGGGTACCTTGTGCTTGTCTATTTACTTATGAACTAACAGATATGTTTGCAACAGGTATATACATTTTTGATTATATTCGTTTCATCGGCTAGTCAAGCCACCAATATTTTTTGTGATTTGCGCGATGTTGATCTTTAATGTCCTTTTGTGGCAGAGCTATATTGAATCTTATATTGTTTATCTGTCGCATGGCGCAATTCAAATTGGGTTCGTAAGTTATTTTTTTGTCGTGGTTACTCCTCATCACGTGGTATATGGTGGGAATGTTATTCCGGTCTTGGATTAGCCCTTTGCTGTCTAGGTAAATGAAGGCCTCTGGAGGAATGAAACCTGTTAGCAACGATTTCTCAAAATAGAGTGGGTTTGGTAGTGTCGGACCCCAGATTAAGCTATTGTTCGAAATCTTAGCTGCATTGGCGAAATGGTCTCTAATCAGTCTCAACGCGAAGCAATCAATTCGGTGCACTCTTGCCTCATTGTATATCCTTTCATTACTAATGAATTTGGCATACTGCGACGAGGCCGACCTCCATTTACCCAGGCATACTCGTAGGCATTTCCTTTCGAAAACTCGGATCTTTTCCATCATCCCTGCGCTTGTGTTAAACCATATTGGACACCCATATGTGATGATAGGTCTTATCAGGAGTAGGTAGCATAGAACCTTTACTCTGGCGTCCAGATACCGACAGTAAAATAAACGGTTTGCGACATGGAATGCTGCATATGCTTTGGCAAGTTGTGCTTGTAACAGATTGCCCTGTCTGCTACAATAATATAACGAAAAAGGGTACTTAAAATTATAAATAAATTAACAAAAAGCAATTTCAGTGTAATAATATTTCGAATAGTTAATTTTTTGATTTATTTAACGAATTTCTTGTGTAAAAATTGTATAAATTTCAATGTCAAATTTTATTAATAATTAAAAGGTGTAGAAAATACAATTAAAGTTAAAATCACATTCATACCAAAAAACAATCATACCATTTAAAAATTATTTTGTTTAAAATTACGCTCATTTGATTTGAATATATCTTTACAATTTTATTTGTTCTTTAAATTTGTGTTTTTTAATTGTTTGTCTTTTTGTTAACAGCCTTTTCTTTTATATTTTAACAATTTCAACTTATCTTTTGCATGTATTTGGTGACCAAGCAGGTTCCGTAGATTATTGTAGATTTGAGGAGAATTTTCCCATTAATGGCGGAAATATTGCGTCTCGTCAGACTCTCTGCCTCGTGGTGATGAAATTCGTTTTCGTAGTTTTGTTAATTTGTATAGTTTTGCAGATAGTGAAATTGTGTAAATTTTGTTTTGTCAATGCTGGTTAACGATTACAATGTGTATAAGAATAAAATGTGTATAAATTAATTAAAATTGTAAAGAATAAAATATAATTTACTACTACAGGGGATAGATAAGAGAAAATAGGTCTGATGCCTAGAGCGTCTTCCCGTAGAGTGTGAGTGGGCGGAAATTTGGTCTATCGTCTGACTCATACTCTTTCTCTCTCTCCTCATATTCCATCTATCACTTATTTCCTTTCTGTTGAGCGGGCTATTCGAATTACGCTACATGCTTTCAAGTGGCTGTTGAACTTGAGTTGAAAGTCTATAGTCAACCCGAGATATTTGACGGAATTTTTATGTGGAACTTGGAGTCCGTTTATTTCGCTGTCTGATATCTGGAAGGTCTTCCAGCTTTTTTTCGCATCCCTCGTCAGTAGACTCAGTTTTGGCCTGAACAGGACAGTCTCGCATTTGGCAGTGTTGATCTTCAATTTCCATGAGCTATAGTAATCAATGATTTTTCTGAATAGATTTTGCAGTTCCAATTTCAGAAGCGAGGGCTTTTTACCGGTGACGTATATTAAGAGGTCATCCGCGAAGGCGATTGCTTTTTTCGAGACTGACGTGTTCAGGTCAAACAAACTTAAGATATCGCTGTTATAAATATTAAATAATATCGGCGAATTGACGGTGCCTTGCTGAAGGCCATCCAGAATTGCGAACGATTTTGTGGATGAACTTGAGCCATCGGTTACTCTAAAGTGCTTGTCGTGAAGCATGACCCATAGGATTTTTATGATTTGCCGTGGGAATTTCTTTTTTAATAATTTAAAGAACAATCCGTCCAACCACACCGTGTCAAAAGCCTTTTCTAGATCTATGAAGCAAGCTGCAACGCAATCTCGGTTATTCAACGCCCAACATATGTCCGACGAGAAGAATGCAAGAATGAAAGTTGGCAGACGCAGCCATTTCTTATTGATGATATGGAAAAAAAACAAAAACAAAAAAAGGATGCCAACGGCACGCGGTGTTCCCAAGCGGTCACCCATCCAAGTACTGACCGCGCCCAATGTTGCTTAACTTCGGTGATCGGACGAGAACCGGTGCGTTCAACATGGTATGGTCGTTGACGAATGTATCTAATCTCTCGTTCCTAGAATCGGACCAGAAAAGATCGAAATGAAACATACGTGATAAAGACGACACGTTGTCAGACCCATATCCCAAGTGACACCAATGTATTTAGCCTGAAAAAGATCAAGTATGTCATGTTTTTTTTTTACGAAGATATAGACATCCAATTTTCGTCGATAGGGAAATTTCCATAATGGAACATCATATAGGCCTCGTTTTGGAATAGAAAATGGATAAACTGTAGTACAAATGTAGTTTCGATTCTGCAGATTGTGAGATTCTAAGGCCAGAAGGTCACTCTGCAACGTAAATACGCTCGCTGCGACGCTTGAGTGAGAAGCGCATGCTTATTGTCATATAATCGGCAAATAATGAAAAACTGATTGTGAGTGACTTGTCCAGTCTCGAATTAGCCAAATTGTTATAGTTATAACAAATCCTATAACTCTTCCACTTTTTCGGAACAGTAGGAGCCTGTACCTAATAACTTCGTACGATATACAATCTAGTCCTGCGGCAGATTTTTCCTAGGATCTACCTAGTATTTCGAACTTTGGATATTCAGAGACGAAGATTGATAGCTCGGCACTTTGTTCAGTAGGCCATCTGAGCACAAAGGGGCGATTTGCGTGGGGGCTTACGTCAGGGCCTCTATTTTTACAGATTACCGCAAGTTTATCTTAATAAAGTCACTCGCGATCAAATTATTGATTTAGGAATAATGTTCCGTTACGGTACCGCATAGAGAAGAACGGCAACGCCGCAGTTGTCCATCCTACTCTCGCTCTGAATTTCTTCGTCGCACTCGTCGGTAACCGTGACACTGGCCTGACCACGTGGTTCGGATCGTTGTGTACCGCTGATTGTTTGTACACACAAGACGTTTCGTGTTTATTTTTGTGTGTTCTTAAAAAATGCCGTACAATGTGCGTGCAAGTATTGGCAAGAAGAAAGGACAGTTCGTCAAAATAAAAGTGAAACGTGCGATCGAAGCTGCAAAAGAGAGACTGCTGGAAAATTCCGAGAGAAAGGTTCGTTATAGGTATTTTTTATCTATATTTGTTATCATTATTTGAATGAAAACGAGTTGTTTTCCCTCAAAAATCTATTTATTCGCTTCAAAAATCTCCTAGAATTCAAACTCTACGACCGAACATAACCTCCAAGGTCGGAGAATCGTCGAGCTCGACGCGCTGGGCGAGCAGTTGTCGTGCAAAACGTGCGACTCGACGTTATCGCTGAGGGACGTCAAAAGTGAGAGGAAGTGTGGTTTTGCCAGCATATTGAATGTTGCTTGTGCCCAGTGTGGGAGTTCAAGCGCAGTTCGTACGAACAAACTGAATTCACAAAATCGGCTCCACGATGTAAATTTGAGAGCTGCAACTGGTACACACACACAGATCAACTTGAGCGAGAGTAGAAATATTCTTTCAATCATAACTATAACTTGGTTGAGTTTCGCAGCAATCATCGATGCCGGTATTGGTCAGGCCCAAATGAACACTATCTGCTCGTCGATGAATATCCCCAGCGTCTCGGCATCCTTGCTCAAGAGACACGGAAGAATCGTGGGTCCTGTGGCCACGGAATGCTGCAAAGATGGTATAAAGCTAGAAGAAGAACTGATGATCGATAGCGACAGCGGTGAACAGTGAGGTGACGAACAGGTATTCCAGGGAATGAAAGTTATGCTAATTTCAAAGGAATCTGGGAGCGGAGTAGGACTGCAATATTTAAAGCATTCACATGATGGCCACTGGTCATGGAAAAACCGGGGAGTCAGGAAAACGTCATGGAATTCGAAAAATGGTGGAATTTTTATGGTGGTAAAGAACAAGACAGAATAAAAGATCCCCAGCGATTTTTTATCTTCTGTGCGCGGAAATCTTGATCGATGGAAATAGTAGTAAAACTTGTATAAACTATAAATAAAGAATCGTTTTCTTTAAACATTGATTCGGAGTATCGTTCATTACACACTTGAATAACTACTAATTCGTCTGAATTTCAGTCAGGGAAAAATGATAATTTGGTCAGGCAAAGTCAGGAATTTTTTTCTGCTCCTCTTACTGCGAGTAATTCAGGAAATGAAGTAATTAGTAACAATAATGTTCTACGTAGTACGTATGGTCCAAGAAACTGTGAGTCATCTGTATCAGATCGATGTATCATTTATCCAATATACGTACACTGAAAAAAAATTCTGTCTCCGACAGCAAGAATTCTGGTTGCCTTAGCTGCCACGTGGTTCGCGCGGATAGCAGCGCCAATTCCCAGCTACGGCAACCTAACCCTATTCTGTGTCTGCCGCGAGAGTAAGTATCGTGCATACAGCGAGAAATATAGCTGCGGTAGCCGTATCATCGCATTCTCGGCAGAGTGTATCGCTCCCTCAGCGAGAAACAAACGTGTCACAGCTACACCAAGGATAGTTCTTTATGCTGACCGAAAGTTTCCTGTCAGTGCCAAACGTGTCGCTACAGTAGCTGATCGTTCTCGGCGAAACTTCATTCCGCTGGAAACAGCAAACTTTTTTTCCAGTGTATACAATAATGTAATATACAAAAAGAATTACACCTCCCGCCAGAAACATTACAATCCCAAATCTTGTGGCACGTATGTATACCGAAGGCATGTCGGAATGACTTGCCGGATACCATAAAGAAAACATCCTCGTCTCGTTTGGAATCCTGATATCGAAGAAAATATTTCAACTACGCCCGATTGACTAAATAAGCTAATTGCTTCGTTTGATGCCGGATGGCAGAAGCGAGACACCCCACAGTGTACATCTACACATTTATCATGTAACAATTGATATGAAATCCAGGAGCTAATACCTATATTCCAACGTCCATGCAACAAGCCCACGACTATCAAATATACTCGATTCCTTCGGCCAAAGGCATCAGACGCGTTGTCACGTCGATGCGACGAGTTATTTTCCCAGATGCTGCGCCTTATCCAAGAGATTGGGCTTAAGCGCGTCGATTCGCGAAATCGCGGCAGTGTGCGTAAGACGAGCATCGTCCAGGAGACCGATTGGGGCAAGAAGCAGCTGATTTTGATTCGTCAGAAGTCCATCCACCTTGTTAGATATTTGCTCGAGCCTGGCAGCGACCTGACTCTCAGCCGGCAGCTGCTCCGGAGTTCTGATTTGTTCTTTATCCAGCACAGCCTCGCAACCGATGCCTTCGACGTCATGACGAATTAATATGTCCGACGGTACATGTATGTACGCCTGCCGGTCAAATTTTGTTATTTCTTTCATCCCAGTTCCATTCTTGTAGACCTTCCAGATTGTTCTCTTCATCGTACGATCAGCCCAATACACCGCCGCGTCATCCACCGCCAGACGACTCGGCACGGCTACGTCATCGTTACTGTTCACTAAGACCCTTCTGTCCGTCCCGTCCAAATTGCTTTCCTCGATTTTGATATTCCAACGCAAATATTTCCCAGAGATTCCGAAATACAATTTTCCACCATAGTGGTCGACAGTCAAGCCGTAGAAGGAAAGCGGCGAATCAATTGTGAGTATTTCTTCTCTATCGGTGCCGTCGAGTCTCGATCTTCCTATACTGTTTCCCTTGTCGCCGTGGTTCGTCCAGTATATGAATCTGAAAAAATAGATTTCGTCTTGAATGGTATCACACGTTTTGAAATTCGTTAACGGCATACCTGTGACAAACATCCAGCGTGAGATCGGATGAGCCTGCGAAATCAAATAATTTTGATATCTTTGGTGCAGAATCGATTCCGTAGGACGGAACTTCCATCTTCATCAAAGATCCACTCTGGGCCCAGAACAGAGTCTTCGTCAGTGGATCGAAAACCAGTGAATAAATTGCAACGGCACTTGTATCTGGAATGACCAAACGAGTTATCAGTCAATTTATGGATACAAAACGGCCATTTTTTTTCGTATCGTTTATCTACTTACGCAATATACGATCGAACGTGAGTTCTAAATCCAGGTTTTCCTCAACTACATCGCTTCGGATATTAAATAGATCGGAGATATACAGGGTGCGATTTACACTGTCATAAGCGAGAGCAGTTATGTCACTGATGTTCGCCACTATGGATTTTTGTATCTCACTGTCATTCTTGAAGTAATAAATTCCATTACCATAGGCCACAACCATATCTGTAACAAAAAGATTATTGTTTCACAATTTCGCTTCGCGCCGCACATCTTCGAATTTCAACTTGTGTCGAGTGTCCGGAGCGAAGACATCTTCTTTTCGGAATACACTCGCAATCTGAGTCCGTTGAACCTCTTCATTGATGTCTTCAAAAATATTCATGCAATGGACTGAAATCAAGACAGTATAAGGATCTGAATACGAGAAGGTAGTCGCTCACCCCACGAATCTGCATCAACTGCAGTTCCAGTCGCACCCGTTGTGGAGAGGAATAGAAATGCGGACGCTATCGCCAGTGCCAATAACAACGTATCGCGAGATCCCATGCTGTTCCAAATAGATCGTATCGCGCAAGTATCAGTGTGTGAAACGGAATGAGACCGAATTCGATATTCTCCGATTGTGGTGGAACGGCTACGGCTTTGGCGGTTGTAGATCGACTGAGATCACATTTTTGCAGCAACTGCACGTATAGAATACGAGAAGGAGGAAAAATCTGTCAGGTTATATGTTTTATTGCACTTTAAACTTATTGATATCTGTGGTTGGGAAATATTCTGGCTTAGGCCCAGTTGCAGAAACGTTGGGTAAATTTACCCCGGGGGTATCGTTCAATTGTTTCATACACATATTTATCACACATTTATGTATTTATGCGTGATAAATATGTGTATGAAACAATTGAACGATACCCCCGGGGTAAATTTACCCAACGTTTATGCAACCGGGCCTAGCTAGTGCACAGAATTCTTCAACAAGAGTGGTCCTTCTTTATCTTAGACTCCCGTGACGATTTACGTTACATCTGTTGCTCAAAATGTTGAATTTGTCGATCGGACACCCATACCCACCACCCACACTCTCTAAATACTCCAAAATAGAAGCATTTTCAATGCTAATAAAAAGAAGGACCAGCGATGGTCTTGGGAAAAGGTATGGTATGGAAACTCATACTGACTCCGGCATGTAGGCAACCAACTATGCATCGGGTATCAGCCGGATGCCGCTGCCAGGCGCACATTTTTAATGGGGAGGTTGCCAGGCCAGACCCGTTTGGACACAACCTGATCGGAAGCTCGTAGATTTCAAATCAAGTCTTGATGCAATCGTAACGAAATTAAATGATGATCGTATTTCAACTGAATGAACGATAGGTGAACCAGAAAGCCCTCGGCGGCACAGGGTATACCATGCGATCTGTGAATAGGTATAAGTATTGGATTTGGAAAATTATCAATTCCGGATAGAATCATCAGTGTACGTTGACTGCAAACTTTTATTATCTTTTTACAACGTGACACATATTAAGAATCTTTGAAAACTACTTTGGATGCTCGAATTCATGTTATCTTTGACGGGGGGGAATAAGAAAAAGAGAAGAATCGCTATTGAAACAGCTTTCCGGGAAAATAAAAAAATAAAATAAAAAAAATCGACTGTAAGAATGAAAGTTGGCAGACGCAGCTGTTTCTCATTGGGTGATAAGAGACAAAAAAGTAGAAGCAAAAGATGCCAACGGTACGTGGTGTTCTCAAGCGGTCACCCGTAGTCCAGTCAATCTAGACTTTTTTCTTTACATGATGTATAGAAAATTTCTTCTCAGCGCATGAAAGTTACACCAATCGATAGATGAAGGTCCCCTCGTGACTATATCAAAATGTATCCTCGCCAATTTCAGGGCGAGATTAGTAATTAATGAACAACAATCGGAAATTTGTGGCCCACCGACTTTCGCCGGCCCTTGCTCGAATGTTACTGAGTAAATGAAGGAAATGAAATTACCAATTTGTAGCGCCGGTAAATTGATATCAGATTCAACTGAAAAGTATGGGAAAAGATGCATTGTTAATTTACTATAATTATTTTAAGTGATTCCTGAGCGTTTTCCGACAAGGTGTCAGCTGATCGTTCCGTCGTTCCCATGGCGTCTGCGGCTGGGTCACGTGACACGCAGCGTAGCGGTGTGTGGTTCGAATTGAATTTACCGCGCGCGTTGCGGGTCACGTGACCGAGGTACTGACACCATGGGAACGACGGAACGATCAGCTGACACCTTGTCGCAAAACGCTCAGGAATCACTTAAAATAATCATAGTAAATTAACAATGCATCTTTTCCCATAATTTTTAGTTGAATCTGATAGCAATTTACCGGCGCTACAAATTGGTAATTTCCTTTCCTTCATTGACTCCGTAGCATTCGAGCAAGGGCCGGCGAAAGTCGGTTGGCCGCGAATTTCCGATTGTTTTTCATTAATTACTAATCTCGCCCTGAAATTGGCGAGGATACATTTTGATATAGTCATGAGGGGAACTTTATCTATCGTTTGGTGTAACTTTCATGCCCTGAGAAGAAATTTCCTATGCAAAGTCGAGAACCGGTGCGTTCAACATGGTATGGTCGTTGACGAATGTCATGAATCTCTCTTTCCTGGAATAGGACCAGAAAAGGTCGAAGGCAGTTACAAATAATTGTATTTTGAAAAAAAAAAAACGAACGCTCCGTCGGTTTTAGGAACGATTATTTATAGTTTCATTCGGATGAAGATGATCAAAATACCATTGAAAGTTGAAATAACAAACTTGTTGAACGTAAATTTACAAGACCCTCAAAAAATGCAAACCCTCTTTATCATGAACATTTAAAATCTGTACCAACTTTTCCTGTAGAATAAAACTTTTTTTTTTAATTTTGAAAATATGTGACCATATTCCTCGAATAAAATGCTGGGGATGATCGATTTTTTTAGGATCGATTGCATCTTTGTTCGAGAGAGATAACTAAAGCCGAGGAAGTGACGCAGCTAGCCTGCTGGTCTGATGGTAAGACGCGCCTGTGGGTCGTGATCTAGGAAGAACTCTCGTAAATACCGAGCCTTTCTGACGAAGTGAAACAAATGAATAGGTTCAGGTTTGTTTGATTTCGTCAGAAAGGCTCAATAGGTCGGTGACGTTTCAGCCTGATTCAGGATAACAGGAAGACGCCCCGGCCCTGCAGGGAGAATAACCGCCTTATATCCACCGCTGGGCTCATAATGAGTCACCACAAGGCTACTTTGCAGATACAGTAGGTATGTACAGAAAAATGGCAATTTCATTCGCTCTTTTTTCAGCAGAATGTATCAATTCATGACTGCCGGGAAAAAAAATCGACAAACGCATTTATACGTGTCGTCTTTTCCATATATCTCTTGGATTCATTTCGACCTTTTCTGGTCCAATTCCAGGAACGAAAGGTTAGAGACATTCGTCAACGACCATACCATGTTGAACGCACCGGTTCTCGTCCAGTGTGATCAGTACGGGCGTTCATATTGTTAGGAAAAGTTTTGATAGGCCAACTATTAGTGAAAAAGTTGAAAACGGGGGTCCCACCCCCCTACCTCAGATGCACAAGGTGCAAAAAAAACCGATGAAGGTCGCTCCGCAGCGATACAAACCCATCGGAGCTGCTAAACGAAAAATCGCAGACCTATCAGCCGAAGCAATATCGCCCTCAGATATTGACAATACAGTAGAAGTTGATACTGACAAGTCGCAAACCGACGCTACATTGACCAAAGATATAACACCTAAACAGGGGATTGCACCGCGCTCGCTCCAACCGTTCGGAAATAAAAAGGCGCCGCCAGAAAAGCGCGCTAAGAACGTAAGATACTCACCTCAACCGAACCTAGTTACTAGAAAAAAACAAAACCCCAATGACAAGCAAGGATCAGAATTAGTAGTGGATCTAACTAAACAACAGCCCCTAACTCTAGTGTCCCCAGTACACAAAAAACAAGACCCAGGGACAGAAGCTGACATGAACCCAACGGCAGAGGTATCACAAGATACTAATATAACTAAGCATCACCATGCCACGCAGTCGGCGAGTGATGAGAATAACGCATCTGCCGATCTGCAGAAAAAACTGGACAGAGCCCTACAGGAGATCGAAGATCTGAAAAAAACTAACGAGAGTTTAGCGGCAATAATATCCGACTGGAAAAGCAGTTCGATTGCAGGCGAGTCAGCCACGTCGGCCGCAAACAGAGCTGGCATGATAGAGGAATCTAACATAAATACCAGCAAAAACCAAAATCCAGCGAGTTTGTCATCAAACACCTGGCCAGCGCTATCTCAAGGCCGCAAGCCATCATCGGGAGCCGCGAGGCACACAGACGATCGCCACCCAGGCGAGACACGCAATTCGACAACGCAACCTTTGGACCACCAGACGAATGACGATGACAACACACCGGATCAAAGACAGAAAAAAAAATTCAAACCACCTCCAATCATTGCACTGAATCAATCAGCGTTAGTAATCGCAAACTTCATGTCCGGTACGATGGGGAGCAACAACTACCAAATAAAACGAGTAAGACACAACAAGCATATCATTTTTGTAGAGACCTTAAGCGACTACAAACAAACTTGTGAGAAGATGAGGGAGAGAAAATGAGACTTTTTTACGTTTACACCAAGTGAAGAAAAAACTAAAACATTCGTCCTCAAAGGCATCGACGGGGGTTTCGCAGCCTCCGATATTCTAGAAGAACTAAAAGCTTTAAGGGAGGAAGACCTGGAATTCCTAGATGTGTCAAACTTCACGACGTTAAACGCAAAAAAACTAAATCGAGTACTTCCGATGTTCTTGGTTAAAGTACACTGAAAGAAAGTGAGCGCATTGATCGCGGGGTTTAACCGCACTGATTACTGTTAAAAAAAAAAATTTCCAACTGAACGTACTCTTTACTGTTGGCACAGTAGAGACAACGGGGCCCACCGTAAATATTACTGTTTACAACGTACTCAGTACGGTGAATAACCGTGGTCAGCCATACGTAAACATTACTGCTAGTAAGGGTAATGTACACGGGGGCCACAGTTCTGTCTACCTTTTTTCACCGCACTGAGTACGGTCAAAAATCTGAATCTTTGCGGTGACTCTCTGCATTGGTTCCCGTGAGAGGCCGCCACAAGCGCGCTGAATCACATGTCTCAATCGGTTACATCAGCTGATCTTGGCTCGGTAGATCGGTATAACGCTTGGCGTTTCGCAATATTAATTACAAAACAGAATAAAATAATGCAAAAATAAACCTCCAAACCATTGTTATAATTCGTGATTTAAAATTTGATTCCCTTGGAATATATTATAGCTGACAAAAATATAAGGGCGAATAAAATGTTAAGTGCGATAAAAAAGGCTGGCCTTTACATTATACAAAGCGTATTCAAGCAGAGTCAAAGTACCAGAAAATGATCATTCTTGTCGTTTTTGTGTCCTCATCACATTAGAGATAATATTTGATCCCAACATAAAACATTATTCGTTCGTCTTTTTTTTTAATTTTACTAATATTTCATCAACTCAAACTTATAGAAAATAAACCTTAATCGCAACTTATACAATATTGTATGATAATTTTTCTTGATTTCGACCATTAGGGTCATTAACGGCTGTTATTAAGGAGATCAACCGGAACCAATACTGAGAGCCGACGCATAGGTTCCTATTTTTCACCGTACTCAGTACTGTGGACGAAAGCGGACGGAGTACGGTAGATCGGCGTCAACATAACCCTTGCCAACAGTAATGTTCACTGACGAGAGACTGCGCTGATTCACCGCAATGAGTACGGTAGACGGCGCTGTGACTACTGTATTAACAGTAAAGAGTCAGGTGATTCTACGAAAAAAAAATTCCACAGTAACCAGTGCGGTTAGATTTTGTCCGTGTATCTACACGGAAAGAAATCTGTTGCGAATATCGCATGGGACGCTATTGCTATTTTCGCATTGGAGTGTACAATGCGAAAAAGGAACGAGAATATTGCCATTATCGCATGATAACCATGCTACTTTAGCATGAATCGATGCGATTTTAGTATGGAAGTGTCCCATGCGAGAAAGGCATGCACCGATGCGATTATCGCACGAGAGCGATGTGCTGAACGCACGAGAGCGATGCGCTGAACGCACGAGAGCGATGCGCTGAACGCACGAGAGCGATGCGCTGAACGCACGAGAGCGATGCGCTGAACGCACGGTTACCTCCGTACTATAAACGCACGGAGGTCCATGCGAAAAGAGCACGGGTCCCGAGCGTTTCGAAGATTTACGAACTGCGCATGCTCACGGCAACCTATACCTATACCTATATGCTCACGGCAACCTATACCCCTGCCTATACCTATACCTTATATATAGGTATAGGTATAGGTTGCCGTGAGCATGCGCAGTTCGTAAATCTTCGAAACGCTCGGGACCCGTGCTCTTTTCGCATGGACCTCCGTGCGTTTATAGTACGGAGGTAACCGTGCGTTCAGCGCATCGCTCTCGTGCGTTCAGCACATCGCTCTCGTGCGATAATCGCATCGGTGCATGCCTTTCTCGCATGGGACACTTTCATACTAAAATCGCATCGATTCATGCAAAAGTAGTATGAATCGATACGATTTTAGTATGGCACCCCTGTTGCGAATATCGCATGGTACATTCCCATGCGATATTCGCAACAGATTTCTTTTCGTGTAGAATATCGCGCATCAAGCACATGAAAATTGTCTAAATTATTGAGGTATCTTTTAATTTCCAGTTACCAGCCCTGAGATCAGAGCTACTATGATCAGAGTAAGTGATTTATTGGTCAAAGTATCGGCCGAAATCGATGCGATTCTGAAAGCTGCTTTCAAGCTTGCCCAAAGTAAGTTGAAAACAATCGTACCATTATAAATATAATTATCATACTGAGATCTATCGTTTGCTACAAACCAAATTCCAATTAGGCTTTCATAAATTGATCTATTTCCTTAGCCTCCAGTTAGGAAAACGTATTTGATACTCAACATTCTATCCCTGATTCGATCCCTGAGAAAATTCCGAATTGAGTGAAAAAAAAAAATTGAAAAACAATTCGGCCCACGTTTTCCTAAACGGGGGCTGTTTTATGTCACCCACTGGATTTTTGAGAAGTTTCTCAGATTTTTAAAGAGGGACATTCTCAATCAACTTCAAAAATTCATAACAAATTAACGGTTTGTTAAAAAACCAAAAAATAAATTAGGACGCGTTTATTACTGAGTAGAATGTTAGAAAAAAACATGGGATGATTTTGAGATCGTCGGGTTTATTACTGGTCGAATGATTGCAATGCTGACGTGGAAGCTATCGAACCACTTGACTCTTGATTAGTTTTTATTTTACGTTATTCTCACATATACATATAAGTGAGAATAACGTAAAATAAAAACTAATCAAGAGTCAAGTGGTTCGATAGCTTCCACGTCAGCATTGCAATCATTCAGACACACACATCATCAACAGGTGAAAAAAAAACCTGTTTTGTAGATAAACGTAGAAATATTTTTTCCCAACGCATATGTAAAAAATAGGCGGTTTTGGCCGTCTGCTGAAAATGAACAAGAGACGCTGTTTCTCAATGAATTGGGAAATAGAGAATTATTTTTCCACTAGCGAACAAAAACTAGTCCTGCCCACTGGTGAACACAATACACGCAAACCATTTCTTCACTAGTTGAGGAATGGTCTCATTTCGTCACTAGTGGAGAAATGGTTTGCTAGTTTGGTTCATTTACAGCAAACGGCTAAAATCGCCTAATCTTACATATTTATTGGGAAAAATATTATGTGCATCTCGCGGGCAATGACGATTCTGAGTATGTGTGATATCCGAACTCGCCTTCGGCTCGTGCGGCTATATTCACACTTACTCAGAATCGTCATTTTTGCCCACTCGTTGCACAATATACGATTGCATCAAGGAGTGAAATATTCTCGATACAGCAAGGATACAATATTGAATTCTTGATTTCAATTCCAACAGCCAAACTAGTAGGGGAGACCGGGGCTAGTTGTCACACGGGTTAGTTATCACAGTGTCCATATCTCCACCGCTAGATAACAGATCGAACGGTGCTATAGATCAAAGTTGTAGTTCGATGTTTGAAAACTAATGTCGTTTAATTGAATACCGCATCATATTCGGCCTCGCAGTGATCGATAAACTGAAATCGGACCTAAAAAGTAATTATTTTCCATCTTCTGAGATGTTTTTTTCTCATTTTATAGACTGCCTTGAAAAATTTCGCTACACGATATTCGGAAAGGTTATTCTTAACGCTTTCATTTGATGTACATATTGTTGATATTTGAATGACGGGTCAGCAAGATGTGCAAATTTTCAAACAAAATAGCGGGTTGGGGCAGGTTGTCACAAAATTATTGGGGCAAGTTGTCACGTGTGAAAACTCACCCCATTTTGACTCACTTGACCATGGTTCTTTGAGTTGAGGTCAACTTTCTCAAGATTCTCGGAGTCTGGGTGGGATTTCGCATGGTTTGTTGGGTGTTCGGAGTCTAGGTTGACTGTTCCGTGGTTTCCAGGAGAAAATATGATGAAACCCGTTTTCGCCATTTAAAATACTCGGGACAATTTACCCCGGGGTCAGTGACAACTTACCCCGCCTCGGGGCAAGTTGTCGCCCTCCGCGAATTTTTTCGAAAATTCGAAAAAACCTACTCAGACTTGCTTTAGAATAACCAAAAATTTTCTGTAGGTGCGCGAAGGATGTATCTACAATACCCCATCTCAAGATTTGCGAAAAAAAAATTTGGAAAAATTCTAAAAATCAGAGAGTAAAAAGTGTGACAACTAGCCCCGGTCTACCCCGGTCCCCTACTCATGGACGTAAATCGAAAGCAATCAGTTTTTCAAGTATTCTGTCTCGAAATATTTAACAGTATACTTATTTTGCAGCAATTATTCTGCAGACTTATCGAATCGTTATGCCTACATTTAAGTATCACAGGAAGTAAAATTTAAAACCGTAAAATGGTACTGAAGTGGAAAATCGACCATTCGTCGAACTTATGGGGTATTCCATGCGAAGCGGGACAGGTTTCGGCCGAGGGTCGGCGAATTTGACGTTCGTCTAGAATCTCGTTCCTTACTACCTTGCAACGAGTTTTCCGGAGTTTGAGACCCTGATCGGTTTTTGATTTCCCGTGAGGCGCGATTAAAGGAATTTTCTTAGGGTCTGTTCGATTTACTTGAAAATTTTACTGAACATAGTTGAAGGTGTCACAAGAAGGTAGTAAAATTTTGAGCCACCCTTTTTTTTCGTTCGCCAGCAATAAATTATTGAAAATATTTTTGGAAACAAAAAAATTATTCCTTGTCAACGGGGCTATTTCTGAACTATATAGTATCAAGGTATATTTGGCGTACGTAATTCATTTCAATAAAGTCCGGGTAACGAAAAATTGTATTGTTGGTAAACAAAATTATTCAATAATTTATTGCCGACGAAGAAAAAAAGGGGGGGCTGAAAATTTTACCATAATTTTGTGATACCTTTAACTATGTTCAGTAAAATTTTCAAGCAAATCGAGTAGACCCTAAGAAAATTCCTTCAATCGCGCCTCACGGACAATCAAAAACCGATCAGGGTCTAAAACTCCGGAAAACTCGTTGCAAGGTAGTAAGAAACGAGATCCTGGACGGACGTCAAATTCGCCGATCCTCGGCCGAAACCTGTCCCGCTTCGCATGGGATACCCCTTATGTATATCAAGAGCAATCAACTTTTGAAGTGTTGTGTCACGAAATATTTAACAACACACTCAACATTTTCTAGCACGTATGTTCTGCAGGTAGTAAGTTTCATTGAATCGTTAAAAATAAAAAGTACGCGTACGTCATCACGATATAGATAAAATGTGTTTTTGAACGTTGCTGTTTGCAGAACCATTTAATATTTATTTCTATAAAAATCTTGATAAGCGAGTAAACAAAATATTAAAAACTTATACCACTAAAGGGACTTGGAGGGAATAGAATATAACACATCGATATCAAGTGAATTAAGGAGATCAGTAAGCAATAAATGTATATTTTCTTCTTTCCCTACGTCATCAACAAGATCAAATCTATGCCCCTACTTCATTCATTCATCCATTCATCCATTCATGCAATACCAATAAAATCATTTCGAAGATTAGTTTAAAATTGTAAATAGTTCGTGTATAAGTTAAAGTTTGTATATAAGGTCGATTCTCTTCGGTTAAAATCCGTTGAATTGTTGAAATAGCCTCTCTCTCTCTCACATGTTAATTATTAGTTTCAAATTCATAGGTTTGCGTTTACGTCGATGAAATTTCCAAGATCAAGAACTTATCTTGATCAGCCTTTGGTACGTCGATTTCGCCTGACTTCTCATCTCTGTCCAGTACACAGATGTTACGTGTGTTTATCTTCTATTTCTTGTCTTTCGAGAAACTGGAGGCATTCCAGCACCGATGTTCGCTGAGGAGTTCTTGCTGACTTTATGTGTTCAGATTACGTTACGATGATAATTTGATAAAGTTCTTCTTGGGATTGAATTTTGAACTGGACGATCGAATTCAACACATCTTGTGTCGTGGACGGTTGAGAGAGAAGAGACTGTTGAGCGGACGGATATCGGCGATTACCCATAATCCGTAAAGTCGTTCGTTGCTCTAGTCTACTATTCCGCTAGTATCTAGGGTCACGTTGGGCGGGATATTCGAACCGTTACACATTTTATGCTCTACATTTTATGTTCAAACCATTTTCAACATGTCAGGTTCCACTCGATTCGTCAAGTATTGTCATGATATCCAGATTTTTGTTTCAGGAGTCGATCCAACCGAGGCTGCCATCAAGGGTGAGTTAAAGATACAGAGATTTTCGATAATGACAGATATTCACTTGTTGTTCGAATTTAGCTCAAGCGAGTCGAGCATCGCGGAATGACGACTTAATCACAGTCCACTTCACTTAAATTTCAGATGCCGTGACAAGTGTCAACGCCCAACTGTCAGTACTTGTGGATGGTGTTAAACAGATGTCCGTCAGTAAGTTCAAAACAATGTCACCCAATGAAGATTTCAAGTCATAGCTACTAAGACATGCGTCAAATATTGACAAACTACAATAGTGTCATGATGTACCTATTTTGTTTTCAGTTAGCGGTTCCCAGCTGACCTACGCAAACGCTGGTAAGTGATGAGTGGATACACTTACTTGACCAATTTATACGTCTACCAAAACGCTCAAATTATGTTTGTCTCTATTTTCATTTCAGATCCATTAATTAGAACCGGATCCATTCTCGCAAGCACTGTACCTCATATCCGAAGCGGTCGCGGGGGTGAGTTGGAGACGACTTTACCCGTTAAAAATCGCGTGTCTAATGACATAAGGATGTCAGCGCCATTATGCGACGTTTTGCTGTTTATAATGGCATAAAGTCGTATAATTTTTTTTTCACGCCAATCGCTCTGAAAACGTTCGAAACGTATAGAGATCAATTGAAATTACGAGATCGAAAAATGCAAGTGCAATACGTCGTAAGTTGGGCGAATACGATCTTCTTTTAATTGCGATTTCTTTTATCGAATTTTTCGAAGCGACGTCGATTTCGATTTTTCTTTGCGTTTTACGAGTTTTTACAACTATTTGAAAAAATCATTGAAAATTATGAAAAAAAATGGCGCTCACGACGTTTTGCCTCTACGATGTTTTTTATTTTTCCTTAAAAATTGTATGTATGTACGTATGTATGTTTATTCACCCATGGGACAAGTCCCCTAGGGTGTGCAGCAAACTTGAAAGAGAAGAAACATTACAATGCAAAAAATAAAATAAAAAAATTTAAATCATAACTAAATAATAATAATAAACTAAAGTACAATAAATAAATTGAAAATAATAATATAATATAACATAAGAAAAGCAGCGCCGTAAAAGCAAGCAAGTAGGTAAGAAAATCACAAACGGAACAAAAGAAAACGACTTAACAGTTAGGAAAGGGCATCAAACGCTCGTCGCTCCAGCTCAAGGAGATGAGCATAAAGCTTGCACCGGAAAACGGGCAAGGAGGTAGCGGAGACTACCCCATGGGGAAGAGAATTCCAGAAATGACAAGCCGTCACAATAAATGATCCCTCAAAAGAGGAACTGCGGTATCTAGGAACGCAAAGTAAGTGCGGCTGAAGTGAAGATCTCGTGACACGACTCGCCACGGCACGCAGGAACTGGAGCGACTGACTGCGCCAAATAAGCAGGACGCCCACTGGAGAGGGTGCACAACAAAGCAAACAAAGCGCACACACGCATTTTCTAATCTCTGCAGCTTAATGTCAAGTGTAGCAGGTAAATCATTATAAACAGCACAACAATAATCAAGGTGCGGGAAGATGAGGGCCGTAACAAGCCACTTGCGAAGCGAGGGCGAAAACGAATCCCTGCAAGTCTTGAGCTGGTGCAGTATCATGCTGACCTTCCCCGAGACAGAGGCGACATAATCACTCCAACTCAGTTTAGAGTTAAGCATAACGCCAAGATCACGGGCACACGAAGCAAATTGGATTGGGCAACCGTTAAGCACAATCTGGGGTAGAGATGAGACGCCACACCCGCCCAGGAGGCGGGAACTACCGACCAGCAAGACCTTGGTTTTATTGAGATTGAGCGACAAGGAGTTAACATCCGCCCAAGCCGCAATAGCACCAACATCTTCAGAAATACGACGGAGGCCCTCATCTAACGCCGAGGGAGCAAAGGAAAGGTAAATCTGCAAATCGTCCGCATAAAAAAGGTGCTGGGCGTTACGAATGGATAGCGGGAGATGATTCACAAAGATGGTGAAGAGGAGGGGACCGAGGACGGAGCCCTGAGGGACCCCAACATCAATATCAGTCCAGGGAGAAAGTACGCCATGCGGGCCACGAACTGCTTGCGAACGACCAGTGAGGTAAGAAAGGAACCAGTTGCAGACAGAGGCGGAGCATCCCACCGACCTCAACTTATTAAGTAATAAAGTGTAGAAATTAGCATTATTTTTCTTAATAAATATGTATTCGCTTATAAAAACAATTAACTGACAGAAAAAGTTCCACATTCCGAACAACTGGTCAGTCATCGTGATACATTCGACTACATACAACTTTATTCATTGTCACCAGAACAATCTGAATCACAGTCAGTGAATTCAACTGACGACCCATTGCCCGAGCTCCCTGCATTTGATGAGACGGTTGGTGCAGTTAATAACTGGATTGCTTCTGGTAGCAACAATCTCATTTTCTTACCAGGTAATTTTCGCAGGCTAGAAATGTATGGATCGGACGTTAATAGTAGGCGTGAAAAAACGTCTTCCATGGTTTTTGTTCGGGAAAATTTTCGTGAAAAATTTTCTCTATTCTGCTTTATGTATTTATTGGTGGACCCTTGGGCGTCTTCGGACATTTGTCCAATCAGTAATATTGCAGACTTTATAATCGCTGCGCCATGAATCAAAATTTTATGCATTGAAATCGGCATATGAAACCACGGATATAAATTCACGTAGTCGCGAGCTGTCTGCACGGCATAATCTTGAAATCTGATTATATCAATCTCATGGCCACTCGAAAGTGTTTGCAATAAAACGTGAAATTGTTTGATCAGATCTTCATTTACCCCTGTGATCGAAGCAGAAGCGGTTCAATCTTCAAAAAACCGTCGAGCAGTATTCCCGTCATTGGAGCTACCAAAACCGGGCTTTGGTTGATCAACTATGAGACCTGATCGTATGCGGAAACCTTTTTGTATACTTGCTTTCCAGTTTTTTACAATTTCTTTATCATTTGCAGTACGCGCTTGCCACTGTTCAATTTAAAGTTTATACCCTACATGCAAACAACTTTCGAAGAAGCGAATCCACGCATGCAGAGTCGATAACCCGAACTGTACGTAATCTTCATTGATTTTTCTTTTCAACATCGCATCGATATCGTTGAAACTTTTGAAGTTGCTTGACATAAATAGCAACGTTCAGGAGAAGCATTGCTCGTGATCTCATTGCAAACTTTACCATCTATCATGATGAATGCAAGTTTGAAAGAAACGATTATGTCTTTTCCGTCAATGACAGTTTTGTAAGGCACAAGGTTAGTTTCCTGCTGTTTTATAAACTCCATTTCGCTCACCGTGGCTTCAGTATTTTCATGCAAAAATTGAATTCTAATTGGCCGACAAAAACGGGTAGACGATGGCCTTGGATTTTTCCATACAACAAGGGTATTTTTTGTTTCTTGATCAACTGATATCAACTGCAATGGAACAAGTGACGTGAAGAATATGTTAGCATCAGACTTGCTTCCATCATCATCGGTGTATCTTTGTTTACATGCATTTTGACCAGAAGTGCCATCGCAACCCCACCTACAAATTAAATTCAAGTTGCGAACACTATCTTTACATAAACTTCTAATAACTTCGTCTTGAAGCAACAAGATTCTCTGAATTGTGTGATCCAGCAAAGACTGTGCAGTTTCACTTCAGCACTACATTCTGTAACGGTAATGTCTGATCTCGGTGGATAACATTGAAGCTTCGCTTGATGTATTATATTATACGACGCAAATAACTTGGAGCGCTGTTGTTTGGCTGAATTCCGAAGCTTCTGATAGTCAGATTTTGACATATTGAGTTCAACTACAAGCGATAGGGCTTTATCAGGAGTATAAGGAATTTCTGCAATTGATTCCAAAGATTCTCTATACTTTTTAGCTCTTGATGGGCTTCCCAGCGTCAACATCTTGAACAACTTTTGCGGCATCAGATCTACCAGCTGCTCGGAGGCTCATTTGAGCCGCATAAGAGTCATTCCACGTCAAACCGGACAAAAACGGGTGATTTTTGACCTCGATGTTTTCGATTCAGGTCTCGATTTTTTTACAGATTCTTTGGATCAAATAAAAGAATCAAACAATTCTTATTTTATTTTTATCGCCCCTAGTTTAGAAGTTATACGGGGTTGAAATTTCGGAAAAACGGCAAAAAATCGAAAACACGCCCTCCTTCAAGTGCCTATATCTTCGGTTCTATTTATTCTACAGACTTTTGTAAAAACGCATTTTGAAGCTCTTGAATGACGCTTTCGTTGCATATTCATCTCATTCCGGCATAATCGATGATTTCATTTGTTATAAACAATTATATTATTCAAACGTGTTTTTCGAGGTGAAGGCCCCCACCTAAAATTCTAAAAAAATATGAGCGTATTCCTTGATCAATTCTCTACAAAATTGCGAAATAAAATTCATGGAGACTCATTGGACTATATTTGAAAACGATTGATTTACAAGCGGCGGCGCGCGTCGCCGCTCGGAGGCCTGGCTCGGGTGAGCGTAACCAGCGTAAGGGAGAAACGGTGGACACGGAGATCTATGTTAAAAAAATTTACCACATGAGAAAACAATTTATTTCATATCAGTTTATTAATCATCCAACTAACAATAAGTGAATCGTAATTCTAAATCTTACATGAAGATCCCCTAGCGTATCTATATTATATAAAGGAACAATTAGATTATATTATACCTGGATGTCGTTATATTAGCTTACAATTAGTAGTTTATTTAGAAACAACGGCCTGTACTGATTCGGGGGCATCTGAGTATCTCTTAGCTATTACTTTATTCCTTGTTAGTGGCAAAATACAGTGAAATTTGAGTGTACCCGGAAGTGATTTAGCTTTTTCGAAACGAGCTTGCAATGCAGCTGCTTCTTTTTGATAATCATCTTTAGTGAAAAATTCTAAATTGATATTTTTTGAATTTTGGTTATTCTGCGCCCATGAAAAAAATTTTTGTGGTGTATTGATTGGATCCTGCAAGGGTTCTAGACTTGCTTTGGCTGCTAATCTTTTCAGGGCACCTCCCAAGCCATCACAAGGCCCCTTTCCATGCGAGGTAGCGAAGAAGTGCCACTCGGCACCAACTCCAAAGTCCTCTAGATGACGACACACGTTCAAAAAATTCTTTTTGTTGTTATATTGCGCACTCGCTCCGTCGGAGAAGTAAATGATTTTCGTCACATCTTCAATTTCTCGTTTCAAAAAGTCCACAAAACTTCTTTGAAATAGATGGACGGCGATAGTGTCATGTTTCAGACACTCTAAAATCGCAATATAATTTTTGTGTTTTATTGTGTCGTCTTCGTTGTAGTACGCCACAAAAGGATGTAACGTTACTTGGTCGTTATTCCAATGGACACCCTGAACCGCGTCTTGAATCACGAACGCATAATTTTCTGCAAAATCGCTTACTACTAAGCATTCCCCTGGTTTCAATTGCTCCTTTCTTTCGGAAAAATACGCAGACTGTTGCTGAGCGATGAATGCATGCGTGACCAGCCCGTCTAGTAGTCCCTGAAGTTTTATCAAGAATTCGTCGACAGCAGCTTGACTTGTGTCCAAATTTGTGCGATCTACCGACGCCCACTGCCTGTACGTCACGATATCTATCAATTCGTCTTCGAACAACTCCTCCAGCTGATTCACTAAATTTTCTGTCCCCGGGCAACTTGGACATTGCTTCAAGTGACAATCGGTGGATGGTGGGTTACACATCATTCGCGCCAAACAATCTTTGTAATTGTTTATCGGCTGAGACGTGTTGGCTGTCAGCTGTGGTATCCTTGCCCCGTCCAACATTAACTTCACATTTTCATGGCTTGCACAAACGCAAACGAAATGGGTTCCGCCAGCTCCAGGAAGTACACAGTGCTTCGGTCTTAGTCCGCAAAATTTTGAAAATCCGACGTTTAGATGTGGATACTTTTCTTTAAAGAGATGGTACGTTTCCTGCAAATTACTGAGTATCAATCGTTTCTGTTTGTGGATTTTTTCTCCATTCTCCCGAACCGAGACATAGTTCTTTTTTCCCGGCATTACACGACTCATCAGATCGGAAGTATAAAAATCCACGACACACTTCTCTGTCACTGGATTCAATTTCTTGCCGATCTTCCCATTGGGGCTGGATAGAATCCCGTGTTCCTGTGCCGTTTTTTTAGCGACAGTAATCATGTGTTTCGAGGCATTAAAATTCTCCTGAATTTTTTGAAACGACCAATCCTCAAATATTGTTAAAATTGTGATATTTTTGTTCCGATCATCGGTAGTATGGAACGCCACCTTCAGTTTGTCAATGATTGTGGATTATTCGTCCTCGGCCCCCTGCTCAACATCTTCTTCGACATGAAATACCCGTGAGGCCAGTGTTTCTTGCAGCTTTTTGAGCTTCTCATGAGGATATTTCTTCAGTGCCAACTTCCGTTTATTAATGGTTGATTCGCCCAATCCAACTAGGCTCTCGTTCAATGTAGAAATATCTACCAATTTCTTGGTTGGCGTTGAGTCCTCTTCACATTCCGACGATTTCACTGCACTCGTACTGGGTTTTGGGTCCTCGTTAAGCGAAGAACTGTCACTGGATTCAGTGATTTCGGGCATTTTTGCAAGTCGTAACCGGCAGATGTCACAAATCTTCAGTCCCATCGATGTCGAATCTGCTCTCCGATTTAATTTTCGAAGCATCGTCGGAAGCACCGGTCTCAGATTTTTCGGAGACTTTTTCCCGTGTTTCTCCAAGTTAAACGGGTTGAAGCAATGTTTTATTGTAGACATAACGCAATAAAGCCACGCACTCGCAAAATAAGCAATCCCAAACCAAAACACTTGGAGACTGAGTGTTGAGTTGTTGACTGAACAAGTTTTGAAAGGATACTGAAGTAGGTACTTGCGGACAGTAATGAACAACGACTAATCGTAGGACACCATGGAAGGGATGACCGAGGGTTAGGCCTTTTGTTTAGAGCTACCTGGAAACGATGAGAAACTACCTGAACACGAGGACAACAGGTAAAGTCACAATGAATGGTAGGACGCACTTCGCAGAAAACCTTCGGAATTTACCGATGGCTCATTTTTCCGAACCCTATGACATTTTCTGTATTATAATAATGAGAATTTCCATAAATTCGGAACAATGAACCATCCTTGAAAAATGTTAGGATATTCAAGTAGCATTCTGTAACCTGAGTTTGATTCTGCGTAATATCGATGCGAACCACGCCGCATAGCTCCGGCGCACACTGTCAGCGCGCGCCGCCGCTTGTAAATAAATCGTTTCTAAATATAGTCCAATGAGTCTCCATGAATTTTATTTCGCAATTTTGTAGAGAATTGATCAAGGAATACGCTCATATTTTTTTTAGAATTTTAGGTGGGGGCCTTCACCTCGAAAAACACGTTTGAATAATATAATTGTTTATAACAAATGAAATCATCGATTATGCCAGAATGAGATAAATATGTAACGAAAGCGTCATTCAAGAGCTTCAAAATGCGTTTCTACAAAAGTCTGTAGGATAAATAGAACCGAAGATATAGGCACTTGAAGGAGGGCGTGTTTTCGATTTTTTGCCGTTTTTCCGATATTTCAACCCCGTGTAACTTCTAAACTAGGGGCGATAAAAATAAAATAAAAATTGTTTGATGCATTTATTTGATCCAAAGAATCTGTAAAAAAATCGAGACCTGAATCGGAAACATCGAGGTCAAAAACCTGTCCGGTTTGACGTGGAATGACTCATAAGACAGTTCTTCGGTACTTCTAGTTGCACGCAAATCTTCAGTTTTCCTCCGATTTGTGCGCACACTAGCTTCAGCAAATCCTAAAGACCGACCGACCCATGCTGCTGGACTGCGTTGAAGCTTCTTGGATTTTTTCCAGGGGAACAAACACACTGAGCCATGTTGCCAATTTTGTCGAAAAATCTGTCTTCATGCCTCGAAACTTGCTTCCACGTTTCGATAAATTGGGACAATAATTCGCGTATTGCAAGTTTTGCGTCATCCGACAGAGTGAAAGGTCGCTGTAGTTTCTCCGACATGAAGTTATCAATTTCCAGGTATGCTGAAGCTGCACCACGATTTAAATCATTTTTCATGTGTGCGAAAATATCTTTTCTCGTTAATCCAGGTACTGCGGGATCATCGTCGGCAGATTCTAAAATGTCAAAGAATAAAGCATATGAATAAGTAAATACCCTACTGAAGATTTGCAGGTGGAAATCTGTGGATAAACCTATATGGTCTTTCTATAGGAATTTGGAAGCGGAAATCCACCGGATTCTATGGATTTTAACATGGATTTATATAAATATCCGGTTCTTTGAATTATGGCGTTTTGAATTATATTTTGAATATCCACCTGCATATTTTCAATACACATAGGAGTTTACCTGGATATTTATGGCAATCCATGTCGAAATTCATATAATCCAGTAGATTTCCAGTTCGAAATTCCTATAGGAAAACCATATACCGAGCCTTTCTGACGAAACTAAACAAACCCTCTCTCTCCCTCTCCCAGGTATGCCTAACGCAGGCCTGTGGAAGGGAAAGGGTTTGTTTAGTTTCGACAGAAAAGCTCAGTAGGTTCATCCATAGATTTCCACCTGGAAATTTTCAGTAGGGTACATATTCAGCCTTACTCACTATTACTCATTCCACAATATTATAGATGACTATAATATTTTGAAATGCTATGAAAACCACAAAAATTAAAAAAAGAACCCGCATTTTTTATCATCGATTTCGATTGGACACTCCAAAATATACATTTTTTCAAAGGTTATTTTTCGCTAAGATTCTGGGCTTTTTGAGAGAGGCCTAGCAGAAAGTGACTTGATACAAATATTTCAATTTGGCAGCGTGAAATCTAAATCCGCTATAAAAACTGAGGGTAATGATAAATAAAAATCTTTTCGGGCCTCACTGGGCCCACATCGTGAGTACACCCCTCAAGAGATAATTTGAAACCATACAACTTTTATCTGAATCACTTCTCCGTATTTCATGTTTCAACTGTTCAAAATCGAGAAAAATGCATTTTTCATCACAAAACCTTGTACCAATAGCGGTTGCGCAGTGATGCACAATTTTTTTTTTGCTGTTTCCATTGAACAATAGAATAATCTACAACCTAGAATAAGCCCGGCCGCTTTACAACGTTTTACAATTCAACTTTTCTCTACGTGTTTACAATTTTCAGTAGCAATTCTACGTTGATTTTCGAAAAAATCATTCGTTGACTGATATCACATACATTATTATTACAAGTTTTTTTTATTGCATGATGATATTCTACTTACTTTCCCCCTTTCGGATCCATTCTGAAAATCGTCAATCGGTTTATTTTTCTGCAACGGGCGACGTTTTCAAGAGCGCACTGAAAATTAGGCACAGGGCGCGACGCGTCTGCGTCGAGCGAAGGGCACTTTTGAACTGGGACACAATAGCAGGTATAAAGGATCTTCGCCTCTCGAGTCTGGAACTCGACCATCGGACTATTACTATATCTAACCCACCATTGCAGATTCCCGAAATCGATACTTTATGTTTAGACTTTTCGCCGTCAATTTCGTCCCACTGTGTGTCGGGCGTGAGGGCAGCCGGTATAACACTACAACGAGCCTTAGTTAAGCCAAGGCGACGAAACTCGCGCCAAATGGAGCCGCTATCATGTAGGGACGCGAAGCAAATCTCGAAGTACTTGGCTTTCGCGGTTCGAATTAAATCCTGCACCCGGTTACGAAGATATTTATAATCAGCATACCGTTCAGGACACCTGATTCTCCGAAAAACCTTGAAGCTGCGGTTCCTACACCGCATAAGTTCCCTAAGGTCAGAGTCCAGCCACGGCGCAGGGGGACGAGAAACTGACCTAGTCTGGACAGGAGCAAGAGCATTTAGGACAGCAAGAATATGGGAGTTGAAGATAGCGAGCTTGTCCTCAACAGAAACCGACTCAGAAAACAGTGGAGCCCAGTCTAGCGAAGACAGGGCATGAGTAAAGGCATCAGGATCAACGGAATTTAATTTACGGAAAGAAATTAGATTGGAAGCAGGACGAGGCAACCCTGAGCCTATACTTAATAAAGATACGCTCGTGGCCTGAAAGAAAGGGAACTTCCGACTGGCCGCTAAAAACTAATTTATCAGAATCATCAATAAGACAGAGAAAGATGATAAGAAAGGTCAAGCCAAGTGTGCGTATTAGAGGTGTGATGAGTCGGATGAAACGGAACAATGAAAATGCTGTAGCATTCCGCAAAATCAAAAATACATATGACGGGCATCAGCAAAAGACGAACAGAGGTCCGAATTGAAATCACTCATTATGATGAAGTTACTGTAGGAGGCGGAATGCAACAGAAATACCTCCTCGAAGTCGCACAAGTGGCCAATTTTAGGAGGTCGATATACAACTGCAAAAAGAACTTTAGAAGCATAAGGGGTTTTGAGGACCTCGTGACCACAGCGAAATTGCGAGCTCAGCGCCTCTCGCGCGAAGCTTCTGAACTGCACCAGCAACTACGTCTATAGTAAACTTTACATGTCCGTGGTTACGTGTGGTAGTGATGATGTTACGTGTGGTAGTGACGATGCGAAGCTGTCGCTTCATGATATTCTCGCCGTTTCTCGTCGCGATTATTTTTTAGATCAATTCCAGAGTGACATCACAAGTTTCGTGAAGATCGCAGCCGTCGCGCGCTGGTTCGTTTACCATCGTGTGTCAAGTGGAAATGCCGGAAATGCCATAATACTTTTCTCGTGTCGGTGTATAGGCCATAATGCGGCGACACCTGATTTCTGCTGCTTTTTCGAAATAAATCGTTTATTAATTCGGGTTGCTCTGATTTATCTTCTAGGGACCAGCGCGCGGTGTGTAAAAAAATTAGAAATAATCTAAAACTAATTCTAAGATAATCAGTGACTCCATCGAGACGGGATACGGCGAGAAAATAAAATGCTACTCGATTGGTAAAACAGACGTGACCCTCAAAAGGCCATAAGGAATAGATAATTCGAGAATCAGATACTCGGGCCTGGCACAATACATATTACTAGAAGATGCAACAACATGAGCTTGAATGCTACAATGTACAAATGCAGCAACTCCTCGACCACCCTTGCCCAGTCTATCACAGCGAAACAGGACATAATCCTTGAGCGCAACCGTGGAATCAGAGACGTTGTCTTTAAGAAAAGTTTCAGATAAGGCAATGACGTGGTGAGAGGAGGAAGCGACAAAGAGCCGAAACTCTTCACGGTGTGCAACAAGAGATTGTACATTGGCATGACACATAGATAGGTGGTCGAAGCGGTCCAACGAAGCAGCAGAAGACGAAGACGGCGCAGGATGAACAGGGTCCCCCGAAGGCAGCGGCGAGGAGGAGGTATGAGAAGTATGAGAGGCAGGCAGGACCACTGCCGGTCAAGCGGATCTTGCAGGAAGATCGTCGACACTCGTAATTCGTAAGGGGGGGAAGGCCTCCTCTCTTTTCAAGTAGATGTAGCCACGCTTGATCCAGACGAAACCGTACCCATGCGCTCGAGCGAACTGCTGAGTAGACTTGAAAAGATCCCGCTCCTCAGCCGATAAAGGCTCATTTACAAAGACCTCAGTACTCGCTAGACTCGGATCAACCTCAGTAGCCTTCAGCTGCTTTTTGACGCGCTTTTTTTCAAACCAGACGTTACGCATGCGGACAGACGTGAAGCGAATAATAATTGGCCGAGCACGGGTTTCGCGGCCAGGGAGGCGAAAAACGTCATCGATGTCTGTTGCAGCACAAAGCACCCCAAGGGCGTGAGCTAGCCGTGAGACGAGCTCGTTCGAGGAGACATCAGGAACATCAGAGAGTCCAGCCACGCGCAGCTCATAGTCCCGTCGCTGCCTCTCCAAACGAGTCACCCGGTCACAGGAATGAGACACATCTCTGCGGAGACGACGAGAAGAAGCTACATGCTGTTGGAGAGTATCAACGGCAGCAGCGAGCTCCCCAACACGGGAGTCAGCTGTGTCAGCACGCTGCTCAAGCGCCAGGCAGCGGGCATCAAGCACTACCCCAGCCACCTTAAGCTTCCCAACCTGAAGAACAAGCTCGCGAGACGAGGCAGCCAAATCCTGAAGAGTAGCGGAGAAGCGGGTTAGCTCAGCCTGAACAGCAGACAGACAGCCAAGCTTGTCGGAGATGGCAGCAAGATCACGGGACAGAGAGGCCAAGGAAGCCCTATCAGAGTGATCAAATGCATCACTGCCTCGTGTAACGCTGAGAGAAGTGCCAGCCGTGTCAGAGCATGTTTCCGGAGGCAATGACAACGCAGTCACAAGCGGAGGCCGGAAAGTAAAACTCGAAGTAGCGTCGGAAAGCCGATTTGTGGAATCAGAGGGCATCCCAGAGGCAGAGCTAGGAGCAGCAGCCGCAACAGAAGGGGCTGACGGTAAGGCCGACGTTGTCGTGGTCACAGTAGGAGTAGAAGCAGTGGTAGAAGTCAGGGTGAAAGGCGCATAAGAGTCCATTGTGCCAGTACAGTTACGGACCAGACCGTCAAGACACTGCAGAGTGCGACAATCCCACCGCAAGCCCCGGCGATGAGTGGGCACCTGAGCGGGGCGAGGCGGGGCCACAGTCCAGGTATAGTAACAGAAAGAAATGGCGATAATATCACAGTTCAAAGTCCAGAGCTTAAGTCACAGCTATATACCGGCGGCACAAACACCGACAAGGCAAGCCCGTCACGCTCGACCGAACACACCGATGGCACCAACACCAGAACAAAGGGGCCAGCAAGCAGCAATAGAACAGTCTCAGCAGTAAAAAAACACACGGAAAAACTTGCCCGCAATAGCACCAAACTGAAGAAAATAACAAGGGCTACCGAAAAGCCCAAAACGCGGCAAAAATCGGAAGCATGAGACAGCAGAAACTTGAAAAATTAGCAGAGCAGGATTAACCGTGACTGACCAAGCTCGGTGCGCTGTAATACTCAATGAAAGAACGACGTATCCGCCAAATTTAAGACCTTTGGCACTCAAATTTTTCGATTTCGTAATTTCATCTGATCTATACGTTTTGGCCGTTTTCAGAGCGAATGGTGTGGAAAAAAAAAATTATACGACCTTTTGCCACCAAAATCGCGTTTTTGGCGCTTACGACCTTATGCCATCAGGCACGCGGAATGTTGTTGTGATCTACTTTTCGCCTCACATATCAGGGTGAAGTCGAGGAATCGTTTTTATTGATTCCGATCAAATTTTACCGTAGATCGATCGAGATTTCCTATTTCAATTCTTCATATTTCATTATTTTTCACTCATTGCCGTTATATCATGCGTCAATTGGTGAATTTCTACTTTGTCATGATACACATATTTTATTTTCAGGAGCCGAATCAGCAACGGCTGTCAAATTCGCGGGTAAGTGACACTCATTCGAAAAATACATCAAGCCTAGCTTGCTTTTCATCCAGCTGTTATTAGAACTGAGTGAGAGTCGAAGACGACTTGATCATAACCTCTGCACATTCCAATTTCAGAATTACTCAGGTCAGTAAAAAACAAAGTCATAGCCGATTTGGAAAGGTGTGGAGCGAAATTCGGAAGTGAGTTGAAGACGATTGTGCCCATCCAGAATATTGCGCATCAAGCACTTGAACATTGTCTGAATTATTGAGGTATCTTTCAATTTCCAGAGACCAGCACTGAGATAAGACCTGCTGTAACCGAAATAACTAATTTATTCGACGCAGCAAAGACCGAAATCAATGCGATTTTGAATGCTGCTTACGTGCTTGCCGATAGTAAGTTGAAAACAATCGTACCATTATAGGGTGAACCGTGACCACATCCTGCTGGAAAATGAAAACAAAACCCACGAAGGTTCTTCCGTTATGATCTATAAAGTCTGGGAAAAGTTTTCATTCGAGTATTAAATTTATTTCCTTTCTTTTTTCAAATCGCTTGTCCATTGTAAGGGATGAAAGGCACAGAGGGAGAGAGAGAAAGAAAACTAGTTTTCATTTCACTGGATACGAGTCCCTCGGGATTCTCGAAGACCTGCGGAAGCACGTAGAAAAGATCGTTACGTGCAGTAAAGTTTTTAATTACGTTCATTATCCAGCAATAATTTGCCGATCTCGTAAAGTCAACCCCTATTTTTCTTTTGAGCGACTTTATTATCCCCACCATGGAGATTTTCATACAAAACGAACAGGTGAAGCATTCGAATACCTTTTTTGACATGAAATGAAAGAAGAGGACCAAAACAACTTCCTTATTTGATTAGATTGGATTAGATTAGATTAAGTTTATTATGCCGTGGCCTAAAATAAGCTAAATGGCAAACAAACCTTAATGAATTACAAAAGTATCCAACTAGAAATAAGGAAAAATAGAAAATGATTACAAAATATATACAACAAATCAGTTTTGATACAGTAGGGAAGAACTAAAAAAAAAGTAAGAAACATGCAGACAAAAACAGAAAATATAAACATAGGTATTGTAACAGTACTTTTTCTAGCCTGGGGAAATTTAGCTGTTATAACCAGAAATAAGTATGCTCAAAAAGGCGAAAATTAGCACCGAACGCGAATAACCTCAAAATCTCTGAATAGTCTCGAAATATGAAATCGGATGGGCGCCAGGCACTGCTCAGTGCCAACAAAAATTTGTTTATCAACTTCTATAACTGATATTTCTCTTAATCTCCAATTCTTACGAGAAAGTGACCAATTTTCCACTCAAAACTCGAAACGCTGGCTAAGCTCAGTAGAGAGGGGAACGTGGGGGCGACAAGAATTACACACACTTATTATTCAATTTATAAACAATGGATAACATAACATTTATTTAAAGGTTTCTTTGAAGAGACTATCCAGATCAAAATAACCAACCAAATATCTTCACACGCAAGACTAATATTATCTAAACAACTCCAACTAACGAAAAAAAATATTAATAATCTCGAATTTTGTAACACCTAAAACAATGATAATCCTAATCTTAGGCTCTAATCTAGCTAGAAAATCATAGGAACCTCCAACTACGTAAACGATATTCAAATCCAATAATTGAAAGCAAGAAACCAAAATTTTGAACCAAATAAACCAAAATTCCCGATCAATGAAACTGGATAGACAAAAATACCGTTCACGTGATAAAACTAGATATTCAAAATTCCATATTTAAACTTTTGCCACATAAATTATAACTCAAAGGCAAAATGAGAAACAATTAAAGGTAAAATTCGCAGACTCAACATAAAACATTCACACAGGTGCACATAAATGTTATAATGGATAGCAGGGAATTATTATGGTTAACAATAAAATATCAATGATCAAAAAGAAACACAAACTTTGAG
Organism: Euura lappo; assembly: GCA_018257835.1. NCBI lineage: Eukaryota > Metazoa > Arthropoda > Insecta > Hymenoptera > Tenthredinidae > Euura > Euura lappo. The sequence continues at coordinate 532,134 of JAEUYN010001751.1, forward strand.
TTTGACATGAATCCTAAAACTAGAATACGATATCTCGGCGATAAGCGTGCTCGTAGGCTTTAAGTTATAACATGCGAATTATTACTGGACGAAGGAGGAAAAACATTATGAAAATAAAATTAAAAAAAAAATACAACCTCCAATTAACCGAATAATAAACAAAAAGGAAACGCAAATTATGGATTTGACATGAATCTCAAAACTAGAGTACGATATCTCGGGGATACGCGTGCTCGTAGGCTTTAAGTTATTACATGCAAAATTATTACGCAAATGATACAATAATGCCAAGACACCGCGGTACAAAATGGCATTAAATGTCACGAAATTAATCTCTAATCAAAATGAGGCAACCATATGAGTGCTCTGAGCAATGGTCCCTTTTTTGGGAGATTAAAGACGATAGTGGGTTCTCACCCGGCCGTGGCGTGAACCCCAAACTCAACTTCTGAGATCTTTCGCAAATACGGGAAATATCGTATCCTTTCTAAAAGTATTTAACCACTAAATTAAATAGTTCTGAACGTCTTGTCTCTTTCAACGAAGCTATTGTTCAGAACAAAGGAATTCCCCATCAAATGCCAGGACTCAGAAACGAAACTAGAATTATATTCTCGCAGTCAACCAGAGAAACGCAGCAGCATATCGCGTATTAATTCTCAGCTCGGTTAGCCGCGAAGAAATCGTAAAACTAGAATTCGCACAAGTAACAATTCACGTGTCTCTCAACGTGCATACCCAAGATTGCTACCTGTACCGAATTCGTACACTAGAATTTCCCTACGGTTGACGAGGAATCGCGTCTTTCAGCGAATACACTCACAGGACGCCGACCGTATGGAAACTCGTACGCTAGAATTCTCACAATCTACTAGAAAACGCGTGTCCCTAACGTGAAATCTGGATGATTGACTGCGTAGAATTCGTACGGTTATTTCTCGCAAAAACTCGCAACAACAAAAATAAAACAAAATAAATCTAAAGATAATCTCAGTCTCGACAACGCCGAGATTCTTACATGAGACCATCAGCTTTAAAAATTACCAATCGAAAAGATTCTTCAGCAAAGTTCGTTCCCAACAAGTAATATTCATCTTAAAATTTAAATCAAGAAAATTTCGGCTCTGTGCCACTTCACGGAATCCAGTCAGTTTCAAATCGGGAGAAATAGACCCAATGGTCTAACTACGAATTACGCCATAAACTCAAGGCGTCTAGGCAATGAAAAATTACCCGATCTAAAGCTTTGAGGGAGTCGTGATGGACAGAAGCTTACCTTAAAGATCTCAGAACGACGGCTCAACAACGTAAAATACTTGGAAAACTTGTAACAACTGGAAAGACCCTAAGTTTCTAAATTTAACTTTAAACAATTTCAAAGCGGTACTGGCGTAGTGGAGTCCGGGGTACCCAATGCGGCAGTAGGAGACGGAGACCGTGGACGCAGCAGGACGAGAAGTGATGTTAGACGATTCGGCACCAATAAGGAAAACTCGGTGGGCGGAGTCTTCAAGACGAGAGGGTTGGATCTTTTCAGAATCTTCAAAACACTTGACTTAATGTCCCGCGTAGGACTTCCGGGTGAAACTGCGTCACTATCGTCCTTGGCTAGGAAAATTGATACCCGGGCCGCGATTAATGCAGAAGATAAGCTTTGGCGGCATCGCGTGCGGCGAGTTCAAATACGCCGCGCTTTTACGACGGTGGAACAGCTGTCAGCTGCTGCAAAGTTCCCAGCGATGAGCGGGGGTTGCCGCAAGACAGGCGTGCTTGTTGTTAGGCGGCTGAAGTGAGGATTTAGCCTTGGCATATCCGTTGGACGACGTAGCTTGGCCGCTCAGGTGGGACAGAACCTCGACAGGTGCCCACAATAAGACCCTAGGAACTCTGAACAGGTCTTTCCGCGCTCTTTTCTAGTGACTTTCTCTTCAGGTGTGCGGGGAACTTAGTCAAATAGGCGCGCCGCTTTCCTTTCGCCACGGTGTCGTTAAGTCAAGCGTGGAAGTTGCTGCAACTCGACGGTTCCGAAAACATTGACCCTATAATTCCCCGATGCCGAATCAGTAGCAAAATCGACCCTTGTAGATCTTCTCAGGCTCCGGAACGTAGGCATGACATATGACAAAACAAACAAGAAAAAAAAAGTAGAAAAACATTCTTAAAAGCTAAATATAACCATAATTTTTGGGAAACGAACATTTGCGACTCCTCGTCCTGTTTTCCTGCGTCCACGGCCAGAAAAACGGACAAAAGAATAAAATCACGGGTGGAGGCGTTGGTCTTGTAACAGGCTAGCAATTTGCCGTGTTACAGTATATACAAACGGATAGCGTGATGGTTCAATAGAGACTGGCCAATGACTATGCGCAACTAAGTAAATACCCAGCAAACACAGATTGCAGGGCCATTACTGGTTAGGTGGAGGAACGCCGATACTAAAGGCGCCGAACCGCTGCCGGAAGATTTGTGATGGCCCAGCACCATAGTGTCACAGTGGCCGACAGCCGGGCCACTGAAGGCAAGACCGGTACTGTTGTACCGAACCAGTGATGGCTATGTGACAAATTTGTGCAATCGATTTCATCTTACCTTCGCCGCACCGCAAGAATAACGGTTGCAGTAGCCTGTCAAATTATCGGTATTTAACCAGCACCGGAGTTGGTAAGGCTGCTGTTATCGAACCGTTATCATAGAGTTACGGAAATACGGTACTGCGCCATTACCAATTTTGTGCATGATAAGAATTATCGAATTATTCACATAACCTCAATTTTTCATAATTTTTCAATTTGCCTTCTAGCTTTGTCAACTGAATAGTTTCCTGGACAGTTTTCTTGATATCTCTGTAGACTTGCCACCTTGACTTTTTTTTGAAGGGATATTTACTGTTTTAAGCCATCTTAGCTCGCAACAGGCGAAAATGAACCTCAGTAACACGAAGACTATCTCCGTGCTCAGTAAGCAGACAATTTACCTAAAAGTCGAATCATAACCTCAAAATTCTCTTATCCCTTATCTCTCAGAATGCTCATTATTGAATTTAAGGTTGAATTCCGAGCAAATGTAGTTTAACTAAATACTTTGAGTTACCCGTGGAGGGCATCTTTTCCATTCCCGCTCCTTGAATGCACTAAGTAATTATATTATTCACGGAGGAAGACGCGCCAAGACGCGTGCGAACTACGTCATCAAAATACAGGCGTGCATATGTTGTTGATACGGGTGAAGTGACGGCAACTCGGTTGTGGCAAGTTGCAAAATGCCCTGCAGGAAACCAGTACTTGGTCACCCACATCGTCCCGTCAATGGTTGGATACCGGACAAATTTTACCGAAATACCACTATCTCGCATGTAGTGGCGTAGCAAAGGCTTGCCCATACCATCACATTGCCAGCACTGCCAGTGCTGGGCCATTATGATTTCGGCAGTTCTGTGTTTGCTGGGTACTACGAATATAGCTAAGATTAAAATCCGAATAGAAAAATTGGTAACCTATTTAAGGGCATGCTGGACTCAGTCTTTTCCGTATTTAAAGAAAAATGAAGCCTGATATGAACGGGGGGGTGCTTAATGGGTTCCTTAGACGATTTGTAATCAAATTGGGAGCTGCATGAACGTGTATCTCACCAAAATCGAGTAAAACAAGCCTTTTTTGTGTTGCGAAGCGTGAGACCGTCACTTATTTTCACTCGTATCACCGACTACGTATGTCAAAGGTGGAAACGAATCATTGAGCGACCTCATAAATATAATTCCACTCACATATATCGGAAAATTTGTTCATTTCACTCAACGATGAAGACGAAAAATTGTTTCAAAAAAAAGTCTGTAATTCTCCGTATGAAGCAGTGGCCGCGGCCATGTTGGATCGTTTCGCGTTGCGTGTCGGGCCGGCCAGCGCTCCTTTTTCGACGCGCGGGCGCAACGGGAACCAAGCTTACAGTTGTTGCCAACCTTCGTCTCGCGGTCCTGCGTTTCACGAACCGCCGTTCGTTGTTCAGCACTATGACAGCTGAGCGGGAATTCAAACGGAAATAATTCGGAATAATAATATTTATAACAAATGTATGATATGTATAAGTTGTAAAAATTTGTAAATTAGTCTAATTGTAAGTAGTAATGTATTAGATGAAGTTATGGAGACGGAAGCCATGTAACTCCGAGGGGAACATTAAATAAACATACATAAACATACATAAACATACATAATAGTTATAACAATGCATTGTTGTTGTTGTTATTATTATTATTATCATTATCATTGTCATTATTATTATTGTCATTATTATTATCATTATTATTATTATTATTATTATTATTATTATTATTATTATTATTATTATTGTTATTGTTGTTGTTGTTGTTGTTGTTGTTGTTGTTGTTGTTGTTGTTGTTGTTGTTGTTGTTGTTGTTGTTGTTGTTGTTGTTGTTGTTGTTGTTGTTGTTACTACTATTATTATCACTATTATTATCATTATAATTAAAATTTCCAAAATAATAATCATAACAATTATTATAATAATAATTATTATTATTATCATTCAAAAAAATTTACTCGAAAGTGGTGAAATTTGTGAATGAAAATGAAAACGCATGCGCCATTTTTTTTTTCTACCAACACTCTAAAATACTGTGAAACGCACAGAATAATCAAAATTCCGGATCTTTTGAGAAATTTTCAAGTCTCATCATAAAAAAACTAGACAAGACAGAGGTATAGAGTCGTATACGCCATTTATTATTCAATTTTTTTTATCTCGAAAATGTTGTGAAAATCGGAATTTCAATTTTTTCCGTAATAATAATAATAATAATAATAATAATAATAATAATAATAATAATAATAATAATTTTTTTTTTTTTTTTTAGGGGGTGAAATGCATTTACGCACAGGGGCAACTGCGTGCCCCGAGTGTCGGACTCACGTACGTGTACTACCGACTAAAACACCCCCTGCCGCAGCAGGACACTAGCCTGGAACCGTTTATCACATTACTTCGGGCTAGGCCTTTTTTTCTTTGCCCTTGTAGGCTCACTTCTGTATTGTTATTATTTTCTTCCTCTCTGTCTCTGCTGCTCAGTTGTTAGCTTGGTCAAGGTCGCCTTTTTTGGTTCGAAGGATGCCCTGCGCCCAGTGGGCTATCTGGTTCCAGCCGTCCTCCTCTCTGAGCATGATCGCCGCGAGGTTCTCGGGGGTCACCTGGCCGATCTTCGTCTCAAGCTCCCGCCTGCGTTGTGCCCAGCGGTCACAATCGAAGAAGGTGTGTTCCGCGTCGTCTGCTACTCCTGGGCAGTAGAGGCAGTCTGGTGCCACTGCCCGGCCCATCTTGTACAGGTAGGATCGGAAGTACCCGTGACCACTCAGTAACTGGGTCAGATAGTAATCTACCTCACCGTGCTGTCTCTCAGTCCATGGTTTCACTTCCCGTATCAACCTCGCGGTCCAGCGCCCTCTAGGTTCTTGGTCCCAGGATATTTGCCAGCTCCGGAACGTGTCTTCTCTCTCTTCTCGACTTGCCATCTCCTTTCCGACCTCGGTTTTTCTGAGGTACACCGCTCTGCGTTCCTTTGCCATGAGCGCAATGGGGACGACTCCGGCGATGACGAGGACAGCTGGTTCGGAAACCGTCCGGTACGCGGAGGCGACCCTGAGTGCTGCTCTCCTCTGCACCTGCGCTAGACGCTTTCGATACGTCTCTTTGCGGAGAGAGTCTGCCCATACTTCGGCACCGTAGAGAAGCACCGATTGGACTGCAGTCATTAGCAGCCGACGCTTGCTAGATTTGGGCCCGGTGACGTTGGCCATAAGTCGGCTCAGGGAGGTAACGCCCTTCGCAGCCTTCTCCGCAGTTTGTTTGATCTGCTCCCAGAAGCTCAGCTTGCAGTCGATCATGAGGCCGAGATTCTTGGCTGCCGGTTTAGTCCTCACCACTTCGTCTCCGACCCGCAAGGGGAGGATGGTGTTGATTCTCTTCTTTGTGAGAACGACGATCTCTGTCTTACTGAGAGCCAGCGACAGGCCGTGGTCTGCCATCCAGCTGTTAACAGTACGCATTAGTTTGTTCAGTTTCAGCTGGGCCAGCTCGACGTCTCTAGCTGCGATGAGGGCCGCGACGTCGTCCGCGTATCCCACGAGGAGCGTCTCTTCCGGCATTTCCGTTCTCAGCAGGCTGTCGTACGCTACGTTCCAGAGGTCCGGGCCAAGGATGGACCCCTGAGCCGCTCCGGCCGTAACCGTCATTTTGCTTTGCCCGTCCGTGGTGTCGTAGAGTAGCGTCCGGTCCTTCAGGTAGTCGTCAATCATGCGCAGGAGGTACTTCGGTACCTGGAAGGTGTGTTTCAGCGCCTGCAGGATATCACACCATCTTGCGGAGTTGAAGGCATTTCTCACGTCGAGCGTGACAAGCAGGACTACCCGGCGTGAGTACTGGTTGTGGTCTTCTGCTATTTTTACTGCTTCCGTGACCTCCTGAATCGCGTCGATTGTTGATCGCCCTGCTCTGAAGCCATACTGCCTTGGTGACAGGTCGCCGGCGGCTTCGATCGCGACCCGCAGCCTCGACTTTATCATCTTCTCCAGTAGCTTACCGGCCGTGTCCAGCATGCACAGTGGCCGGTAAGACGATGGTAGCGCCGGGTCTCCCTTGCCCTTGCTGATGAGCACAAGGCGTGCGATCTTCCAGCGTGAGGAGAACACTCCAGCTGTCAGGCACGCATTGAACGCCCTCAGCAGCAGACGTGGACTTTGTTGTACCACGATCTTTAGCACTTCACTTGGTATGCTGTCGGGTCCTGGTGCTTTCTTGTTCCGCAGCGTTCGGGCGGCCCTCTCGAGCTCTTTTACGCTGAAGGGTGGAAAGTCCTCCACTTGACCGAATTCTGTCTCTGCCCGAGTGGGGTGGGTCGGGAAGAGGGTACCGACGATGTTGTGCATGGTGGCGGCATCCATGGCATGAGGTGATTTTAAGGCCCCGAGCTTCTGGATCACGATCTTATACCCAAGTCCCCATGGATCTGTGTTGATGTCCTCCCCCAGCTTCTTCCAGCAGCCGACCTTGCTTTGATTGATGGCGCGGCGCAGCTGTTTTTTCGCGGCCTTGTGTTCCGCGAATTTGGCGTTCGTTTCATCCCTGTTTCTCGCCCGTTGTGCGGAACGCCTCAGTTTCAGGCATTTCTGGCGAAGATCCGCGATCTCGGGGGTCCACCAGTACGCGGGTCGCTTGCCGTGGCGTGGTCTCTTGATCGGCATGGCAGATTCGCAGGCCGAAATGATATGGCGGATGGTCGCGTCAACAAGTGCCTCGGCCCCGGCCCTCCCTGTTGCTTCGGGTACTTCGGTTGCTTCCGCTTCTCGGGAAATCGCCTCGGTGAACTTTTCAGCATTCATTCTCTCAAGATTCCATCTGCCTGGCCTTGTCTCCTCTTCTCTTCGGCGCCGCGGCCCTTCGCGGACTCCAAGAGTGATGTACTGGTGGTCGCTACCCGTGTAATCTTCGATCACCTTCCAGTCCTCAATCCGTGGCAGCAGGCCCTCGTTTGCAAGGGAGATGTCCGGGATGGTCTCCGTGTACCCCGGGCGTCGGAAAGTTGTAGTGGTGCCGACGTTTAGGACATAAAGCCCTGTTCTGGCCGCCATTTCCATGATGTACTTGCCCCGGGAGTTCGGGTCAGGCATCCCCAACTCTACCGCCTTAGCGTTGAAGTCCCCAGCCACCAGTATACAACCAGTCGTGCTCAGAACCACCTCCTCCAGCGAGTCGATTTTCTCCCAGAAGTCGCGGATGCACTCGTTTGGCGTGAGATAGCAGCTGAAATAGGTTACCTCCCCACTTTTGATCCAAACGAAGCCCTGGTGGCTTCCATGGCTTTCTACGGGTATCTTGCCTAGGTCCGGAATCCAGATGGCCGCGGTGCCCAGAGGGTCGGAGAACCACGACGGCGATTCTTTGTTCCGGTATTGCTCGCTGAGCAGCAGCAGATCTGCCCTCTTTTCTCGAGCCAGCTGATACAGAAGATCGTTCGCTGTTCTGCTCCGGTTTAAGTTAGCTTGCAGGATTCGCGTCATTGGAGAAGCTTCTTGGCCTTGTCCAGAGCGTCCCGAAAGACACGACATCGCCCTGATCCAGGAGCGCGGTCGCGCTCGAGCCTGTTCTGGCCCTTGTCCTTATCCGCGCAGAGCATACAGTTCTCCGGGGCTGAGCACTCTTTTGCTTTGTGGTTGGCCTTGCCGCACTTGTAGCAAAGCTTGCTCCGGTCCGGGCCCTTGCAGCTGCGGGAAGTGTGCCCGTATCCGAGGCACCTGTAGCACCTTGAGACTACTGCCCTCCGCCTCACTCTGCAGCTGACCCACCCGATTTTGATGTGCCGGGACTCTAGCAGCTGGCTTGCTCCTTTTACGTTCAGCTCAGCCACAGCCATTTTAAGCCCTCTGATATTGGCCTTCGTGGTCCAGACCTTCAGGTTCTCGGCGTGCTCCGGTATGTCCCTCCTTATCGCTTCCTCCACTTCCTGGTCAGTGGTTAAGCTGTCAAGGTCCCTAATCTCAAGGGTAACCCTCGGTTCCAATCGGTGGACGGTCGCTTTGTCCCCTAGGATGCTTTTTAAAGCATCCCCGAAAGCCGCTTTGTCTTTAGTCCCCGTGCTCAGCTCCAGGAGTACGTCACCCGACCTCGTTTGGCGGATTGCCTTGACCTCCGCCTCCGAGTCCTCAGGCTTGGCTTTGCTGCGGATTTCGCCAAGCACCTCTGCGTAGGTTTTTCCCCCGAGCAGCTTTATGAGGAAGGCCTCTAGTCGGGGCTGAGCTCGCTTCTTTTTCTTCTGCTTCCTTTGGCTTGAAGCTGTCTCGCGCTCGCCGGGAGTCTGTACGGATGTTTCCGCCATCGTCTTCTTCGGCTTGCCTTGTCTTCTCGGGACTTCTGTCCAGCTGGGAGTGGAAGGTATTTCTTCTTTCTTTTTCTTCTCAGCCTTTTGCTCTGCTGGACTCGCTGCTGACCTCTTCTTGTTGGCTCCATCTGTTGCTGCTGGGGTGCCCTCAGGTGCCGTTTCGTGGGTTCCCACCGTCCGTATATGCTGGTCCTTTTGGCGAGGCTCGGCGGCTTTCCACGAGGTTCGCAGGTGGGCGATAACATCCAGGGATTCTTCCAGAAGTAGAATTCCCTTCTTGACCTCTATGCTGATGTTTTTTTGCCGTTCGGTCGCGGTCTTCATAGTTTTGAGAACATCCCTACACTTGCTCAACTCCTCTTCTTCCCTCCTTCTTGCGCTTTCAATGTGGTCGTCGATGGGGGAGCCATGTAGGACGGATCTACCATAGTCGTCCATCTTTGGAGTGACGATTCTGTCTTCCTGCCCTTCCTGTAAGACCGAGCTGGTTGGAGTTCGTGGTGGTGTCCACGGTAGCTCTGATCTTCTCTTCGAGAGGTTGGGGTTGCTTGTTGCTTCGAATCCGATGCCGGCCAAGTCAGCCACCGGCATGGGACTGCAGTTGCTGGATGACGACGACTGCGGGCCTGCTTGCGCACCCTGTCCAGCCGCCGCTACTGGGGGGTCCGTCCCCCTGCAGCGTAAGTCTTGTTCTCCCTGTGTGCTTCCCATAGTTGGTTTATTGTTCTGGGTTTCCGTCCCATAGCTATTTTTCGGTCCACCCCGGGTATGATGATGATGATGATGATGATGATGATGATGATGATGATGTGGTGGTGGTGGTGGTGGTGGTGGTGGTGGTGGTGGTGGTGGTGGTGGTGGTGGTGGTGGTGATGATGATGATGATGATGATGATGATGATGATGATGATGATGATGATGATGATGATGATGATGATGATGATGATGATGATGCTTGATTCTAAAAAAAAACCGCAATCAACGATCGTTTTTGGCGTTTTACTCTTCAACCAACAAGAAAATCAAATTTCACCAAAATGAAGTTTCTTTTCGTTTTATTTTTTACTACAAAAAACCATGATTAGAATTTTTTTGATATTTTAGTGCAAAATAAAAAATTGAAAAAAAAATGTTAGCATTTTCATCCCATAATCGGTCTATGACCGAACGATGTGTTTTCGAGTCCCTGATTCTACAAAAAAAAATCAGCGATTTTAAAAATGTCCATCTTGATGATGATATTTGAGGTCACTATACGACCTTCAAAAAAGTCGGAAAATTTTTCAAAAATTAGAGGCATCATTTTTGACCAAAACGAACCAAAAAATCCATTGGGCATCGAAATCCCAGAGGGTCACGCTCATGAGGGGTCGGTTTGACGTGGAATGCCCCATATATATGTTTATTCAATGTTCCCCTCGGGGTTACATGGCTTCCGTCTCCATAACTTTATGTAATACATTACTACTTACAATTAGACTAATTTACAAGTTTTTACAACTTATACATATCATACATTTGTTATAAATATTATTATTCCGAATTATTTCCGTTTGAATTCCCGCTCAGCTGTCATAGCGCTGAACAACGAACGGCGGTTCGTGAAACGCAGGACCGCGAGACGAAGGTTGGCAACAACTGTAAGCTTGGTTCCCGTTGCGCCCGCGCGTCGAAAAAGGAGCGCTGACCGGCCCGACACGCAACGCGAAACGATCCAACATGGCCGCGGCCACTGCTTCATACGGAGAATTACAGACTTTTTTTTTAAACAATTTTTCGTTTTCATCGTTGAGTGAAATGAACAAGTTTTCCGATATATGTGAGTGGAATTATATTTATGAGGTCGCTCAATGATTTGTTTTCACCTTTGAGATACGTAGTCGGTGATATGAGTGAAAACAAGTGACGGTCTCACGCTTCGCAACACAAAAAAGGCTTATTTTACGCAATTTTGGTGAGATACACGTTCATGCAGCTACCAATTTGATTACAAATCGTCTAAGGAACCCATTAAGCACCCCACCGTTCATATCAGGTTTCATTTTTCTCTAAATACGGAAGAGACTGAGTCCAGCATGCCCTTCAAAGAACAAATTATATGAGGAAGCAGCTGGAAACAGCTGGGCGAGGGGCATCTAGAAGAACGCCCACGACCAGCGCACCTCAGCTAGTGATGGCAAAAAGTTCGGCAAAAATCGGACAGGGCTGAAGTGCGGTCACAGCAGACGAGACAGACAAGCAGCCTAGGCATATAATTGAGAATAAATAGTAAATAATAGCAGTCCATAGCAAAATATATGAAGAAAATGTGAAAAGGGGCACAAAGCAACAGGCCATACGGCGATTAAAAGTGAAAATAAGAAAACAAAAACACTGATAGTCCCTACAATGGATCACGACACGCCGGGAGACGGCGAATGCACTCGACAAGTACAGCCTGGATCGGGGGGCCACAACAGCGGCTGCAGAAATCTCAGCAGACATAAGATGGCCAAAGAGCCTCACTTTGAACACCTCCAGGGAGGATGCTTCGCGAAACGAAACAGGCAGGCTGTCCCACAGGTATATGGCCGAAAGAAGGAACGAGTTGCGGTAACAAGCAGTCCTATGATTGGGAATGTGGAATGAGGACGAATTATCAGACGCTGCTTGCCTAGCAGAGCGACGCAGATCGGGATCCGGATGCAGGAAGAGTTCTCGCAAGTAACACGGAGAAGATGTTGCCAAGATTTGGAAAACGCTCGAACCCAGGAAAAATAAGCGCCGGTTTGTCACCGATAGCCAGTTTAGCTTGAGGCGATATGGCGTGATATGAACATCCCTCCGCAAATCAAAGACAAACCTGATACCGCAATTGACCAAACGCTGGAGCTTTAAATTGAGATATTCCGGGGCATCATGGTATACTAAACAGCAATAATCAATATGCGGGAAAATCAGGGCACTAACACTAACCAGTAACGCCCTAATCTGCGGAGGAAGAATGTCCCTGCGATATTTCAACTTATGTAGGGCTGCGTGGACTTTTCTCGAGACTTGGGCTATATGAGCGTTCCAGGTAAGATCTGCGGAGAGTTGGACTCCGAGGTTCCTGACCACATCGACATAGGGTACCAGCTGGTCTTTCACAGTCACGGCGGGTATATCTAGGACACGCAGTTTTTCGAGATAGGGTGGACTACCAAGGATCATCGCCTTCGTCTTCAGGACGTTTAACTTCTAGCCGTTATTCATTGCCCAATCCGAAACTGCATTTGCATCCGTGTTAATCTTTTCAATAGCGGCCAATCTGTCATCTGGTGGTGCATGTACGTAGATTTGTAGGTAATCCGCGAAGATTATATGCTTAGCATATTTGAGTATCTGGCCGATTTCATTTATAAAGAGAAGAAAGAGGAGGGGACCAATAACGGAGCCCCGACGAACCCCTGAATGGTTAGGTAGAAAACTCGACTGATTCCCCGAAAGATCTTGAATAGCCTGTGACCTGCCCGATAGGTAGGAGTGGAACCACCTTACCACCTCATCTGAGAGTCCATAACGCAGTAATTTCGCTAACAGTAATCGATGATTGATGCTATCGAAAGCTTTACTAGAATCAAATAAAACGAGCACAGTGACACAGCTGACGTCAACTGCCTTTCTTGCATCATCTAGCACCTTAAGAAGGGCCGATTGTGTGCCATGAAATCTTCGAAAGCCTGGCTGAGCTGGGTCAAAAATGGCGTTTTGCCCCAGGTACAACACGAGGTGATTAGCAACTACCCTCTCGAACACCTAAGAGAGGTGAGCCAAGTTAGCCACGGGTCTGGTATTGGCCTCAGAGTCCGGGGGTCACACTTGTTAATAGGAACAATGAAGGCCGTCTTCCAGACGTCGGGGAAATAACAGTTTCGGAAGGAGCAATTAAACAGCCGAGTAAGGTGGGAAGCGATGACACCAAGATGGCTCTTAAGATGTAACAGCTGAATACCATCAGGACTGTGACCACGTGATTGTTGACGTATGACGCTAGAATTGTGCGGACTTGATATTCGAGAACGGGAGAGAAGGCGAATCGAGATTGGACCTGGGATCGCTCGTCAGCAATTAACTGTTGCAGTTCGATTCGTGAACACAAAGGGTGAGCACTCGTAATAGATGTATAGTAAGCATTGAGTTGACCGCCTACGAAGTGATGGAGCGGGGAGGACGCTGCAGTGCTGGAGGCGATGAGCCCCAGATGGCTAAGTTCCAACCAAATACTTGAGACGTCCGAAAGTTTGGATAACCGATCTTTATAAAATGCATTCTTGGCTCTCCTGATGTCTGATTTGAGTTCGCGACGCATACCGCGAAAGCGAGCCAATAACTTTGAACAGCCCGCGCGTTTCGCAGATGTATACAAGCTGTTTCTGGCCCGAGTACGATATTTGAGTTCCGGCGTAAACCAACTGGCAGGAGATTTTCTAAATTCACGCGTTACCATGAGGGCATGTACGTCGAGTGCATCGACGATCGCACTACATAGAGCTTCTGCCCTTTCGTCAACATCTTCACCAAGACCTGAAAGCGAGTTCGTGATACACAGATCCATTCATTACCAAGAGCCTCAGCGTCACAGTTACGGAAATCTCGATACCTCCTCAAACGGCTCACCCGACTCAGAACTGGTAGCTTGTATTTGATTTCGATTAAGTCGTGCCCAGCAATAAAAGGTGTCGCAGATTTTGTGAACGATTGAAGCTTATCAGCTGAATCTATTATGGTAACATCCAGTGATGAGTCAGAGTGGGCCGTGTGATGCGTATCACCGAAAGGTACAACAAACAGAGAATGGCTGAAAACAATATCTCGCAAAATAGTTTGCCTCGAAATTCCCACTACTATGATCGCAGTTTAAATCACCCGTGATTATAATATTACTATAGCGATGCGAGTAGTCAGCAAACTCATTCAGAAACCCTTCTAGCAGAATGCCCTTCGGTCTGCGATAAATAACAGAGAACAAGAATTTATGCTGGTTTGAGCTAATCTCTACGATGAAAAATTCCGGTGAATTGGAAAATAGAGAGGGGGATGAAGCGAGAATTTTAGATTTAAGGGAATTGTGGACGTAAATACCCACCCCACCACCTGATTTTCCAACTCTGTCATTGCGCAATAAAATATAATTGTCGAGAGCTGGCTCACATCAATTGACTAACTGGCCCACAATGTTAGCATCCAGCCAGGTTTCAGTAATTGAAATTATGTGATAGCAGCTATCCGAGAACGATTGCCTGACTTGATCTATGTGGCCCAGAAGTGAATTTGCAGTGAAACAAGCAACACTTAAGTTACGAACGGCAGATGGTGAACCAACGTCAAGCGGCACAGGAGAGCGATGATCCAGTCCGATGTCATGAGGATGCGCAGATTCTTGAGGCAGGTGGAAATCGGCGTCAGAGTATATAATGATGGGCTCAGAATTAGAATCCCGCTGAACAAGGACCGATCCCTTCTTCTCCCAAACAAACCGGTATCCGCGTTGCTTGGCGTGGGCACGGACCCGACCCAAAAATTCGGAAAAACCAGACGGCAAGTGATCGTTGACGAAGGACGGTGTATGAGGTTGGTCTTGAGCGCGACCAAGCTCGTCCGCGTAAACGGAGCCCTTGATCGTCTTGGCGGCAAGGATTCGATTTCGACACCCAACTGATCTGAGCTGGACCAGGATCAGACGAGGTTTGTTCGAATTCGGGGCACCTCTAAGGCGCGTGATTTCCAGGACCTCTTCAGGTAGAATGTTGAGGGATAATTGGGTCATGAGGGCTCGAAATATCGCTGGTAGGTCTTCGTTCGGCAGCTCAGGGACCGCGGAGATCAGAAGGTCGCGGTTGAGTAAATTCCGCTCGAGCGGACTTCTCCCCAGCATCAGCCGCCCGAGCAGCTTGAAAGTCGGCAACCTGGGTTGCTGAAGCGTCAATTCTAGCGTTGAAGTCCGCTGACATCGCTGCATTAAATTGCGCAAGCTCCTCTACTTTTTCAGTTAGGGTGTCAGCTCAACAGGCCATCGATTTTCTCCTTCATTTCTGTGGTTTCGGCGGTTTGTAAGGCAATAGACTCGCGTATGGAATTGGTGCTCGCTTCTATTGCTGCAACTATCGCCTGCATTGTGACGGTCGGCTCTTTTGGCGCGACATCTTTAGTACGATCCTGCGAGTTTTTCAGTGACACCGAGCTCGAAGACCCCGAAGCAGAGGTAGCCGTGGAGTTTATACAATGTTTGCATTTAGAGATCTCCTTGTTGATTATGACATACTTCACGAGCTTCATGCAGCCAGGGTGATAGTGACAGCGGCAGACGGAGCAACGAATGGAGGTAACTACCTGCTGATTGCATTTTCTGCAGATCTTGTTACTAGCAGTGTCAGTGGGCGACAGTGAACTCCCCGAGGTGTCATTCGAATCCGTCGATGATAGCCTGGGTGTACCCATGGCGAATGGCAGTACGTAGCAGGGCGAGTGGCCTATCGGTGTATATAGGTCTAATGTGTGGGAAAAGCTGGCCGGTGATTGCGAGCAGCACTGTGGCTAAGATCTGGGTCCACAATAATAGAGACGAGTAATCGAGCACAATACAGTGTGTTGATGTGTCAGTATGTCAATACATCACGCACGATATGCGAACACACAGAACATCCCGTTGCCGTATGCTAATTTTCAACGAAGCTGCAGAATTACAATAGTTCGACGTGTCCTAATGAAAAAGAGCCAACTCGCCGTGCCGGTTAGAAAAGAGCCAACTCGCCGTGCTGGTTAGAAAAGAGCCAACTCGCCGAATTCTATAGAAATTTCCATTGTGTTTTGGCGAGTTGGCTCTTTTCTAACCGTACGGCGAGTTGGCTCTTTTCTAACCGGCACGACGAGTTGGCTCTTTTCTAACCGGCACGGCGAGTTGGCTCTTTTTCATTAGGACCCGTCGAGTTGGAGAACTATAACAGTTTAAAAATGAAAATTGCGGACAATCTAGGCGGTTGATACACACGCGGCACTGTAACTTGGACGGTGGCTCGCGAACACAAGGATTGATGCAAGCGCAAGAACGATCCGATAGGAAAAACCGTAGAAATTGGCGAAAATTAGCGGGACCGAGCGACGCTCGACTTGTCCAGTATTAGCACCGAGCACCGAGCTTATATTAGCCGTATAGGCTAGACACGTAGGCGGTTCAATCGCGTGTGTCACGTATTATTCTCTCTGTGTTAAAAATGGGAAATTGGCTGCTCCAACTCGCAGAAGCTGAGAAGTGAAGAAGAAAAAAAACTGGGAAGGGAGAGTAGGATATAAAAACACAGAAAAAAAATATGTCTAACAATCGGCCGATCTCGAACCCCGCTTTTTCTGAGCCCGCTCCTATTCCGAAGAACGATCTTAACTTGAGCGGGAGAAAAGTTCAATTGGCTGGAGGGGAGCTGAAAGTGTATTGCATAATCTTATTTTTTCTTCCACCCCCCAGAAACGTCGTTATTGGAAATCCTTATCGGTGAATTCATTGAAATAATGAATAAATTGGAATATTGTATCAAAATTTTATTCACGTCAAAGCAACGGGAATCGTCTACGTAGAAATTGACTTTTGATAGGGGAAAACTATCCGGGGCCCCGCTAGGGCCCTCCCTGTAAATTCAGGCTCGCCCCGAATCGGATAAAACTGTCTAGTCTCCTTCGAGTTTCTAGAATTCCAGATTCCATCGAGTCGAGCAGGGCCCTGGATAGTTTTCCCCATTCGGAAATTGATTTCTTCATGGACGGGGATGAATAAAATCGGACGAGGATCACAGACCGTGGTGAAAGTGCGGGATCTTCTTCCTCGACGTTAATGTTCCAAGAGTCTCGTAAAACACAGCTAGGAAATTAATACCTTGGGTCTTACGGGTTCCGAAGTATTATGGGAAGGGGGTGAGGAAAGGGGGTAGCGGAGATAAGGTTGATAGCGGAGTCGATGGGTTTCGCGGTACGCGGGTTTCGGCGATGGCAGGATTGCGACGGGGATGACGATTGGAGCAGCTCTACGAGGAGACGGCAGGGGAGTAACGGGTTCCTGCTGAAATTAGAGGTGGCTTGTGGGGCCCAGCCACAGGTACGAGGAATGTCGATCCCCCGGTGATCGTTATTCGTGTCCCCGAAGCGCGGGTAGCGCTTGCGACGGGTTGGGTTCAAGGGAGGCAAGCCGCGTGGATCCCGGAGATCCCGAAGTGAAACTCCGAAGCGTGGGGACGCTTGCGACGGAGCGTAAAGGAGACGCGATAGATCCCGGTGATCTTGAAGTGAAACTCCGAAGCGTGGGGACGCTTGCGACGGAGCAAAAAGGAGACGCGATAGATCCCGGTGATCTTGAAGTGAAACTCCAAAGCGTGGGGACGCTTGCGACGGAGCGAAAAGAAGACGCGATAGATCCCAGTGATCTTGAAGTGAAACTCCGAAGCGTGGGGACGCTTGCGACGGAGCAAAAAGGAGACGCGATAGATCCCGGTGATCTTGAAGTGAAACTCCGAAGCGTGGGGACGCTTGCGACGGAGCAAGAAGAATAGGAGACGCGGTGGATCCCGGTGATCCTGAAGCGAAACCCCGAAGCGTTGGGACGCTTGCGACAGGGCGTGGGTCAAAGACACGAGGAGAGGTTTTGAGGGAGAAGGTTTCGAGGTGGTAGTCCAAGACACCGGTTTGAAGACAGAGGTTGGATTCTTAATAATCGGTAGGTTTGGCGGTGTACAGTAGGTTGGAGGTCACCCCGTGACAAGGGAGCCTCTGAGAGGTTCGGGAGAGACAGAGATAGGCTAGGGGACTCGCGACAAAGTCCCGGCTATCACACTGGCTCGTCTCCCAGTTAACGACTGACTTTTGAACTCACAACCCGGTCCTTATATACCCGAAATATGCCTACGTACCTCGGTGGAAGGGGCACAAGTCAGGGAGGATTCGTGGTTTTTGCGAAAAACCCTGCAGCTGTCCCTGACTTGGCTGACGTGGCGCGTAGGCTATACCTGGGTATACGGGTGTGTGGGGCGACTAGCCGCGCTGGCTAGTCCAGGATAACGGTACCCTGGGCAAAGGGATACGATTTATGTATGCTTGATCTGCGTCCGCGGATCGAGGGTATATCAAAATAGTGAAAATGAATTTATCGTATTTCTTTTATATTGACGCTCCGAGGTGGTTAATGCAAGACGTGTATTGTGTTAGTGATTTGTAGCGCAGATATATACTCGCGAACAAACAACGAGGGCGTATTTTGTTTCATTTTCATTCAGTCTGCATGCAGTCGCTGGTACTCGGTACACTGAGAGAGAGAGAAAAAATGGTGTACTAGAAAATACGCTTAAATTCTGTGTTGAGGGGTACATTTTTTCATGTTTGTTTTTTCGAACTGTCTTGTAGGTTCAGGTTTCAAGACCAAGTCTTCGGAAGAATTAATTGTAGCGCTCTGTAGCGATTATAACAATGCAGTGTTTGAGTAATCAGTTTTAGTCATCCGAAATCACTGAAAATTCTCTTACATTTTTCGAAATCGGTTGCGAATTAACAAAAATCAGCAGATTTCATCCACAATGACGACGAAAATTATATCGCGTGTCTAATGGCATAAGGTCGTAAGCGCCAAAAACGCGATCTTGGTGGCAAAGGTCGTACAATTTTTTTTTTTTACGCCATTCGCTCTAAAAACGGTCAAAACGTACAGATCAATTGAAATTACGAGATCGAAAAATGTAAGTGCAAAAGGTCGTAAGTTTGGCGGATACGTCGTTCTTTCATTACAATTTTTAAGAAAAAATAAAAAACAACGTAAAGGCAAAACGTCGTGAGCGCCATTTTCTTTCATAATTTTTAATGATTTTTCCAAATAGTTGTAAAAACTCGTAAAACGCCAAGATAAATTGCAAGAACGACCATTTAAAAAAATTCGATAAAATCATTGGTAGTTAATAGCAGAAGGTCGTAAGCGCCATTATGATTTTTTTTCAATTTTGCATGATTTTTGCTTGTAGTTATATCATAAAAACTCGGGAAACGCAAAGAAAAGTCGAAATCGACAACGTTTCGAAAATTCATAGAAAAAAAAATCAAGGTAAAAGCAGAAGGACGTAAGCGGCAATTAAAAAAATAAAAAAATCTGGTGGTTATGGCCTTCTGCTTTTAATTGACCCAACCCAATAAACACACAGTGGTTGATGTGTGGTATAATAAACGTATCTCGACACGTTAAGAAAACGTTGGTAATAAACTAGTTACATCGAATCTATGGGAAATACTCGTATATTATACCGTAAAGTTTTAGGTACGAAGTCCGCCTGTTATACCAATTTTTCGATATGCATTACTTATACGGGAAATATACGTGTATTATACCATCAATTTTTGATCACTGTCCGCGATAATATTTATTCTTAAAATGTAGACCAAATGTTGTTTTTAACATAATAATGTATTATTATTAATAAAAAACCGTTATTAATGAAAGACAATTAAAAATTGAAGAATTAAAAAAAAAAAGTGACTTCACGGGGATTCGATCCGGGAACCTCTCGTGTGTGAAACCAATCTCTTATCCTTGCGCTGCTGCCAGCTCTTACGGTGAATACAGAGTTCGAGGTACATAATATCTGCTGTACTATGGGACTTGTTCAACAGCATTTTGTCATAAAAATGTGGATGTTAGGAAATTTTTGAGAGGTGAAAATTAGGTCGGGCACACGGACATCGAGACCAAAAATATACCATGGATTACACGTGTAAAAAACGCTTTTTATTCGTTGGAAAACATGTGGAATATAGCAGCACACAGAAACGTGTTTTCCACGTGTTATCCACGGGTTTTCCTAGTATACAAGATACGTTGATTGAATGATGTGTGGTCCACGTATAATTTTTCCACTTATGCCGACTTTCCACATTGGACACTGTTGTAAATCGAGTGCGCAACAGTTATGATGTTGTAAGTCAAACATGCAAAAGACCAAGGAATGTGCAAGCGCAGCAATTAGGTAATACACAACGCGCCATATGTTTACACCTGAAGGAATCTGCACACTTTGCATTGACCTCCTAATTGGTTATATAATGATGGCGAGAAGACGCACTCGGGGTCAGAACATCAGGACCGAAAGTAGAGATCAGTTCATACGTAAATTAGTTCAAACCTTTTGTACGAAACTGTTATAATAATTAATAAACTACTCTTTACTATTACGATTGGGGGAACAGTTTTCAACGATTACCGACACCGAGCAATTACGTGAGAAAAATGGAAATAGTTTGTCATTATTGTAAAAAGACAGGACATTTGATTCGAGATTGCAGGACTCGAATAGCTAACGAGAGGAGGCAGCATTACGAGAATAGTCAGGGACATCCTGGAGCACAAGAGAAAAAAGACGATGGAACTTCGAGAAATGAGGAACAAGCGCGACGGACAGGTAACCGTATCGCGTCATATCAAGTGAATTGCCTAGGACACGGAGTCGTTCAGAAGAATTACGCAGCAATCAAGGCAGAAGAATTCAAGACGAAACATGGGACTATGTTACTAGATTCAGGGGCTGACGTAAGCCTAGTCAAAGTTGGAAGAATTAACGGAGAAGTAATGGCTGAGGACGGTGTGATCACGCTCAGAGGAATAAGCGGGCCACCGATTGTGACCTTGTGCAAGGTCAGGTTGAACATATGGGTCGGCGATAGGCACATATCGCACCCTTGTTACGCCGTTAAAGACGATTTCCCACTAGAAGCAGACGGTCTCTTAGGAGGCGACTTCCTCGAGAAGCACAACGTCGAGCTTAGATCCGGGAAATACGCGAAGTTGTACGGGACAACTTGGAATTTAGGAGGAATTTAGGCCACAGGAGCTCGCATATCACTGGAATCAAGAAGTGAGAAGATAATTTACGCAAAAACAGACGACGACACAGAAAGCATCGTGGAAGGAGTCAAGTTACAACCAGGAGTATACATAGGGAATTGCATCACCAGAGCGTCCAACGGTAAGTGCAAAGTCAGCATTCTTAATACGAACGATTATGAAGTAGAATTGGAGCAGCCGAGTGTAGAAATAACGGCACTGGGTCAAGGTAACGACGAGGTAGCGCAAGTTCATACATTACGGACATTGACGCCGAGCAACGCAAGCAGCATGCAACTGCTGAGAGACAATTTACGCACTGACCATTTGAATCATGAAGAGAGGGAGAGTCTAATGGACATCTGTGAAAGATATCACGACGTGTTTCATCTAAAAGGAGATCATCTGGGTTATACAAACGCAGTAAGTCACAGAATCACAACGAGTCAGGATATCGCGCCGATAAACGTGAGACCATATAGACTTCCGGAGAAACACAAGCAGGAGATCAACGAACAGGTAAACAAAATGTTAGTCGACGGGGTTGTTAGGCCGAGTAAAAGCCAATGGAATGCACCACTACTAGTGGTACCGAAGAAGGCGGACGCATCAGGAAAGACGAAGATGCGGATCGTAGTAGACTTCCGCAAGGTGAACGACGTTACGGTCGGAGATTCTTTTCCACTGCCTAATATCACGGAGATATTGGACCAGTTGGGCAAAGCCAAGTACTTTTCTACCTTGGATCTAGCATCGGGATTTCACCAAATTCCCATGGAAGAGGAGGACAAGTGCAAAACAGCATTTTCCACCCCTCACGGTCACTACGAATACAACCGAATGCCCTTCGGACTGAAAAATGCCCCAGCTACGTTTCAGCGACTAATGAATACTGTACTTACAGGAATACAAGGACTCAGATGTTATGTTTACTTAGACGATATCGTCATACACGCACCTAGCTTGCAGGAACACAACAAGCGACTGGAAGAGGTACTGGAACGCCTACGACAGAAGTCGTTGAAGCTACAACCAGACAAGTGTGAATTCCTGAGGAAAGAAGTCAACTATTTGGGTCATGTCATTACCAGAGACGGGATAAAAGCAGATCCGGAGAAGATACGAGCGGTAGAAGAGTTCCCAACTCCAAGGAACGTGAAGAATATTCAAGGATTTCTGGGTCTGGCCGGATACTACAGACGGTTCATACGAAACTTCTCGAGCATAGCGAAACCGTTAACGCACCTGTTGAAGAAAGAGGTGAAATTCGAGTGGACATCGCGGGAACAGGAGGCTTTCGAAAATTTAAGGACAGCTTTGATAACGGCACCTATTCTCCAATACCCGGACTTCGAGCAACCATTCACCGTGACGACGGACGCATCCGACAAGGCCATCGGAGCAGTTCTATCCCAAGGAACAGTGGGAAGAGATTTGCCAATAGCATACGCGAGTCGAACTCTGAACTCTGCTGAAGGAAACTACAGTACCACCGAAAAGGAACTACTGGCAATAGTTTGGGCTGTTAATCATTTCAGACCGTACGTATATGGCACTAAATTCAAAATAGTTACAGATCACAAGCCACTCACCTGGCTATTCGGAGTCAAAGATCCTGGATCACGACTCATAAGATGGCGACTGAAGCTGGAAGAATACGACTACGAGATCGAGTACAAGGCGGGCAAGGCAAATACCAACGCAGACGCCTTGAGCCGAATGTACGCAATAACCAAAAGCATGCGAAGCGAAGAGGACTCTCGAAAGGGACCAGATTACTCGGAAGAAGAACGGAAGAGGATCATCTACGAGTACCACGACACACCATTAGGAGCACACCAAGGAGTTAACCGAACGATCGACAGAATTCGATTGAAACACGACTGGACGGGACTACGACGGGACGTCGAGGAATATATCTCGAAATGTGAGCACTGTCAGAAGAACAAGATTGGAAGGAGGACGAAAGCACCCATGGTCATAACTGACACCCCTAGTCAACCGTTCGAGAAATGTGCACTGGACATCGTAGGACCATTGACGGAAACGGAACGAGGCAACAAATACATCTTGACTTACCAAGATAGTTTGACCAAGTTCAGCAAGGCAATACCCATCCCGAACCAGGAAGCTAACACCATAGCCAAAGAATTCGCGACCAAGATTATTTGCGAACACGGAGTACCACAGAGGATACTTACTGATCAAGGTACAAACTTCCTAAGTAACGTATTCAAAGATGTTTGTAAATTGTTAAAGATCGACAAGATCCAGACAATGGCATACCATCCCGAATCCAACGGAGCGTTGGAGCGATCACATAGGACACTAGCGGAATACCTGAAGCATTACGTGGACGAAGAGCAGCGTAACTGGGACGGATGGCTACCGTATGCAATGTTCGCATACAACACGACACCACATACCGCGACGAGATTCGCGCCATTCGAGCTGGTGTATGGACACCCAGCTCAACTACCGACATCGCTGAAGAGGAATCCAGAACCATCGTACACCTACGACGATTACGCCCGAGAACTACGAGAAAGGCTACGAGCGAGCAATCTCATGGCCAATGAAAACTTGCAACAGGCAAAGGAAAAGTCCAAGATCGAGTACGACCGAGGGAGTAAGCACACAGAATTCAAGATTGAGGATAAGGTACTCCTGCACGACGAAACTGTACGCAGAGGGCGATCCAAAAAGTTGCTATCTCAATGGGTCGGCCCGTACACCATCTCAGAGGTAAACTCAGAAGTAAATTGCACCATACAAGTACGCAAAAAGAATCTTAGAGTACACGTAAATCGCTTGAAACACTTCATAGAGTAGAATCATTAAAATTAGCAAGATTAAGCAGATCCTAGATGACAGATAGAGAATCCTAACATAAAATTAAGAAAAACGATTATATCAGCATTGTAAACGGGGTAAACATTGTGTCTCACTAATCCTAGATGTAGCATAAGAGGCAAGCGTATGCGGAAAACGCAAGCCAGCAGTATTGATTGATTCTAGAAGAAGATCCCAAGGGTTTTCTCTCCAAGGGGGGAGGGATGTTGTAAATCGAGTGCGCAACAGTTATGATGTTGTAAGTCAAACATGCAAAAGACCAAGGAATGTGCAAGCGCAGCAATTAGGTAATACACAACGCGCCATATGTTTACACCCGAAGGAATCTGCACACTCTGCATTGACCTCCTAATTGGTTATACTGATGGCGAGAAGACGCACTCGGGGTCAGAACATCAGGACCGAAAGTAGAGATCAGTTCATACGTAAATTAGTTCAAACCTTTTGTACGAAACTATTATAATAATTAATAAACTACTCTTTACTATTACGATTGGGTTTCAACCCTTAACTCAACAACGTTCCCATATAAAATTGTAGTTGTACGAAGGATCTCAGGATTCTAATAACAACAACACGTTTAATATACGTATATTCGACGTACCTGTGTTTATCGGAAATATGAAATTTCGACGTTTATGAACAAATCTTCGGTTTTTTATCCCGAATACTAAAAAAAAAATGACCTTCTGCCGTTACGAACAACAAAAAGTCGTATAATGGCGCTTACGTCCTTATGCCATTAGACACGCGATATATTATGAAAAGTCAGCTGAAATCATGTATGAAATCATTTTAATTCTGTAAATCACATCGTTCATTTGATTTTTATTCATTTTTTTCTAGTGGGATGTAGGATCATGAGTGGATAATCGACAACACGTCTATTCCTCGTGAAGGCTTTATTCCGACTGATGTTTACATACATGGGGTCAACTCAGCTACGAACGTGGTCTATACATATGCCCACAATACACATACATTACAGTCCTCCCCGTTCAATTATGCACTTTACTTATTCGTTTTTGCGGCTAGTCTTGCCGACCTTCATAATTCTTTAGGTTCGCTATTTTGTTTGTTCTGTTCGACTCTCTCTCTCGCCGACCTGGGCTTCGCCTTACAATTTGATCGACGTGCCTTTTATCAGTTCCACCCGAGGTCCAGCGGACTCGATATGTTACCGGGCCCAGTCTCTCGGCGATCTGTCCTTCCGACCACAGGGGAGAATTTTTCTTGAAATTTTTTGCCCAAACCAGATCGTTTGGTTTGAAGTCGGTGGTTCGTCTCCCCTTTTTGTTTTTTGGTTGACGGCTTGTCTCCGTTATTACCTTCTCCTCCGTAGTCGGACGTGATAGATCAAATCTGGTTCGTGATTCCCGGTTTAACATTAAGTTAGCGGGTGAATCGCCTGTCGTGCAATGCTTCGTTGCACGATAGTCGAAGAGAAATACATCTATCCACCCACAAAAATTTACTAAAAAAAGTTTTTCACAAAGAATCTGTCTTCAAAAATGCTCACCAACAAAAATCCGTCTTCCACAAAAAGTCTTTCTGAAAAATTCCTACTCTCAAAAATTCGTTTTTCACAAAAAAGCCTTCCTTCAAAAATCCGTTTTAAACGAAAGTCGTCCTTCACAAAAATCTCTACAAAAGGATTGAAATCAAATACAACTACCAAGTACAAAAAAATAATAATTAAATCGAACCATGTAGCGTTGTGCTCATTCGCTCGCTACGCTCGCTCACTCGATTGGGTTTTCATAATTGGCGAGGAGAAAAATTGGGAGCGGGAATTTCGAAAAGAGAAAATTTTCGAGAGAAAAAAATTTAGGGAGTGGTACTTGGCGGGCCACGGGTGAGTAAGTGGAAGAGTGACCACTAAGGTCTAAAAGTCACATTTTTTTTCATCTTGCTATGAAGGCCCGCCAAGTACCACTCCCTAAATTTTTTTCTCTCGAAAATTTTCTCTTTTCGAAATTCCCGCTCCCAATTTTTCTCCTCGCCAATTATGA
Source organism: Euura lappo (assembly GCA_018257835.1). Classification (NCBI taxonomy): domain Eukaryota; kingdom Metazoa; phylum Arthropoda; class Insecta; order Hymenoptera; family Tenthredinidae; genus Euura; species Euura lappo. The sequence continues at coordinate 557,742 of JAEUYN010001751.1, forward strand.
AAACCCAATCGAGTGAGCGAGCGGAGCTGGCACTACATGGTTCGATTTAATTATTATTTTTTTGTACTTGGTAGTTGTATTTGATTTCAATTATTTTTGTGAAGGACGACTTTCGGGATTGTATTTTTGAGAGTTTCAATTTTTGTGGAATCGGATTTTTGTTGGTGAGCATTTTTGAAGACAGATTCTTTGTGAAAAACTTTTTTTAGTAAATTTTTGTGGGTGGACCACATTAATGTACTTGGCGAAAGGTTTTTGCACCGGAGGTGCTTTTTGGGGGATATCACTACTTTTTGTAGATTATTTTTACTTCCTGCCAACTGCGCTCGCTCGCTGTGCTTGCTCGATTGGGTCTTTTTAGATCCTCACTCGCAATTGGATGGACGGTGAAAAATATTGGATTTCCTGTTATAAAACGCTAGATATTGTAGGAAATATTAACAAGAACGTGTACTCGTATGCTAAGATTATTTTTCTCGCTCTGACTCTTGTTTAGTGGCAGACGTGAAATATTAATCCTTATTGGGCTGTAGAAATCCGGACCGTCCAAATTATTTACAGCAAATACCGTGTAACCCTGCGTGCGGCCGGCCTTCCTCCTTTCTCATTCGGGCTTGGGGACTTCAACAGCGGAGTTTAACTTACAGGCAGGGTTATAGTACTGCTCATTACAAATCATATCTTAAAGAATGTTCACAGTAAGGAAATCTGAAATTCAGCGTATAAATAATTAGCGACTATTCACTCAATAAAGTCTTCCGAGATAATACTTCTGTTATAAATTGCATGGCAAGATTCGGCCGTTTGATCCGGTCTACCAAGATATTCTGTGAAACCCGATGATTTCAAGTCGCGTAACTCCAGTAGTCTAATAACTGCCGCGATCTGAAAATTGAAAGCTAAGTCATCGAAGCAAACCCCCGGAGCATACCGCAACGTACACATTTTCTCCATAGAGCTAGAAGTAGGTGTGCGATAACTATAACCAAAGCAATTAAACAATTGATCATATCTTCGAGTCCTGAGATAACGTACGTATTCGGCGGACAGCCCAGAACTGAAACGTAACACATAAAACTGTGTATGAAGGATTACGGACCTCTATACTTGTCTCAAAGCGTATTCCGAGTTACATCTGCTCTAGACTGCCCGCCGAGATACCTCTGCTTCCTCAGGACCCGTCGATATAGCAATCAATAACTCGTCCACGAAATAGTCTCTCTGGAACTAGACCACTCGGGCATACATATCCTACAAAAATAATAATAGTATGGAAATATCGAAATCAATGAATAACTATAGATATACACTCAATAAAGTCTTCCGATAGTACTTCTGTTATTAGATTGCATGGCAAGATTCGTCCGTTCCATCTGGTCCACCAAGGTATTCTTACCGTTATAATCCGATGATTTGACGTCGTATTACACGAATGCTCCAAGAGCTGTTCCGCAACGTGAACATTGAAAGTCATTGAAGAAAACCTCCGGAGCATACTGCAGCGTACACATTTTTCCTGTAGAGCTAAAAGTAGGCGTGCGAAAATATAACCAAAACAATTGAACGCTTGTTCATATCGGAAAGTCCTGCGGAAACAGACGTATTCGGTAGACAGTTTAAAACTGAAATGTAACCCATGAAACCGTATAGGAAATGTGTACGGAGCTCTATAATCGCCTCAAAGCGTATTCTGATTTACGTCTGCTCTAGACTGTCCTCCGAGATAAACGTCTGTTATTCCTTAGGCCTCGTCGCATGTCAATAAGTCGCTCGTCCGAACGAATATTCTTTCACAAGACAGAGCATGACGCGAACGTTCAACATTGTAGAGTATTATTTCATTTCAATTACAATAGCACGATCAATCTCATAGGTTAGGTACTACCAAATGTCGATTGACTTTATCACATTCTTTTCGAAATCACCAATCGACTGCAGTAGAAAATCATAAATCATGAATCATTGTTTCTTGTCCTGTTCCTATTATCAATATCGTTACATCGTCAACGGTGAGCGGGAATATTAATAAATGAAAACTTTTGTTGATCGCTCCATCAACCTAGCAGAACCTAACCTCATTTGATCTAGAAGCTGACATAGGTAGGTAGAACGACGGCTAACTTGTACCTCTAGCAGCCGACATGGAACGATGGCCAATGACGGCTAACTTGACGGCCATAGACAATGTTGTTTCGTCTGTTTGCATCTATTATGCTAGATAGATCGGAAACTCTGTGGTATTTTAGTAGCATGTAACTTGCCTATTACTCGAGCGACTTCGAACGACTTTCTATAGTTTTATATATTCAGAATTTGGAAACGACGTGCGAGGACGGAGGAAATGAAATTGGCGATGAAACGGGCTATCAGAAATCTATAATTAATCATATCTAAGCTCTCAGTTAACCGATTACGTTCATATTGGGCTTAAATGAGAGCTTTTCGAGTCCAGATTCGAAATCTTGCACGCGGAAACCGATATTTGTCACGAAGACGGAATAAACACGACTTAAAAATTGCCGTTCGGCCGAAACAGTGGTCGCTCGGGTATATAGAGCCGTTGAGTCTCTCGCGCGTGAAAAAATTTTTTTTTTTTAATGTACTTGGCTCGAGACTCTACCGAGTCTCTTGATAACAATCATATTCGAAAGCCCATGGATATCGCGAGATGGAAGGAATAAGATATTGTGACTTGCCTCGAGACTCTACAGAGTCTCTTGATATTTAGCACCTGGATCATGAACATATAATCAATGTATGAACGACCAATATACCCAAGGCTTTGTGATCGATCTAATTGATTGACTCTGATAACCTCATAACTTGATTTTCCCATGAAACAGGCTCGCGATTTCCATCCGATGTCGAGCTGAATACATAAACTTCAAAGCCCATCTTGTTTCACTTTGTCGGTAATGATTCTGACATCACATCATCTATCTCAATAATACCACGTAGTGATAACAAGTGGAATGAAATGTCAAACCGAAGCAGCCGACGCGAACACGCTATAGCTAGCAGTTTCGGGCAATCGATTCTCGATCTGTTACATTTAAAGATGGCGGCTTGTTTACATTCTCGATTCGATCTAACTCGTGATTATGGGAAGTATAATTATATATATCTGAAAATACTCACGATATATGTATAGTATTATATCAGTGGAAAATACTTCGCGCAAGACTTATCAATCGGATAATAAAAGGAAGAGGCGGAAAAATTTGCCGAATTCAATCTCGACAACGGCGCCACCTAGCCACTGACTGAGTGTACTCTTTCTCATCGTCTGCTCTCCGCGTACTAGATACCTACTAGATACCGCCGCTCTTCTCTGATTTTCATACTCATAGGCCGTGGCAAGGCCGGAGGAGACGACGAAAGATCGAGTGAAACGGACCTGTCAGATCTTTTCAGTTACTCATATCTCATCTTTACGTGCACGAATTCAATCGAAATAGGGCTCAAATGAAAGCTTTTCGTACCGACAATCTAATATAATAATTCTTCAGACCCATGGAGATCGCGAAATGAAAGAAAACAGAGATTCTGATTACCCCCACCACCGCGAATAGCTCCCGTTCGGGTAAATAGACTCGGTGAGTCTACGCGCGGCGTTTAAAAAATTTTTTTTTTAATGTACTTGGCGCGAGACTCTACCGAGTCTCTTGATAGCTTGTTTAATCGACATACCTTGTCTGTGTAACACCTTAACTTTTTTCTTAAAAGTCTTAACCATATTTTCGGCAGCTCCGTTGGAAGCTGGGTGCTTGACTGCTGAGAGGATATGTTTAATTCCTAATTGCTTCTAAAATGTTTCAAATTCCTCACTTACATATTGTCTACCGTTGTCACTAACCAATTGGCGAGGCAGGCAGAAGCGAGCGAATGCGTTTTCGAAGTATTTAATTAACGTTTCTGAATCGATTGATTTGATCTAAAAAATTTCCGGCCACTTTGACATGGCGTCGATAATCAATAGAAAATTATGACCTTCCAATGGTCCGATTAGGTCTGTATGGGTTCGCTGCCAAGGCCTGTCCGGCCATTTCCATGGGTCTAATTCGGTGGACGGTGGGTTGTCTTTTCTTGCATACACGCCTGGCATGCTCGTGCTACTTCTTCGATGCTACTGTCAATTCCCGGCCACCAAAAAAATGATCTCGCGATCGACTTCATCTTCACAATGCCTAGGTGCATTGCATGCAATTCTAGTAAGACCCATTCTTGTAGTTTTGCAGGCATAACAACCCTGTACCCCCACATAACACAATTCTGTTTGATCGTGAGTTCATCTTTTCTCAGCTCAAATGGCCAACCATCTTTTATGAATCTTGCCACTTGCGAGAGTTTTTTATCCTTCCTTGATTCTCTGGCGACAACTTTTCAATCTAAGCAAACAAAGCTTTCATTTTTTATGTAATTCAAATACGTGAATTCTCCCCCTTTGCTTTGATTTTTTTTCCTTACTCATAGGAAGTCATGAGAGGCAGTCTGCGCAGTTTTCTTTTATGTATTTTATTTTATAATGAAATGCGTTTAGGAAGATAGCATTGCGTTGTAATCTGCGCGCTGCCATGACTGGAACGCCTTTTTTCGGGCCAAAAATCCTCACAAGTGGCTCGTGGTCAGTTTTCTGTGCCATACAAATAATCGTAAAACTTGGTTACCCCAAATACGATTGCCTTTGCTTCTTTATCAATTATGGCGTAGTTTTGTTCGCTTTCGGATAGCGTTTTCGAAGCGAAAGCTATGGGTCTTTCCCCTTCGGGTGTTTCATGTGAAAGAATTGCCGATATTCCGCAATCTGACGCATCACATGTTAGGATTATTGGTTTCGCTGGGTCAAAGTTTATTAGTACCGTGTACGAAAGTAACTCTTTCTTTGCAAGAACGCTTTCTTGCATTTGTCGGTCCACGCAATTTTATTTTTCCGTAAACATTCGTACATCGGTTTGAATTTCCTCGCCCGATCTTGTATGAATTTTTCATAAAAGTTTATTGTTCCGAGGAATGCCTGCAATTCTTTCAAATTTGTCGGTTCGGGTGTTTTTTGGATAGCCTCGACGCGCTCCTTAATCGTATGTATCCCGTCTTTATCGAGTTCAACTCCGAGGATGCGTATCTTTTTCTCTAACAAAAAGTATTTTTCTTTCCTTAGCTTCAGACCGCATTCTCGTAATTTGTTGAATACTATTTCCGTTGACTCGAGGTTTTCTTCTATAGTTTTGCCCTTCACAAAAATGTCATCCAGAAAGACTTGAACGTTTGGCATACCCGCAAAGATTTGTTCCATTATTCTCTGAAAAAGACCTGGAGCCGAGGCGATGCCATATGGTAGTTTATTTGGCTGAAATAGTCCTTTGTGTGTGCTAATTGTCAAATATTTTTTGCTCTCTTCCTCGATCGGTACCTGTGCGTATGCTTCACGTAAGTCTATTCTAGAAAAAATAGCCCCTCCGTTCATTTGTGCACAGACGTGTCCTATTTTTGGTAGAGGGTGCGTCTATGAGCAGCATCGGGTTTATCGTGACTTTATCCCGTAGGGAAAAGTTACATTGGTTGCCATTTGAAAATTCGCCATTGATTGCCATTCCCAAAAGGATCTATGGTAAACGAATGGCGTTTTGCCAAAGGTAATATTTGCCATTCCAATTTTTGCCATTCAAATGGTTCTCTCCCATGAATAGTACTGAATGGTAAGCCAATGGTAATATTCACCATTCGGATGGCTCCTTTCTATGAATGGTACTAAATGGATAGCCGATGGTGATATTCGCAATTCAACTGGCGTTTTTCTTCTAATGGTACTGAAAGGTATAATGACTCTTCAAGCATTTATAGTTTCACATTTCATATTATTGATAAAATATTGTTTGACACAGATTGACACCTTATACGATTAGTTCAATAGTTATAATATCAATATTAATTTATCACATAATTTTATTTCTTCATTATTAATTTATTATACTAACATTACACAAATACATACTATCCATCTTTCATTACATCTTATAGGTAATAACGACTAGACATCTCAAATCCGGTGCACTTGTGTGATTTGATATCATACATTAGTACCTCGCATCAATACACAAAATTATCCAAATGTCATCAAATATCTTTATAGGTATATATTACTAATTCGAATTCCATATTACAATAAATTTGTAGATTTTCACGAAATCGTACGCAAATTAGGTTGATCAAATTTGATCAGGGCTTCGAAACCAAGATATTGTGTACTTGTAATTCATAATTTCACGCTATAACGTGTGAAGAAAAACCTTCAGAGATGTCGAGTGAAGGATTCTAGTGTCAAAATGTCAAAAAGGTTATTATTGTAAAGTATAGTCGTACTGTAAAACGTCAGATCCTCAAAAGCGGGTGTCAAACCCCTCCGCCAAACTCCAAGGCCCTATGCTGAACCTTGCAAACCTGACCAAATGGCTGCGGTAGAGTTCATTTAAGGTTCTTCGTGTCTGAAATTCATCGTAGGATATTGAAAAATTATAATTCAGTCTCATACTATCATGATCTAAGATTTAATAAGAAGACACATGCTTGTAAAGATCTGATCTTTCATACTTCAAAATTATCCTACACGAAATTACTATTCAGCTAAGTTTCACTGGGGTCTTTCCTACCAGTGGATTCACAGATTCTGTCTTGAGAATACCAAACATTGAATCATCTAAATTATGTGCCATGGATCACATATTGTTTTCCCGTACAAAAAAGAGTCATCGTCTCCAAATTGAACTACATAACTCTCGAACCATTGCTCAAATCATTACAACGATGTCAAAAAAGTATTTTCCTCATGAGGCAGCGCTGCTAGTCTTCTTGCTTGTTGCTGTCTTGCACTGGGATGAAAATGTAACGTCTATTACAGTATGTTCCTAGAAGTGTTGAAAAGTTCAATTTCTAAAAAAATACGTACCTACTCTGATTGAAGTCTTCCTGTCCTTGCATGAGCCGTCCGGTAACTGACGGAGATCCTTCCGCCCATAGAACATAGATGTCATCGTAATATTGCTAAAATCATTATATGTACGTATAGTCTGGTGGAAGAAGATTCAAAACGCGGTATACCTTCCATTTTGAACCATTGGAATAATTAATCAGTAAGGTTACAAGATTCTGTGAATAATTATATACATTGATCTAATTGTTTGATACTGGAAGAGTCAGTGTCAGGGAGATATTCTGCGGCTAAGGAGATTCGTCAGCGCCCCAGCTGCGGGAAACAGAGGGGATCGGTTTCGGCAGCTGTCAGCCTTTCCCGCCAGCCGCACTATGCTTCGCACAGCCTACAAGCTGACGCTCCGGCTTGTATTTTGATTGGGAATTCGAAAAGCTTTCGGTCAATCTGACTCAGGCTTCGGTGACTCATTCCAAAATGTTTGCTTGTTATGTTAAATAGTTTTTTGTTAAGCTCGTAAAGCCACAACTATCTATTTCAATCGCTGCGAATACTATTTTGCGTGATGCCTCCATGAGGACCCACGTATAAGGAGCTAACTTCATCAATTTTTTTTCTCGTAAACGGGCTGGTAAAAAAATTTGAAATTATTTCAGCAATCATATCTCGTTCAAAAGCACCCATACACAAATTTTCAATCAATCCGTGAACGAATGCATTCACTGACGAACCTCCTTAATTGAATATTACACGCGAATCGCTGTTGGGTATGCTTTGAGACACATCGCGGTTATAGGTTAGGTAGCACGTCGTAGGAATTCAGAGCATGGAAATCTTCTTTGTTACGATATTTGAGTCTTATATATAAAGTGTGCGGATAATAGGCTAGTACTTACCTAATAGTAGAGTTTCCATCAGTCAAAAAAATGGATACACTGAACAAAATAATTCAACCCACGCGCACGGTGGTATACGACTGATGTACTGAACTACTGACAGCACTTGCGACATTGGCAATATGGCCGATTCGGTGCCTGACCTTGGCACCTGACGACGTCACGTGGTTAGTCCCCTTTAGATTCGTTTTTTCATTCAAGAAACTAAAAGGGAAACTCGATTGTTTCAAGAATATATAATAATATATTATACAACTAAATGTACAATTGGTATCCCGGAAAATTCTTAAATGTGGATACAAAACTCTATGAATAAATATAAAATTCTATCACATTCTACCAAATTCTATCAATTATTATACTACATAATTATGTTTTGATCTCGCCTCTATCAAATTGTATAATGTATAATTGAAGGGTGCCACGGCAAAACGGTGTAAGTGCCAAAAAATCGAAAATACGTTTTTTTGTTTATAAAATTTTCTAAAATCCGTACGCACGCTGTCCTTGCAAAACGATATGGCTGACAAAAATTTATTCGCGATGATATAATAAGTTGGCAAAACGGTGTAAGTGTTATCTGGACCATCTCACAGTGTATGTAACGGATTTTTTTTTCAACCAAAATCAATATTCTGAACGTGTAATATTATTTTCTTCAATCCAAGTTATTATCAGAATCAGATTTACCGAAAGTATTTCATAATTTATAATCATGAGAATCAACAAACTAAAAAATACTCTTTACCGAGTGAATTACAGTTGACGATCTTCAAATGAAAAAGATTAAGCCCACATTGGAATTCAAATATGATGATATTCACTCACGAATAGAAAAAAATTGTAATTCATATAGCGGTATTCAATTTTTGAATGTCTAATCTAATATCGATGAATCGGACTAGTCTTCGTACTGTTCTACTATCTTTTCCATCGAAATTTCACGATATTGTATGAAAATTATGTTCATTTTGGCACTCACACCGTTTCCGATTCCTCCCACGTCCGCCATTTTGCCCGGCCGTAATATTTGAAAATTTATACGAATTTGGACATCTATAACCGAATCTTGTTCATTAAGGTTCAAGCCTTCGATTCATATTTTTTTCATAATTTTAGCATCGTAATTGCGTTCTTAATCAGTATCCAAAGTAAAAAGAAAAGTTGGCACGAAACGTGGCACTTACACTGGCACGAAAAAAAATCGACTTTCGCGAACCATTTTCTCGAAGACAGATGGCTGTATTGAATCGGTTCTTGCGCCATTTCAAAGAGTTTGAAAAACTCTACAAAGTACTTTCTCAGATTAAAAAAAAATTAGTTCGTAGAATTTTGGGACAGTTTTTCTGCTCTCCTGAAAAATCATCATGGTGGCACTTACACGGTTTTGCTGTGCCACCCTTCAATTCATCCGAATTGTTTGTTGTTTGATTACGCTTTGTGATGTGTATATTATTTCGCTGTCGTGTGTTATAACTATGTGTTTCGCCAACAAGAGTTAAACTTTCCGCAAGATAAGATGGACATATCTTCAATTTAATTTTGTGCACAAATATCAGCGTATTTAGGGCAATTCGTTGTTTAACATTGAAGAACTGTAACGCATTCAGCATTTGTTTAATCGGTGTAAATTTACTACATCTAATTATCGCTCGCATCGCTCGATTTTGCGCTTTCTGTAGTGAGTCAAGTTCAGTTTCACCAATGTTTAAGAAAATCGTAGAACAATAGTCAAAGTGCGGGGCAATCAGACTTTTATAAATAGTAGTCCTCGTTAATGGCGACACAGAGTCTCCAATTCGGAACAAAAAATTTACCTTTTTAGCAATTTTTTTAATTGTATACTTAACATGTTCTCTAAACTTCAGATGCTTGTCAATAATTATACCAAGGTATTTAATTTCATCTACATTTTCAATTAAATTATTTTCAATTTTTATCTCACATCCAAGATTGGGACCAGAGGCCCGCACTCCTCTTACCAACATAAATTTAGTTTTACCAACATTTAAACTTATCATATTTCTTTTTAACCAAATTAATACCTTATTCAAATCATAATTAATCTTCTTTTCAATATCAATAGAATTCAAACTACTATAATATATTATTGTGGCATCCGCGAACATTTTACATTTACAATGTTTTAATTCTCCTTTTAAATCGTTGATGTAAATTAAAAAGAGAATTGGGCCCAATATTGAGCCTTGTGGAACACCATATTTCGTCTTTCTCTTTGTGGAGGTCACATTGTTAAACTTTACTTGCTGTGTGCGCTCAGTTAAGTAACTTCTAAACCATTTTAGCACATTATTTTTGATACCGCATTTGTTTAGTTTTTCTATTAGTATATTCCTGTCAATAGTTTCAAACGCTCTCTTAAAATCTAAGAACACAACGCCAGTCTTTAATCGATTATCACATGTAATTTTCCATTCGTTCAATACATTTTGCAAGGCAGTTTCGCAGGAATGACTTTCGCGGAAGCCAGACTGCTCTGGCACTAGAATATTATTATCATCTAAATATTTAATTAATTGCTTATAAACTACAGTCTCTAGTATTTTCTCAAAGGTCGGGAGTACGTTTATTGGTCTGAATTCGCTCGCATTTATTGTATTTTGTACTTTTTGAATGGGTGTGATTTGTGAATTTTGCCAATCAGATGGAAATTCACCCGTTTGCAATGAGACATTTACTAGATTAACAAATTGATCGTTAATATATGGCCACGCTTTCTTAATTATTTCCGCATTTATTCAGTCTTCAGTACACGCTTTATTTTCTAGTTTATTTACAATTTCAGATAGTTCTTTTGCCGTAACTTGACTGAAATTAAGCCATCTATCATTATTACTATCAATATTTGGTAAATTATCACAGTTATTATTATTATTATTATTATTATCTTGATTAGAATTTAATATTGCATCGTTTATTTCATTTATACTGTCAATAAAAAAATTATTAAAATTATCAGCAATGTCTTCATCTTTATCACAGATTTTATCATTAAATTTTACTTTACCTATGCTACTTTTTGATTTTTTACTCACAATTTGTTTTAAATGTTTCCACATCTTTTTACCATCTTTTTTATTTTTATCAATTGTCGCATCATTATACTCTCTTTTCTTTTGCTTAATTAATTTGCTTAATTTATTTCTAATTTTTCGGAATTCATTCCAATAAGTTTCATGAGTGGTTTCTTTGGCACTTTTATATAATTCATTTTTCTTATGTTTTAGAGCTTTTATTTCGATATCAAACCATTCTTTGCTTTTCCACTTATTAATTACCTTGAATTTAGTCAATGAAATAACTTTGTTTAAAGTATATTCAATTGATCCGATCACATTATTAGCAATACTATTTACATTGTTGTCATTAGATTTGTCTATCTTATAAATCCTCTCATTTAAGATTTTTACAAATTTAGCATCATCAAATTTTTTGAAATTTCTGCCAATGAAATAGTTTTGTTTACTTGAATCATGTTGACTTTTGGGCAATCTAATACTGAGGATATCATGGTCAGTTATTTTTGGGGAATCCTAAACGTCACAATCTAGAAATTCATTTGAAAAAGCTAAGTCAATCATTGTTTGTGAATTGTTAGTAACGCGTGTAAACGTAGGGACATAGTTCTTTAGTCCCGATTCACCCATTATTGCTTGAAGCTTAGTTGAATAGTAACTATTTTTGCTAATGTCAATATTTAGATCTCCCAGTAGAATAAATTGTTTATTTTCAACAAAATCATTAATAATTTCTTGTAAAATATCCATAAGGAGTGCATCACTCGTACTTGGTGAGTGGTACACTACTGAAATAATTATCTCATCTAATAATTGAATAGAAAACGTTAAGTTCCACGTATTAGAAGAGTAGTTTTTATTATTGATTATTTTAAATTGCGAGTCATTTCTAAAGTACACAAGAATACCGCCAGTGAATCTATTTACTGAATTTACTCTTATAAGATTATAATTATCAATAATTAATTCTAGATCATTTATATCTTCGGTTATTCTGGCTTCTGTTAAGCAAACAACTAAAGGTTTCTTGTCAATTGAGCCTATGGGTGCAATAACGGCTTAAGTCGACTTAAGTCGTTTTTTCAAAGACGCGGCTCTAGGCGTTCTATATAATCTTAGCTACGTACGCTGTAAGTCTTGGATGTCCTCGTCTTTTGTTAACGCTGTGGTGACCAAAACAAGCGGCGCGCGCACCGTGCTCGAGTTAGCCGGCAGCCGAAACTCGGCTGGCGCAGCGAGTACCTTAGGTAATCCACGCGCCTAGCTCCGCTATACCGCTACACTTTATATGCCTGTTTGTCAATCGTGTAAAGTTTTAATATTTTCTATGAAATAATGACTCAAGTCCTACTCTGTATATGGGGCATTCCATGTTAACTCGACCAATGATTTTCCCTCACTATTTTTGAATCGCTTCATAATTTTTTATACTATTTTCCTATCTCAAAATGGCACTCCCGAATTTTTTCAGACTTAATCCACAATCCGTTAATTTTTTATTAATATTCGAACCCATCTCAAAAAAGTTTTTTTTTTATCTGAAAAAATTCTCAAAAATCGAGTTTTCCATTCCAATCATTCTGCCACCTGGCCCATGATGGGATGTTTTTTTTTTTAATTTTTCATAGCACTTTAAACATTGTCAACAATCGTGCAACGTTATGAAAAATCTTTAAAAAATTCTCAAAAATCTAGTCTTTTATTCCGATCATTTTGAGACCCGGTCCATGATGGACCAATTTTTTTCGATTTTTTATAACGTTGCAAGATGGCGTTTCGTTTGTTAAAAGTGTTGGATGCTAAAAAAAGCCAAAAAAATTGGCCCATAAGGGATCGGGTGTCAGAATGATCGGAATAAAAGACTAGATTTTTGAGAATATTTTGAAGATTTTTCATAACGTTGCAAGATTGTTGACAATTTTTAAAATGCTATAAAAAATAAAAAAAAATAAAAACATCCCACCATGGGCCAGGTGGCAGAATGATTCAAATGAAAAACTAGATTTCTGAGAATTTTTTGAGATTTAAAAAAAAAACTTTTTTGAGATGGGTTGGAATATTAATACAAAATTAACGGATTGCGGAAAAAATCCGAAAAAATTTGGGAGTGCCATTTTGAGATAGGAAAATCGTATAAAAAATATGAAGCGATTAAAAAATGGTGAGGGAAAATCATTGGTCGAGTTGACATGGAATGCCCCATATACATGTATAGCACAGCATTGTATACTATTTTTAATTTTCTTACATTATTTTATAATTGTAATCATACTTTTTTTATCCCAAAAACGTGTTTTGAAAAATTAAAAGTTGTTCTACGAAAAAACGACTTAAGTCCTACTCCGCATTTCCGTGTACAGCACTGCATTGTACACTATATTCAATATTAATCACGTTTGTTTAACATTTTTAGGTACCCCACCTATGTGAAAAAATAAATGTTCGTTGAGAAATGCCTTGAAAAAATTGAAATACTGACTGTTGATTCTTTACCTGCTTTTTTTCTGCCGAAACTTAAGTCGACTTAAGCCGTTATTGCACCCATAGGCTCAATTACTAATTGTTCGATTTCATCTTTATGTGCTAAATAACTTTGAGCATTGAGATGTAGCAACAATTCAGGCTGTAATTGCTAGTTACTCTCTTCTGCTCTTTTCTTATAACTCTCAGCAATTTTAATATAAATAGGACAAGTTTTGTCAAAGGCATGGTGCTTGTCATCATAAATACTATCATTATTCTGTTTCTTATTTTTATGCGCACAGTTAGTGCATTTTAACGCAGTTGATTCGCATGTTTTGCCGCTATGTGCACCTCCACATTTGCCACAAGTGACCTCTCTCTTACAATCGTTCGCGTAATGGTTAAACCCGCAACACTTAAAACAACGAGTTACGTTAATGTGCTCCATCACCTTGCACTGCTTCCATCCCATAGAAACTTTCTCCAGAAATAATAAAACTTCTTGCAACTCGGGATTTACCTCAACAATTACACTGAACTCGTCTTTCTTGGCATAGTCGATTCGCTTGACAATTTTCATCTCTACTTTCTCGCAATACTCATTCAGTTTATTTTGTCTTACAATGTCATCGATTAGTTGTTCATTTTTTAGCGTTGCTTCTTCGCCATGAATGTAAAGGATTTTAACAAATTTCTTTTGAGCTTTGGGAGCCTGCACTTTAAACTCTTCACCGATTTTTTCTTCAAAATTCTTTTGCAACTGTTCCTTATCATTAACATTTTTGAACGTGACAAGAACCGTTCCGTTTTTTTTCTCTTTAATACTTTTGACTCCGACTCCAAGATCTTTGACATTAATATTACTTTTCACGTTGTTCAAATTCTCGTTTTTGTTGACACTGCCTTGCGCGTTCGCGTCAACCTTCGCAGGCTTTACAACAATCACGGCGTCCTTCCTTTTATTTTGCACGACATTAGCATACGACGCAACAGTATTAATATTAGCTTGAACGTTATTATCAGAATTTTGCAATTTTACATTTTCGTTTGTCAATTTGTTTACAATTTGTTTCAAGCTAACAATTTCGCTTTGCAGATCGTCAATTTTGTCAGTTAATGGGCGCACCTCGGCCTTAATTGTGTTTTGTATTAGCCGCCTTAGTACCGCCTCGCCATTGGCGTCGCTGCTGTCTCTCAAGGAGTCATCAAGCTCCGCGTCACGTCTCGTTCTCTTGTTTCGGTTTTCTTCAATTTCCATCTGTTCGGTCCGCGCGCATGCGCTATCCTCGTTGTTTGACTCGGCATGAGTCTCGTCATATTCCATTGGAATTGTCTCCTCCTATTTCTGTTTCAGTTGGATGGTCACTAAGTTGTCTACGCAGTTCACCATTTCACCCTTTTCGTTCTTTGCTTTATGATATTTGACACAGGCTGGGTGGTATGCCTTGTCACACTTTTCACACACCCATGCGATTGTTTTCAGCTGTTGCTTGTCTTTTGCACAAATATACTTCGCTTTTTTACCATTCATTTTCCAGCAGTGGTTTGATGACTTTGTACACAACTAGGCATTAGCAGTAGCGAAGCACTTATAAACATCTATTTACTTTATAAACGTTTTTCTCCGCTTCAATATTTCTCGTCCAACTCACAAGGGGACCCTACGGCAATCGGATTTTTGTAATTTTTCCCACTTATGGTACGTGAAGCTCAGGCCTCGAACAATAATTTCCCAAAGCCGTTCGATGCCATATTCAGAAATTCTCGAGAAAATCGACTTCAAAGTTTTCCGAGCGCTAGATAAGCACTAAAGCAGTTGCATAGGTCGAGCAGGGCGCGTGGCTCACCCGGCAGCGTTCGGGCCCAGTAATCGCAGGGACGCAGGTTCGAGTCTCGCTTCGGGCACTATGTATATATATATTTTTTTTTTTTTCAACAAATTTATACCTACTAATGTAATTGAAATATAAAAATCATCAAGCCTGTAGTAATTTACAGTAATATAATTATAATTTCCAGTAAAAACGCACGTCTCATTTCCAATTATCTTCTGTTTGAAATTGCGAATAAGCGACAAAAATAATATCCAGCAATGATATCAACACATTGTAGATTAATATAAATATAAATAGCAGAATAACTGTAAACAATGGAATAAGTAAAATCTAATGTGATGAAATATTTGAATATCACGGTTTATTCGGAATCCGTCATTATTCCGAAAAACAGTTCTGTGTATATCGTTTGCCTTTGTCACGATTTACTTCCTGCGAAGCGTGCACAGCTGCTCTAGCACAAAGGATTCGTGGGTATTCTAGGACAGGTAGAAGGGATACATAAGGCGCCATTCGCAAGGGACGCCTGTTCGAAGTAGCATTTGACCGTTGGTTTCCGGAGCAGCAGATAGTGTTTCTTGGCGTGGTGCGTGATTTTCCTCAACATACGATAATATATTACTGTAAATTACTACAGGCTTGATGATTTTTATATTTCAATTACATTAGTAGGTATAAATTTGTTGAAAAAAAAAAAAAATATATATACATAGTGCCCGAAGCGAGACTCGAACCTGCGTCCCTGCGATTACTGGGCCCGAACGCTGCCGGGTGAGCCACGCGCCCTGCTCGACCTATGCAACTGCTTTAGTGCTTATCTAGCGCTCGGAAAACTTTGAAGTCGATTTTCTCGAGAATTTCTGAATATGGCATCGAACGGCTTTGGGAAATTATTGTTCGAGGCCTGAGCTTCACGTACCATAAGTGGGAAAAATTACAAAAATCCGATTGCCGTAGGGTCCCCTTGTCAGAGCGACGTGAGACACGAGTCCATAGTTCAGATTGAGGTTAGTTTTATCACTGGGCAGTAATAACTTCACAGCGGCTAATTTTCAGCAAAGGGCTGGGATATTTTGCTGTGAGCACAAAGTCTGTTGGGTGGTCCTGCCTAGGACAACTTTTTTTAACTCCGCAGAGTGAATCACAACGGTTAATTCAGTTAAACAATCGGAGCTCTTCGGAAGACGTGCGCTTGAGAGAGAGTGAAGAGAAAGAGAAACGTTGTCGTAAGAGGGAAGGAAATAGACGACACGGATCGGAAAGAAGAGGTAGCAACCGAGGCCATCAACACGGAGCCGCACATAGAGGTGGAGGGAATCCAAAAGAGGTCCTTACTGATAGACGGAGAACTGTGGAACATGGTCACGGTGTACAATAGAGGAGGGAAAGAGGAGAAGCTGAAAGAGCTTGAGGATATGCTGGGAGAAGAAAGTACGGAGGGACGGCTGCTGATCGGAGGCGACTTCAACGCCAGAATCGGACACGAGGAAGGAAGATCCGACAACACAGAGGACGGACGCAATGAGAGGAGGAAGGCGGAAGACCAGGTGCTGAACGCAGAAGGGGAAGCGCTGTTGGGTCTTATTGAACACCGAGGGTGGACAGTATTGAATGGAAACGTAGCAGGGGATGAGAACGGGGCAATTACCTACACAAAAGGGGAGCACAGGACCACGATAGACTACGTGCTGACCAATGAAGAGACGTGGTACGAGATCGGAGGACTAATCATTGACGACAGAGTGGACTCGGACCACCAGCCAGTAGTGGTCGGACTGAGCGGTAACACAGAGAGGGAAGAGGTGAGAGGGGGGAAGAAAAAAGTACAGAGCTGGCGTGCGGAGGACGTGGCCAAGTTCCGCACGGAGCTGGACACAGTGTCATGGCAAGGAAGCGACCCCCTGACAGGATGGCAGGAGCTGAGCAAGGTGATCAGAGAATCAACAGTATGGAGAGAGAGAAAGACAGGTTGGAAAATTGGCAAGAAAGCGTGATGGGACGGCGAATGCAGACGAAAGAAGAAAGAGCTCAGGATTCTTTGGAAGAAAACAAGGAAAGGCAGCGCGGAGGCCGAACACGAGAATTTCAAGCAGAAAAGAAGAGAGTACAAAGAATTGTGCGAAGGTAAAAGAAAGGCCTGGAAAACAGAGGAAGAGGAGAAGCTGGACAGTATCAGGACGGAAATCGAAGCTTGGGAGTACATAAACGCCAGGCGGAAGAAGAAAGCCGGAGTAAGCAGCAAAATAAAGGTAGAGGAGTGGCTAGACTTCTTCACGGAGAGCTTCGAGGGGCAAAGGTCCCACCCAGTGGAACCGCAAAGGCAAGAGGGGGAGGAAAGAAGAACACCGGTTGGAATCTCAGAGGCGGAAGTGTTGGAACAAGTAAAGAAGCTGAAACTGAAGAAAGCAGCAGGTGGTGACGAGATAAGAAACGAGGCCTGGATATACGGACAAGGAAAGCTGAGCAGGAAACTACGGGAGGTATTAAATGGGGTCTGGGAAGGGAAAGGATACCCGGAGGAGTGGAGGGACGGGGTGATAGTCCCGGTACATAAGAGAGGAAGTACGGAAGAGGTGAAAAACTATAGAGGCATCACGCTCACAATTACGGCGTACAAAATCTACGCATCCATTATAAATAAAAGACTTTTAAAGGAGCTGGAGGATAACGGTAGCCTCGAGGAAACGCAGTCGGGATTCAGGAAGGGCAGGGGAACCTTGGACAACATCTACATACTGAACCAGGTAATCCACAGCAGGATAAACAAACCCAGGGGAAAGGTGTACCTAGTGTTCATAGACTTGAAAGCGGCCTTCGACAAACTGGACAGGGAGGTTCTGTGGAAAAGAATGGAGGAAGAGAACGTCAGCGAGGACTTAATTGCAGCAACCAAGGAGATCTACAAGGAAACCAGGTGCAGAGTTAGGATCGGGGACGAGCTTTCGGACAGATTCTGGGTAAGCAAAGGAGTCAGACAGGGATGCCCGCTGAGCCCGACGCTGTTCAACATTTACGTGGCAGACCTGGAGAAGGTGATGAGAAGGGGACAAGATGGGGGAGTGGTGGTGGGGAGGGAAAAGATCTGGACTTTAGGATATGCGGATGATATGGTGCTAATGGCGGAAACCCAAAAAGAAATGGAGTCCATGATAAGTAGGGCAGAGAGGTACTTCGAGAAGAAAAAGCTAACGGTCAATACGGACAAAACCAAAGTAATGGTATGCGGGAAAGGAGGAGGCAGAAGAAGACAGACAAACTGGAAGTGGGGAGGCAGAGAACTGGAGGAGACCAGGACGATGGACTACCTGGGGTTCAGATTCATGAGGAACGGCGGGATGAGCGCGCACATGAAAGAAAGGGTGAAGAAAGCGAACAGAGCAATGGAAAATATATGGAGCATAGGAGAGCGAAACTTCAAAGGGGACGTGAGATGGCGTCTGAAACTTTTCGACGCAATAATCAAAAGTATTGCCCTCTACGGAGTCGAGATCTGGGGATGGACAGAGACAGAGACAGAGGGGAGGTAGAAAGCCTCTAGGAGAAATACTTGAGATGGATCCTCGGGCTGGAACGCACCACACCGGGCTACGTAGCCAGAGAGGAACTGAAACGGGACAAGATACGAGTGGTGGCGGGTAGCAGAGCTATGAAGTTCGAAGAGAGGATTAAGATGGAGGGTTCAAAGTTACTACTGTCGGAGTGCAGAAGAGAAATGAAAAACGAGAGGAGGAGAGGGGAAAGCACTAAGTGGAGCGCAGAAAGAGAAGGCTACCTGAATAGGTGCGGTGTAAGCGACGCGTGGGTAGAGGACAGACGACTGCGAGGAGGGTGTGTGAGGTCAGAACTGGAGGAAAGAGACAGAGACACTCAGCTGCACGAGAGGCGTGCCAAGATAAACGACTCGAGAAGTACGGCTAGGTACAACCAAATCAGAACGGAAGGGATCCCGGAATACATACGGAACAGCAGAGACAGAAGAGACGGGAGGGTAAAAACGGTGGCAAGACTCAGGTGTGGAAACGAAGAGCTGGGAAATAAGTACTGGCTGAACGGGGAAGAGAGAAAGTGCAGAATCTGTAAGAGCAAGGAGGAAACGCTAGAGCACCTCACAAGCGAGTGCGCGGAAGAACTTAGGTGGACAGAGGGAATTGCTGCTCTGCTCTAACCGAGGGTGGTAGAGGGGCTGAATGGGGCCAGAGGCTGAAACGCACGAGAGAAGAGGCTGTACGACGCCGGGCGGCGGAAGGGGTGGGGAGGGAAGGGAAGGGACATGAAAGTCAGGGCAAAAGAAGGAAAAAGCTCCGGGGACGAGACATGAAAGCGGAGGAATATAGCGAATGTGATAATAGTGTAGAGCTTTTGAAGCTGGCATGAGATGTATGTACATAAACATAAAATAGAATACAGACAAATGAACTAAGTAATTAATTTTAATAAATTATATAATAG
Organism: Euura lappo; assembly: GCA_018257835.1. Lineage (NCBI taxonomy): Eukaryota > Metazoa > Arthropoda > Insecta > Hymenoptera > Tenthredinidae > Euura > Euura lappo. Next base: position 577,348 of record JAEUYN010001751.1, read on the forward strand.
AATAGAATAGGATAAAAGAATATAAAAGTATGCATGTGAAATGGACTGAGTTAAGAGAAAGACAACGTATGAAATGTAATTAGCTGACGCCGTTAGGCAAGCTTATGATCAATAAACACTCTACCTCTATTATTATTATAGAGAATGATGTCACAAATGTAGTATCACAGGAAGTAAAATTTAAAACCGTGAAATGGTACTGAAGTGGAAAATCGACAATTTGTCGATCTTATGTATATCAAGAGCAATCAACTTTTGAAGTGTTGTGTCACGAAATATTTAACAGCACATGTTCTGCAGGTGGTAAGATTCACTGAATCGTTAAAAATGAAAACTATGCGTACGTCATCACGATATAGATAAAATGTATTTTTTGAACGTTATGCTCTCTGTTTGAAACCATTTTATTCTCTACATTTTATGCTACACGGAATGTTTAAACCATTTTCAACCTGTCAGGTTCCACTCGATTCGTCAAGTATTGTCATGATATCCTGATTTTTGTTTCAGGAGTCGAACCAGCCGAGGTTACCAGAATCAATGGTGAATTAAAGATACAGAGATTTTCGATAGTGACAGATATTCACTTGTTGTTCGAATTTAGCTCAAGCGAGTCGAGCACCAAGGAATGAAGACTTAATCACAGTCCTCTTTACTTAAATTTCAGATGCCGTGACACGTGTCAGAGCCCGACTGTCAGATCTTGCGAATGATGTTATACACATGTCCCCCCCCCCATGTAAGTAAGTTCAAAACAATGTCACCCAATGAAGATATTCAAGTCATAGCTAGTAAGACATGCGTCAAATATTGACAAACTACAATAGTGTCATGATGTACCTATTTTATTTTCAGATAGGAAATCCCAGCTGGGCGCATACGCTGGTAAGTGATGAGTGGATACACTTACTTGACCAATTTATACGTCTGCCAAAACGCTAAAATTATCTTTGTCTCCATTTTTATTTCAGCTTCTGTGATGAAAATCGGAAACTTTCTCACAAGGACTGTACCTTCTATCCTAAGGGGCAACGGGGGTGAGTTGAAGACGACTTTACCCTCTAAAAATTGCGTGTCTAACGACATAAGGACGTAAGCGCCATTATATGACGTTTTGCTGTTTATAATGGCATAAAGTCATATAATTTTTTTTTTCACGTCAATCGCTCTAAAAACGTTCGAAACGTATAGATCAATTGAAATTACGAGATCGAAAAATGTAAGTGCAAAAGGTCGTAAGTTGGGCGGATACGATCTGCTTTTAACTGCGATTTTTATCATCGAACTTTTCGAAACGACGTCGATTTCGAATTTTTTTTTGCGTTTCACGAGTTTTTACAACTTTTTGGAAAAATCATTAAAAATTATGAAAAAAAATGGCCCTCACGACGTTTTGCCTTTACGTTGTTTTTTATTTTTCCGTGAAAATTGTAATGAAAGAACGACGTATCCGCCAAACTTACGACCTTTTGCACTTACATTTTTCGATCTCGTAATTTCAATTGATCTATACGTTTTGGGCGTTTTCAGAGCGAATGGCGTGAAAAAAAAAAAATTATACGACCTTTTGTCACCAAAATCGCGTTATTGGCGCTTACGACCTTATGCCATTAGACACGCGGAATGTTTTTGTGATCTACTGTTCGCTTCACATATCAGGGTGAAGTCGAGGAATTGTTTTAATTGATTCCGATCAAATTTGCTAGATCGATCGAAATTTCCTATTTCAATTCTTCATATTTCATTATTTTTCACTTATTGCCGTTATATCATGCGTCAATTGGTGAATTTCCACTTTGTCATGATACACACATTTTATTTTCAGGAAACGAACCAGCAGTGGCTGCCAAATTCACGGGTAAGTGACACTTATTCGAAAAATACATCAAGCCTAGCTTGCTTTTCATCCAGCTGTTGTTAGAACTGAGTGACAGTCGAAGACGACTTGATCATAACCTCTGAATATTCCAATTTCAGATTTATTCCACCCACTAAAATCCGGTGTCACAGCCCATTTGGTTAGAAGTGGACCGAAAGCCGGACGTCAGTTGAAGACGATTGTGCCTATGTAGAATATCGCGCATCAAGCACTTGAAAATTGTCTAAATTATTGAAATATCTTTTAATTTTCAGAGACCAGCACTGAGTTCACAGCTGCTGTGAATAGAATAACTCATTCATTCGACGAAGTAAAGATCGAAATCAATGCGATTGTGAATGATGCTTTCAAGCTTGCCCCTAGTAAGTTGGAAACAATCGTACCATTAGAAGTTTGATATAATTGTCATACTGAGATCTATCGTTTGCTACAAACCAAATTTCAATTAGGCTTTCAGAAATTGATCTATTTCCTTAGCCTCCAGTTAGGCAAACGTATTTGATACTCAACATTCGATCCCTGATTGAAATTGCACCACCAGTTCTACAGAACTACGATCTTATTGTGACTTTATATACTATTTCATACATCAACTAAAATATGATGATTTCTTAAATTATTTTTTCAATGTGTTCTGGTGATTGGCAATAAATCGTGATTTCACTTTCTCAGGTAAATCTCCATAATCATAAATCATATGCCAGTCCAGCTGAACCGAAGCAGCGGAAGAGACTATTGGTGAGTGTCGTCGACAGTATCACCTGATACGAAGATGCTGAATATATTAATCTACGAATTTTTGTGAATGAATTCGCAGGCCACTTCTTAGCAGCTATCGCGAAGCGGAATATTCGGAACCGCTTGTGCTAATCCGAAGAACTTTTTGTGGAAGAACGGAAATCATTTGCTGTACGAGAGACTACCACTTTCTTCCAGTACGTCTTCCAATTGATCACTGAATATGTATATACCAGTGACAATAATTCATAGCTGCATAAGATTGTGAGCAATAAGAATCAATTTCGAAAGTATTTATTCGCTGTATTCATCCCTATCCTCCCTATGGTAAAAAGTTCATGTTCGTGCCCGAACTCGGCTGTTGATCGAATGTTTCGCTTTTCGATGTCACCATTTTATTAGCGCTGCGATTGGCTGCGCGGGTCGACTGTGGTCTGAGGTGAGCCGAGAGCTGTCGCTGTCATAAAACTTTGGAAATTCTGAAGTGAACTGAACTGTCGCAAGACTGCGATTGAAATATGCGACGAAGTGACTGCGATAAGGAAGAGATGCGATGGGAAAAAGAAATCCTCTCATATGAATCTGCGATGCGAAAAAGAATCTGCGATGATGCGAAAAAGAATCTGCGATGGTGAAATCTGCGACGCTGACGATTAACCTCTTATATAAATCTAACCTGACCTAATCGATGGCATAAAATATTGCCAGCTGTCAGTAATGAGTCTGAAGGAGATGATAGTGAGAACTGCCAGAGCTTCTGTCAGAATGGTATTATTCTGAAGTCAGCTGAGAACTGTCAGCACTTGGGCGATGCATTCATGACAGGACAGATAACCTATAGTTCTGCAGTTAGATCTAGAACTGTCACTGTCAGAATATGCTACTATCGTGAAGTCAGCTGAGAATGTTATCAATTATTTTCAATCAGATAGATCGTTATAATACAGGTCAATAAAATGAACATCTAATTTCGTAATACTTTAATAGGTTTCGTAGATTATAAGACCGAACATAATGAAGCATTAACATCGCTACCAGAGGTCGTATAACAAAATCCTTTCAGCAGTTTTGAATAATTGTATTATAGATTGTAAAGAAAATGTCAGCCTGACTGCGATAAAAGCGTAAGCGCAAGGAATCCTACACATATTATTTTGCACAAAATTTATTGCGTTTACACTTGCATCGCAGAAGGCTGACATATTTTTCATTGTCACAGCCCATATTAAACGCCATTATTTTAAAACTGCCGGATGGTTTTTTTTACACGACCCCTTTTTATTTTTCAACCTCAAAATGTCCCCTTAAACAATCTCGTCCTCGCATTCGCTACGTTCGTCAGAGGTTGAAGGTGGTAGCTCGCTCAAAGGCTTTCGAAAACATCGTTCTATGTCGTTGACGCTTAGAACTGTATTATCAATCAGCTTGATTTCCGCCATGTGCTCGAGTTGCAAATATACGGATCCACCTGTTAACAAAATGAGAATTATTTAATAGAATCGTAAATAGATAAACGACAAATAATGAAATAACAGGTACCTTGATCTCCCACATGTACATAACCCCCACCCTTCCCAACTAGAATAAGTAGAATAAGTTAGACCATAGAACAACCTGCAAAGGATACAAATCTGAAGGCGAAGCCAAACTAAATCACGATAAAAAACCCACAAAACATCAAACATTGTAAGAAATTCTAATCTGTTAGCGCTAATTTCGGCTAGCCGGTGAGGAGGAGGGGAAGGTTATTGAAAGGAGATCACCACTCCGAGTGTAGGTTATTATAATCCTTTATTTGCAGTTTTACGTGAGTTTGTGACAGACACTTATTCTGGCGACTCTCAGAACTCTTTGGGATTCTGTAAAATGATGTGCCCTGTGAACGATTAGCGTTCTTGTGCGACTGACTCGACACCTAACTCGCTCGTCGGTTGAGCCTAGCTTCCCGCCTCGGCTAATCCCTAGCAACGGATTAGCCGCGGTTCTTATTTTGAATTGGATTGTGGACTGTATAGATATTTATTGGTATCGGTTCACATGCAAACAAATCACTATGTGTAAATAGACCTAAGGCCTGCGGTATGCCGCTTGTAATCTGTACCTACAACAACAAAACACGAATAAACGAATAGAAAATGAAAAATGGTACCTTGATCACTTTTCCTAAGGTCACCGGTCATGAACACGTGCGCGCCTGGAACAAGAGCTGGAATGTCCGCATAATTCGCGACTTGCATTCTTAGCAGATAGGCAACAGGGCTACGACGGAACCCGAAAATTTCTAAGTCCCGAAATGAGCCTACTGCGCATGCGCGAGAGCGGGAGATGTGAAATTCAGGTTTCGTGCGCATGTGTCAGGGCCTAAAATTCAAAATCAAGGACGATGAGTCATCTTCTGGAACATTCGGGTATGACGTAATTTCCTGTAGTCTGCGTCAGGGTGGGAAATTCAAGGACGATGAGGGCGGGAGATTTGAAATGCAGGTTTACTGCTCATGTGTCGAGGCGGGAAATTCAAAATCAAGGATAACGAGTCATCTTCTGGAACGGCTATGACGTCATTTCCTGCGGTCGGGGAGCCGTTCCTAGCGCCACGCGGCAGACCGTGCGATTCCCGAAGCTTTTTCTGAATTGACTGGACTACAAAATTCCTGGAATATGACCTGCTATACCACGCGGCACACCGTGAGATTCTGGGATCTTCGCGATACGCAATTTACAGCTTCAAAAGACACCGCAATTCAAGTATCAAATTACATTCCTCGTTAATTTTTCGAACAATAGTGTTGGATTGCTTCTCATTAATTAACTGCAAATTAATAATGCTCGAGTCAAGGAAGGATTCCTGGAATTATTATATCTTGAACCCGTTTCGACACGCAGCACTTCGCTAAATGCACTTTCCAACTGTAAAGATACCGCGATCCCAATATCAAATTACATTCCATGTTCCATTCCAAACAATAGTCTCAAATTGCTTATCATTAATTCTTCAAAAATGATTGTAAACTATTATACACCGACACAGACAGTCTCATTCATGAAGTCAAATGTGAAGATATTTATCAAGTGATGAAACATGATATCTACAAATTTGATACCTCTGACTACCCTACAGAAAATGTTTTCGGTATGCCGCTCTGTAATAAAAAAATCGTTGGCTCAATGAAAGATGAATGCAATGGAAGGATCATGACAGAGTTCGCTGGCTTACGCAGTAAAGTGTACAGCGTTAGTGTTCAGAATGAGGATTGAATTAAAAAATCTAAAGGTGTAAAGATGAATGTTGTGCAAAATACTATTTGTTTCGATGATTATCTTGACTGTTTGCAGAACAGGAATACACAAAAGAGAAGTCAGTGTCCTTTCCGTACCAAATGCCACGTAGTTCAAACTGTCAGACAAGTCAAATTAGCGCTCAACCCCCACGATGATAAGAGGTATTTGTTACCTCAAAGTACAGACACGTTACCGTGGGGTCACTATAAAATTAACGAAGGTTGATTGTAGGGTTCATATTTCCTCACACCCAACGCTATAAGAGTAACCAGAAAGTATTTTACGAATATAGTTTTTATGAATCGGAATTTTTTTCTTTTGTTGTAGAATTTAGTACATTTTTTTTATAAAATTTAGCACATTTTTTTGTAAAATTAAGTACATTTTTCATAAGATTTCGTACATTTTTTGTAAAATTTAGTGAATTTTTTGTATCATTTTGTAATTTTGTAAATCTGTGTAAAATTTTTGTAAAATTTCTGTAAGTTTTTTTATTTTTTTTTTTGCAACTCTGTAGGACGGATGTACGTCGGGTGTGTAACGAGATAAAAATTGCATTAATAAAACCAATTTTTCATTTATTAATTCAAATACCTTACAGATCATTTTTATCTATCCAACTGTTATGTGTATCATCGAAACCTAACCACTTAACATATTGTCTATTTCCTTGTCTCTTCAGCACTTTTTCCACAAGGTAGATGTCAGGATTCTTGACTGCGAGGAGCTCTTTTTCGTAGAAACCTCCAGCGATGGGTTCATCTCGATCATCTTTCAGCTTGTACGTCACAGGGTCCGTATTCATAACCTGTATGATAATGAATATTTCGGTTGTCCAATTCGGTGTATATCCTTTTTCAAAAACGTTTTTGAATTTGCTGACTCGAACTTCATCTCCGACTTTGAATTTCGGTGGCTTCGTAGGTCTAGCTCGAACTTTCTGGTACACATGGCGTAGCAACAGCTGTTCGTTCGCAGCTGACACATCCTTAGGCTTCATGCGTATAGTTTGGTGTTTGTTGTTATTGTAAGCGGATACCAACTCATTCAAGATATCGGTCCACTTGTAGCTACCTCGGAGACTGAAGTGCATCCACATTTTATTTTTCAGTGTACGATTGAAGCGTTCACAGATTGATGCCTTTAAATTACTGTACGTAGAGTACAACACGATACCGTGACGCTTCATGAGAGATTCGAATTTCGTATTGTAAAAATAAAAAAATAAAACGTAAAAAAAAATTTTTTAGGTATACGTCCCTGGAGGAATATAGACTCCATGGCAATGGTAACATCATCACCAGTCTTACTCTTGATCGGTACAGCCCACGCATACTTTGAAAAGATATCAATGACCGTGAGCAAGTACTTGTAGCCTTTATTTTGCCCAGCGTAAGCAATCATATCAACGAGATCAGCTTGCCAGGTCTCATCGATACCACGAACTTCTACACGTCGACGTTGGTAATTTTTTCTCGCCGGTTTATACAGCTCCGTCACGAGTTCTAGCTTTTTATCGTTCATTTTCAAGTGCAAGTATTCGCTCTCTCAACTGCTCTCCAACTCTCTCTAATGTTCTCAGTCTCTCGTCTATGTGTGAAATGAGTTGTGCGTTGCGAGTCGCGAGGTCTTGTACTGTCTCGGTGTTGATGAGATAATTCTTCGAATCTTCCCGGAACCGAGCCTCGAGAGACTGAATCATTATAGTTGTATCGTCCACGTCGCTACGCAAGCCCGCTGTTACTTGATACACAAGACTTCTTGCTGTATAGCATTTTGCATTACTTTCACAGTAGCTGCGTCGTTTTGATCTACGGGATCGGATATATTCACCAGTCGCTTGTTATCGATATCATATTGTCCGTCCGGGGTAATTTTGAATCCCACTCCAGGAGGACCGCGGTTACTAACGGTCCCACTCTTTTCCAGTTGTCGTCCAAACACGTCAACGCTCATCGTGGAAATGATCACACAACCGACGATTATTGATTAATAAATGATTCCCGCTTCACGTAATTCTTCGATAACGGACATGATTTCGTTCGAATGACTTGAGTTGCCTGCTGCCTGAGACGCCAAGAGTAATCGAAGACGTTCCACCAACTCGTTCGGATCGTCCCAAAAAACGTATTCCTGTCTAACTCCTGGGTGCGCAACCATAGTCTGCGGCAGTAGACCTTCACCCTTACGTTTTTTCATTACAGAACCAGTTGTTGGTAATTCACCTTTACGTTTTCTCATCGCAAGACTAGTTTTGAGTAATTCGCCATTACGTTCTTTCATTGCAGGGCTAGTTTTTAGTAATTCACCCATTATATTTTTCAATTTGTTACTTTTTTCAATCCGGACGGGCTGGTCAGACTCGTAGTGGTTTCTGTGCGCATTAGTCTTGAGAATAATGTCTTGATAGATCTTTTGGTCCGCTGACGTTACACAACTATCATCGGGTACACTGTAAAAAATAAGGGTAAATTTAACGATCACATGGGTAGGCAAATTTACTTCATGTCACGGTAAATCAATTTTCTCTACCCAAGAGACTTTCCCACCTAATTGTCTACCCAAGAGGTGGGTAATTTTACAAGCAGGGAAATGCATTCGCCAAAATGTAAGTGCTCAACAGTAAATTTTGTCTGAATTGGGTATACTTTTTGTCTTTACGCAACCAGAGTAATAAATTCATGTACCCACGGTGGGTAAAATTTTGTGTACTCATAAACTTTCTAGCAGTCTACCATGTGCAGTGATTCAATGGCGCAGTCGGTAGCACATCTGCGAGCAAAGCTGGCGCCCTAGGTTCGCGTCCCGAGCTGGTGAAGTTTTTTTTTTTTTTTACATTTGACCTATACTTTATACTTTACCCGTATGGGTTGTGAAATTGACATACCTATCAATTTGTATTTACCCATCCATGTACCGCGTAAATTCATCTACCCAAAAAAATGTAAAATTTTGTACCCATGAGTAGGCATATTTCTCTACCCCGACTGAGCAATAGGGCGTTGCACTACCCAGACGGGTAAATTTACCCAATTTTTTTTTTACAGTGTACCCTCTTGAACAACAGTTCCAACAACCCCTTGGTCTTTGGGTATAGCGTATCGCCTATGCGGACGTGGTGCGGTTCAAAACTTATCGTTGAATCACCAACCATGAGATTATCGTGTGGAAGTTTGCGTACACCACACACGCTATCCAGTTCACTTTTTCTCGTTTTATCCTTCATCATTTCGAGATACTTTGCTTCCTGGGAACGTGTCTCAATCATTGACTGATCTCTCATTCCTTCTTGTCCTTCTCCCTCTCCTCCTTCGTCTTTCTCTTCGTCTTCTTTGTCATCATCATTTGCTGTTAAAAACGATGCATCATCTTCTTCTTCTTTACGTTGCGAAAATTTGTTAACCTCTTCTTTAGGTTTTATTATTTCCTCTTTAATTTGACTCATTTCTTTTTTAATCTGTTTCATTTCTTCCTTGATGGGTTTCGTGTCCTCTGAAATATCTATTAATTTATGCAGTGGGGCTACCACGGGTTTGAAGACATCGTTCATAGTTTGTTCAACAGCTTCCTTCCCTGATTTTATCATGCGCTGTTTCCGTCGAATCGCTGCGCTACTCTCTAAATCCGAATCAGCGGAAATTCCGCTATTACAATCAGTGAACAAAAATTTCCCTGAGAATCAGCGAGTTTCGCTGAAGAAACAGCGAAAATCGCTCTACCGCGCTAGCAGCACTATCTTCCGCCGCTTCTGGTACTACAGCCCTACAGAGCGCAGTCACAGCACGTGTGGTTCCCATTTTCAAGCGTGTGTTTATTGACGGTATTTTTCGCGATAACACGAAAAAGTAAAACGAAGAACACGGAATTTGCCACATCAAAGTGTGAGTGTTATTCATTCAATACGTGGTAAGTACATTTCGATACTTTCTAGCGTTTACACGCCAGTATGTTGTGTGATTGAGGCGAACATAACCTCTATCAATTACCGGCGTATGTTGTGTGGTCTGTGTTTGTAACCCAATTTATTAAATATTATCTTTTTTCAAGCCATAAAAAAAATCCGGTGATGAAGTCGAAAGAGAGCTTCTAGCATTCGGCGTTTCGAGGGAAACAATTCTAATATTGAAATTAGGTGTTTTTTCCTCCCTGCATATCAACTTGACCAATACCATCCTTGACAATGCCTGAGGCAAAGCTGCTCTACTATTGGAGAGGTTCATTGAACCGGGAAAGTTTTTTTTATCGAAAAATAAACAAATATTTGTAGGTTTTTATAATATTGAAATAAATTACTGACCTGTTTGAACGATAAAATTAGGATTTTCCACTTTTTCCACACCTTCCTTTCATCTGACAACGTGAGATTGATGCATGTGAAATTTTGTAGAATTTAAAACAAAAATAAATCTTAACTGATGATCATGTAGAGCTGGTTGCTTCGAATTGGGAAGTGTTGGCGAGATCACCGGTTCGAATGGTACGTTCACTGGTTGAATGAGTCAAATGAGTGAAGTATTGTTTCACTGATTCAAATAGTGAAACTTTCACTGAATGATTCAGTGATATAATTTTTCACTGATTCAAACAGCGATTAGTCGCTGATTCTCAGTGGTATACTTATAGCTATTTCAATCAGCGACTATTCGCTGTCAATCAGCGAAATTTCGCTGATTCAGATTTAGAGAGTAGCTTGAGCGATTGTTAGATTATCGGTGGAAGTTTAGAATAAAATACAAGTGATATAGTTATTGAATGAATTTATTGAACACAAGGAAGGGACGACTATCTGCTACGACTGCTTCTAAAAGACTAAAGAATATTTTCTATATTTCAACGAATTCCACTGAAAGAAATTTCAATTGGCTGAAGGACGTAGTGTTTCTACAAAGGCCACATCTGTTTAGGATCAGGGCGCTCTTGACTACGGGGTACGACCCGTCATAGATAGATCCTTTCAGTTGTGACGATACAGACAGTTTGAATCGAGCGCGCTGAACGTAAACATAATTTGACTATGAGTGACGTGTGAATTGACTAGCGTAGGTTAGCACTACGGAGCCGGAAGAGAAGAAAGTAATCTCTCTCTTGGGAAGACCATCGTACAGGGTGTATAAAAATGATGTGTCACCGCTTCGCCAGATGATTGTCCAGCTCGAGATCGGTGAAGATCTGAAAAAACATGTCCCCGCAAAATTGTCCTTGACCCTCATTTTCACGGTCAAATGGGACAAAAAAATTTTATTGCTCCAAAAAATTCTACTCGTCGAGAGGAACAAAAGTCTCCGAGGAACCATGGGTGTAAGCTGAATATTTCTGATCGAATAGGGCCTTTGAACAAAAAAAAAAAATTTCAAAACATCGAGAACCGGAAAATTGATTTTAAAGTCCGTTCAAATACGAATCAATAGAAAAATAATAATATTCCAGTGCAGTAGAATAACACCTGCGTTTGTTTTTAACAGCAAAACCTTTCGATAATAAAATCATAGTGTTAACTGGAATGCCTACATAAATATGTCAGATTTATGTTATCTGGTGTAGGTGAAATCAATTCTATTCTTAATTAAGATCAGTCGACTCACATTTCTGTTAAAACTGACGCTCAGAATTTCTACGGCTAAGTCTAATGGCACCACGGTGCCGGTAAAGGAGTGACCGACGTGTCCTTACCACCTTCGGGTACGCTCGGGCTGACAGTCGGTAAAACTCGCGCATCAGTCGACGCATGAAAAGTAGGGATGGTGGGCCTTAGCAGCACAACGCATACTAGCTAGTACGGAGTCTCACTGCACCCCTAACTATCTATTGCTTGCGGTGAATGCCATGGAGTGTCGTCAGCCACATCATCGTGGTCGTATACGCGACGGTCGGGACTACCGCTTGATGCTACGGGCAATTGACCAGGCTCTAGGAAATTATGTTCGAGCTCGAGAGATCTATGCCCAGTGGTTACGTGATCGTGCCAACGGGCGACGGTTACACCCTGGTGCAATACCTGATCGCCGGGAATTCCAGCGCCTAAATCAACGTTTTGAGGATCAAGAACGGTTTGGAAATCAAGAAGCTGGATACCGTAGAGCCGGACGCCCTCGCATCCATTGGAGGATCGAAGAACGCGTTATTGCCTACGCACGGGCCTTCCCCCTCATGGGCCTCCGACGAATAGCTGCGCGTGTTGGGATCGCTCATATGACGGTGCGGCGGATTATCCGCCAGGAAGGTTTGCGGCCTTATCGGGTACAGCCAGTGCAGGCGCTGCAGCCTGACGACCATCGTGCTCGTCGAGACTTCTGCAGATGGATGTTGCGGAAATTGAATAATAACCCCCAGTTTTTGGAAAACATTTTATTCACCGATGAGGCCAGCTTTTCCAGCACTTCTATTCTTAATAGGCAAAATGTCCGTATCTGGGCTGATAGAAATCCTCACGCTGTGCTACCACGAGTCATCCAAGGTCGCTTCGCCGTAAATGTCTGGGTAGGCATTGTTCGCAACAACTTCGTTGGTCCAGTCTTTCTCCCGTTGCGATTGAATAGTCACGCGTATCACACTTTTCTACGGCGTGATTTGACGAATCGCTTGCGTCGAATTATTCCTCCTCAACATCGTAATCAAATATATTTCATGCACGATGGTGCACCACCGCATTGGGGCCTTCAAGTTCGCCGCTATCTCGACGAGATGTTTGGAACACGATGGATAGGACGCAGGCCTGCACCACATTTGTGGCCTCCACGGTCCCCCGACCTGAACCCCCTGGACTTTTTTCTATGGGGAGCCTTGAAAGCCATCGTTTATAGATCGTGTCGTGTTATCCGAACACCCGAAGACCTCAGGCGTCGAATAAATGAAGGAATGGCTACATTGATTCAAAATAGGGAAGTCCTAGCCAGGGTCCGAGCCAATCTAGAAGCAAGGCTGCGAGCATGCTTACGCAATGGAGGACGCCATGTGGAAGCGGGAGAACAAGCTCGGTTGTTGAGAGCCATCGGTGTAAACGGAACTGTCCTTTGGGTTCCACGTCGCAACCGTCGTCGTCGACACCCACCAGGAGAGGATTAGAAATTCGCCGTCCATTCTACTCCTGGCACCAACCAACAACGAGAATTGGGCATCATATTTCATTTCGGGAGTGACGTCTGTGGGATCCTCATCTCTGTGTGTGCGATGACACTCATGGAGCATATAGCAATTTCAATATGAGTATTTAAAAAATGTGAGTCTAATTAAGCTATGTGATGATCGAAATAAAATATATTTTTTTGAATAAATGTCACTCGTGTTCTGTTGATTTATATAATGCGTTGACCATTCATTTTAATTTGCGAACTATTAGTTAAAATCATAGCTGACATAGTTCACCTTCAGGCTGCGCAATATTTTTCCTTGTTTTCCACTTTGACATGGATCTATAATTCATTCAAATGACGAATTCCTTATTTCCGAATTCACGTGGAACTAGGTAATGTTAAAAGATTAAACGATGTTCACGTAATCATTCTATGCGTCAACAACCCTTATGGACCGTTGATTCCCACTGAGGTGTTATTCTACTGCACTGGAATATTATTATTTTTCTATTGATTCATATCTGAACGGACTTTGAAATAAATTTTCCTGTTCTCGATGTTTTGACATTTTTTTTTTCTTCAAAGGTCCTATTCGACCAGAAATATTCAGCTTACACCCATGGTTCCTCGGAGACTTTTGTTCCTCTCGACGAGTAGAATTTTTTGAAGCAATAAAATTTTTTTGTCCCATTTGACCGTGAAAATGAGGGTCAAGGACAATTTTGCGGGGACATGTTTTTTCAGATCTTCACCGATCTCGAGCTGGACAATCATCTGGCGAAGCGGTGACACATCATTTTTATACACCCTGTACAGAGCGGACGTGTTCTATTAAAACTGGTTATCATAATGAAATAGTTGAAAAATTTTTGAAACAATTATCAAACTTTAAGCTTGTATCATGCAACAAAACGTCAAGTGAAAACTTATCAAATCAACAGTCTAAATATAGAGAGAAAACTCACTAAATCATCTTCGTAAATGTCGAGAGAAAACTCACCAAATCAAACTATCACAAATTTCGAGAGTCAACTCATCAAGTCATAATCTGAATACTCTCAAGCCATCCGAACGATTGGAACTTGAAAACAGCATCTATAATCCTTCGGAATGTTAAAACTATCGAACCAAGATCATCGTAGAAGAAAATATTAATCTTCAGAATTTCAACGACACGTGAAGAGCACGTTTAAATATAACCTCCAAGGACCACGCTTGATCGACACTCAACAATGAAGAATCTTCGATACATAAAGATAAGTTTTTTACAATGATTGAAACGATGCAATTGAAATAAATGAATAAAATCTTCCCAAGGACAATTTTTGATACATAAAGAATGAAAGAGAAAACGTCACTCTATAAAACAAGTAAAGACTGATTTAATATACAAATTACTATTTACAATTTTATATCTACAAATTTTATGTGAATGAATGGATGAATGCATGGATGAATGATATATGTTATAAGCAAAATTTGTTAGAACGGAATAGAGAAGGGTTTTTTCTATATATACACATGATTATTAAATTTTATAATTTTACATTTACAATTTTGCCTTGCTGATTAATGAATTTTACAATAAATATACATTGATTAATTTTTCCCTTCAAAAAAATGTCTTATTTTCTTTTATTATAATAAGTAAGAGAGAAAAAAATCCCACAAAGTACATAATAAATTACATGATAAATTTTATGCAGTCATGACCGAATTCATGATACGAATTATTATGTACTTTATCATATGATTTTTGTTCCAACCATTATGTTGTACAAATACACATAATTTATCACCTAATTTATCGTAGGCTGTTATGCTACCGCTTGAGCTGCGGTACTTCATTGGAGTAGAACCAAGTATTAGGTTCCACACTTCGCTTGAAGGGGAAAGATGTTTGATGAAAATGAACCCAAAATCGCTTTTCATACAAAGTTTCTGTACCATTAGTAGGTTCGGAATCAGCAAAATTTGAAATCTTAGCTGATCCTTTTCCAGAGATATATACATTTTTATATTTTAATATCAATACCCGCCTTAGATTACGTAAAATTGACAAACGGATGCAGATTTTTTTACCTGCGTTAATGTAAGAACAAGATTACATCGATATTGTGTTGCATATATAGCTTCGCATTCTCCCCACTAGGTGGCCGTGGCGCAGGTACGGAAACGCGATTCCCACAATAGCAGTTATGCGGCGAGACTATGAGTAGCGCCTACAAGTTTTCGAAAATTCAAGTCTCGAAATTTCCTCTAGTTATTTGTCGGACTTGTCACCTTACTTTGCTTCAGCATCAAAAAGGCGACAAATACCTAGAGGAAATTTCGAATCATCAACATTGAAATCCTTGTTGATAAATTTTTTAATCAGATTCTCAGTATTTGTATTGACGAGAGATTTGTTTGGTTTATTATTGCCAAACACAAGTTTCCTACCACACGGGGCGCATTCCGTTTTTCGATTTTCATCGTGAGAACACCTCAGGGGATTCAGTTCCGAACGTTTATAATTTTTTTTCTAACAATTTATAATTAAACAATTATCATTCGAATAGCTATCAAAAGACGTATTGGTTTCAAAATCTGACCCAATGCCAAAAATGCTGCTCCTTGATCAATTTACTAAGCGCTACTTTTAGGCGCTACTCATAGTCCCGCCGCATAACTTCTATTGTGGGAATCGCGTTTCCGTACCTGCGCCACGGCCACCTAGTGGGGAGAATGCGAAGCTAGATATACAATGCAGAATCGATGTAATCTTGTTCTTACATTAAAACAGGTAAAGAAATCTGCATCCGTTTGTCAATTTCACGTAAGCTAAGGCGGGTAATCATAGTAAAATATAAAAATGTGAATATCTCTGGAAAAGGATCAGCTAGGATTTCAAATTTTGCTGATTCCGAACCTACTAATGGTGGCGAAACTTTGTATGAAAAGCGATTTTGGGTTCATTTTCATCAAACATCTTTCCCCTTCAAGCGAAGTGTGCGCATGGTTTGTGGGGTGTTCGGAGTCTAGGTTGACTGTTTCGTGGTTTCCAGGAGACAATACAATGAAACCCGTTTTCGCGATTTAAAATACTTGGGACAACTTACCCCGGGGTCTGTGACAACTTACCCCGCCTCGGGGCAAGTTGTCACACTCCGCGAATTTTTTTGAAAATTCGAAAAAACCTACTCAGACTCGCTTTAGAATAACCAAAAATTTTCTGTAGGTGCGCAAAGGATGCATCTACAATACCCCATCTCAAGATTTGCGAAAAAAAATAATTGGAAAAATTCTAAAAATCAGAGAGTAAAAAGTGTGACAACTAGCCCCGGTCTTCCCTACGTCTTCCAATTGATTACTGAATATGTATATACCAGTGCTGCATAAGGTTGTGAGCAATAAAAATCAATTTCGAAAATATTCATTCGCTGTATCGTATTAATTTTCCATTTCCCAACACAGATTCCGGATACAAAAGCATAAAATTCAGTGGCCCTTATAAAAACGATTACTTTTTCCTTCCAAGTCACGTGACATGTGAAAAGGTTTTTTTATTTGCAACACCTAAATGAAAAGTTTGATTCCGTTCGGACCGCTAAACCGATTTGGATGAAACTTGCAAGGCATACTGTTCTTATCCCGAAGCTGTGCCAATGAAGTTTTCAAACGTCGCTCGCTAACCATGTTTCAGTACAAAATACCGTGAGGAATATTACGATACAGATAATTAGTCACTGATTATCCGAAAATAGTGATTCAAAAACCGAAAGACGTTCAGAATGATATCCAAACGAGAAGAGTCGGTGCCTCCCCCGTGCTGAACCCCTTTCATGGTTAAAGACATGACATGATTTTTCCGCTCAAAATTAAGTCACCTTATGGCATCAACGGGCCTTCGATAATCTTCAGTCATTTCGTATCTAGATATGGTATAGAGGACATTTCAATGACGGGATTCGCTTACCCCGATTGTCGAGTCTGATTCACATTGTATTGACGCAAGTACTTGAATCGTTAATTCGTGATCACTTCTGAATATTCAATAGAGTTTTATCATCGCCTGTACCTTATTGATATAGTTGTGCATCGTGGCCTACAAATACCTAAATTCAAATATTATTTTGTTCAGAGGTGGATGCCTAATTGGCGTTCACATCATCTGAATTCAACTAAAATTTCTTGACGTTCATCGTTCTTTGTCACATTTTGTGCATTTTTTTTTCACTCGCATTCCCTCAAAATCCGAAGAGAGATTT
The DNA here is from genome assembly GCA_018257835.1 of Euura lappo. Lineage (NCBI taxonomy): Eukaryota > Metazoa > Arthropoda > Insecta > Hymenoptera > Tenthredinidae > Euura > Euura lappo. The sequence goes on from JAEUYN010001751.1 coordinate 594,564, forward strand.
CAATAATTCAGAAAATCAACCGAATGACGCACATTATCTTGAAAATCGGAAAAACTCATTTTCTTAAAAATGAAACTACTTTTTCCAATAAATATTTCCCACCGTATGTAGGATGATATGACTCATAGGTTCTGTGAGTTTCATTGATGCTGAAGCATCGCTTCATACTGAAGAAAATATATTTTACAAGTGACTGTATGGAATCCGTCAATTTCTGTGTTGGTTTCAACATTTTTGGCACTTTTGAGCATCTTTTGAAGAGACCGTTCAGAAGATTATCGGTTCAATTTGCTCTATCCTTAAATTTCCCACTCTTCGTAATTTCCAAGTTCCTAAGTTAGTCTCATCCCGTCTGACGTCACGATCACTTTGCCAATAGATTTTACAATTTCATGCCATATTTCGATGAAATTTATAGGCATCATGGGGCTCCCGCCTGATATCCTCAGAGAACTTAGTCAATGAAACAAAAGCTCCGTACCAAATATGGTCGAAAACTTACTTCACTTTTTTTTAGCCACGTTCCACGAGCAGAACACCAACATTGTGAAATATATTCGTGATAAGAATAAAATGAATATCACTCAAGTTCTCTTTATTGCATCATTTATTAACTTTGATAACGCTTTTCTTTTGACAATTCAACAGATTTCGAAATTCCGTTGACCCGTGACCTTGTAACGTCCCAAAATCCCCTCCTTGGATGTGGATGTACTTCTTGGTGTGTAGGGCGTTTTGGGTCGTACCTTCGCACTTTTTGCAGTGCGGTACTTGTTCTGCCGGTGGACGTACGGCTTGTCGGAACGGGTGGGTGTAGGAGGTTCGAATTCCACGAGTAACAGCCGCCAATTCCTAATGATTAGCAATGACCGCTCGTGGAATCGAGAGGATCTTGATTTTCGAGTTCTACGGGAAACAGTTGTTGATCCGCAGTGACCAACAATAACTGCTCGTAAAACTGAGGGAGTTTGGTCTGGATTTTTACAAGGAACATCCGCTTGTAAAATCGCAGGAGTTGGGTGTGTGTGTGTGGTTGCCCGCACGGAAAAAAATACATCACAGTATATATGCCAATGTGTATCCCAAAAACTTATATATGAAACATACATTCGTTATGTATCACAATATATCGAATTTGCATGTCATATATATCCAATTGATATATGTGGATGATATATGCTATGGATATATACAACATACATCCAAATTTATATCCTTTTTAAATGTTCGATATACGAGGTGGATACTTCGTTACGCATATAAAATAAATACATGGAGTTCACATATTATTTATTCGTTCAAATATATCTTTCATACATGCACAAAATACTTAATCTGAAGTATGTTTGATTATATTTGACATATACGCGGAACAGATTTGTCATATATTCCGGATACATAACTAAAATATCTGGAAATACATCATCACAAAATTCGCGATAGATCGATGCAAGTATTTTTTATACTCAAGAGATACTTTTTTATTATATCTACCTCTATATTTCTGGTATATCTGCCAAATACAATCATCCTACTGTTTGATGAATGCATGGAACTTATATTTTGTTTACTTATCTAAATGCATTTTCAACATATATACATATCTATTGATTCGAAACTCTATCAGATCTTTGGATACATATTTGAGAGATAATTTCAGAGATAAAATATGCATGAAATATGTATTACAACATATATGTATCGTACATACATAGAATATATAAAATATACATCCCTGTATATATATTTTATAGACTAATAGCGGCAAAAATGGAAGAATTTTAAATATATATGAAATATATGCAGTATATAAAACATATACTCTGTCTTGATATATTTTAAATGTATAAATTTCCGTGCGGGTGGTGGAACGGTATTCTTTTGGTGGTAGGAAAATAATGTGAGTCTTAATTACAAAACACGTACTTTATTCGTGTATCACCGTGGAGAATACTTTTACAAAATCGTAAATTAATACTTTGAACGACAGTAAATTGTTTTTTAACGAAAATCGTAAATTAATATTTTAACGTAGATAAATTGTCTGGGTCCTTTTCGGAGTCCCGTAATAACTAATTGAAAAGAAAAGAAAATCCAATGTTGAAATAAACCAATGTTGAAATAAACCAATGTGATTGTAAACCAAATGTTGAAAGTTTTGAGAGAGCTAGTTTCGCCTAGACGGTGCTATACCGACTGGCTTCTCGATTAGAGCGCGCTGTCACTTATATAGGCGGCAGCGCGTTAATCCGCAATGTTCTACGGTGTTCTCTAGATCCCGCGTGATTCCTTCTAGAACGTTCTAGGCCTCCCGAGCGTTCCAGAAGCTTCTATGGACTTCTATATGCAATAACTCGACAGCGACTCCTTCCTGGTACTAAGTCAGAAGGACTTTTCCCTTTGTAATTAAATACTCTGTCATAATTCAGTAATTAAATTCGAGATTTTCACCATTTGGTATTAACAATAAATGAAATGATAATTGTACGATGCTTTTGGGCGTCGTAACCTTCGTAACTATAGCCTTCGCGTTCGTGACGCGGAAGCTTTGATATCAGTAAAAACAAGTGAATACCGGGTACGGTGGGTAAAGCCTGACTCCAGCATGCCCTGTTGTCGACGTGGTAGGAGGTCTCTCTACTGTGTATAAATACGACGGATCGAATGAATTCTAATCAGAAACCTATGTCTAACGAAGTAAGTGGCTACCTTCAACATGAACAAGATCGTCTGTCTTCTCGTCGCCTCGTTGGTGTGCGTAGGTGTTGCCAGCGGTAAGTTGCAGATACTGATCTATTTTCCAATACAAAGAAACCTCACTTATACTTATTTCAATCAGGTGCGCTAGAAAATACATATGGGGCATTCCACGCCAACTCGACCAGTGTTAAACCCCGACAATCTAAAAATCATTCCATGTTTTTTTCTAACATTCTACTCAGTAAAAAACGCGTCCTACATTTTTTCAGATTTTTTTTCAACAAACCGTTAATTTGTAATGAATTTCTGAAATTGATTGAGAATCCCCCTTGTTAAAATCTGAAAAAATTCTCAAAAATCCAGTGGATGACACAAATAGCTGCCCAGGGCGAGCAGCTTACTCTACCATTTTCAAATTCAAGAGAACACAGGATCAAATGGTAAGCGACAAATAAGGGTAATAAATGGTTAAAACGAACGTTTCCGAGTAAATTGATCCTTGTTTGACGCTTTAAATTTGATCCTGTGTTTATATCAGTTTTTGAAATGAGAAAATTCCGAATTGAGGGGAGAAAAATGTAAAAAAATTCGGCCCACGTTTTCCTGAACGGGGGCTGTTTTGTGTTATCCACTGGATTTTTGAAAAATTTTTAGATTTTTAAAAAGGGGCATCCTCAATCAACTTAAAAAATTCCTAACAAATTAAAGGTTTGTAAAAAAAAAATGTAGGATGCGTTTATTACTGAGTAGAATGTTAGAAAAAATCATGGGATGGTTTTGAGATGGTTGGGGTTTATTACTGGTCGAGTTGGCGTGGAATGCCCCAAACATATAAGTGAGAATAACGTAAAAAAAAAAAAACTAATCAAGAGTCAAGTGGTTCGATAGGTTCCACGTCAGCATTGCAATTATTCAGACACACACATCATCAACAGGTGAAAAAAGACCTGTTTTGTAGATAAACGTAGAAATATTTTTGCATCAAGAAGTAAAATATTCTCGATACAGCGAGGATACAATATTGAATTCTTGATTCCAATTCCAACAGCCAAACTAGAACTCATGGCCGTATATCGAAATCAATCAACTTTTGAAGTGTTGTGTCACGAAATAATTAACAGCACACTTAACATTTTGTAGCACGTATGTTCTGCAGGTGGTAAGATTCATTGAATCGTTAAAAATAAAAACTATGCGTACGTCTTCACGATATAGATAAAATGTCTTTTTTGAACGTTATGCTCTTTGTTTGGAACCATTTCATTCTCTACATTTTATGCTACACGGAATGTTCAAACCATGTTCAACATGTCAGGTTCCACTCGATTCGTCAAGTATTGTCATGATATCCTGATTTTTGTTTCAGGAGCCCACCCACCCCAGGCTACCCCCCACGGTGAGTTAGAGATATAGAGATTTTCGATAGTGACAGATATTCACTTGTTGTTCGAATTTAGCTCAAGCGAGTCGAGCACCGCGGAATCAATTTTTCAAGTATTGTGTCTCGAAATATTTAACGGTATACTTATTTTGCAGCAATTATTCTGCAGACTTATCGAATCGTTATGCCTACATTTTAGTATCACAGGAAGTAAAATTTAAAACCGTAAAATGGTACTGAACTGGAAGATCGACCATTCGTCGAACTCATGTACCTATATCAAGAGCAATCAACTTTTAAAGTGTTGTGTCACGAAATATTTAACAGAACACTTAACATTTTGTAGCACGTATGTTCTGCAGGTGGTAAGATTCATTGAATCGTTAAAAATAAAAACTATGCGTACGTCATCAAGATATAGATAAAATGTGTTTTTTGAACGTTATGCTCTTTGTTTGGAACCATTTCATTCTCTACATTTTATGCTACACGGAATGTTCAAACCATGTTCAACATGTCAGGTTCCACTCGATTCGTCAAGTATTGTCATTATATCCTGATTTTTGTTTCAGGAACCCACCCAACCCAGGCTACCATCATCAGTGAGTTAAACATACAGAGATTTTCGAAAATGACAGATATTCACTTGTTGTTCGAATTTAGCTCAAGCGAGTCGAGCACCGCGGAATCAATTTTTAAAGTATTGTGTCTCGAAATATTTAACGAAATATTTAAAATGTAACAATACTTTTGTATGTCAAATTTAATTATTTGAATTTACATTAGGGCTACTGAAGCAGGTGTCGAATCCATTACCTATTCGCTACTTAATTTATTAATTGTGATGTAAGGATGAGTAACCACCGGATTGGTGCTTAGACCCGTAGATAGTTACTCATTGGAATAGGTAAGGTTGGGATGAAGCAGGTAGAAGCAAACAAAGCGGTTTTAGGTTTAGTATAAAATTTGGAAGTGAAATGTTATTTACTGTGATTTGAAATGTTTCTAAGTTCTGAATTTAATTTATTTCTTCATGTTTCGGATATTAGGTGTTTACCGGAACCTCTGAGAGGGTAGGTAATGCCTGCCTTCCTGTATATGATTATTAATGATTTGAAGTCTCGAGTTATTTAGTTAAACTCGTCTCTATTTGGAGGTTGGGTTTCACCGGTACCTCTGGGAGGGTTGGTGATGCCCGTCGCCCTGCTGGCTGACTAAGAGACCGTATGCTGTGCGTACGCCCTTTTATACGCTCGACGCGGACCATGGAGTGTCCGCGTCTCGTTGTTCTGTGACGTCAGACCGTGGTGTGTCCGCAGCGCCGCTGTGTCCACGCCACGGCGTTTCGCGGAACTTCTTCAATTCCAAATACTCGTTTATTTTATAAATTCTTCAACATTTTACACTTCATAACAGTTTCAATTATTTTTCATTATTACAATTATTATTATTCCCATGGGTTACATTCATTTATTCAATTTCTAATATTCGTAATATCTTGAGTCTGACTAGCCCTTCGAAGGCCGGTCAGTGAATCTAAACCTTCCACGGTGTGCGCGTATCTTAACGCATACCACAGCTAAGTGTGTGTGTTGTTTTGATTCTAATTTCTCAGTATGCTATAGTATCCTGCTCCTACAGTATACCGTCGATCTCTACTATAGTCTCTGCAGTGCATAGTCCTACAGTAAGATCTCTTTGATTTTATATTTATATGGATATTATAGGTTATTTAGAAAACATCTCATTTATAATGTCTCTAGTGGTTATTAGAAAACGTCTCATTGCCCCCCTATTAAATCTAGAGCACTCGCCTCTTGATTTAATATTTGGAAAGGCGTTTAATCATCGACTAAAATTTTTTTTTTTTTTTATATATATAATTGTCAATCCGACATAAAGCTCTCCTAAGCAAATAAAACAACATACTTCTTAACAAGATATATATAACTAATCATACAAAATATAATCTTACTCCTTGTTTTTATTTTCAAACAAAACATAATTTTCAAAATCATTCTATCAATCTCAATATATAAAATATAATTCTTTCTTTTTAGTGTTCTTTTAATTCCGGACATTTAGTTTTTGAAACTTAACCCCAGTGGGTTTTCGTTCGCGATCATCTCCTGAGTGACAACGATCTCGTCTTCATCTTCGCTAATCCAACTTCCAAATAGCTCTAACTCTCTTTCCTTTCTTTTCCTACGCTGTTCCCTCTACACTCGGTCCTTCATCGCTCCATTCTGCGATCCGGCCTAAGCTATATATCCAGGCTTCTCTCGCCTTCATGTTGTTTCGCACCTCGCTGAATTTTATCTCCCGTTCGTGTAATTGTGGTATTTTTGGTCTTTCCGTGTTGGTATTTGTTTCTTTCATTACGTTGTTGTTGATGTCTCGTGATTTTATGTTTCTGACGTTTAATTTCTTTCTTCCCTCCACCTTTTCTATTCTGGTTATGAATGGTTTCTTATATTGTTTTCGCATCTTCTCGATATTTTTTTCTTTTTCCTCCAGCTCTCTTATTTGATTGTTCAACGTTTCAAGTTTGTGCTGTTTCATTGTAATTTCCTCCTCCAATTGTATTATCTTTTTTCGTCCTTCTCTTTTCTCTTCTTTCTCTTCGTGGTTCGTTATGTGTTCTACTATATCGTCTGGTGTTTGTACTTTTCTTGTATTTGTGTGTTTCCTTCTCCCTAGTACTTGTTGTGTCCACGTATGTTGTTTTACCATGATTCTGTCCCCCGTTTCCTCTTTGTCTTGTTCTTTGTCGTATTGTGTCTGTTTGTCTATTGGTCTTTTCAGTTTCCCTATCACGGCCACCTTCTTTTGCTTTCCCATGTTTCGTTCGTGTTTTTTTTTTTTTAGTACGTTTCTGGTAGATAAAGCAAAGCAAGAGGAGATAAAGCATTAGCGTGCGGGGACATGCAGTAATTATTGGTGCTGGGATCATGGTTGGGGATTGGATTCGTAATATCTTTTCATTAATTTTGCATTGAACATCCCTCTTGGGTTTTGAGTTGATTCGTTCGTTACTATGAAAGTAGAAGGTCCGACTTGTTTTGTAATTATGTAGGGTCCTTCATACACGGACATGAATTTTGCTATTTTATTTTGTAATGGATTTGACACATTTAGTGCTTTTACGAGCACCCTATCGCCTTCTTTAAATTGTTCGCATTTGTGATTGCTGTTGAATTTTTCAGCGCGTTTCTTTCCTTTCCTAATGATCTTTTCGCGGGTTAATACTAATTGTTTTTCGTATGTCCTAGGATCGATTGTTTTATCCCTTACGTCTCCTAACCAGTATTCCCAATATCTTGTCGGTTTCTTTTTCAAGAATAGTTCGTATGGCGTCAGGTCAGTTGTTTCATGGGATACTTGATTTATGCAATCCTCGATAACTGGTATCCAGCGTACCCAACTACCGTGTTTGTCTCCCACGAATGTCCGAAAGAATCGTCCTAATTCTCTATTCACCCGTTCTACCATATTACTTTGTGGATGCCTAATGGCTGACAATACTATTTTTATATTTTCATCGTTCAACTTATTTATCCATTGATCGGATGTGAACTGTGTTCCATGATCAGTCTGTATGCTTTCAGGTTTTCCGTACTCGGGAATGTACCTCAGGAAAATTTTATCGATTGTCTGTTTAGCGTTTGCGTTTCGTAATGGATATAATTTAACAAATTTACTAAAAGCGTCTATCGTCACAATTATATGTTTAAACCCCCCTGGAGCTGTAGGTAGTGGTCCATAATAATCTATTGATAATAGATCTAGAGGTTTTTCTGGTGTGATATTCTGCATTTCTGCGTAAGCCGTGTAATTTGGCTTTTTATTGCGCTGACAAGTATCGCAGGTTTTTAATTCCTTAGCGGTGAGTTTGTGTAGATTAGGATAGTAAAACTGTTCCTGGATTATGAGAAATGTCTTTTTGACTCCAATATGACCGTATAGTTCGTGCGTTTCCCATATTAACTCGATTGCTAATTGCCTTGTCAGATAGATCAAGTTAATTTCCCCGCGAGCACGCTTCACTAATAGGTTATTTTCTAATTTAAATCTAGAATTTATCTCATCTATTTTGTTTTCGTGTTCCAAGTAAATTTTGCCTATTTCCGGGTCCTCCCGTTGGAGTTTTCCGATTTTTTTGAACTTTCCCTCTAAGGTCTTATCGGGTTTTCGGGCTAACATAGTCGCAATTCGTATGATCCCCGGTTCGTTGTGTATTATTTCTTCATCTGGTGGGTCTTTACTGGTGTATCTGCTTAGCGCGTCTGCCGCTTGATTATTTTTACCCTTGATATACAGAATTTCAATGTCGTATTCCTGTATTAGTAATACCCAGCGGGTTAATCGAGAGTTCAAAAGGCGGCATGTTTTTAGAAAGGATAATGCCTTGTGATCGGTGATGGCTAATATTCGAGTCCCCAGAATGTATGTTCTAAATTTATGTAATGCCCAAACTATCGCTAATAATTCTTTTTCAGTCGTAAAATATCCGACTTCGGCTCCTTTAAGCTTTTGGCTGGCACACGCGATGATCGCTTGCCTATTTTCATCATCGTACTGAAATAATATCGCTCCTAATGCATAGTCGCTCGCGTCAGTTTGTACGTAAAACGGTTTCGTAAAATCTGGGTATGCCAATACTACCGATTCGCAAAACAGTCTTTTGGTCTCTTCAAAACACCGGTCTTCTTCTGCCCCCCATTTCCATTTCGTTCCTTTTTTGATTAATCTCAACAATCCGACAGTACAATGCGCATATTTGTCCGTGAATCTACTGTAGAAATTTACGTAGCCTAGAAAGGCTCTCAACGCTTTTGCGTTGATTGGTTTTGGATAATCTTTTATCGCTTTGATTTTATCATCTTGGGGTTTAATACCCTCCGTAGTTACTAGAAAACCTAGGAATTTAATCTCATTTTTACAAAACTTCGACTTTTCAAAATTAATTGTCATATTGTGATCTTCCAATTTCTGTAACAGTTCACTCAAGTGCTCTAAGTGATTGTCAAAGTCAGGGGATATACAGAGTAGATCGTCTACGAAAGTTAAGATGTTGTATGCTGTTTCCTTCAGCACCATGTCAAGTCCTCTGACCAATGCAGCAAGACTCGTTTTCAGTCCGAATGGTGTGACTAGAAATTCGTAGCAATTGTTTTTGTACATGAACGCGGTGTATTTCCGACTCTCCGGGTGTAATGGAATTTGCCAAAAGCTAGAAGTTAAGTCCAAGCTGGACATAATACCCACTCTTTGACATTTTTGAAATAACTGTTCGATCGCTTGTGCGCATTCGTAATCTGGTTCCATAATCGCATTTATTTGACGTGCGTCTAGGCAGATCCTAACAGTCTTGTTTTTCTTTGGAATGACCACCATCGGATTTATATAAGCGCTCGTTGATCGCTGAATTATACCAAATTTTAACATACTCTGTATCTCCTCGTCGACTTGTTCCTGGTACGCTACTGGGATCGGGTATGATCTCTGAATATACGGTTTATTGTCATTAATATTCAGCTTATGCTCATAAACGCTTATGCGTCCCGGCATTTTTCTAAACACTTGTTTGTGTTTCCACAACAATTCTATTAACTGTTGCTTCTCGCTTTCATTCAATCTATCATTATTATTGATTTTGTCTTTTATTTCATCTAATCTTATTTGATACGATGGATCGTTGTCCGCAATTTTGATCGCTGCTATTTTATTTTCATTGTTTTCTTGGTTTTCAACGGTTTTCGTTGTGCCTATAAATTTTATTTCATTCTCCGTTTCGTCGTCCCTCACAGTCAATGTTTTCTTGTCGAAATCTAATAGAGCTTTGAACCCGTTAAGTACATCTATACCTATTATGCACTCGTGTATCAGTTTCGGTACAACGAGCAGTACAACGTCCTTAACCTGATCCTCCACAAGTAGCTGCACGAATATTTGTTTCTTAATTCGTAGGGTCTTGCCCCCCGTAGCCACTTGCAGTGTTGTGTTGTTGACCGGTAGCATTTCCACCCGTCCCAACACATCAATATGGTCATTTAACCATTGTTCTCTGATACAGGAGACTTCGCTTCCTGAATCGAGTAGTGAGTTTATTTTTATTTTATTTATTTTGATTTCTATGAATGGGCACTTTGGCCTTGGGCGATTTTCTGACAAGTTTACATCCGACTGTTGTATTCGCTCAGAAATTTTTTCATCATCGCAAATTAAGAACTCCTTTGGATCTTTGAAAAGTGAATTTACATTTATTTGATCATGACTATTGATCGGGGTATGATCGTTTGTGTTTTGCAATTTCTTATTTTTATTTCTATTGATATTTCTGTTTTTATTTTTGATTTGATTTTTACTCTTTTTGTCATGATTCTCCTGCATACCCCGAACTAGTTTTCCTGTATCGTCAGGTTCATACTGTTCGTGGCCGCAGGGGTTTGACTTGGTTGAGCTGTGCTCGTGGTAGCTACTTCTATGTTGCTACTTGTAAAGGGTCTTGAATACCCGGGTTTTGTGTTAGTGTTATAAGGCCTATTGTCGGTCGGTTTGTGTGTCGCGTAGCTCGGTGCTCGGTTTTGCGATGTGTTGGTGTCCCGTCCTCCCGCTGTAGGGCTTGTGTTTTGTTTTTGTGGCTCTGTCTTAACGGATGTCGGACGCGACGCTTGGTTTGGCTTTCTTGTGTTATCGAATTTTTCTAATAAGTTTATTAATACCTCAAAGTCATCCACTCCGCGGGTTATTATCGCGTTGTGTATTGTCTCTTCATAATGTCTTGATAGACTCTCAATTATTTCAGTTTCTGTCATTTTCGGTTTTAAATCTTTTGCTAAATTGTACTTTAGAATAGCATATTCTACCCTTGATAACGTTCCGTCCTGGTGGTACGCACCAAATTCTAAATTTCTTTTTATCTTCTTCTGGGTTTCGTCACTCCAGAATCTTTTTAGGAATTTATCTTTGAATGTTTCAAATGTTAGCAACGGGGTTTCTGTTATTTCCCACCACTCGCGTGCGATACCTGTCAGGCTTTGTGATATTAGCATTAATTTTTCGCTATCCATCATTGCGTGTGATTGGCAATAGTTTTCCAGTTGGCTCAAGTAGCTCATAGGTTTCTCTCTCGATTTACCTTCGAATGTCGGTATTTTGATATTTGACCCCCAAGTGTTGTGTGTCTGTATCGCTACTTGTCTGGTGACTGTCTCTTCGAGTTTCTGTATTCTGGTGGCCTGTGCCCGCATGCGTTCCTTCATTGTTTTAATCTCGTTCTCATGTACTGCTAATACCTCGTCAATGCTAACGTCTTGTGCTCTGATTAATTCTTTGACTTCCTCCCGCAATGCTTCTAGTTCTCTTTTATTTACTAGTTCCGTTTTTAAGTCTTTCTCTCTTTGCTCTTGTATTTTTTGTGATTCTATGATTTGTTTTTCTAGGCTAGCTTCTGATTTAGCTAAT